>OU611821.1:7215000-8415000 GCA_914767695.1 Ptilodon capucinus
TTATTATTCAAACCGACGCTCTAGCGGAAAATTAAGAAGAATTTTTCACACAATTGTTAGTGAAATTGCTTGTAACTTCGCAGAACCATTTTATGCTGTGACATCAATCACGAAAAAGTTACCTCTGTGGCGCAACGCGCGGTTAATTGAAAGTTATTGCGGAAAAAATAACGTAGAAAAAGTTTTCGAATTTATTTTCAGTTTATAACCAGGATTTCGGTGAGCTTTTTACGTGAAATTTCCATTTTTACGTCCTCCACGGAAAAACAAATACTCAAATTGCGAAGAGCTTAGCAGCGTCGCAAATTCAATTTCATAAGAATTACTTATGTATACCGAACGAGAAACTGTGGTGTGAACTGTGAACGAGCTGAATTCTTATTTCCGTGGCGAAAAGAAATCATTGCGAATAAAAGGTATTTTATAATACCCGGTGAGACGAGTGGGCGGGCGGCGCTGAAGCGGTACAAAATTTAATTCTAGCCCGACATCCTCTCCGGTCTCTGTAGTTTATGAATTCTAACCGCAAAGTTTATGTTCGTCCAATCCTTGAAGTGAGTAAAACTGGAAAAGCTAACTTTTTTCTTGGAGACTCGTGGAGATTGCTTTTGTACCTGATGATGATTTTATTACGATGGATATATTAAAATGATGATCAAATTACATATTTAACAATATGTCTTAAGTAGAGCTCGTTAAAATTAATAATGGCGTGAAGGTAAGTCACCTTTGACTAATAATATAAGTGACACATAAATGATCCAGTATTTGATTTTTTTTTCTGATTTTTATTCCATAAGTGGTAAACAAAACTAGCAGTATTGTAACTCTTCTACTAAGTTAAATGCTTATTGTAGGAATTGGGTCACATATAAGAATAGGGTAGGGATCGAAGCATAACGTCTTGATTACCGGGTCGACCCGTCAAACCACTAGGCTATTGACGCTAAGATAATCTCTTCTAAAATACCTACTGTATTATCACCTGTAGGCAGAAATAATCTCGACATAATGTTACGAGTCCCGGAAGTCACTTAATTAATTATACAAAGACATTACAAAGTCACAACAACGTGTGAATATCACTAAGAACGTTAATGAAATATGGATGGGGACATCCATCGAACCCCGTCCAATTAGAGGCAGATTTAATTATCGCGCCCGTATTAGGTTTGTAGTAGACGGTTATTATGTGGATATGTTACGAAGAAGTGCATAATATATTAATTTTCGTAACAATGTAACTTGAGGGCATTATTAAAGTGACATGGGCCGTTACGACCTTCCTTCGAAACTTATTTGTTCAAGTTCCCCAAACTATACTTAAACGAACAATACGCTACTAAGTAAATAAAAGGAGAAAATGTAATAGAATATTATAGGGACATGCGGGTAGAGGTCAAATTTAGTTGTCTATTAGTTTCATTGCTTGGATATTTTAAGTGCTTACGTTAATTGAATTAGCAACTGTTGATTGTAGCTAACAAAGTTAATAAAATATCTCCTAATTTTAGATAAACAACCACTAGCTCTACAATGGTTACCTACTTGGTATTTTATACTAGTAGCTAGAGTTATCCAAAATATTTTTAATGCAAATTATACGTTTTCAGGCAATAGGACCGCTGCAGTGGTACAATTTTTAACACAAATATTTCATGCAAACTCTACCAGTGAGTGTAAAACTCATACCAGAGCTTCAATTGTTTATAAGATAAAAACTTCACACGCTTCGTTACTAACTAAAAGTGAGAGTAATTGGAATAATTCATAGATTAATCAGATTGAAAAACTTTTGAAGTGAATAAATTCTGGGTAGGTCGGAATATTCTGAATTCGGTCGTACGGGATTTTAGATCGCTATTGACTTTCAGGTGTATTTACATATTTCGTAGCTTTTAAACTCATATTAAAAGACAATCGATAGGTTTTAATAACTCGTCAGTGTAGCAATTATGTTTTTTTAACATCCTAGTTCTAATAGCATTAAATACACATTTAATGTTTTAAAATTAAATACTTTGCAAACAGAAATAATATTAAAGATTCTGGTAGTCTGGTACCCACCAAATTATACATAGTGTTTCAGAAGTCCGAAATAATACTTTGACGTTTGCATCATTGTCGGTTATACGTCTAAATGGCATAAAAAATTGATCGAAATTCGACCATGTTTTTCCAAATTCTTTTTTCGTCGTCAATTTTTATAACTCTTAATATCTTGAGTCCTATGTAATATTTGTAACTTCTTTTTTGTGAATATTGGTAATCACCCCTCATAAGTGTAGTATAAACTGCTGAATAGGGTTATGGATGTACCCAAAGGCCAGAACACGATACTTGTGACAAATATTCAAAGGTCTATAACTCTGGAACTATATAGTCAGGTATAAACTGTCTTCACTAAGCTTCCACATATGAGCTACCGTATATGTACCCAAAGTAATAATTCGGATTTCTGATACACACTGTATAAGCTCTATATGTCTTGTTTCAAGCAAAACCTTTTATAATTCTATATACTCGTGCGTATAATAGTAATTTATTATTAAACTCTAATCTCGTAAGCCACTTCCACAGTAACGAGATAAATTCGCAACGAATAATTACTTATCTCCATAATTGGGTTATTATATACATGCGCAGTGGTATCCTCGCGGGCAAGAACGCCCGCCTTGAACGTCAGGGGTGCAAGTTCAAATCCCAGGCCCGCACCTCTGAGATAATTTTCATGTGCGAATGTCATTTTCAACAATGATTACCACTTGCTGAACGGTGAAGGAAAACATTGTGAGGAAACCTGCACGGCTATAGAAAGGCGTGTGAAGTTCACCAACCCGCACTGGGCCAGCGTGGTGGACTATGGCCCAAATCTCCGTCGTATTGAGGGGGAATGTGCCCGGTATAATGGCAATAGGCTCGCCCCCTATTACATTGGGACCAAAAATACATCAGCGAAGTGTGGGCGCACTACAGTACACCTCTGACTACCCCTTCGGGGAATACAGGCAGGTGATGATGTATTTGATGTATATACACACAATTAGTTAATGGACTGCTTCTTGAAAATATTGTATCATAGAACTCAAGATAATTCTGTAGATTTGTAAAATAACCTTTTGAATATCCCACTGCTGGGCAAATGCTACCCCCTTCCGTCTCCACATATCCCTGTCCTGGGCTGGCTGTCTTATATATTCCTGGATTAGAATTACCACCCGTTAATGTCAAAAATACAGTAATAAGTTATTATTTATTCGCAAAGCCTCGTTTGTCATTATTAAGTCGGGCTATGTGTAGTAAATATAAGAAATTTTAATACTTATAGATCAGACAAGTATTAAGTAATCTGCGCTTAAGACTTTGAAGGCCCAACTATGTCCAATTTTTAGTAAAGTATATTTAGCGGTTCTTTATTTTTCATTGCATGGAACAATGCTAGACATAGATAAAAATCTTAGATACCAACATCCCACCATAGATATAGCAGTACAAATCCCTAGTGATGGCGTCAAGAAGGAAGACATCTGGATCCGTTGGATCAGGGGTTATTTAGAACTAAGCAAGGCTAGGAAAGGCACCTATATTAATAGCACTGTGTATAATGGCTTTGGGTTCGTTAAGATCAACAAACTCACCCTCCACAGTTTTAGAACACGATCTAACGACTGTTAAACCCAAATAATCTAATAGAAAATGACCTAAATTTTAAACAGCCGTAAATCAATTTCGCCTCAAACCTCTAATCGAGTTACGAGAACAATTCAGATGAAAGATATCCGCTCAAGTCGAAAGGTAATTTTCGTAAAATCTAAATTAAATTTGGTTTAACGAGTATAATCTACACAAGCATGCCTTGTCTTTCCTTTTATATTGTAGAAAACAAGACTGCTAAGCCCCCTGTAAACTAGGGCGTCAAGACGCTTCGAATTTTAGCCAATACCTTATTGAACTGTATTGACTTACAGGAAAAGTTCATTGTACAACGAAATGACACTGACACTACTGACAGTGCAAGCGAATTTTGACGCGTGGAGACGTGGTTTTTAAGAAATTCAATCTCTAAGTACTATGATACAGAGTCCTTTTTGGAATTAGAATTATTTCGACGCGCAACTATTGACGCCCCAGTGTGAGCGTTTAAGCCACTTTGATTCATTATTGAATATTAATTTTCCTCAATTTCAGTCGTCTAATGGAGCGTGATTTATTTCATAGATATTATCTGCAAGGAAAATTGCTCAACATGAAATGGGAAACTGAAGGGGCCGACATTTTCAATGTTCACGTTTTAAATTGCCCAAATGAAGATTATTGGGGACGGTGATCTAATTTAAATTATTATTATGCTCGCATATAATTGGGTTTTCCATCATTATATAAAATGGAAGGACAGGGGTACGCATCTCAAAATACGAGAATATTTCATACCTAATTATTTAGATATATTGAAGTATTAATTTGTTATTGCCGTTGCTGAGGCTGATCCACCGTCTGTTATTGAGATATCATTTAAACATTACTATATTGTATATTTTATAAATATTTTCATTTTTACTCTATGGAAAATATAGGTTGTATGTTGGTAGCACTGTCAATTTTATTCAAAACACCTCATCGCTCGAACACGTACACAAAAGTTCAAAAATTAATCTATCCTTTTTTGTTTATGATAAAAAAAAATTGAAAATAATTAGCCACTATGTTATATTTTGTTTTGTATCCCATCGTAATATCAAATTATTTGTTGTTCACATCGAAATAAAATTAATGACTACAGTGGAATAGGGCCGAACTGCATTATGAATCGGGAGCGCAACTCACGATTGTTTTTTAATAGAAACCGGTTTGACTAACGACTCGGTGAAAATTGTAAGGAGGTAAATTTCACTCACATATCATTATGATACAACTATTTATAATAGTAGGCGACTTTTAAATAAGAACTAAACATAACATGACCATAAAGGTTTGACTTTTATATGCGACTATATTATTGAAATGTTAAATTTGAATGAGACAACAACCTCAATATAATGGTAAATAATAATTCCCTTTACACGAGTAGGTAGGTACGTAATGCTAGTACCAGTTTGGTCGCCATCTATGGTTTAAGAGAAAGGGCATTCATTCATCCGTAGAATAGTAGGTATATGGCTATAGGTATGTGGAACGCACACGAGGCTTTCATCCATTGACGCGGTCCCTTCAACGGAATGAAAGTGATCCTGACCTAAATACGCAATAATACATTCTCAATTTGTTTGTGTGATGCGACAAAAGCGTTGATAGCTTAGCGGTAAGTCGGATCGTCCTGGCAAACCAGGGGTTCTGGGTTTTATTTTCACTAGCCATTAAACTGTTGATGTGAGACTATTGCTAGCACAAGTATTTAGTTTAGATTGGGTTAACACGGGTTCTAATTTTGTGATTAATGTTTAATTTTTCTAAGTAGGTAAAATATACACTTACAGATGGTACCTACATAGTTCTTTTTGAAAAAAAATACTGTCTGAAACTTTGAGCTAAAATATTTCGGAACTACCATTGTGGCATTACCTATACAACAGTACAAGGGTATTTATTTTAATATTTAGGTAATGTAAGTAATTTAATATGCACTAAACAGTAATTAAACTTATTTATAATTAAGTAAAAATCACATTATATATTAATTTAAAGCTAATAAAAAATACAGTAACGAGAAAAGTTTAACAGCTCCAGGGAGATAATATTTAAGAAGTTCATCGTGTTCAAGATTTTTTAATTCTCTTTATTCGAACACCTTTTTCCACTCGCGTTTGATTAAAACTTCCACTAGTTAATACTTTAAATTATAAACAACTTTTTGAATACAGATAAAATTTTCTGCGTTTCTATTTTTTTTAATGTGCTGATGCCACTTGGCATCAGCACATTAATCTAGAAATTTACAATCTGTTGCAAATATTGTTTTCATAATCATGAGCTGTAATAATTATTGACCTAACCTATGCCAAAAGTGGGTGCACTTCACTGCTGCTTACTTCCCATATGTAGAACACAGGCAAGACTACTTACTTTCGTTTGTTATACTAAATGAAATTATCATCGATCACATTTTTTCTCTCATCCAATATTGATGCAAATACATAGGGAAATCATTAAAGTTGTCGCAATTCTATGTAACAGGACTGAAGGTGAAAAACACGAAGCGAAATGAAGAAAGCGTCGAAACATTCTACAAGGACTGTAGCGTGTTCAGCCCTTTATGTGAATCCAATAGATCGGGCGCATGGCTCCCCGCGGAGCGCGTCAGAATAGAAAACGTTATCTCCGGAAGTTGTGTTCTGTATCTGTGAGAAAGCGTCACAGACGTCAAAGCTAAGGAATTGACAAAGCGACGACGTTAACGTATAACTATAAGATGGTAAACGTAATATGGATTCATCCGCCATCTTTATCACTGTCATCATTCATTTTTATTTATTACGTGTATTTATTGAATTTGTCCTTGCTATTAATTACTTGACATTGGCGAAATACCCGCGCTAGTCGCAGGTGAAGCCGTTCCTCATCTTATTCCATTAAATATCATCATTTCGCTCATTTCGTAAAAATAAAAATAAACGTAATATGAAATGGGGATTTATCCGCCATCTTTTTCACCGTCAACACCCAATATATTTAATTTTATAATATCTGTATATATATCGACGCTTGCAAGGCAATCTTTACTAAGTGACAAAATATCATTAAATTAGTTATATATACCAAACGACGCAGAAAAATCAGGCTGTTCGAATGGTATATATGTACATATAACCTATTTTACGAGTTTTTGTCGCTTAGTATGGATTGCTTTTCAAGCGTCGATATGTAGGTATCTATATTTATTATTACACGGTAACCAATTAGCTTAGGTAATGACAGTTTAATAATTATTAGCTTGAAAAATAAAATAAAACCTTATTATTATGTATAATAATAAATTAAAGCAACAATGGTATGATTCTGTTGGCATTAAACTAACCTACACTAAACTAAACGTATTTTCGTCCTTCTTACGGATTTATTATATGAGTGAGATGGCAATATTTTGGTGCTGTAAAATATAGTTAACTTGTAATGATTCCTTAGAATCTGTTTCTTATAATTCCTTCGTAACTTGAATGAAATCGGATAAAATAAGACCGAGAAAAGCTGTTAGATAAGTTAAGAAAATACGATGAGTTTATGACAAAAGTAATTGACTTTAAATGAAGGCATAAAGCTTTAAGATATATAAAAGTCGGATTGTCAGATTTCAATGGACGATAAACTAAAAAAAAATAAGAAGAAGAAATTTATAACACCGGCTAAGAAAATATCTTTTTGCGCTTGGATACATTCACTGCATATGGCGACAATATTAGCGGGCATACATTTATATTGTTTCTTGCAGGAATATAAAGTCTTTAAGGATCGTATGTCAATTCCACTAGGATAACAGTATGAAGACAGTTAAATCTCATGAAGCTTTTAAACTTTTATTATTTTATATAGCATGTATACAGGTGAATCAAAAACTTGAAATAATATTGTAACGTTAGCAGGAGTATCGGGTATAAAACTCAATGGAACAAATTTTTATCGAAATTCGATGGTTTTTTTTGCTGTAAATTTTTTGAACCTGTCATATGTCGAGTCTTAACTACTGGGTGTAAAAACGCGCGCTTTAAAATTGTAGCCAATTATAAAACGAACTCTACTTATACGTAGAAGAAGTACATTTTTCAACGAAATGGCATCGATGATGCGATGCAATTTTGTAGCGTGGTCGTGGTGAGGCTATTCCAAATTCAATCTTAATTCATATTAACAAAGAATTCACTTTGAAAATAATTCAACTTAATTCGCTTACATGTATATTTTTGATTATAATTCGATTATTGGAAATGGCAGCCACTCCTTAAAATCAGCTGTGTTCCGGAACAAGGCTGCGCTATGGAACATAACATCTCCTTTTACATATTTTTATAGTGTACTTCAAGTTATTGACGCTTATTATGTATCGATTTTCAATATTATGATAAGGAACTTCGCCTCGGAAGGTAACTGAGGAGAACATTGTGCGGCACTTGTAATTTATAGCTCGAGGAGCGTATGAAATTTGCGTTTGCGATAACAACGTATCTTCACCTATGTTCGTTAAAATTCGTTGTTAGGTATATTTGAAGTTGGTTCAATTATATTATGTCGGATGAAAGTATGTGAGGATGGATGGATGGATGTTTGTTACTCTTTCACGCAAAAACGACTGAATGGATTTTGATGCAACTTTACAGTATTATTGTTATACATCAGAATTATAACAATATTGAATAAATGAGGTCTGTGCATATGAAGTCGCGGGTAGAAGCTAGTATTTTATACACGAAGACTTATTGAGCGGCAAAAAACAAAATCCAATATTTAAAATAAATTATGTACAAAGGATTGCATCGCAGATCATCGTCGATATATTATGTAAAAAGCTGTTATTTTGACATTAGAAACAGACACTTCAATTTTATTTATTTGTATAGATAGATATTCTTTTCTTGGAGTAAAATATTAAAAAACCATATTGAAGTCACTTCAAATATCATGATCCTGCATATTGTTCTGCAATAGCGTCAATTCGTTTTGAACAATGTTAGCATTGGAAATCCATTCTCAATGTGAAGTGCCAGAATAAAATATTCCAATTCAATTTCCAGTGTCGTATAAAATGACACGCGGTGTTTTTTTGCCCGGATACGGTGGAGGGATATTGGTTGTTTCGTTTACAGATAGCTTCAATTAATTTTAAAATATTTTACTTTCTTATTTTGTTTTCTCACAGTTAATAGAAAATGACTTTACAAGGCATGTTTTCAGAAAATAATGTATTATATAATACCATTTTAAATAGAGTAACCCTTTTTAACCTACTCTGTCTTAGTCTTCCAAAAGGAGGAGGTTCTCAATTAGATTAGTATTTCTTATGAATATTTTTTTTTAATATGGGAGTAAGTTTTATACAAAATAACTTATTCATTGACTTTTAAAAAATCTGGAAATATTAAAGGAACAGATACTACCCTAAAGCCACCATACCTTTAAGCAGTAATTTATTATTATTACGTTTTGATCGTTTTTGATGTAAGTTAAATTTAAATATGGAAATGTTATATAATATAACAATAAGGTCCTTCTTTTATATATTTTTTTCACCCATCCAAGCAATGAACGTATCGTAATATAAAAATAGCTTTACTGATATTAATCTAAATAAGATTGCCTACAAGTCTATCCTATCGTATCCTATTAGTCCCACTATACTAAAACATTCCTGCCTTTGAGAGATGTGTAGTAAAATGTTCAAGTGAACAGAAGGTCCGCAATTCGCTCGCCATCAGTACATTTCAGCAAAGTAAATACTATCCCGAGCAAACATGTACTCTTCTACATTAAATCTAGAAAAGATGTTTGCTTATGTTTTCTCAAGTGGGACCGCCCTTATCAATTCTATATTTACATTTACTAACTCTACCTAAGCTCTTGTCATCTCTTATGTAAGAAGGTACAATTGCTCTGCTGACTATAGAGCACTGACTTATAGAAGTATCCCTTTGAGAGCCTACCTATGTCAATCTACGTCTTAGGCCTAACAACAGATAGTAGGTATAACGCATATACTCTGATAATAGAACAAACGAAATACTAATTTCTACAAGCAATTAATTATTCTATACCTCACTAGATTGTACACAGGAATTTAATCACGTAAATGTTTAATAACAGATATAAAGTGGCTATTCAGTCCGCCATTTTTTGTGCGACATTTTTCATTGGATAACGGTGACATAGAAAACTAATTACTGCGCTAGGTTACAGCCGTTACGCATGTAATGAAATTGTGCCCCATAAAGTCATGCCTAGTGTATTTTCTGAAGGGGTAGGTAGAGCTGTACTCCCACACTCCTCTTAATTGTAAAGGGGATTCAGGCCATTGTTCACGGAGAGACGGTCGGTCTAGACCAGAGGGTCTAAAGCAAGTTTGACGAACTTTACATACTCGAACGAGCGAAAAATACAGTTTAATGAAAGAGTATTTTCATCTTACATCCGTATAGTTTTCGTATAGTTTTGTCAGTGGTATATGTATAGTCCTTACCTTTAAGTTGACATGGCAGAAAGTATATCCTTTGACCCAAATGTTGATGTGTGTAAATAAATAACCATTTTTTTTTCATGTAAGCTAACAAAACACTTAGAATCCAGGGTCGCCCAGTTCGGAATACAGCTTCCGCTGAGAAAAGCTTGCAAGAAACTTAACGGTTACCCTTTAAAAAAGCTGTGCCATCACACGCCTACTGATTAAACAATACAACCCTTTAAACAGCAAAACGTTTAACCCCTTAATGTCATGCAAGTTTCGTAAGAACGGACAACTCAACATCATCAATATTTCAAGAATAGCGCCGGTCGATCGTAACAGGTGCCTTGACCCTACTCCCAGGTGTGAGATCACGCGACCCGCCCAATAAACGGTGGTTTCACACAAAACCCTAACAAAAGTCGGGTCAACGCTAAAAGGGACATTTACCCGGATATCTTTGATGCTCATAAATGCTTAAATCTTCACTTTCATTCATATCTGTGAGATTGTTTTGTGCTTGCATAATACCTATTTAAACTTTCTGAAGCATTTGGAAACAAGATCAAAGTAATATCGAAATAGGCGCAATCAAACCGCGCACGACCATGTTTTGTGAATACCAATAATAGGTTAATCTGTACCGGATTTCAATTATTTTTTAAGGTCAGAAACGTATTACAAAATAGACTTACATTAGATGTTTACATTATTTTGTGTTATTGCGATTAGCCCATGTATTGGCTCATTATAAGATTAAAATAATATAGTCCCATATTAATTTCCTTTGATATAGTAAGAGAAAACTTTCATGATTTCACCCCATTTGCTTCTAGATGTCTTACATGACACAATCGAATAGAAGAATATCGGGATTATTTACTTCGAGTTATACAGAACCATATCCTGATTGGAAGTCTCAGGAGATATGTGAAATGAAATCCTACCCCCCATACGATGAGGATCAACCGCAAGCCGCTGATGCGGTTAGGATCATAAAATACAAGGATTATGTACACATGGATTGTAAGGATTGTATGATTTTTGAAATTTAAAAAATATGGAAGAGGTTTATTTTCCTGTAACATGAATGCTAGAAAAAGTATACAAAGACAGAATTTATCGAACAAGTATTTTGTTTTTATGAAGGCAGACATTTCCGAGAACGAGATTTGTCAAGTGGCAACATCTGGTGGTAAGATGAATCGGCTTATTGAGTGAGCAGGTCAAGTTATAAAAACTTGAAGGTCACACAGTGTGAAATGTTTCACATCATTTACTTATTATAAAAGTAATTTTGGAACTTACAAGTTATGGCCTAAACGTATTTTTTATTAAAGTGTATTTATAGCTAAATTTCAAGCAATTTTTCAAAATATTGCAACAAAATAGACCCTTTAAATTATTAGAAAAAAAAAATACTTCCAACGATATCATCTCTATTTGATACGATATCTGAAAGTATTTTACTTCGTATTACAATCAAGATTTCCAGCCATTTCTAAACTCACGCGTACTCCGAATAACATATTTTTATAGGCAAAACTTCACTAAACACCGATGTATCGGACGAGGCCGTATTGCGTCATCGCGGCGGAGCGCACAACCACCCCTCGCCAAGGGCTCGAAGCTACTGAACTGACGCAGACGGATATGCCGGCGACTGTCGACGGCAGAAGGAAAACTAGTATACACCCCCCAACCCCCAACCCCCATCCCTCATTTCAAAAAATGCACAAAGCAAAAAAAAAGGGGCGAAAGAATGCGAGAAGTGTTGCACGTTCCATAATTACTGGTGCTTCAGATATGGCCCTTTGTTTATGTATAGGCCAAAACGGAGCCGCAAGCGGGAATGCGCTACCTGTATTGTGCTCTAGTACTTGCTGGGATCCATTTATCTGAGGCCTCCGTAATTATCTTTTGCCTTCTTTATGACACCCGTGATTATACTTGAAATAATAATTGCGGGAGATGAATCCAAAATTGAAGTAGGGTATTTACAAGGGCGCATTGTACTTTAAAAGTTATGCCGTTTGCAAGGATTGACCTGCTTTAGTGAGATAAAGGTATAGAAATACGGTTCGATGTCAATGCAATCTTTTTCATTTTACAGCTATGTCCTTTATTAAAACAGTCCGTGTGGAGTGGTTGATAGCATGACTAACTGAATCCAAAAAGACACAGACAACTAATATTGGTATTGGCTGTAATATTCAATCGAAACATTCACGCTAATAATTATTTTATAATATCAAAACAATGTCAGGATCATTCCTAAATCAAATTTTGTCAATTGATATTTTGAACGAACGTAATAAGATTCTGAATACAAAAAAAAAAAACTTACTTCTTATAAGGCAATTTTTAGATGATTATTTCCAATAAAATTTTCCGGTTTCTGGCAGGTAGTGTAAGCGATGTGCACATCACACTCATTACTGATGTAATGATGGTACACCGACGAGATATCGATACAAAAGGAAGTTTTGGTAATACAAAACGTTCAGTCGATGGAATTTGTTTGTAATTTTCAAGTTTGAAACAAGAAGCAAAATGTTATGACACCAGCTGCCGATAATCCGTCGTGACTAATAAAGTGTGCCATGATATTATTAAGTAACAAAATGAACGCAGCGATGAAGGTAACCGTCCGAAGATAAAAGTATTAAATTAAATTATACAGTAGCCGAGCACTGAATCAAGCGTCTGCAAAAAGAATTACGAATCTGTGAGTTGACGTTGAAATGGAGCGAATTCATTTGAGACCGGAGTTGTCCCACTTTGTGCAAGCTCTGAATGGAAGTGTGGCGTCGGCGAGAGCCCACACCTTGTCGTAAATCAGACACCTAGATCACACTAGCGATTTGAATCACAACCGTAACATCTAAACGAAAAGGTCGAAAGTTACCCAAAATTGAATTTACACTTGGGATCTTTCTTCCAGTGAATGCGCTATTTAGAAAAGGGCGCGCCTAGATAAGGCCTTTATCGATGCATAAAATATGTTATTATTAAGTTGGCCGGCCGCTTCTATAGGCGCATCACCCTAAAATAGGTAGGTATTTGTGGTATCTCTGTATTAGTACCTGTCGTAAATTTGCGACCTTCGTGAGAGATCCGCATATTTTATGTGAGTGGTCGCATAAGAAAAATACTTCAGCGTAACCCCGGGACTGTTATTACGAATACAGCTCCGGTAAAGCTGTAAAGGCCACCTCACGGCCAACAGTGTAAGTCCTTCGAAAAAAAAAGAATAAAACATATAACAATAAGTCAAACGTAACGAAGAAGTATAAAGAGAATTTTAAATAGAGTGAAAGTAATGTACGAAATTTTTGTTATGAATATTTAAATAAAATGTTACTGAGCATACGGAAGCTAAAATACTTCGTAGAAAACGAAAAGGTCAATATTTTTGTACCAAAATTTACCTTAGATGAGAAGTTAAGAGTTATTATACAAAGTTACCTATTAAACTCCTTGTCAATTACCTAATACAGAAAAACTCTAAATGTATACCAAATGATAAATTCTTCTTTCAGTTTTACCAAACTTATAAAACCTACCAAAATATAATGACGATGTGCTGAATCCTCTAAATTTACTAAGAAATTCTACTCCTTCGTAATTTTTTAAATTAGGTAACCCCTTTAAGTAACACTGAGACATAAAATTGTAATATAGATATGTGCAGTCGCTTTTTATCGAGTACCGTAGACTACCGAAAAATCTTTCAATAAGTGCCCGTCCAGGCATGGTATTCACTTTGGATACTGAGGTATACTCATGGCATGTTGCCAGGAATGTTGACTACAGTAGCCTATTATAAAAGTAATGTGACTATGCTATGATACAGTGATTATGTACATTACGACGTCATGCCACACGAATAACGAGCATTTGGATTTTCTTTACTCAATTTTTATAAATAATAGGGTAAGTACTATGTATATGTTACCTAATAACCTACAGATAGCGTCTATGAGTGTTCATTAAGTTATTTTGAGATATAACTAGACAACTAGCTAGGTATCCTAGGTTCACGTACGTACGTAGGTACGTGGTACGCCACTTATGCGATTTAATTCGTCTCATCATGGGGTCTCATTGAGGTTTTATTTGAATGCATCAAAAACCCATTTAAAAACCCATTCCAAAACCAACGCATTTTCGTCGTCGTCGACGTCGCGTCGTGTTTACACGCTCGTTGGATAATTCAGCATCAGAGGCCGAAAGGGCGAGGGAGGCAATGTCGTGAGAATGTAAAGATCAGGCCCCACATCCTCTAATGACCTGCAAACATCGGGATATTTCATGCGATTTACGGAGGGACCTCTTGCTCTTGTTGAGCGGGTAATTGATGACAAATAGGTACAAGCTGGCTTAATTTGAAACCTATATCATAAACTAATACTTAATAAACCTAATCTTCTTTAACTCAATGAATACTTTCGTATTTTTATGTCTAAATGTAATTTTGTTTCACATTTGCTCAAATAATGCAATTGTTTTTAGCATCATGTGTCACAAAAAGTTTAATATAATATTTAAATTGGAGAAAGAGCATCACTTACGAGTATTGTACTCGCCTCCCGCCTCCAATGACCCAGGAATATATGTTACCCTATTTTTTGCTACCTATTCATTTGTAAAATCGTAACAGGATGTGTTTCAAGCGAAAAAAATATTGTCAAGTCCCTGATACATATTGAGGTTTATATGGTACATTAGAAAATGAGACTAAGATTATTCTTTTAATTTACATAAAATTAAGGAAATTGTATTTATATTTTTTTAAGGAAATTCGAATATTGTCCATATTTTCGACCTAGGTACATTCAGCGAAAAAAAAATCTAAATAATAAATTAATGCCTTCACTCCTTTTAAGCAACACAAATAAAAGACGTTACTCAATAAATTATTCATTTAAATACAAAAAAAAATGAATCTTAACAAAACTTATCGAATACATTTAAAAAGCTTTAAACAGACCTCCATAGTGCACTACATTCCGTGTACACTCGATAAGACAGGTATGCATAACAGGATTTTGGACCAAAATCCCCAATTTCTTAGGAATGTTAAGAATCGTGGCCATAGTCCTTGACATACATCCCTTATCAACGGTTTTATGGAAACCAGACGTCGCCGAGACCACTTAAAGGAGTTTTGATAATGCACCGCACTCGGTTTAGTTTAAAAGGATACTCTATTTGAATGTAGGTAACCCTTTTTAGAAGTAATCTAAAACTTATTTCATCCTTAGATACTCAATATGTACCGTTGATTTCACAGTTACTTTTAAACTCCTATGGATATAATAACACAGCAGAATGTAGATATAAGCAACCTGACTGACCATGCCTAGGCATGTCTATACATAGTTTTTTTTACAGAAAAAAAAATACTAATCGGTATGCCACCTTCATAAAATGATTTCACACACTACTGTATTTGACCAGGGGATTTAGGATTACCATAACCATTCTGAATAACATTATATAAAATGCTACACAGAGCATGGCACAATGTGAGACCGTTACGTTATGCAATAGCATATAACATATTATAACAATAGTTCCCTCGGTGTGCCATTGAGCAAATCAATCTCGACAAGCCACCGTACAACACTCCATCATATTGTCACCAACTGCCGTTACGATATCTTTGACCCACATCTAACATAGCACCATTAAATAGGAAATAAAAAGCCATTGAATTTGCAGAACGCATAGGAAAGAAAAGGAAAAGTTTAGAACGACATTCACGATATTTTTATATGAAAACCATTGTAGCCACATAAACACAAATTAAAGATGCGTGATTATAAAATTAATGCATTTATGACTTGGTTAAATTGCATAAAGGCAACCTGTATGGGTTTCCTACGCAACCATTAAATACAGGGGTTATCCGATGGAAAGAGACAAAAAGAATCTGAAGAGGGCATTTGAAGCTATGAAACTAATGTTATCATACAGTCGTGTTTGACGGCGCGTCGGTACCGTCCACTTCACCACTCTAATGTTTTCTATATCTCTATGGTACAAAACCACAGTTGACTGAATGCCTTTTCCAATGGAATTTTAATTCCGTCATACACCTTTGTAAGGATTGACAGCGCGCCGTGGAATTTCACGCCCCTTCCTAATTTATACTTCCTCATGTAGTTTGAATGTGCTTTGCTCTTTCGATAGGCTGAAGCATGTTTTGTTTGGATTACTATTTATGGTAAACGTTGATAGTGTGGTGATTCAATCGGAGAACACACCTACGTATGGTCTTTTTTGATATATTTGTATTTATTTCATCACGATGGTTGTCAAATAGATCACACCTGGCAAAAACTTCAATTAATATTCCATAAAAGTCGAATTTCCCAAATTTATAGACAGCTATGGCCTAATTATATTCAAATTATAGAACACTTTAGGTAGCCGCATTCTGGATTTAAATAGATCTAGATCTAAACATCGTGAGCCTTCAATACAAGATTATTCGAACATGCTGTGAGGTATAATACCTACTACTAATATTATAATTGTGAAAGTTCGTAGGATGGATGGATGTTTGTCACTCTTTCACGGTTTATTTAACCAAGTAAACTAAACATCCCTACCTACTGAATCGTTCGTTGCGTATTGAAACAATAGCCCCGGGCTATTTACCACAATTATACGCATTTCATGTTGCCTGTGTGAGTTTTGTTGCTTTATATTGTTTTTAACCGACTTCCAAAAAGGAGGAGGTTCTCAATTCGATGGGGATTTTTTTTTGTGTATGTACACCGATTACGCTACGAGTTATGATCCGATTTACGTGATTTTGTTTGTTTGATGCGGAATAGCTGCCATTTGGTCCCATAAAAAATTAAAATTGTATGGCCAAGCAGTTTTCATTATAAGAACATTTTTATGTTTATTATGATCATTATTTACGTGGATGATGTAGTTGTATACGGCTTTTAAAAGAGTTTTCGTTTAGGTTGATTATTAGTTTTTGTTTAATACGGATTGTTTACAAACATCGAAACTTACCCCCAAAGGAGTGGAAAGGGGGGTGTGGAGGGGGGGATTTTTTCTTTGGCTGTAAATATTTACTTTTTTAGGGTTGTTATGAGGTGATAATAATTGCATATTTTCAACGATTATTGACACTAAAAAGCGTAAAAAAATTAACAAAAAACAAAAACCGACTTCAAAAACCTAGGTGCACTAAAAAGCTAGAAATAACCTTATAATTCATTACATTTGAAGCCGGTGCCAATTAATGTGTGTATTTGCCTAGTCTGACGTAGATTGACACCTACTCCAAACGTTATGAATTATAAAGTTATTTCTAGCTTTTTAGTGCGCCTAGGTTTTTGAAGTCGGTTTTTGTTTTTTGTTATTTAAACTTTATTGAAACAAATAAATCACCGACAAAAAAGGTATTGTGGTCCTAACTGCATTATTAATAAGATACACAAGAGTTTAAAAATAGTAAAAAGTAAAAATCACGTAAGGATAACTATCACGGTCCACGCATTTACAGTCTAAAGGATGCTTACGTATAAAATCACGTCATAACATATAGGTATTCAAAATAATACGTAAAACCCAACAACATTTTCATCCCTCCAACAAATTAAAAAAACCATAAACAGCCAATGGAAACGGGACTCGACACTTTTTTAATAAAGCCCCAACAAAAAATTCCATCACTATAAAAAAGTATAAATTTAAAAATGGAACGCGTGTCTCTAGAGTATGATGTCAGATAAACAGCACGGCCACGAGTAATTTAATGTCACGTCTCCTGACTCCGTGTGCTTTTATGAGTGGTATTACCAGCTGCGGTGTTCCCAGGACACGGTGCTCTCCGTACAATTTATAAATGGTCTTGCAAAAAGTCAAAATGTTAGTAAGTATACATATAAAAATACGGTGATATAAATAATCTATTTATTATTATTATTATGAGTCTATAACGTGCCACTGCTGGGCAAAGACCTCCCTCCCCTTTTTTCCATTCTTCCTATTTTGAGCTAAGAAATAATCTACATTAAACAAATTTAAGATAATTAACAAAGAATTAATAAAACCCGTAATCGCAGGTGAAGCTATTTTTCATCTTATTCCAGTAAATTTTATCAATACATTCATTACTTTTCTTTTTTTAATCTACTGCTTTCAAAAAATAAATTACGGCAATATAAAAATAGTAACTAATTGATAAATGAGGATTGCTTCTATACTACACTGGAGCTATATGTACCTGTGTATTTGTAATAAGTTTTGGCGATTTAAAAAAATGATCAGCCCACTGAATTTCTTGCCAGATCTTCTCAGTTGAGGTCGCGTTTCGATCCGGTGGTAGTATAGTAGTATATAAGAAAAAAAAATGTAAACTTGACAATTTGTAAGTGCCCCCATAGGCCTATACAAAATAAATGAGTTGACTTTGACTTTGACTACACACTATTTAAATAATATACATACCTTCCATTTTTTTCATGTTTATAAATAAATAACGCCAGACAACAAATACTCATGTTATAATCCCAAATTAAGCAAAGTAAGTACTATGGGTACCATACAATAAACTAGGTATTATCCCAGTTTCATCCAGATCCAAAAAGGTATTTTCCAAAATTTTCACTATACCAAGCCGTCGTCGAATATTCTTATAATGATTGTTGCAAGATTATAATAATGTTGGTAAATGGAAGCAGTGGTAGCCCCGTCGGTAGAACGCCCGCCTTGAACGGTAGGGGTCCAAGTTCACATCCCGGGCCCGCACCTCTGAGATGATTTTCATGTGCGAATGTCATTTTCAATAATAATTACCACTTGCTAAACGGTGAAGAAAAACATCATGAGGAAACTGCACGTCTATAGAAGGGCGTGTGAAGTTCACCAATCCACACTGGGCCAGCGTGGTGGGCTATAGCCCAAACCTCCCTCGTATCGAGGGGGAATGTGCTCAGTATAATGGTAATAGGCTCGCCCTCTATTACATTAGGACCTAAATACATCGACGAAGTGTGGGTGCACTGTAGTTCCCCCCTGCCTACCCCTTCGGGGAATACAGGCGTGATGATGATGATGTATACAAATGGAAATCAATTTTATTATTTCTACTGTTTAGGTGTAATCAATTCATGAGAAAAGGAGCTTAAACAGGCCCCGCAGTATCGTACGTCCCAGATTATAAAATACTATCCTTTATGAATCCGTCGGTGGGTTTAGTCTCTTTTTGTAATGAAAATAAACGGTGTCCAAACGGCTTCATTCCGACCGAGTGAATCATTAATGAGCAGAAATGTACGGTTTTGTCGTTAGCCGCTCACGATAAAAAGTGCCGTGCTTATAGCTCTATATTTTTTCCTGCCATGGATGCTATTCATCCCCATGATATAAATTTGAAACCATTTACCACGGTAACAACTACTTTTGTACTGAAAAATATTTTATTCAGTATTTTTGGAAAGCTTAAAACTTTTGCAAGTTCGGGGATAAATGTACATCGTACCTTATATTCTTTTCCGAGGGAAAATCTTTAATATGCGAACTACGCGTTACATGTATGAATTATTTATTCATTCGTTATGGTGCCTAATAGCCATATACCCCCCTGATACGATATTTTAATCGTTTTCTTACAGCTCTGTAAAATTTGTATTTTCTGTGGTAGGTATCATTTGCTTCGCGTTCGAACTTAAAGCAGAAATATTGTCATTCTAACCCCTTACCACAAAATACGAGGCATTTTCGAGGATTACACGAAAATGTGTATCGAATCGGTATTTATTGGGGTATTAGTGCTTCCGGTACCACTATTAAAATATCATTAGGAGACCATTTTGGTAGTTATCAAAATACCTTCGTTTTTTATTATAAACAGAATGACAAGATTATACAAACTTTACATAAAAAATATAGTTTTTACACATTACATAGTTTTCAAAAACCAATACCACATGCTAAACGGTGAAGGCAAACATTATGAGTAAACCTGCACGTCTATAATAAACTCGTATGAAGTTGGACCCACAGTGGACCAGGGTGGTAGATTAGGGACCAAATCTCCCTTACATAGAGGAGGAATGTGTCCCGTATAATGGCAATAGCCTCCCAATTACAATGGGACGAAAAAATACATCGGCGAAGTGTGCGTGTATTTCAGTGCACTTCTGACTACTCCTTCGGGGAATACAGGAGTGATTATATATTATTAATATTATAATGTACTTATTGTGTATTATTAACAAATATAAACTTTAACAATAATTCAATACTACGAGAAATAGTCAACATTAGTCGCGAGTTGAAAATGTTTACTCAGTACTATTAACTAAGGCCTGAGGTGCAAATACGATACTGATTAGATGCAACCCAACATAGCACTAGCAGTGTGAACTGGCTTTCATTTGGGACAATTCTGAAATGTGTATTTAGCGACTAGAACTTGCAATCAATGAAGGAAGTTATGTACCTACTACTAGGTTCTACTCGCGACTTCGCTGGTGCAGACTTTAGTTATTCAATATCGTTGTATAATATTCTGATGTAATTCTGATACTGTAAAGTTTAATCAAAATCTGTTGAGTAGTTTTTGCGTGAAAGAGTAACAAACATCCATCCATCGATCCATCCTCACAAACTTTCAAATTTATAATATTAGTAGGTTTTCCATTAAAGTACAAGATTTTTGTTAAAAGAGTAGCTGTTTTGACTTAGCGACTGATGTTTTTGCGCATGCCCCAATAAAGTATAAATAACACCGAAGTTCTATTAAGCCTCCAATATATCTTCTTATACGGGGCTTAATGTAATCTGAGCTAAGTGTGATATACTGTTTAGAAAACAAACTCGCACGCATCTCAAAGGCGAGTGCTTCAAATAAATCCCTATAAAGGAAAAAAAAACTACACTTAACAATTCCGAAACTTCGCGTTTTATTAACCGGTCAATACGATAAGCAGAGGGAATTTGCAGCCGACATTGTAACTTTAAGTTTGCACTTAAAGTACCTGCTTCAGAGTTCCGAAAGCAGTTTAAGCTCCATTTGTAAGCTATTATACTTATAATTTGAACAACATTTATTTTCACACGGCATAAGTAAGTATATCATAAAACATTAAAAAACAAATATTCCTACTAATGTTTAAAGACTTTTCTATGAAAGTTATTGCATTCTTAAGGGTGCAATAATAGTGTATAATTTCCTCAAAATGTTCTGTAAAAAACTATAACAGACACAAAATGAATTTCAAATACATCATCACGCCTGTATACCCCGAAAGGCTAGGCAGAGGCTCACTGCAGTGCACCCACTCTTCACCGATGTGTTTTGGTCCCAATGTCATTAAAACGGGGGGGCGAGTCTATTGCCATTATACCGGGCACGAACACAAAATGAATTGACATCTATAAACCTCTTTTTTGACGATAAACGCCATCTATTAGCAGTTAATGGAAAAGAAAAGCTTAACGCCCCTCAGGATCATAAACTCGACCATTAATCTTGACGATAACGGCATAATCGGAGTAATCTAAGTATCAATTAACAAGAGAAGGTATTGCAATAATGTTTAACACCTTTTCTTTTTAATAATTTACGTAGATATAATAATGAACAATTAATCTTTATTATTTCTTGGTTGTTACCATACAACTACATTTAAATAAAATTTACTTACGTGTGTAAAGCATATACAGTATTAAAAACAAAATTAGATTTATTAAAAAAATACCAATTTGTCTGTCTTTTCGATTCCGGTAATCTCCGCAACGTCTAGACCGATTTAGACCGGACTTTCACTGGCGGATAGATGAGGTTATAAGAAGTCACGTGGCCTATTTTAAAGTTTGAGTTGTAAGAGTTGCAGGTAATATATCGTTTTACATATATTTATATTGACTTTTAAATAGCATGAAAAAGTTAATATCTACTTTTGACTAGACATTGTAACAATAATTGGTGGTGATTACTGGGAGCGACACTCCCCTCATTAATGAGTAGTATTTAAGACGAGGAGATTCTCAATATAATAGTCCTACAATTAATTATATTATACCCAGAAGTCAAACAAGATTGTGAGCTTGCGAGCAAATTTAAACGGAAATAAACGCTGGAGATTCAAAAAGCTTTTGAAGTATCCTTCATACATTTTCCTGATAATTTACTATAGTTTTATAGATACTTGCGGTATCAATTTGAAAGTATTCTTGTCTTTTGACACAGTCAATCATTTTCAAAACTTTGTACTTACTGACAAAACTTTTAAAACTAGATTTTGTATAATAACACACTTAGGTATTTACATTTAGAGAACTATACCCTGCATTTAAATTATTAAATTATAATTTATTTCGATTTGAGGGATAGATTACCGAGTGATGTGGTATCCCGATAAGATTAAATCAGTTCCCAGTGTCTTAATCGAAGCACAAAACGCGCGTGAGGCAATGCCGGATTAAGGTAACTTGATACCCTAAGCAATCTTCCCCTGTGGGCCCCCCTATCCTTAAGTGAAATACCGAGAAGCAATAGAAAAAAAAAGTGAATACGTATTGTAGGTAGAATATGTATGTGTTGTTCCTTCTGCCCTTATCCCATTCTAGGTGGGGTCGGCACAACATGATTTCACAAGTTGTCCTAAGGTTTTGAAATTGCTTTCGTGTGCCTTTTTTCTCGGTCGTCTCTGGTGCCCCCTAGACCAGATGCCCTAAGCAATTGCTTAAATAGCTTATAGGGTAATCCAGGACTGGCGTAAGGCAAGTGTTATAATCCCGATATTCTGATCCTAATCCCAACTTTATCACATTAGAGCTAGGAATACTATCGGCATGTTACCTGCGCACTAAAACGTTTTATTACAAGAATAACGACCCTTCTAAGCACCCCTTACTATTTATCTGGCTGTACTGAATGTCCGTGAGCGCATACCCGTAAATCAACGTCGCCTGGAACGATAAAGTTTTAATTAATTATATAAGATGTATGTATTATTGCTAGAAGCATACATGATTTAATTTTATATATGAGCTATGTTTTTTTTTAACTCGTTTTTTGTTCAAATAACTTAAATACTGTTTTCCTTCGATAACCAATACATGCATCAACGTAAAAGATTTGTAAACATCGTCTTATTAATGCGATAGAAACATCAACAGCTGTTTGAAGTCCACAAAAATGACGTTCTTAAAGCGAGTGTGCGATCAAAGGCGGGGTACGGCGAATTTCACGCCATAAATATGAATAACTCCGGGGAACTTCACACGCGAGGATTCACAAAATATGCGAACGCGTCGCGTTCACATACAAATTTATATCATGGCTTTTTGCACTCCCGCCGATATTTATAACTGTTCGTTATTCGTCGTATGCAAGAACACTTTATCAAATCCAGCATTTCGAAACGTGACTGCTCTAAATATAAACCGTATGCAGATACATGAACAAATATTAACATAAACGTGATTAAAACGCCGAATATGTATGAGGTTACTTATGGATGTCGAGGACATTCTAAATGAGTATGTCTTGGATGGTAATAGAACCTCGTGGCGACCTACCCTCCGTGTATCCATCACAATAGGCAAATATGTGAACAGTGTGCCAATAAAGGCACGTGTCTATTTCGTGATATCACAGTTAGCGAAAATCGCACTTCTCCAATTCCGGGGGACAATTCTCACATGATCGATATTGTCTCTAATTCGACATATGTCGAAACAACTATGACTCAAAAAGGGTTAGTAACATTTTTGCTTAACTATGTTAGTACTCAAGTGTTAATATTTTACATGCAATTATTTTACACAGACGTTGAAAGCCTACAACAGCGATTTACATAAACGCAGTCAAGCCTGCTCCCTATACAACTCAGGATTATATTGGGGCTGTTCCGCACCCGCTGCACCAAGGACGCACATTTCTTACGCATCATCGCAAAGAAACAATCAACGCGAGCCTCAGCAAACATCCCTGAAGCGCTGCAAAAGCGGGGCAGCCCCATCAAAAACCGGAACGTCGCCCCGTTGTTTCTGACACTAACATTTACAACCATAAGGGGAAGATGAAGTACTCACCCATCTCTTTCCATTCATCCTCGTCTTTCGCTCTACCGTATATGTAAAATAAAATAAATCACGCCTGTATTCCCCGAAGGGGTAGGCAGAGGAGCACTGCAGTGCGCCCACACTTCGCCAATGTATTTTCGTCCCAATAGCGCGAGCCTATTGCCATTATACCGGGCACATTCTCCTACAATACGAGGGAAATTTTTGGCTTATAGTCCACCACGCTGGCCCAGTGAGGGTTGGTGAACTTCACACGTTTCTATAGATGTGCAGGTTTCCTCACGATGTTTTCCTTCACCGTTCCACAGCAAGTGGTAATCTCGGATGCAAATGAGATTCGCACATAAACCCAAAAGTGCGAGCAGGGGTTTGAACCTGCGCACTTTGATTGCAAGGCGTGCGTTTGACCACTCGGCTACCACTAGTTGTGGTAGTACTAAAATAAATAAATATTCTACACAAACTAAAGTTGCAATAGACAGTGTAGTAAAGGCCGTGCCTCTCATAAAGTTTGCCGAGAGCAGCGCCCTCTAATTTAGACGTCTAGAATCGCAGCCGCTATCATATTCCCAAAGGAAATAAACTAGGAGCTGGGTTAAGCTATCATTTTCCTTGATAACATGCCTCGTTCTCCCACAAGCGGCAATTAAATTCCATTATACTATAATTACGTGAGCTTAAATACTGATATAAAATTTTATTTTCTCGGGAGACAAATAAAAATAAACTTTTAGTGTTTGTGATTTCGATTTGGTTGTTATGTTTTGGCTTTCATAAGCTATTTGAAAGGAATAACTACGCAAACTATCAAAAGTACCTGTTTTATTTTCCAATAATGATATTCATGATACTTTAATGCAAAAAAAAAAGAATTTTCTTTACTTTGAATAATCACTAAATCAGGTTTAAATGTGGACTTTGATTAACTTAGGTACGTTCTATCACGAATTCTAAATGATTGCGAGCTCCAAATAGATAAGTATAGCTATAGCCCAAAAAATCTCCCTCGTATTGAGAAGGAGTGTGCCCGGTATAATGGCAATAGGCTCGCCCCCTATTACATTGGGACCAAAATACATCGGCGAAGTGTGGGCGCACTGCAGTGCACCTCTGCCTACCCCTTCAGGGAATACAGGCGTGATGATGTATTATTAAGATTAATTAAATTTATTTTAATTTTGAAACTACAAAGTAAAATGTATCACAGTGATATCCAAACCCAAACAAGTTTTCCCTCTTTTCTTTGTTCTGGCTCTGTGAACAAAGCCGGCAAATATCCCATTTCAGAATATTCAAAAAGTTTCAGTAAGTCATGGAAAAGCTACATGCCAGAATAATGTTAGCACCAAGTACTTTAATTAAACCATAATATTTAATTAAACGATAACAATGTCCGAACTTGTTAGTCTTGTAATACAATGAAAACAGAAATCGTTTAAGATTTGTGTTTCTAAGGAAAGTAGGTTAGTATGATGTGTAACCCTGTGTCTACACCGTCCCATACATTTATTGCTATTGCATGTTGAAAACCTAAGCACTAACTAACCTACATTTATGAGATATGAATTCAGGTTATTAACTACGAGTTAAAGGTTCAGAAACCAACCTCCAAATTTATAGAAACATATATCAACAAACAACAAATTTTCATTGGAACTTATTGGCATTTTAAATACCAAAGTGTTCTCCAACACCATTGTAAGCTGATAATTAAGAAGTGGTTAGAATTAGCCAGGTATCTTTGCTAGCCTCCTGGTTAAGATGTGCCGCCCAAGTAACCCTAAATGCCAGATACGATCAACATCATAGTAATTAGTGAGCATTTAGGGTCTTTGAAGGAGCTAAAAGGACTATTAGTAATGTGCACGTAAATTTTTTAAAAAATACTTTAAGATCTAAAATCCTAAAATCGTTATCTCCATACCAGGTCAGGTTCACACGCGTTTGATAAACGCGTTGCGATCAAACTGTCGAGCAACTATGGGGCGATTGATAGCCGCGCTCCACTCGAATCGCGGCCGTTAGTATGAATAGGGGTTTATGTGACCCACTGACTTGGGCTATTTGTTACCATTCTTTATGAAATATCACATCGTATATTGATCGATAGTATACCCTTGAGACCGCAAGAAATATTTGCGGGTTTTTTTTACAGCAACTGAAATAGAGTTTTTTTTAAAGGAGATCGCGCAAAACTATATTTTGTTGTATGCCACTATTAACATAGGTCATTAAATCAATGATATTAAAACGTACAGACAGTCGTATAGTATTATACGTCTTGACACAGATTATTTGACGTATACGTAAACGTCAAAGTCACACAAAATTGGACGTATGAAACTATAAAATGTTCAGAAAAGCTCCCTATTTGATTTATTAAATCGTAGGGTTAAATATGGTTAGTACAATCAATTAATTCAGACAGAAATATAAGTTACGGGAACGGTGGTTGAAAGCTTTTTTCACGTTCATTATTATACCGATATGGGCTTTATTCCTCCTCATTTCATTCTTGGACATAGACACCCTCATACATAGCTCTACAGTACAATACAATACAATATTTGTATTTGCATAAAACACGGATATGTTACAAATATGTTAAAAAAAAAAAAAAAACCGTGGTAGCCGAGTGGTCGAACGCACGCTTTGCAATCAAAGTGCGCAGGTTCTATCCCCGGCTCGCACCTCTGGGTTCCATGTGCGAATCTCATTTTCATCTGAGATTATCACTTGCTAAGAAACGGTGACGGAAAACATCGTGAGGAAACCTGTGTGCCCGGTATAATGGCAATAGGCTCGCCCCCTATTACATTGGGACCAAAATACATCGGCGAAATGTGGGCGCACTGCAGTGCACCTCTGCCTACCCCTTCGGGGAATACAGGCGTGATGATGTATTTTAATGTTACAAATATACAATAGCTTGCACATTGTTGTTGTTAAAATTAGTGTCAGATCCATCATGTTTTACCATATCATATGGTGTACAAAGATTTTCTCAGAGAAATGGAGTATTATTACTCTAGTCTCTACAATGTAATTTAAAATTACACACTATCTCCAAACGTCTTGAATAGTTATGTTAATCTTTACACCCGTAGATACAAAGGTGTAGATCAAACTCGGATTAGGTACAGCATTACTGGGGATTACGATAATATCGTTTCCCCGATCTGAAAACTTGTTGCAGTTGACATAGAGCCTATTATCATATGTGAGTTCTTTTGAAAAGCTTTTCAAGTTATGAAAAACATAATATAACAGTAACATAAATTAGTAGTATTTGCGTAAGAATAAGATAAAACTAATACAAAAAGAAAGTGTTAATCGGTCTCGCGCACGAAGGGTTCCGTACCATTAACTATAAAAACGGCAATAAAATCACGTTTTTTGTATGGGAGCCGCCTTAAATATTTATTTTATTCTGTCTTTACACAGAAATACATCATCTGTGAAAATTTCAACTCTCTAACTATCACGGTTCATGAGATACAGCCTGGTGACAGACGGACGGACGGACGGACGGACAGCGAAGTCTCAGTAATAGGGTTCCCGTTTTACCCTTTGGGTACGGAACCCTAAAAAACAATAAAACAGTAGTTTTAAGACTAGTAAAGGGTAGTGCCCTTTTACCCTAGCCTTTTAAGTAAAAAAACTTAATTTTTCATAGTAGTTTTATTAAACATGGTTTTCAAAAAAGGGGACGGAAGTCATGTATGAAGTTAGTAGACGGGAGAATGTGGAAATCTTTAAATATTAGCGTCGAATTTTCAGTTGAAAAATATTTGAACACCGATACGAAGCTGCGAAGGCTCGACGCGGTCATACGTAGAATGGAATGCTATGGAAATTGTTGGCACCGCACACCCTCGGGCCAAATATTTCGGGCCACACGTGTGTGAAGCCATTCTGGTAATTCAATTAAAACCAGCATTTGTAATTAAACAGCGCAGTTACCTTTTTAATGGAATCCATTCATAAAGGTAACTGCAATATCTAAAAGGTTTTTTTTATTTGCTCGCATCAAAATTATAATTGAATTGTTTATTTGTTTTGAAAACTTGTTTTAATTTGTTTAAAAAACTAAAGTCTCACTTCTATGCTTATCCATAGCATAAACATTTGGTTTGGCTCGCAAGGCTAACAATGTCAATGCAAGTAATGTGGGGGTACATTGCTTGTAATCCTAAATAACAAATAAAATAGTTCCACAGGTTATTAAATGCCAAGATAACTCATTCTGAGATCCAATGTAAGTTCGTAAATACTTTCGAAACTATCCCCACATAACGTATTTCGGTACATAATTAAATTATCGCGATGTATGGCGTAAGATTTACGAGTTTAAACGGGCCAACGCGAAAGTTTGCCGAGCCCCGAGTTGCCGCTGTCTCGCGCGCTTTATTTCAATTAAAACTCAGTTGCCATGCACTCAAGATGGCGCCGGCTCATTTAATACTTAGTTACTTTAATTAGTACATTTAAGTTGGCCCGTGATGCTGAAAGCTGCATGAAGCAACATTAATATAACATCGGTAACTTTCTTATCTCAAACTGAATCCTATAGCTACTACAGTCGGAGCGAAAAAAACTAATATTTATGTTTAATCTAAATTCGTTTAGGTAGGTAATTGCTTCCTTCGTGAGGCCTCGACAGTGTTACTCCGTTTAAAAACACAAATGTATTAAAATTTATATCAGACAACTTTTTAAGTTCTATTTAAAACTAGTTATCTAATAAACCTTAAGGACGGAAATTTCAGAAGCTCGGTTCGGTAGGTAGATACATTTCATTCCGCTATCTCAGGTACCTTACCCTAAGGATTTACTGACTGTAACATCCCGAACTACATTACGACGACCTATTCTATTTCACATAGATCGTTGTAACTTGGTAGATAACTTAGGCAAGTGGCTCCGTCTTGCTTCTGAATCGCTACGGTTAGCTTTGTCCTAATGGAGTTACTCAGTTCTTGTTTCTGAGACTTGCAAATGTTCTTTCAATTGCCAATAAATGAATTTGCTAGAAAATATGTTTCTTGGAGAATTACCTAACCACAATTTGCAATTAATAACTAACCTACTTTATTGTAACATATATTCGTTGAAATACACTTTTAATTTAGACACAACCGGTGCATGCTTCATAATAGCAAGCATAGTCAAATAGGAGCATGCAGTAACAAGTATTGGAGTCAAAGTCTTATATTGTTTATTACTTATTGTGAAGGCAATTTTTTTAATTGCTCAATCACGCGAAGAAGAACCTAACTCAATCTTCGTTCCATTAATTGTACGTACCTGAAACAAAAGAAAGTAAAAACAATTAGAACGATTGTCATAGATAAAAATTAACTATGAATTGACTGAGGTCTTGCGCCTGCGTGACAATCATAGACTATGGACACTCATGTTAATATAATAATGTATCAAATATCCGATTACCGTTTTTAGCTCTGTATATTTATTGTTTATTATCTATGGTTATAAAATTAAACGTCAGTCGGTTACAAATCTCCTTCCGTGTTTTATTAGGTTATGGGCCCAGTCCCATATTTCGCCAGTAAAAAGTAGTTTTTATCGATCTAAGAGCGAAATTACTCGAAGTGAAGTGTCCGTAGACTGGTATTTATTTAGACTTAAAGTGATCAGTTATTAAAAACGTTTATCTTGAATAAAATAAACGTGATCGTTTTTTTTTGTCAAATATGGCCGCCGGCAGCTACATCATAAATGTACCCAAACTAAAAGGGCGCGAGAACTATGACGAGTGGGCTTTTGCAGCCGAGAACTATCTCATCCTAGAAGGCGTGGATATTACTAAGCCGTGTGAAGATACGACCGCATCAGATTCTCAGAGTTCCAAAACGGGCGTAACGACCATTGCCGACGCTCAAAAGGCTAAGGCTAAATTGATAATGACGATAGATACATCGCTTTACGTCCACATAAGAAATGAGAAAACAGTGCAGGATGTGTGGCAGCGTTTAAAAGGGCTATTTGATGACTCGGGCTTTGCTAGAAGAATTAATTTGCTTCGTCGTCTTATATCAATTAGACTAGAAGACAATGAAAATATGACTACATATGTAACCCAAATGGTTGATACGGCGCAAAAACTACGAGGCACAGGATTTAAAATCACTGAAGAGTGGGTTGGATCATTACTATTGGCGGGCTTGACCGAAAAATTTGCCCCCATGATAATGGCGATCGAACATTCTGGCATGACAATAAGTACAGATATGATAAAAGCAAAATTATTGGATATGAGTGCAGAATTTGGCAACACTGAAACAGATGGTGCTTTCTTTTCTAAAGGTTGGCAGCAAAAGACAAGAAAACATTGTGTGGTTGGCAACAGTTCAAATGTGTCAAAAGTTAAAACGTCATCGAAGCAACCTGTCAAAACAATTCGTTGCTATAAATGCAAGAAAATTGGTCATTACAAAAACCAATGTAAAGAGAATTGTTCCAAAGAAAATGAAAGAACAGTTTTTAATGCTTTCTTCTTGGATTCAACATACAAGAAAACTGATTGGTATGTTGATTCAGGTGCCAGCACTCACATGATCGCAGACCAGAATCGCTTAACGAATGTATCGTACAACAATAAAATGAAGGAGATAGTGGTAGCAAACCAGACTAAAGTACCAGTGTTATGTTCAGGAAACACACAGATTACGACAGTAGTGGATGGTTCAGAATTCAGTGTTACTGTGAAAGATGTCCTATGCATTCCTAACCTCACTACGAATTTATTGTCCGTAAGCGAGCTTATTCGGAACGGAAATAAAGTGACATTTGAGGCAGATGTTTGCAAAATACACAACCGCCAAAATGTGCTAGTAGGAATAGCGAATTTAGTGAATGGAGTGTATAGATTAGACATAAAGTCAGAAAGCTTGTTTGTGGGATCCGCAACAGCGACTACAAGTATGATGTGGCACCGAAGATTGGGACACATTAACAGTAAGGATCTGAACAATATGAAGAATGGCGCTGTAGATGGTATTTCATACTCGGACAAAGCGGAAATTGACAAATCCAAGTGTATCACATGTTGTGAAGGAAAACAAGCGAGACTACCTTTCTCACACAGAGGTTCCAGGTGTGAAAGTGTGTTGGAGGTGATCCATGCGGACGTGTGTGGTCCCATGGAAGTAGTTTCCCTAGGATTGTCGAGATACTTTCTCCTGTTTGTTGATGACTACAGCAGAATGGCATTCGTGTATTTTCTAAAGTCGAAAAGTGAGGTTATAAAATATTTCAAGGAGTTCAAAGCCCTAGTAGAAAGGCAAATGAACAAGGACATAAAGGTACTTAGATCCGACAATGGTGGAGAGTTTTGCTCTTCAGAAATGGAAAGTTTTTTGAAGAAAGCAGGTATTGTGCATCAAAAAACTAATCCATACACCCCAGAACAAAATGGCCTTTGCGAGCGATTGAATAGGACAGTGGTAGAAAGAGCTCGCTGTCTATTGTATAATGCCAATATGGATAAAAGGTTTTGGGCAGAAGCTGTAAACACAGCCATTTACCTTCGGAACAGGACATTGGCTTCAGGTTTAACCAAGACACCGTTTGAACTATGGACGGGCAAGAAACCAGATGTTAGCCATATCCGGGTTTTTGGAAGTACTGTAATGGCTCACATTCCTAAAATAAAAAGAACAAAGTGGGACAAAAAGGCAGAAAAACACATTCTTCTAGGTTATGCAGAGGACAGGAAAGGGTATAGATTATACAATCCTGACACAAAAAGCATTATCACCAGCAGAGATGTTGTTATCATGGAGCACACTAGGGACTCAGACATGATACAAGCTGTGGTTGAAGAAAAGTATTGTGAACTACAAAATACAAATGAACAGTTAGAAAAATCAATAATAAGTCCTGTAGATACCACATATGCATTAGATGACACCTTGAATTCCTCGAGTAATGATGAATTTTATGACACTGTAACAAAGAAAGAAGTCAAAGAACTTGAACCTTCAGACATACCTACACATTCAGAGAAACGTGAAAGGCGACCACCAGAAAGGTATGGCTACAGCAATGTATGTGTGACCAATAATATTGATATACTAGGTGAAGACAGCCTTACATATGAAGAAGTAATCAATGGTAATGAGAAACAAGAGTGGTGTAATGCAATGGATGAAGAGCTACAATCTTTCCGTGACAATGATGCTTGGGAATTAGTCAATAAACCACATGATAAAACAATAGTGCAGTGTAAGTGGGTATACCGAAAAAAGTTAAACAGTGATAACCAAGTAAGATTTCGTGCTAGATTAGTAGCTAAAGGTTTTACTCAAAAAGAAGGAATTGATTATAAAGAAACATTTTCACCAGTGCTTAAGTACTCTACCTTGCGATTGCTGTTCGCTGTAAGTGTAAGATTAGACTTAAATATCACTCATTTAGATGTAAAAACAGCTTTCCTCAATGGATATCTTGACGAAACTGTTTACATGTATTTACCTCAGAATTTTATATGTAAAGAAAATACAAATAAGGTTTTAAAATTAAAAAGGGCCATATACGGGCTTAAGCAGTCAGCTAGAGCTTGGTATAAAAGGGTTGATGATCTTTTGCAAGAATTTGGGTATACCAAGTCTATGTATGAGCCCTGTTTATTTTTAAAATCATGTAAAAATTATAAAACCTTTATAGCTTTATTTGTCGATGACTTTTTTGTATTTTCAAACTGTATTGCAGAAGTAGATAAACTGAAAAGTCTGTTAAGTACTAAGATTAATTTAAAAGACTTAGGTCAATTGAGACAATGTTTAGGTATGAATGTTAAGATAGAGAAAAACAGAATTAGCATTGATCAGGAATATTTCATTGATAAATTACTGTATAAGTTTAATATGGAAAATTCTAATACTGTACAGACTCCAATGGAGGTTAATTTGAAACTAGAAAAAGTCCAAAATGAAACTTGTAAATATCCATATCGCCAGCTGATAGGCAGTTTAATGTATTTGTCAGTACTTTCTAGACCTGATATTTCATATTGTGTAAGTTACCTGAGTCAATTTAATGATTGTAACAGTGAGATACACTGGAAACATGCAAAGAGGGTGTTAAAATATTTAAAATGTACCAAGTCTTTTGGTTTAAAGTATGTTAAAGATGATGATGATGTCATTGGATATGTAGATGCAGATTGGGCCTCAGATGTTGTTGATAGGAAGTCCTATACAGGGTATTGTTTTACTTTTTCTGGATCTGTAATTTCACATGAATGCAAAAAACAACAAACTGTCGCTTTATCAAGCACTGAAGCCGAATACATGGCAATATGTGAAGCCAGTAAAGAGGCAATATTTTTAAAGAATTTATTGTCAGAACTCAGAATTAGAAATCATGATCCAATTATATTGTATAATGATAATCAAAGTGCACAAAAGCTGTCAGAAAATTATATATGTCATAAGAGAAGTAAACATATTGATGCTCGTTTTCACTTCATAAGAGAGGTAATTTCACAAAACATGGTTAAACTTTTATATCTAAACACTAGTGAAATGCCAGCTGATATACTAACTAAAAGCTTATGTAAGACAAAGCATTATAAGTTTATTGATAAACTAAATATAGTAAAGATATAGAAAGATATATATAGAAAGTTGTAATAGATTTGGAACAAGAGTATATATTTTCTCGGATTATTTGATTAGGTGGTGGTGTTAATATAATAATGTATCAAATATCCGATTACCGTTTTTAGCTCTGTATATTTATTGTTTATTATCTATGGTTATAAAATTAAACGTCAGTCGGTTACAAATCTCCTTCCGTGTTTTATTAACTCAGAGGTAGTGTAACTACCAAAGAGTATTCTAGATTGTATCAGTTTCCAAAGATACCTCTTACAAATAATGTTACCAACTTATAAAGAACCTAACCTCCTTCAGTATCATAGACCATTTTTTTGTATATATGCTTGTAAAAATTACGGAGAAAAGTGCCGCATAATTCTAAAATGCCACTCAAAGGGCGCTTAAAGTAAACGACTTGTAAATGAGTAAAAATTAATTAGTTTGTTCTCCGGCACGGTTCGTTGGCTGTGACGTTTCAGGAAAAAAAGATAATTGGACTAGAAAGAAAACTGGGAAGATTAGATTGATGTTGTTGGCCATTAGTGACTACTTAATTGTTTCAGGCGTGGTAATGCGAACAAAAACGAATGTGAGGGAATTTTCTTTGATTGCAATCATGAAATGATTTATGATGTGTCGCGTGCAATGTGAAGCGAGCTTTGTAACATAGTACATAGTATTTATTTTTAATTATTAAGACCATGACCTAGTTTCTTTAGGGCCGATGTCGACATTGTAACTGAAACTGATTGGGACACGCTGAGCTTAGTTTTGGCCACCGTGGTGAACTATGGCCCAAATCTCCCTCGTATTGAGGGGAATGTGCCCGGTATAATGGCAATAGGCTCACCCCCTATTACATTGGGACCAAAAATACATCGGCGAAGTGTGGGTGCACTACAGTGCACCTATGCCTACCGCCTCGGGGAGTACAGGCGTGATGATGATGATGATGTATCAAAGTTAGCTAAACTAAATGTGCGTAATAGAAGCCTTAACTGCGTCAAAGGGCTGTCACAAAAGTTGATTATAATTACCTGAAACTTTTTTTTTTCATTTAATTAATTATAATTAACACAGGGAAGGAAAGGGAGGCCTTTGCCCAGAAGTGGGACGATACAGGCTAATAAAAAAGAATACTGACTGATTACAATGTTCCTATCAGCTTTTGTAGCTATCAAAGATGGTTTCAGCGTGTATTTTCTTAAAAAGTCAGTGACGTCATTACAGCTACCTATTTAATATTCCAACAAAAAACCGTCTAGATTCCCTAGACGAATTTCTATTAACGAAATCTATTATTCAAGTAAAATGCCAATTTTTTTGAAACAACACTGTGGCTTCGAAAATACTAAGCGATTAATGTGAAAAATGTCTCGTAGGTACTTATTTCATGGTTGGTCTGTTCCGACGCCCTTATAAGATAGGGTGCTACATCACTTGGAATTTTCGCTGAATTAGAACCATTTAAAAAAATAAGAATTAACTTTATCCCTTGAACTATTCACGAAGGGAATCTCAGTGAAGATTACTGAGATAATATAATTTTAATGAAAACTAAAGAAGTATTTTGAAGATGTTTGTTTTAATGTTTTGATAATTCTGAAAATTTAAATATGAGGCAATGAAATATCGAGTACTGTATAGTAATATATTTTTTCTCCTCGCAAGTTTTCTTCGTAGGGTAACACTACCTACTGTTGGCACCCCCCCATTTATTGGCTCTTATTGGCCCCACTTTCAGTTAAAATCACAAGAAAACCATGATTTTAACCCCTGTTTTAATGTTAAAAATCAAAAGTGTGTTTTTTTTTAAATCTTAAACCTCAGACTTAATTACTACAAATTTTAAGTTTGTCTTGGACGTACACTGAAAAGGCAAGCTTTTACGCATTTTCTGGAAAATATTTTTTATATTTTTCGTAATTGGACTATATATTTTAACTGGAGTCAATGTACATTAATAATGGTTTTCTAGTTATTTACAGCCCATTTTATCATATTATACACCATCATTTATGATTTATAGGAGGTGCCAAGAAATAGAATTTAGTCATATTCTATTATTTCAGTTATAGGTATTATATTCTAGTTATATATTAAGGCTAATTAAACATATCTATTAGAATAAAATATGATATTTCCTGTCAAATGATGCTATACTGAAAATATTTTATTTATATAAATAAATATATCCATCATGTGCACTTGGATTTCCCGAAGGGAATCCGCCTCATCTCAAAATCGACAGCTCTCATTATACGAAAGACCTAATCTACATTATATTCTTCTCCAAATTATCTCCATCGACTTTGAAATTTTCATCAAAATATTCGTTATTGCCGTCCCCAATATCACAAAAAAGCGTCGTCCTTTTATAAGGCGCTAAATTTTTCCACTGTCATTGATGGATGGTGTTTATAGAGTATACATTTTGGAAAAAAACTGGACAAGTGCAAGTAGTACCTACTCATCCGGTTCCGTATAACGTTGTATAATATAGTATCTATTTTTATGGCTTAAACATTTCGGAATATTGCTGAATGAAAGTAAATGTGAAGCGATCTAAATAAGAGTTTCCTTCATTCGATATTTTAGCTTTCTTTCATTTACTGGTGCCTGAGCCTTTACTTCATCGTTTTTTTAAGACAAGAGAAAGTATTTCTTAGATTTTGATGAGTGTATATGCCATTTCTAATATTATGTAAGTATTAATGTAATCCTAGAAGGCAATTTATTTATTAGTATTTGTTATTAAATTTAAAGTCATTTTTCCCGTACTTGTTAAAAAAATCTACGTCTCATTTTCTCTGTGAGGTACACCCTAAAAATAAACAATTAAACGCGACAATAACTCGAATTTGCTCTCTATTTCTTTATAGAGGCAAATTAGTGCTATAAAAGGAACGGACGCAAAAACACAGCCCTATTACGTCCAATTAGTGTCGTAAAATACGACTGGAAGGAGGAAAGTGCCAGCAATGGATACCTAATTTAACAACCGTAGCTATTTCTGTACAACAGTTACGGTCTTTATGTAACGAGCAATTAAAAATATTTAAAAATAACAGGAAAAACTATTAAAGTGCTACTTATTAGCTAGTGCTAATAGCCCAGTCATCAACGATACGGCATCGACGAAATAATTTTAATTAGGTATAATTACGTCACGCTGGCAAAGTTGACGGTTAGATACAGCTGCAGGTCTACCATGAATTTGGCAATATTTTTTTTATGAGATAGGGAGGCAAACGAGCAGACGTTTCACCTGATGGTAAGTGAAATGAATGGCATGAATTTGGAATATCAAATTATCAGTATCGCCCACCCGAGGTACCAACAATTTGCCATATAAATGTAGATATTAGTAACAAGTGACTTCTAGGGAATGTAGAAACAGAGACTAGAGCTATAGTTAAGCGTAATAAGGCTATAGAACTCAAATCAAGCGATTTTGTTAATACGCATAATTTGATTAGGGTCTAATTTGGCTTCTTCGTTAATTTCCCTTTATAAATTAAAAATTCTATAAGCATCATATTAGGGCAGCGATAAGAAGAAATATCATCAGATTGGGGCTTATTTTATTTACTTTATCCCAAGACATTACATAGTATAATGAAATTATGGTAATAGACTCGTCGCCGCTTTAAAAACGCTACTACAGCACTCTTTGAATACCTGCATCACAGATGTTCCTCTTACAAACAGACCGGTAGTATCAATCAATATAAAAACATATGAATCGATATCAGTTTTGGGAACGGTTTCAGAAACATGAAACATCTGTACTTGTATCGATTATAAATATCTGGCGTATGAAATTATTTTACAGAAAAATATTAATCGAAAACCCTATCGGACAGTTTTCGAAACCGTGTCCAATATCGATTTCAAATGATTTCAAATACCCCCGCGGCCCTCCCTCATCTGGTCTTGACAAGTTACAGATAACAGATATATCTAAAGTTCGATCACATCAGCTCGTTCACATTACTGGGGGATATAACTAGTAACTAACTAGTGACCAAAGACAACTTTGCCTTATCTTGGGTTATAACCAAAACTATAGCACTAAGTCGGGATATCAAGTTTTGCGGAGATAGCTGGGTAATTGTAGGACTTCTTTAATCAATCAAAGGACTTTTTATTTTATATGCTTTGAAAGCTCTTCAGATTTTTTTCTCCGCGCAAAGTTCCACCTCCAGATGTTTTAGTAGTTTTAACTCCTTAAACCTATGAAACACTTGCTGTCATTCCGTATGTTTGTAACAAAATCACCAGCGCGTCAAAAATTCGTTGGAAAATGCGTTTTTTGGGATAATTAATACAGTTTCGGTATTGGCTAAAAAACCTAAGTCTATACAAATTTAACTAGTAAGCCTCCCACATATGAAGTCATATTACTGTCTACCATCATTAAAAGGGGTTTATGCCATAGTTCACAACACTGACCTAGTATAGGATGGCGATTTTCATGAATCTTTCAAAACTTTGCTTAGATCTCCACGACTTGTGGGTTTTCTAACGATGTTTATCTTCATATTTTTAGAAAGTGTGAATGTTAGTGGAATAAGAGTCGCGCACAAAATGAAAGAAGTCGGCGACGGGCTTTGAATCACTCACTTAGATTGCACACCGCACGATCGACCACTTGGCAAAATCTAAAATATTTGTCTTTAATTTTAAACTCCCACATTAAAATACAGATAATGTAAGTCCGATGTCAGGTATTTTGCCAATTGGTATCATTTGAAATTCTGCCAGGAACAGAATTAAAACGAAATTCACGGAATATTGGCGCCCGCTGGGCGAACAAATGAAAAATAAACTCAATTATGCCGAAAAGGGTGTTTATTGAAATTGCGCCCAATCGAAACCATGACACTTTGTTTATTGTTAAGGGAATTGCTGAATTTCAACAAAAGTTTTTTTATGTATTCAAACAGCTTTTTGTACTTAACAATTGTTATTAAAATAACAATACTCTAGGGTCATATTGATTGACTCAATAAATAGTTTAGTGATCCCAACTTAATATAATGGTGTCTAATTAGAATATCTAGCAGCATTTTTTTGCGTTTAGTTACAAATATTTCAAAATCCGCATAAAAAAAATAGACGTTTGAAATATTAATTTCGGAACCGACCCACCCGTAGACATTTCCATACAAAAGTGATGATATCCGGCTTCGATGTTACCGCCCCGATAACTAAGTAATATCCGGATTAATAATGACTTACTATCATTATTCTTCGTTGTAAGAATCTCCATTGTTATGTCGTGACGAAGGATATTAAGAACCTTTTTTAAAAACCTTATTTATCAGTCAATTGAGTAATAAAACTGACGGTTATCAATATATATAGAAAATCCTAATCAAATTAAATCAATGCAATAAAATCCTCCTTGCATGAATATATTTATTAAACAACACTAGCTTTTTTTTCGTCACTAGAGCGTACCGACGACGCGTCGTAGGAATATAAAAAAATGGCATATAAATTTCGAAATTCACATGAAACGAATAAAAGTGCGCGACACTAGTGCGAGACTACTGGCCTCTCGTTAACTGCGCCACTGGACATAACAAATTCACGCTGTGATGTGCAGATTTAATTACCACTATTACTTACTACAGTTTCCGAACTATATAGGTATAAATATTCCATTTTCCCGAACACCTATACACTGACAATTATTTATAAAACAAAAACGATATAATAAAACACATTCATGCTGATTCTGAGTGCAACAAATAAGACCACAGGACATAGAATATCTAGTATATTTGGCAAGAATTGGATAAGTAGTTTTATAATTCCATTCCAAAACTTTTATAATATTACCTCTTAACAAAATTAGTTTATTGTATATTTATCTTAGGATTAGGAATTTAATTAACAGTCTAGCAAAAATGATTACATTGGCTGGTTCTTGATACAGCCTGTACTGAAAATATGGCCTCTTTCTCAAGTTTGCTAGTATTAGCTAGGATGGAAACGTAACGCGAACGCGGAGATTGGATCAGGATCAAATAAGCCCTAAGTCCCTTTGTGTACTGGGGCGTCAACGTTCGCGCCTCAAAATGTTTTCCAATACCAAAACAAACTCTGTGTCAATATGCATATAGCTTAAACTTCTGTCGTATAAGCATGGAGATGGCATTACGAGTCCGCGCTGCGGTAAATTTTTCTGCTTTATCTGACTCTGACATTGTTGTTTTCCCATATAGTTGCCATATAGGTACATGAGATAACAAAAATGGCGGAAATTTCGCCGCAGAGCTATACGACTAGTTAAGTCGTTATGATAGAGAGATAAGAGATAGATACCCTATACTCGATACTAGATACTCTATGCGTTTAAGCCACGATCTCACGCGACAAAATTCGCTCGCTCTAACAGTGTCAGTTGTAGAATGAACTTTTTCTATATGTTAATACAGTTCGTTTAGCTACGGCAAAAAATTCGACGCACGAGCGGTCATGCCCCAGTGTGCGAGAGGCCTAACTGTATAAATCCGAGTCTTTAACATTCATTCGGTCCGATCAGACTGCTCGATTCCATCCAATATCGATATCTCCTCCTGAAATCCCTGTAAGCCTGTTTTAAAGGAAATATATAACACGTTGATGGGACGAAAGTGATGAGATCTAAAACAGAAAATGGAATAGACCTCCGTCAACGCGGAATAATTTATGATAAATAGGTCCTCGATAACCTTGTTCACTACTACTACCTTCTAAGGAGTATTTTGGTAAATATTACTTAATTTGACACTTAGAGCATTGTAAATAGAGTCTAGGCGCTCTTGAAGAGTTAAATAAGTCATCAGACGTGTTCATATCATCTCCACAGCAATTCAAATGTCCTGTAAAGCGCAAGCACGAAAGTAAATCGTACGCATATCTTAACAAATTATCATCTTTAATAGCCATACATTTTTACTTTCTAGCCAGAATTTGTTAGTGAGTGTTCAATTAATTTTCGAACTATCGCATTGAACGATCGTGAATCTCGACGAAATAGTAAACAACTAAACAGTTTTCGTGAAGACTAATTCTCTTAATATCCGAACGAGAAATGTTCAGATATTCTCGAGTACATTTGTATCCTAAGTATCATTGATAAGGTGTAAGAGCCACTCGTCTCTAAATTTTATAAAAAAAATTGAACGTCTGCCAAGAATATTTCTGCACCGGTGAGTCATTTGGCCATCAAATCAAATCGACTTCATTTTTTTTGCCATCACTCTGTACTAAGTATTTATGTTATTTCATCCAAATACAATTGCTCTATTTCGCAACCTTGATTAGGGATTCTGTATCTCTTGCCCTGTGGAGTTAGCACGCATGTCAAGACAAGACCTTTGTTACGGATTTGCTCGCACGCTCTCTGCCTAATTTCATACGAGGGAAAGAGACAACATCAAGATATTCCGTGACATAGTCTAGGCTAGCACAAGCTACAACTATTGATAGTCGTTCCTACTGTCCGAAAATTATATTTGTAAGCGGAATGCATTCAGGCGCCGAGGTTCAAGCGAAGTTGTTTCGATTCTTGTACTACCTTTGTTGATTGTACATACATTGTTTTGTTCGATTATTTTAACCCATTAACTTTTGTTAGCAAAAGTATATAGGTAAGTTTAATTAAACCAGTAATGATATCAATCGTAAAGCGAGTTTTCTGAATTATTTAGCCAGTTCTTCGCATGTTAGGCGCTTGCACTGTTCAACTTTGCATGACCGCAGCTAACTCATTTGCGTATCTATTCAACATGCATGCGACTAAAATGAGCTTGTTAAAATGCACTTTCATTCCAGTGATTCCCATTTACATAATAATAAAGCAATCCTACTTCACTTATCTACTATTTAATGAGAGCACAATTTCAGAATTACCAACAAAACAATGCGGTTTGTGTGTCTATGTGTCATCTAGGTAATGACGTTGGACTATGATTAATCGAAACTGTATCCCTAACTCTCCGTGAGTTCGTAATTTCACTAACAAATTATTAACATTAAATGTATGCTGACAAAAAATATAAAACTACATTAATGTATTAAAAAATGTCTTGTTAGTTTCCCCTCTGGCCAATTTGAAAGTCTACAAGCGTTGCTAGAGTACGATGTATAAACTTACGGTGGCTTTCATTTTATTTATATAAATGTTATTTATTTAATAACTTGGCACTGAGAAATTATCATCTGATTGCGAATGAGAAACGTCGTCTTCTTTATTTTCCTTGTAAAAGAAGATGACATTAGCTGTTTTGTAAGTCGATCATATTGAGGGGTAAAAGTCTATTGGACTTAAGCGACATTTTTGGAACGTAGTTCCTTAACGCGCGTTGCGAAAGGGGAATAGACGGAAAAAATTAAGACTGTAACGATATTCTGTGGCTGTATATTTATGGTAGGTGATTGAAACTGGGCCCCGATTTTCGTGCGATCGAGATTCATCTCTATTCGAGATATCTCGAAACGAAACGTCAAATTTTACGACACTTTTACATATGTGTGTGATTTTTATTGTATACATTTATGTAACGATTTCGATTTTGATTTCGATTCCGATTCCGATTTCGATTTCGATGTGTGTGTGTATGTAACTAAAAAAAGTTGGGCTTATGTCAATCCTATCGTTTGTAGTAATCCTTATAGTTTTTGCTAGGGGTTCGGGCATATGGAGGTTATGTATATCCTTGAAATCTTAACTTTGTTCAGGAATTCTTTTTACAGATTTATATAAAATTAGTTTTATGTGTATGGAGCCTTATTTGACGAGCTAGCTATTCCATAAACATATCCACATAATATATTGTTGAACTGGATTTAAAGCCATCATGGTTTGTTTGGCAACGCGAAAGCCGCACTACAGTTAATCCTCATTCATATTACCTGAGCTGTTCTTACCAAAGGCTTTGATATAGCAACGTACTCTGTAAATCTTTTCATTAAACGTTTATAAGACAGCTTAAGCGAAGTGCACCTTGAAGATGGGCGGAAAATAAAATGAGAAAAAATTGCTTATATTTTTAATATGCGCCTGCATGTCGAGATGGATGTTAAAATTAATTAAAGGGTTGGGTTAGTGAGGTTGGTAATGATTATTACGAATGCCAGCAGGTAAACCATAGATACCCATGTCAGTTATGATTTCATGGTTAATATCAATATTTTAATGTTGAAATAAAGGATACAGTTATTTAATCACAATCAAGAAGATATACAAAGATGGTATTGTAACATCTGATCGAAAGGTCAGATTGCCACTTAAATAATTATTACCAAAATCCAATAAGAAAGAAGATTGGAAAGTGAAAAGTAATTTAATTTAGATAAGCAACGGAACATCCTCTGTATACCCCATTCGCGTCATATTTCATCTTAACTTTTATTTTCTAAAATTACCTAAAACGGCATAAAACACTAAAATACGGCGGTGCCAAAAACCGTATCAGATAATACAAATTTAAGTATACATCTCAAAAAAATATTATCACCCCTATTTGTGCAGCTCTAAAAAGCATGTCAACCGCAAATAGTTTGGTCCCACACAGGAAGTTGATATCAATTTACCTTGTGAACCGATAGGTCTGTCCAACATACAAAACGTTATGTTGGATAAGTGGAAATAATATCTTTGTAAAACTGTTATTTTATGTTTTGGACGTGAATATTTGTAGTAACATAAAAGGAAACAGGTATTATTACAAATGTGGTTTCATAAAAAGAACGCAGATTTTTGATAAAATATGTACCTGGTCGGATTTTTACATATTTCAAGCTTGTTTTATTTCCGGCATTGTATTTGATGTCGTCTACCAACCTTAAAAAAGGTTCGGAAGACATGTTTTATTGTATGTTTGTCGTGTTAACATCAAAATGCCATCAGATTCTACACTGCTAACTATTTATAGGTTTTAACATTAATTAATGTGCCACTTCTAGTATCAGTATTGGACTTTGAAAGTGGCTTATCATTTCAACAAAATCCGTTTTCACCAGGGCGTTACCGGCCGTTGAACTCTGCCAATTCATAGTTAAAGCAGCTGTCTATGACAGTTGATGTACACTTATTTCATACTGTTTTTCCACACGTTGGTACTCCGGTTGACACTTGGCTCCGTTCCACACGGGAAGTAGACATTCCGGGTCATGTCGCGCGAATGTGATGCCGCAGTAAAAAATAACAGAAATGAGACTAGGAAGTTTTGAAATTAGAATAAACCAACTTAGCTATTGATTGCTATTGATTGTAATTCTAGTGGCTATTCTAGTGGCAGCTCTATATTTTAAAGCCCATTAATAGTCATAGTTAACTAGCTACGTGAATCTTTTTGTAGTGTATTAAAATTATATTTGAAACCCGTGTTTTTTAGGGTTCCGTACCCAAAGGGTAAAACGGGAACCCCATTACTAAGACTTCTCTGTCCGTCCGTCCGTCCGCCTATCACCAGGCTGTATCTCATGAACCGTGATAGTTAGAGAGTTCAAATTTTCACAGATTATGTATTTGTATTGCCGCTATAACAACAAATACTAAAAAACATAATAAAATAAGTATTTAAGGGGGCTCCCATACAACAAACGTGATTTTTTTGCCATTTTTATAGATAATGGTACGGAACCCTTCATGCGCGAGTCCGACTCGCACTTGGCCGTTTTTTTTGTAGTTGGCAAACAGAGACAAATATCGGTTATGTTCATTTAACATCTTCAAATTATGTCTGTCTTTTTAAGGCTTATTATAGGTTGTGTCAATTTTGGAATAGTACTATTATTATTTCGGTTATGGCAACCCCGCATGACTATTACCTACCCTGCAATATTCCCAGAGCAGTCGATCCCCGGCCAATTTCCTTGCCATCGACACCCGCGCTTCGCGACATACGACACCAGCAAGCAGAAAATCGAATTCACACAGAATTTCCTTTTCGATGGTTTTAATTTAAACTTACAAGCGTTAGGAGCTTACCAAGATTATTGATGTAAGCGGCTCTCGAAGCGGATAACACCGTTTATAAATTGATAGATTATTCAGAGTTACGGATAAATCACTTATTGATCGCAATACTGTGTAATGTAAGGTAAATGAAATTGGAAATAACACTTGTTCATTTCTGTTAGACACACTTTTCTTGTATAGGAACTTGCTTTATCATTATTATTCTTTATTAGTATCCTATGTCTGTGGTCTCCCTGTATACAATTTGGTTTAAATGGTTCATATTCCGCTTTCAACGTTCCGATTTCAACGTCAAATCAACTTAAATCTTTATTTTTTCAGACCCAGCTAATTAATTTATATAGATTTAATTATCAACATTTTAAATATCATCAAATAATTACATGGACTACGCTAGAAATATAAGGATTCGATGATCCATAACTTTTAGTAGAGTAACTATATCATGAAGTTTAAGTGAGTTTAAAGTTTGAATTAAACGTTCAACTTTTATGTACTGAAACTATAACACCTACGGCAGCAGCAGCGCTCCAAACTTTACACAGGTAGAAGTATTATAATCAGTCGCGTGTACATTTACTTCAGCTAATGCTGAATTTATCCGTTTACACTATAATGGTACGAATTTTAGTGGGGAAAGAGTGTATACAGATACTTAGAACTAGAAATTCTACTAATTTTTTTCCTACTCCTTCCTCATTTTTTTATTTACAAATATAACCCAATGATAATAAAAGATCCGAATGAATTAGTTCCTCAGATTAAGATCGATACCTTTAAGACATTTGTGAAGTGAAAATAGATATCCAACCAACCTTCATGATCTCAAATCATATTTCAAATGTTACAACGGCTACAAGTAGGATTTACTTCACACAAAGAACAATAAAAGCGAATCTTTATAATGTAATATGGTAAGCAAAAACAAACATCGGATAGAACACATGCAGAATTTTTATTGTCGATTCTGCGCTGTCTACGCGCATACAACTAACAATACTCTGGCGTGTTATAAAACCTTTTCGTCACAACAGTACCACTCTCGGGAACAAAAGGGTTGCACTTGGCTAATTGGACTACAGACACTACTATACAGACTTGGTTCTGATTTACTTTGTACACTCACCTACAATAATATACTGTTCTGTTACAGAACGTAAAAGTATAGACTTTAACACATTTTTTGACACCAAATATTTCTGTGTATTAAGTAGATAATATTGAAGCAACTACGAACTATTCTCAATGATGTAATTGGATAAACCATAACGAGACATAACTCTGGACAAAGTTATGTAATGAAAAGGAGGATAGAAAGGTGCAAAGACACGCGTGCGTGTAATTCGAAGACGCTGCTGTTGTCACATACATATTAATAACAATATCGGGTTATGTATAATATGAAAATTATAGCAGATCACATCCTAGCATCCTCCCGGAGCGCTACCCACATAAAACATTAACAGCAGTAATTAACTGGCTAAACGCGACCTCGCGCGCCGTATCGTGTTGCCACATTGTAACACTAATTGAAAACTTTTCACAAGTCTACGCTCATTATTCTGCTGACGTTCCAATGTTATCTAATCGGACAAAATATTTTAATGAACATCACAGAAATGTTGACAAAGCTAAGAATAAAAAATGGAACGTTAATTAGCTGTCACAAACTTTGACTCCAATAAAGTCGAGCTCAATGGAAAAAAAGTCAAAACGCTTTCATAAAAGAGCTGGAGACGCTATTAATAAGAAGAGATGCGAACCTTTTTATATCCGCCGAGTCGCAGCGCCCTCTGCAGGCGCGCAGCCCGCGTCGTCGAAAGGTACACTATGGGCACCGCCTCCCCCGCCTCTAACTCGATGTCGAAGTCGTTAACTGCCTCACAAAACTTATAATCCTCAAACTTTTTTGCCTCACTCTTCATTAGTTCTTCACTGTCCCCGTCGTCACTTATCTCGTCTTTTAAAAGTTCGCTCGCCGGGATGAAAAGAGGGTTCTCGTAACACCGATTAAGAAGTTCAGGCGGTTCATTTAATACCGCCACTTCTGGAGATCGGTTTTTGAAATCGCGAGCTGATTCTTCGTCGTCTTCTGGGTAAGTGATGAGATAATCGTCGGTGACCGGGCACTGTTCGTCACCGCTGGCGTCTTGGATCACTATGGCAGGTTTGTTTACATCTGATGACGCGGAAGTGTATGCACTCCACCTCAGCCCTGTGAGATGGCCGCACTCCATTGTGTCAAGTTATGTTTTCACTGGATGAATGACTGTTTATTGCAGTGAACAATAATATGTCTGTAGATTACACTGTGATAGAGGTATGCGTCGACGAATGGGCGTTTCGGGTGTCTGATTTCAATGTGCAATCTGTCTATACGCGCAGCCGATGTTATATCTAGTGTCATTCATAATAAATTATTGTGAATTTCGCAGGTTAAATAGTTAACCAGTTTATACTGTACCATTATTTAAACATACGCATGTTTTTTTTTATGAGTTGGTTATCAAATGTCAAACACACATTTTTTGTACATAATTATCTACGGTTTAGTATACGGGTATAATATGGTGATGGCAGCTGCCGTGAAAATGTTTTTTTGAACAGGTAGGCATCAAAACATCACGGGCTGTCCACAGGTGCTGAAAGCGTTGGTGATAAGGGTCAACATGAGACGTGCCGCGCTTCCAACTCTAACCTCAAATTTGCTAAATTCAGCCCCGTCGAACACCCTGTTATATTTAATACGGCACTGTGGTATATTCTTTGTTAAAGTATTTAGCTTATTTCGTATATTGTTGGGTTTTGAAGTGGGCAGTTAGACATAATTTTGGTTTGATGTTTAGTGATGTGTAAAACAAAGTGACTTATGTATTTTCCTGTCTATGACATTATCACGCGAATTTCCGCCTATTTACCGTGCCTGCATAGTAGTGATTTGTCTTCGATAACTAAAGAACATTGGTTACCAAAAATGAAAAGACTTTTCGAAACTGTAGAAGTAATCTTACTAACAAACATTAAATTTGATTCATTTAAGTGTGTCTTACTTCCCATTTAATAGTACAAGCAGCTTAAACGAAAGCTAGCAATACTCGGCACTTTGCACTGATTGCCATTTATGAAGGAGTCTGAAATAAATTAGACGGCGTCCAGACAGGACGAGCCAAAACGTAAATGTCATACAAAAAGACCAATCCTCAGTGCGGTGTCATCGCACTCACCCACATCTATTTAAGCACGTTACTACCCAAGAGTTAACTGCTATGCTTATTTAATGCGAAATCCCGGTTCACTAAACCGCAATCTAGAATCACTCTTATAAAAATAGTTGGTAACTCCTGAAAATCTTAGGTTTTAATTTCTTTGAAAGATCGTTTTAAGAAATACTTATACAAACTCTGTTGTTTATAAACTGCGACTATATTTGACAGCAATAAAAATATTTCCGTCTTGCTCATACAATACTAGCGTGCAAATAACACCGTTGCACTTAGTTAAGTATAGTATAGTTTGATACCAACAACATGAGCACCTATGTCAATGGATTAAAGTTCAATCGTTTGTGTCTAAATTCTCCATTAGCTAAATAGTTGCCTAATTGAAAAATATATTATATTACCTACTTTAAGAGTTCGCTAATGGAAACCTCTAGCTGAGTACCAGTCATAGTATAATATGAGTAAACGTAAGCTAAACTAGGTTTGATTTTCCTTTACACTGCTACTCAAGCACTTGCGAAATTCACAAAAATTAAATTTATGATCTTTTTTTTAAATTTAATATTCAAGCATCCACGCTTATTTACATATTTTACCTCACAAATAAATTCACTACTCGTGGCGTATGCGTCACTTTACTTTTTAAATTTTCCCACGCACTCATCAATGGAAACACTTGTCACGTTCACTTCGTATTGATGCTAAGTATGATATCGTTATAATAAGCAGTTTTGACAGATAGTTTCCTATTCAAACGTCAACGGTTCGCAACGGCATCGGCGCACGCGCCGCGCGGGATGGATCGAGACTGAACTGTTCTAAATTTGAAATGAAGTCGGTAATAATATTGCGTACATTTTCCCGTTTTCTCGCCCGGCAGTGACATCCGCGCTGACTCATATAGTAATATTTTTTTGCGTCCAAGATTATTGAGAGTGATTTTTCTTGGCGCCCATTGAAGTTAGAGATTATTAAAACTGTCTTCGTATATAAAACCGTCTTCAGAATATTAATCAAAACGTAAAGAAAATACTACAGAGTGATAGCGCAATTTTATGATTTGTTAGTCTAATCTAAGTCGATTATGGAAAGCGTTCAGTGTAAGCTTTTTATTTTTTTGAAAATCCTTACCGTACACATAGTATTTTTCGAACGTCCAATCAAATCTCGCGTTTCCTTTGACCAATGCTCATGAATGGTTCATTTAGTTTGACAGAAGATATTGAAGACATCCAGCATTACATCGCTGTATTTAAGAGTCGGGGCAAGTCGCAATAATGAATTGCAGGTACGGTCTATTATTTTCTTTGCAATTGTACCCAGACGCTATAAATCACTGTATTCTTCGAAGCTCCCACTGTCCGTGACTTGACTTACAGACGACCTTGGTGCAGCATTGGACTTTGTTATTGTTTTTTAACCACGCTACAGAGGATGTGCAGTGAAACAGTAAAGTTTTATGAGCTAGTAACCGCGACCTTGCGCCGCCCGTCTCGTCGGCTTGATCTGGTGCCAGGAGAAAATTTGCGTGGACGGATTATGATCGGAAATACCGAATAATGAGTGCCTAATAGCTGGGAAGGTCGGAATTTGTTGTTAACAGCGTAATAATCAACTCTTTATTGAAGGGAACAAAAATAGGGTTAAATCAATTAAAAATAATCGCATGACATGCAGAAACCGTGTATGCAAATACAGGTTTTTCTGCGACAAAGCTGATTTAAAGATATTTGCTTATTACCATAAAATTAAATGTGTTAAGGAAACAAACGTTAATGTACCATAATTGAAATTTCTCTCAAAGAGGCGAAGTAAGTGGGTAATGAACTTTGAACCAAATAGTTAGCGTGTCCGTCGAGTATACCACCTAATATGGTTTTTGATATTGTCTAAAATTATAATACATTATGGAAAAGTAGATACTTATCAAGTAAATAAAAACAAATATCAGCTACGATTCAAATTGAGAACAATCTTTTTTTTTACCTCTTAGTTGACGACCAATTTTATAATATGACACTGGCAACTGTGGTAATATGGCCATTTACGATAAAGAAAAAATAAAAATAATGTCAAAATCATAGATTTTATTAGTGAGCGAATTTTAGGTCTGTGGTCAGAAGATAATGTAGATATAAATAAATACAACTTTTTTTATTAGTAAGTAAAATGAACTTAAGATGAGTTTACTAATATTAGGTATAATATATTTTTTTATTAATGATAATTTTGTTTATTAAGTTTTTCGGGAATATCTTCCGGTCAATTGTAGTTCGGACTTTGGTCTTGAAAGATGTTTTTACAAGTTACATTAAATGATGTTTCCGTATTTTTTTATATCTAGCCGGTTTGTGTTTTGTCCCCGCCCTTACAAATGTTTGTGTGACAACGTTAACGAAACCCCATGTGCGGCGAGACACACATGAACGATACATAAACAGGCTTATAAAGGATTTACATGAAATATAACATTATTCTAATGGTGATATTGTTTTTCTTGTTCCTGGTAAGATATGAGTAAAAGATTTATATCACATTCAGCGTGACGTATTTAAATTGGTTATTTGAATTATTACAATAAAAATATGATTGACTATTATACTGAAGAATCATACTATTAAGCTCTGGACCCACAGGGGCGTCAAGATTATATATATATCAAGAGCCTACTCATTCCTTAAAGGCCGGCAACGCACTTGCGATGCCCCTGGTGTTGCAAGTGTCCATGGGCGGCGTTGATCACTTACCATCAGGTGATACGTCTGCTCGTTTGCCTCCCTATCTCATAAAAAAAAAAAGATGCGCTCGTATTTTTTTACCAAAACGAATTCTATTTCATAAAACCTCGTTACATACATAAATAAAGATTGAATTTATGTGACAAAAGCCAACACACGTCAAAATGCGCGACATCGGTGACCTTTCGTTGAAGAATGAACTTTTTCAATCAATTAATACAGTTCGTTTTGGTATGAGCAAAAAAAATATCAAGAGACTTTTGATGCGCCTGTAACCCGGAAGGGGTTACCGAGACTGGTAGTAAAGTAATAACCTCACACATTGCTTGATTTTCTACGAAACAAAAATAGATGTTAATAGTTCCTTCTATTCAGAAATCCAATCTACCGCAGAAATACAATACGTATCGAAAATTAATACGTAGTTTTCTGATATAATTTCCCATCTCCTATATATAAACAGAGAAGAATGAACACACGGAACCAATTAACTAAATCCACGAGACTATTATCCCAAACAAACCGTAACAATCGGGGCCCTAGCGGCCGTCCCTGTCCGTAAATCATAGGAGCCGAGATAATTACTGAATGTGTGAACAGAAAACGACTGAATGAATTTGTTATTTGATCTGAAGGATTCGTATCATTCCACTTTGCGCACCTGGGTGATATGACCTATGTGAACAAAGTGGACAAACAGTCGCCATTGTTCACGTCAAATTCATTCTGGCCAGACCAATACACACTCATTATACTGTCACCAACTAAGTAACGCTAGTAACTACTATGAGTAACATTAATGGTTTAACATTCTATCTATCTATCTATCAGCCAGGGACGTCCACTGCTGGACATAGGCCTCCCTCATAGATCGCCACAAATTATGTCCTTGGGCTTTATGCGCCCATCGACTCCCGGCGACCCTGGTGAGGTCGTCCGTCCATCTGGTCGGGGGTCGTCCCACATTCCGCTTCCCTGTTCGTGGCCGCCACTCTAGGACTTTGATGCGCCAACGGCCATCCGTTCTCCGGGCAATGTGTCCGGCCCATTGCCATTTCAAACGTGCAACCCTTCGAGCTATGTCTGTAACCTTGGTTCTTCTGCGGATGTCCTCATTTCTGATTCTATCGCGCAGTGAAACTCCCAGCATAGCTCGCTCCATTGCACGTTAATTGACTCTGAGCCGTCTTATGAGTCCCAGCCGAGTTGGATTCGTCGAGTGATCTCCTTCTCGAAGTTGGATCTACCTAATCGGACTGTATGTCCCAGGTATTCGTACTCGTCGACAACTTCGAGAGTAGAGTTTCCAACGACTATTGGGTGAGGTGCGACATGGACATTCGACATGATTTTCGTCTTAACCATGTTTATTTTAAGACCTACCTTTTGAGAAACTCTGTTGAGATCACCGAGCATAGAGTTCAGTTCCTCCAGCGACTCCGCTATGACCACAAAGTCATCTGCAAACCGAAGGTTAGTAAGGTGCTCGCCGTTGATATTGATGCCAAGTCCATCCCAACCCAGCAGCTTGAAGCAATCTTCCAATGCAGCGGTAAGCAATTTCGGAGAGATAACGTCTCCTTGTCTTACTCCTCGCTGCAATGGGATAGGCTCAGAGCTCTGGTCCTGGATTCGGACTGACATGGTGGTTTAACATTCGGACCAAGGGAAACTCTTCAAAGGTTATTTTAGTTTTTTTTGCTGACGGAAATCTAATACGCAACGATCTATCGCAATCTAACGAGCAGCTAACACTCGAACTAGTCGAAGCCTTCGCCTTTCATTGATATCACGGGAACTATATTAGCTGGGTGAACAAAGTGGAAACCTTTGGGAGACTATTTTGTGCACCTGGTTCGATATTTGCAGCATAAAAGCTATCATAATACTGCTATAAATGCCTGCACAAGTGGGTAACTATTTCATTTAATTTGTTGATGTTTAATGTGCGGTGTTAAACGTACATAAGGAATTTAATAACTGTGAGATATGTCTGTGCTTTTTTACATTTCATTGCGATTAATTAGCTACATCGCTACTAAAGGTAGGTAATTTGGATCCAAGTTATTAACGTTCTCACTTTTTTGGCAATCCTGAGAATTGCGTGAGTTCTCTAATCAATAATAGCCAATTCATTTGCCAGCCAGACGGTAGCTGTTGTAAATTAGGTTGGCTTGCCAAATTCTTAAAAGGTACGTCTGGACACGCAACGGTCCAAGCACGAACCTCTGAACTTACACACGACGCTATTTTTTTTTATTTACGCAATAACTTTGAACATTGTTCCTTTCTACCAAGGTCTACTAGTTTGCAAGGACAGATACTGAGATGAGCTGTAACCGGTTGTCTGACGTCAATTCCAACCTCCACGCATTGTTTTGTTTTCAGGATATCTGATTATAAAACCCCGTGCCCATGCACGCATCAATCCTTTTTTTTGCCAATATCATAATGAACTATATCCATTCATAGAAGAAGCACAATTTTTAATAAAATGGCAAGCGAATTCTGGCGCGTGGCTTTTGCCACAGAAGTTCATTATTTATTCGTATTGGCACAGAATACATTTTCAAAGAACGTCGAGTTATAATTGTCTTATTACGTGCAGGATGTAACGCTGCTTTTAGTTCTACATGTCAGCATTATCAGCTACTGAATAAGTGCCTCAAATCATATTTATATTATGATATGGTACCTAACTCATTCAAAACTCTCCGCGTGAACTAGTACCTCAAAATTTAAAGAAATTCAAGTCCCTATATAGCCCCATCTACAAATGTAATACAGTGTTTTATAATGCCAATGTATCAGATTGACATTCTATAAATTAGCCAGAAAGTCTATGATCCGGATTCACGTAAATGTAATAAATAAGCGGGCTACACTATTTAGTTCATTTTAATGTGCATGTAAATATTGTTGCTGGCTAACCTTGGGCTAGTGTATGGCCGAGACGGAGAATAAAATGCGGTCGACTCACCGCTGATGGCGAGCCGATACCCACGCGGCCTTGACCAGCTGGAAGTGGGAATAACATGGAATGAAATTTTTTCCACTTTCGATCCATTTGCGTACTGTTACGTACTGCTGCCTGGGTAATAAATATATTTGTATCCATAGTTACTCTACCACTGAAGTCATAAAGTGTTTTAACATATGATTCTTAAAACCTATAACAATTCTGCAAGTCAGAATTCGGATAAGTCAGTAATATCACAGGATTTTTTTGATACTAAAATAAAACATTACCTAATTTATGTCTATGATTTGTCAGTTAGGGTCGCTTGTCGCTTCGCTTGTGTTTATAATTAGACAAAGTTAGTTTAATTGTAGCAAATGATTTTAAGTACTGTGTTAGTGCTAGTATAATAAATTTTGAAAAACGTATTAAAAATTTTATTATAAAAATTCAACACATCAAAAATCTTATAAATAAAAAAAAAATATTCATAATACTTCCGTGAATTTTTTTAAAGGTTATTTAGTATACTCACCTTGGATCAAATTGTATAAACCATCTCTAGTTACTACAATTTTTTTGTATAAACCTTTGCTAAACATTTGAGCAAGTTGAAATAAATAAAATAAAACGATGCATTATTAAAACTTGATTTCTAAACACTTCTTCTCCCCTTCGGCTCTTACATGATTACAACGTTACACTATTCCATCATTATAATTTCAGACCAATTTAAAGCAGAGAATGCGTCTAATGACACTGTTAACAACACGCATAACACTCGAATCAAGTGAATCAATAAACCTCTCGTCTCTCCTTTATCATCAATCATACGCTAGCGTCCTTTTGAGCGCATAAAAAGTGACGTCACAGTGTCGCGTACATATTTATGAAGCGCCCGAGTGTTCTGCTATTGATGGCGCATCCCATTCATCAGGAGAGCCGGGGGCGCGCGGCGGTGCTCACAAAAACTTGCTCGTAACAAGGTTTCTGTTAGTAGACAGTCAACCAATGATACGCTGGTAATTCATAATAATCTCAGAAATATACAATAATTAAAATCCTATATATAAATATGAATCCCTATATTACATAGGGCACGCCATAACTTAAGAATGACTTTCACGATTTCGTTCGTATTTTTTTCAAAGTTTTCAAATACTTTGTAGTAGGGTTCTTACAAAAAAAATTTAAAAAAATCGTCAAAGTTGCGAGCTCAGTTAGTTCATACATAAGATCAATTGACAGCAGCATTACAGAGCACTTTTGTTCTAATAAATGCATTTGTAAAATGCAATCATGTAACCTGACAATTTGTAAGCGTCGCTGTATTCTTATACAAAATAAGTGATTTGATTTTGCATTTGACTTTAATAAGAGTTGCTTAATTTGGGATTGTGTTGTCTAGGGCATATTACTATACCCTAACAATATTTTTATATTAAAGCAAATCTATAGCAAATTATCGTCAATCGTCGGCACCATACCAAATAGTTAGTCAAAGCTCTCTATAAAAGTTTCATCATGTTCAGTCAATGTTTTCAGTCATTAATCTATTAGATTCGTTACCATAACATCCTAGATCCTTCTTAGTCCAGGAAGCGTCTAACAAAGGACTCTCCAATTATTATTAGCACAAGGAAACTGAACAGATTGTAATCAGAGGACATCTTTACAACACTTGAAGCAATTGATCGTTACGGTCATAAATCATGCAATGATGAAGGCAATTGCAGTGGGTCCCGCTATTGATGACGGTAACTTGAAATACCGTACACACTGGGGCGTCAAGACGCTTGCATCATTTTTTTTTCTAAAAATTATACCGTACTGTATTAACTCGTAGCTAAAGGTCATTCTTAAACAAAATTTAATTGACAGTGAGAGTGAATTTCGACGCGTGATCGCGGGGCTTTTGATAGCAGTGGTAGCCAAGTGGTCGAACGCACGCCTTGGAATCAAAGTGTGCAGGTTCAAACCCCGGCTCGCACCTCTGGGATTTATCTGCGAATCTCATTTTCATCCGAGATTATCACTTGCTATGAAACGGTGAAGGAAAACATCGTGAGGAAACCTGCACGTCTGAGGTAACTTGACTAGTTCTCGATAGATGTGTGAAGTCTGCCTACCCGCACCGGGCTAGCGTGGTGGACTATGGCCTGAATCCCCTTCGCATTAATAGTAGTAGTAGTGGTGGTAGATCGCGGGGCTTTTACCACCGAATGTCCATCTTTATACATATTGGACTTAGAGTTGGTTTTGTTATTGGAAATAAATTTCACCGGGCGATCTTTGACGCTTCGGTGTGCGCAGTGTTCTACTCGTAAATTGCCTTTTGCATATGCATGCTGGCGGCCAATTCGCAACGGTTGGCTACGACCCGTTATGACTGACGTTTCCACCTACACCGCCACAATTAACGAGCGTTGTGTTTTGCAGTAACGTGTGATAAAATTGATTGACGGTTCGTACCAATTTATTTGACGGAACACGAATGTTCTCAAATGACTTGTATTCATAAAAATAGAGAAAACGAACACTAGGTATCATATCATACGAAAATACCGACCAAGTGTGAGTTACTTGCGCACAGACGGTTTCGTACAAACTTGTAGGTATAGTTTTTCCATCTAGGAAATAGAGCTCCGAAGATTAAAAAAATATTTTATTTTGTAATGTAACTACAACTTTACGGCTTTCGAATTGTTCCCTTCGCTTGTGCTGTAAAACATTGCTTCTTAACAAATTTCATGATTCCAGGTCAACGGGAAGTACTCTATAAGTAGCAAATGAAAATATGCGGTATAAACGGCCGTGTCTTTTAATTGCATGGACATAGTGCACGTTTGGTGTTTTTACAGCTTCATCGGATTTCAGACCTGAGTAATTGACATTAATTTCAACTCGATACCTGCCTCCACACATTCTGAGAAAAGGGGTCTTGATAGAACGACATACAGACAATAAAGTGTTAATAAACCTGTTCCTTTTTTTTTCCTATTGGGTTACGGAACCCTAAAAAAACGAATTTCCTTCTCCTCTTTCGTCTTCAGCTACAATATTTTATGTCACATAGCACACAGGAATAAACAAGAAACAATTTATTACAAGCTGAGGACTTCAATGGTATAAATATACAAAATAAAATAAGGGCACAAGGCACGCAAATTTTACCAGAGCTCAATTGGGAATTGGCGTTCATTCGGGACCGAGCTATGAGAGCTTTGCAAATGTGAGGCATGAGGTATCATGGTTAGAAAGGTAGAGATGGTAGAGATACTATTAATATTATTGGAGTTTCTTGCCCATTCTTCTCCATAGGAAATGCATACCGAATGGGTGGTAGAGATACTATTTATTTTTTACTGACGATTCATAAGTGCCTGTATTAGTTTACATGAATAAAAAAATTCTGATTCTGATTCTGATTCTATTTATTTTTTACTGACTATCCATAAGTGCCTGTATTGGTTTACGTGAATAAAAAAAATCTGATTCTGATTCTAAAACGAGCGAGCGCCTATCAAAGTTGGCATAGAAAACTACAGCTATTGTACAGCTATAAATTGTAACTAGTACCTTATGCTGCTAAATAATTTCGAGTAGTTTATTACGTCTTGTTAATTTTAAACTAGTTGTGCCTGCAACCCAAATAATATTTTTTAAATATAATTAAATTTACCAAAGCATTTACTACTTATAACATCAGCTATCTGTAAGTGAAAGTCCCGACAAAATTGGTCTCGCCGTTTTGGAAATCATCCGGAACAAAGAGATAGACAGCCAATTTAAAAAAAAAAGTTATTAATACGGGATATCATTTCATTTGCATTTAGTTAAAAGCTGTAGATCTAATTTATATTCGATTGTTCAGTAATCAGCAACTACAGTCAAGCTCAGTAATTACGGACGCGTTCTTTCCACCTATTTGTAGCGATCAGTCTTACGATTGACAACTGGTTGCTATTTACATAATAGGCAGGCATTTCTGATTACATAGTAAAAGCTGAATCCAGGCTGACTATTACGCTGTCAACGTACACGGGCGGACGAATTCACTTTATGAAAATGTCTATATACTAACGCTTATAAGGATTGAATTTCTGTGGCAAAAGTTACGTGACCACACAACATCGACTTTTCATTGGAAAATGAACCTATTTTGTTAGTTAATAGAATTAATTTTGGTATTCTGAAAAAATCGCTCGGGCGTATTTTGACGCGCCTATGATGGATTTGACGGTAATTATTGGGCTCTACTGGTGTGGAAGACTGAACAAAGTATGTAAGGGGTGTTTGTTGAGTGTTGCTTTCTTATAGATAGATAGATAATTCTTTATTGTTCTACCTCTTAGTGTAAAACAAACAATACTTATAGGTACGATAAAAAAATTAAGCGTTATAATGGGCGGCCTTATCTCTTGTTTTCTCGAATGCTAAATTAACATAACGTCGTAATCCAGTCATGTTGACAAATACCATAGACACAATTATTATCTATTTGCACACATTGTGTAGCCTTGAAATTACATAAATCACAATAATTTTATACCTAGTTCACTTATCGTGGCTGCATCTGTACTACGTGTGTTGTGACACTGTGAACGGGGTCAGGCCGTTACGACAATTATGCTGTATTCACACTACATAACGTTTACAATCATGATAAACTGGGATTTGTTAATGTTAAACCTATATTGAGAGAATATTTATAGAAATTTGAGTCTTATCCCGTGGTGCCTTTTTTGTAACACTCTTAATATTAGACATGTATCTTTTTAAAATGGGAATGATTATCCCAACTATTTTTTTTTCTGCGTTCGATCTCACCCCTTATTTACTCATGACGAGTTATTAAAATTAAAATAGGCGAGCGGGTCCGGAACCTTTAGCTACTTTCAATCGGATTACAAAGTATATTTCAATACAATCTTACTTTGTTGTATCATTATAATTGATGTAAACTTTGGGAGTATATCTTTCAGGATTCAACGAGTATTTCATCGGTTTTATACTATTACTAGCTGACCCGGCGAACTTCGTACCGCCTTAGAATTAATAAACGTTAAATGTGCGATGACCCGGTGTACTACGTATCACCTATCCTAACGACATTTAAGCTCTACCGTCTCTAAAATGCCTGTTTTATTTATTGTACCTAGCGCTAACCTATAGTATTCTATTATTTCTAGCTAGGCAATAAAAACTACCCCTCAAAATGACGTCGTTTTCTCTTTTTTTTTTCTCTAACGTCAATGATTAGATATTAATAAATAATGATTAATCCCTATTTTCTCACCGTTTAAACCTTCCCTGGACTACGACAAACATTTTAAAACCAAAATCAGCCAAATCGGCCCAGCCGTTCTCGAGTTTTAGCGAGACTAACGAACAGCAATTGATTTTTATATACATATATAGAGATTGATATCTACATACATAATTCAGGCAGCAAATCATGACCGGTTCCAGGCGTACATAAGGCAATTAACTAGAGTATTGAGCTTAGGAACAGCTGCCGTGCTTATGTCCGAACTTACATGTACATACGGGTTTACGTAAAGCCTATTTGCGTGGTCCGGTTCGCCCCAGGCCGCAAATGGGTTAACCTCAACACAGTAACGCCCTGTTGACTATCCGAGATCGCCCCAACGTTATCATTCGTACGGACTTGGCAAACACGGGTTACGTTTAGTTTAGTTCAAAGCAAACGTACCGCTTGTTTGGGGATAACTTTAGCCTGGTATTATATTTCCGCTTTTGTTTCGGATTTAGTTTTCATATATATATATAAATATACATCATCACACCTGTATTCCCCGAAGGGGTAGGCAGAGGTGCACTGTAGTGCGCCCACACTTCGCCGATGTATTTTGGTCCCAATGTAATAGGGGGCGAGCCTATTGCCATTATACCGGGCACATTCCCCCTCAACACGAGGGAGATTTGGGCCATAGTCCACCACGCTGGCCCAGTGCGGGTTGGTGAACTTCACACGCCTTTCTATAGACGTGCAGGTTTCCTCACGATGTTTTCCTTCACCGTTCAGCAAGTGGTAATCATTGTTGAAAATTACATTCGCACATGAAAATTATCTCAGAGGTGCGGGTCTGGGATTTAACCTGAGTAAATTATTTCTCATAGACAAACGTTGTTTAGCTTGAAATACTGGTTTCAAAAACGTTACTTGAAAATATATTATACACATCTAGAGGTTAAGATACATTAATTACAGTTTTGTTTTATTTATTCCACATAGCGCATCAAACTGGTGCGCTACGAGGAATAGTTTTGATGTGATTCGTTTTAACGCGATTCAAATTAGTGCGTTAAATGGAATGCCTCAAGTTACTCACTTATATGCCTTATACAAGTGGAATATTCGGAAAAAAATATCATATCAAGAGATACATCATAATCTTCCCACTATGTCATCCCCAATACACTATCAATGTATCATAGAATTTTATTATTTTTGTATCCTTATCAGTTTCACGGGTAACATGGGTAAAACAAGCTAAGTGAATTTGATTCATGGCCGGTCGAAAAACTGTCGGTAGACAGATGAAATGTTTTTATTAAATATTTTATGAACTCATACGTCTGAACTTCAGTTGAGGATTCAGTTGGAATTCATTCCAACCCTTCAATTTAAATAAAGTTATGATGGATTTTTTTGCCTAGTTTGGGTTCCACAGTAAGTGTGTAACAATTTTGGTGAATGATTTTTTTTTTTATTTATTTACGGCTACATTGTACGAAGAATTTATGTAGAAAAATATTGATTGAAGACGGATTGAAAACTTGTAAATGTTGAGGAGCCATGTAACTAAAGTCAATTTTGTTGTAAGAAAGATTAATATAAAACCACTGTCAATAGATTTAAAAACGTATTTCGAAGGGAACTCATAATATAATTTCTGGTATCCTTTACACGATTTTTCTACCGACGCTGATCTTGCCCAATAGAGTTTTTTCCCACTATTTATAATCACGCTGCGTTTCCACAAGTTTTGGCGACACTCCAAGGCCCAGTTTTAAAGGAATTTATTGAAGCAGGCTTCTAGAAGTATTCTTACTTAAGTAGATATTGCGTATTTTTCAATCAATACAATTATTTTAACGTCTTACTGTTTAATAGCTGGTTATTTATAGATTTGTTTTTTATACTGAAGTCATCGAAATGTGATAGTAGTGCTAAATTAGTTGAACCAAATTTAACTTCTCTAATATAAATGTATTGTCGTCCTTCTCATAATCTCAATGTATGAACATGACAGCAATATATTTAGTGTTATCAAATTAATATAAGTTAACTGTAGATTTCATACACTAAATAGTAGACAATATTCCGTAGTTTTAAAACACTATATCCTATACTAGTGTAACTCTACCATGAGTTTTACGCGTTTCCAACGTGCACCAGTCGACAGCCTCTGCGTGAAATATTTGTATGGAAAATCTAAAAGTATGGTAAACTTTATCAAAAAGGGGCTCCTAACAAACGTATAAACTTGAAGTAGAGCTACTAATACTGATATAAAGACAAGGTGTATAGCTAAAGTGTATAGCTTTGTTTATCTCTATCAACCATGAAATTTATATGCCAAATCATCATCAAATACCAGTAGCGACTACCCGATTGTTATCATCGATTGGATTAGATCTTTGCACGTTGACCCTACCCTAAACAAGGACAATACGGGTCCAATTAATCGTATATACCAAGCGACCAATCGCTCCAAGAGGCCATCCATCATAGGAGCCGACAGCTGGTGCTGTGAACACGACCCTACTTCGAATCGTAATCGAAACGTGCCAGTTTGATTGGCAGAGGATGATACGTAGTAATGGCAACTAAACATTTGATATTTTTTGATAAGAATCGATAGACGTATTTGTAAATATAAACTCTCAATTTTAATGAATGGTTGTTATCCATTACACGTGGCGTTGTAGGACATGTTTATACTTAAAGATTTAATTGTAGATGAATTGTACATGGATATAGATCTTTAATTACTTTATTGTAATCATTCGTTAAATACTTTTCCGTGACAGGTGTTTTTATTATAACATATTGCATAATAATACTATAATTTAACGCAAAAAATAAAATCTGTAACTAATTTCAGGTTATGATCAGTCTATTATTCAATTCGCATTTACGATGTGTTGATTGATTACAGTTACATATATTTCGTAGTCATTACATGTATTATGTATGCTTTTGTATTAGTAGTAGTAACCGCAGTTACGATTTTTTTGTTAGATAGACAAAATGGAAGGTTTATTTTGTACGATTTTTCTCGAGTTTATTTTTGTGTAAGTTACTTTAGGAGAACATATCACACTGCACCTACATTATCGCCACCAATGACCACTATTGTTATTTTTCTTACAATTAAATACCCTTAGACAAAATACGTAGATTGCCAATCTATCATCGACAAGCTGGTGACAGCTATCCGGCTGATAACACCGACATAGAATCAAAATCGAAACGAGCAACTTTGATTGCGAGCGTGGGCGTACCCGATTTAACGACATTTGAACTATCCTCTAAAGATATGCTGAGAATAATAGTTACAGCTGTTACAAGGTAGAATAAAGGTTTGCTTACTGAATCGATATGAGAATGGTGTATGTGGAATATTTTTGTTAGCGCACCAAATGTGTGCGCTATGTGGAATACTTTTGGTGCAATTCGTTCAGGTGCAATTCAAATTGGTGCGCTAATTGGCATGTTTATACATAATCAGACTTGTATTTTCGAAAAGGGTGGGTAGAGGTACTGTAATACACCTACACTTAGCTGATGAATTTGTTTTTAGTCCCAAATCACAAACAGACAGCCAGATATAAAAAATAAAATGTGTTTGCGTTATAATTTCGTATGCATTTAGTATTAGTAATCTATTATTTTGACATTACAAACAGACACTTAATTTTTATAGATATGTATAGATAGATGATTATGATATATAGTAGGTATATTTTCAGTACCTATAGACTATAATATTCGCGAGTTTGTATACAAATGTCTTTATTACAAACGATTTGATATTCAGAAAGGAGGATGAGAACTTCAAGGCAATTGAGCCGGTTCAAACGAATCGCCCGTAAAGCGTCTGATTTCGGTACCTTCATCCCTTTGCGAAAGATCAATCCAATTCGCGTGTGTGACACTCAGCGATCTTTACATCATTTGGCAGACGTCAGGTAAAGCCGAGAAAATCTTATATAAGTGATCGGATATTCTTTAAAGAAGGAATCTTTGAATGCTGATAAAAGTCTATCGGCGCAGACCGATATTCTGTCTAATCTGTGGATTTAGCTAAGGACACAAGCTCGTATCTCCTCTATATTTGCGTCTCAACATTCATGTGGGTCTACCTTTTACCAAGGATAGAAGTGACAGAGCAATCGTCCCGATATTATTTTGAGGACGACAGACGTTTTGTATGTCTTTAGAAACATCTAACTGATACTACTGCCCGGTTCACTAATGATTTCTAACTACCGTAAAAAAAAATGTTTCCGCTATAAAAACCCCTAGTATCTTAGAAATAGAGGTGTAACTTATGTGCTCCAGCGATCTTAATCCTTTGTAATAAGGATGAATTTATTGCAAATAGAGTAAAGTTACTTACCAATTCCTCAGGGGATCCCGGTTCCTTCATACCATTGCTCTTATCCGTGCTCCCCGTCTCTGCAACAAAACACCCTCATTAATGGGAATCTTAAAAAGCAAATATTAACTAGGATTTTTGGTCAATATTTGTTGTAGTCCTTTCGTATTCTCAAGCTTGGCCATACATTTACGTTTACATAACTATGGTTAAATAAGCAAAAGCTTTTGTATTTATGTTTTGTCTTACTATCAATTGTCACAGTAGGTCCCAGTAATAGTTTCCTTTTAAATGCATGCTGTAAAGTTAAGTTATGGTAAATTCATTTTCATGTTCGTGTTTGGTTAGAACGATTAAAAAATATTATGCTAGGCTAGCATAAGTGTCAAGACAAGATTTATGTCATGGATACCGCAGCGAATCGCTTCTCACTTTCTCTATTAAAAGGAGAGAAAGAGACAGATTCAACATATTCGTTTACGTAAATGAACAGTGAATTATCGATCATAAAACTCATGGTAAAGCTACTACTAATTAAGTCCGATAGTTAAAATATAAAGTGTCAAAATAATATATTTTTAATTTACATCGTATTTTCACGCAACGGGAGACCGCTTAATTGAAACGTCAAAAGTCGCTCATTAATTAATTTATGGCTTCGATATCGGTAATCAGCAGTCAGGGCGTCTATTCCCAAAATATATATCGAAAACATACCATAGTATCTACTCCGAAGGTGTCGAATTTGTCGGAATTTTTCGGATACATAACTACTTTTTTTAGCAAATGATGAAATTTTAATGGAATAAGATGAGGAATGGACTGCTGCTATTATTTTACTGCCAATGTCAAGTAATTAATAGCAAGGACAAATTCAATAAATACACATTATAAATAAAACATAATTAATGTTATAAAGATGGTGGTATTTTGCAAATTAAAATGCATAAACAAAAAAAAAATATTTTTCTTTCTTGCACAAGTCACTGAATGTGACGTTTGGTGTCGACTTAAAATTCGAACACTTATTGAAAATGTACTCTGTGCCAATAAACATAAAGATGTCTGCTTCTAAAGTCACGCGACCAAATGATTAAATTCACTCACGTCTTTGATAACATTTCGTTGTAAAATGTGTTTTTTCTGTGTTTTATTACAGTTCCTTTTAATATTGGCAAAAGCAATATGGAATATATATATTTTTTTTTGTATTAAAGTAATTACTTTTTGATAGCCTGAGCCTCCCGCTTACTTATATACCCATATCGGTCCTGGGCTGTTTCCTGCCACGCTGTTTACAAACGCTTCCTATCTTCCGCCAGTAAGTACTAAGCAGAATATAACAAACAAACAGCCACGAAGAAACTTTAAAGTATAATCCTAAAACATACTACGGTCCTGAGTAGGTAACCCCGTAAATATATTTACGATAATACGAAATGTAGTATTCATCTGTGGAAATTAGTTTTGTAAAATTAAACTTAATGTCAACAGAATAGGGTTTAATTCGTTTCGATTCAACGCTTCTGAAGCGGCATTGATTGCGTCATATACAGGCTCAATCAAGCCTTTTGTGCGCCAACTAAATTATAACAAGGTTTATACGGTGTCAAAACGCTACTGCCAGTAGAACCACGGGTTTCGAGGGATCATTTTGAAGGATGAACTTCAGTCACTGCTGAAAACGGGATATGATTCTTTGAAAAACAAATATCGGTCTAAAGATCTTTATTTATCATTAAGACAATTGTCACTTACATGAGAATATTAATATTAAAGTAAAACTAACAATTTTGACCCAATGTGGGTAGTTTGACGTAAATAAATTATCAAGCTCAGTAAGGAGCGACTTCTTGGCCATTACTTAGTTGTGGTCCAAGTTAAAAGAGTGATTCGTTGCTAAGTATATGGGTAGATAATATAATTTTAACAAATGAGTAAAATTGAGGTGTCTGTTTAAAATGTCAAAATAACACCCATTTACTAAATGCATACGAATGTAAATACGATACGAATAATGATTAAGCAATTTAAAAAAAAATATATGTTGCTTGTTCCGTGTAAGTAGTTAGTTATTAATAAAATACTGATCCCAAAATTTAAATTTAAAAAAAACCATCGTACTACAAAGCATTTACAACGCGATATTTTTATAACAAACGTGTTTCATAATAACTGTATTACATGATCATAAATGTATCAATTTACCAACGAGAATGAAGAAAAAAAATTGGTCTTGCTACCTGAATAGTAACTTTTTTTTATCAAGGGGAAATAATCTTAATCAAAGAAAATAGGAAGTTCTACATATATTGTTTTCTTATATTTACGCGAATATTATACATTGAAATAACGGCACCCGCCATTATATCAGATTTGATACACCGCATATCCTCGCAAAAGAACACCGACTCCGACCAAGGATGATACGTGAGGCCATTGAAATTAAAAATCATCATAATTTCAATAGGGAAGATAGCTGGGTACTACCACCAACTTGGGATCCAGTAATTAATATGATTAAATCCAAAACCAAGCGTACCATTGCAAGACCTCAAGACACTGTGAGAACTTTCTGCGTGGATCGGACCGCAAACAACAACTAAATATGAGGGTACCCAGTTATTAACTATGACATCAGGACGTCTAACACCTCAGTCCCCCCGTGACCATGGTTGCTGTAAAGCAGCCGAAACGTCGGGAAAATAAAATAGTAAATTAACGCGATATAATCCTTAAAATAGTTTTATTTCAAAGTTCTACATATATTACTTACGCAACATGTCTGCTGAAATAATCTATTTTAGCAAAATAGGATTTTCCATTCAAAACACGTGCTTACATTTAGGTAACTGAAACACGGCTGTGTTTAGAACAACAAATAACTAGAAAATCTACGCGAATGTCATATCAGATCGCTACGCATATTGGCACAGTATGCCACAACACTTGTTTGATTACGTATAATAATAGAGATTGATTTGCCTCCGATTAAACAATGTGAGTACAATTGATTTTCAACGCTATTGTGTTCATTATGAAGTGTTCTATACTTTATCACAGATGTTAAAAATAAATCGCGTAGGCCGCTCGGCTCGCTCCTCCGAGTTTTGAGGGTTCCATTCCTTTCAACGGCAAATTAGGATATACAATTTTCGATTTTTTTCCCAGTCTGGGGGTAACTGGGATCTACAAGCGTTGCTTAGTTTACGATCAAACTGGAAATTTAGTAAGTATTGTCTGGTTATATAATATTATATGATGGATAGTTGACCACAAAATCTTCAGTCAATCAAGTCTAACTCTAGAATTAAATAAAAATATTCGTATTATCTCTTTGGTTGACTGTAAACGATTATTTTATGTTAATGGCGTACTGCGATAAGTAGTTATTGGAGTGCAGAGGCATTACGCCGGTGATGCGACCATTAAACTGCGTTTTATTCATCGCACGTTCGATTGCAGCTTTCGCAAATGCTTATTTCTCCGCTTCATCTTTTATCTCACCGCAAAAGTATCGCCGTGTTACGTGCTACCACGCAAATTATATCATATCAATGGACTCGTATGCATCAACGGAAACTCTACCTTATTCCGCAAATCAAAGAATTTAAATTTCACCGTAAAAGCTGGAGACACAGTTGTCGCATTTTATAACAGTTAACCGCGGAAAGTAAATCGTAAATCCGTCCGTGTGCCTCAAGAATATTATGTCACTGGGCGGAAACATTTCACAATTCTTCTCTTGGATGTTATAAATGAAGGGTCACAGTTACCGGTGTTCCAGTATAAGCGGTTGTAGTTTATGCAACTGTCAATGGAACCGCTTTCAAAACTTTCGCCGTCAATTAAAAGTCGGCTACTGCTTTTAACGAGTAGCTACAGGGTCACGTTCGACGCTCCGTGACCGATGTCTTTTCGTTACATAACTCCCTGCTCGAACTGGAGCGAGCGAATAAATTTGCCTATTTTACCTGTCTACAGTGGAGGGGTATTATTCTGACCAGTATGTTCTATCTGTTATCTACTACTTATCATAATTTGACATATGGGGTATCGTTAGAAGCGTCTTGGTTGTCTGCTGGTAATTGAAACTATCTATCTATCTATCAGCCAGAGACGTCCACTGCTGAACATAGGCCTCCCCCATAGATCGCCACAAATTACGTTCTTGGGCTTTATGCGCCCATCGACTCCCGGCGACCCTGGTGAGGTCGTCCGTCCATCTGGTCGGGGGTCGTCCCACATTCCGCTTGCCTGTTCGTGGCCGCCACTCTAGGACTTTGAAATTTTTGAAATTGAAACTATACTCTATGACAATAATTATAAACATTGAATATCTGTGATAAAAGCCACACGAGCGTCCGTTAAAATTGTTTCGCGTCAATGATGACATTGCATTGAAAATTGTGCTTCTTATATGAGTTAATACAGTTCATTTTGGCATACAATGCGTCGCGTCTGTTTCCGCGCCTATGAACGTTGGGCTTAAACGATTATTGTTCTCGCGTTTAGCATTTGTCAAAGTCCGACTTTTATAGAGTCGGAACTGCGTCATAAAGCGATCGTCAATCAATTTCTATTGGATAGATCCAATAAATCATTAGTACGCCGTGTTGTTGCACGATTCATTAGTTGGTTTGATAGATATAGTTTGGTGCTGTGAAAAGATCTCATTATCTCTTGGTTGACCTCTTCTTTATTACTAAGTGTATTTTTATCTGCCTTACCTTTTAATCGTCCTTGCTATTAATTACTCGTATTGGCAGAAAACCAGGTATTTGCAGGTGCAGCCATCCCTCATCTTAATCCATTATAATTTATCTTCACATTCATTTCGTAAAAATATAGAAAGGTAGAGCACAGGCAGACCTTTTCAAACTAATTAGATAGTACTAAGACGTCCAATTTTAAGATTCGTGTGACGTGACTTTGACGTCCATGTAACTAAGTCAGATTTTCAATGTCCATGACAGCTAAGCTTATTTTTGGTCCATTTATTTTTCAGGATCATGACTGTCTCTACACTATAACACGTCTGAGATCCGGGAGTTAAATAAAGCCATACTTCTAACTAATATTGCTTGATAATGTTTGCGATTGTGTCATGCTCATGCACGCTTCAGCAAGTGACACGAACAAAATCGAAGGATTGATTCAAATGTCTCATAGCATTGTCATTGCAACGTTAAGGATATTGTTAAGTGGAGGTATTACTATCTAAAGTTTACAATGTAAGCCGGAGATCGACACCAATTTCCTAGTTAACTAAGTGCAACTGAACAAATTTGGAAACACTAAAAAATCTGTTGTCTCGTTCATACATTACGATCACGAGATGGATGGCACTACACTCTCCATACTTCTTATTTAAAGGTATGTTAAACAACGAGTTATTTCGTTTTTTTTTAACACATTTAGGTATCTATACTATTTAATATAATTGTATAAACATTATATAGTTAACTACAAATATGTTTACGCTCGACGCAATTGTAAACGCAGAGCTTAACAACCTTTAAATATTAGCTCCTAGACTATAATCATTAACTTTACGAAACATAAACAAGTTATTACCGTTTAAATTGCTCGTGTAAGAGTCGTGTCACTGGTGACAGTAATTACCGCATCTATGTCGTCCGTCATGTTTCTGTCAGTGCTGGGATAATTGGTCCCTGGACGGTGATTGGCCTACGCAATCGAATTGCTCTTGCGCTTGTAAACAAATCAAGTTAAACAATGAGATATTATTATAGCCGTAGCTCTAGTGTGAGTTTGCATAATACGTCCGCTATGAGTCGCTAGTGTCTATATATATGCATGTCACATAGTTAGTTCTAGGGTGACTGGAGGGGATGCGATGTGCTTTGTAAAGTATAATGAAGCTTTACTTCCAAAATATTTGAGGCGCGAGCTTCGACGCTCCAGTGTAGCTTTAAGCAACAGATATATCTATTAAAAAATATAGAAAATTATATTATTATCTATTCACATTGGTTTGTTGTTAAATTTTAATTTCCATAAATATTGGGGTAAGTCTGTGTCGAAGATGGAGAACAACTTATACAAAACCATACTATAATGTGAATGTTAAATGTTACTTTTTTCATGTACATACATACATCATCACGCCTGTATTCCCCGAAGGGATAGGCAGAGGTGCACTGTAGTGCGCCCACACTTCGCCGATGTATTTTTGGTCCCAATGTAATAGGGGGCGAGCCTATTGCCATTATACCGGGCACATTCTCCCTCAATACGAGGAAGATTTTTGGGCTATAGTTCACCACGCTGGCCCAGTGCGGGTTGGTGAACTTCACACGCCTTTCTATAGACGTGCAGGTTTCCTCACGATGTTTTCCTTCACCGTTTCATAGCTAGTGGTAATCTCGGATGAAAATGAGATTCGCACATAAACCCAGAGGTGCGAGCCGGGGTTTGAACCTGCACACTTTGATTTGCAAGGCGTGCGTTCGACCACTCGGCTACCACTGCTTTTTTTCATGTATTTTTTATTAAATTTGTATTACCCTATAGATTATTTTTAACGAAAACCAAAAACCGAATTCTAAAACCTAAGTGCACTAAAAAGGTACAAATAACCTTATAACTCATAAAATTTTGGAATAGGTGCTAAGATTGGACTCGGCAAATACACACATGAATTGGCCTGGTCCCTGAATTCTAGTTCCTAGTTTCCTTATCATGATACTACCCTTGGTATATCTCCTTGCCATCAAAAAAATAATCATTAAAATCGGTCCATAAACGACGAAGTTATCCGCGAATTCACATTAAAAAAACGATATATACGGTCTAATTGAGAAAACTCCTTTTTGAAGTCGGTTTAATGAAGTTGGTTACGTTAAAATCCTAAACTTAGTTTATAATAAAACCAAAGTTATGTTTATTAATTTTAAAACACCTTTGGATAAAGAGGTAAAGTTTTTCACGTAGTTTCAGCGTTGTTTCAAAAAGTTTCTATTGTAGCGTGTTTTTATTTAATTTTTACGCCATTTTACGGCCAACTAGCACACGCGAGCGATTACGAAACGTATTTAATGTGTGCTTTCATAAAAAAATACGATGTTTTTCGATGGAAAATAGGTCATATTAGTAACGCTTGCCTGGTTTAAACAAGAATTCGACTCTCGTAATGAACTTTGATATTTATTACGGCTGAAAAGCACTTGACAATACTAATTGGAGTACCGAGAACTTAAGTTGCGCAAAAATCGCGTAAAAAATCTTGAGGAAAGGTAACTTTGAGTAGATAACTAGTATCAATATGCTTGCCATTCAACCGGCAATATGCCAAGATTGCCAACGCTTGCCAAGTTTCCAATCGAATGCATCTTGATACTTTAAATTCTTTTATGTAAAGTTTATTACATTCCTACGCTACGGTAGTGGTAGCCTAGTTGGTACCACAGATCACGTTGGTATAACGCCTGCCTTGAACGTAAGAAGTCAAAGTTAAAATCCCCGCCCCGTTCAAATTTTCACGTTCTATTGTCATTTTCAACTGAACGGTGAAGGAAAACATCTATTAAATTAGGACCAAAATACATCGGCTAAGTGTGGGTGAACTGAAATGCACCTCTGCCTACTTCTTTGAATAATATAAGCGTGATGATGTATGTTTTTATGTACACTCCTGAATTCTATGCGCTATAATAGGTACATCAATATTTTCTATGAGAAAATGTACGTATTATAGGTCTATTACAATTCAATAGCATCTCATAGCAACTGGGAAGCGTATTCCCATCAAAACAGTAAAGAAACAGATTGAAAGAATTGAAACAAATTCACATTGTAAACACTAGCTTTACAATTAGCACCTCAAATGCCATAGCAATCCCACAAATAAACAACGAATAATGAGCTTTCCTCTGCGGTAGATGGCATCGGTACTTTCGTATTTGATGGCCTTAGTGCCCAATCATACTTATAAACACGGACTTAAATCTATACGGGTAATTTCAACTTTGTCTTCGATATAGAGTTGTTTCCTATCTAATGCCACGAGTTACATGAAGCAAAACGGTCAATATTTACATCCTTATTCTATAATCTTTTGGATCTCATAAAACCGAAGTAGTCAATAGACATTGCTCACAATTTTTGCCAATACCAAAACAAACTCTGTATCCATAAATATAAAGATTGAATTTCAGTGGGGAAAGTCACGCTACCACGCGTCAAAACCGGCGCGCTGTCAATATCGTTTTATTGAAGAGTAACAATTTTCTATGAGCAAATAGAGTCCATTTTGGTGTTGACAAACAATTTACCGCGCGGCCCCAGTGTGCGGGGGCATTATTCCTTTGGCTTTTGAAACGCATTAAGCTGATTTCTTGTTGATTGAGCGTGTACTGATCCGTTATTAATAATCGTGTGTACAAGTAGACGCAGTTATATCCCGCATCAATCAATTTTCTACGCGATAAACGATTTACAGTAGAGGTAGCACTTCAGTCACTTCGTGGTGTATTAAAAGATAATAATAAATTTCATACTCCTGGTATAATAATTTGTTAAACAGGTTACACTATCATCACTTCTACCGGTATTGTGATAGCTGTAAATATGCCGCTTCTCACCAAGATGATTATAGACGGATGCTCAAATCCACATCAAAAGCCACACATGTGAGTCAAAACGAGCTCGCTATTCTTAGCCTAGCCATAACGAACGGTACTTATAAGCACATTTCTCAGCAAAATTTCATCGATAACGCAGGCGAATTTTGAGACGTGGTCGCGTGTCTTTTAACACATAATTTTAATCTTTATGTATATTGAACTATAGTCCATTTTAGTATTGGCAAAATACTCGACGCGCGCCTTTTCACTCCCCAGTGTCAAGCCCTTAATGTACATTTTAATTAGGTCATAATAACACAGTAAAATTTAAAAGTTTTTTTATATAACTGTTTCACCAGTACAATGCATTCTAGCCAAGACGTCAGCCATGAGTGTTTCTACAAATCGTCCCTCCACAATTTATGGAATGTCATAAGTCACGTATATATAGCGTAACATTTTGCAGAAAACCTTGCAAACTAAGTTGTATTGACTAAGAAACTGTTATTTATACCAAAGAATAAACGTAAACGGCATACTTTTCCTACGACAAAAACGACGGTTCGTATAAAAGGTTCTTAACATCGAACCAATACGACCTGTGTTTACACTGGGACTTTTTTACATTTCTTACGTAGTTAGGCGAGTCGGACTATGTTAAACATTGTTAGTGAGGGACGGGACGGCCAGTTTGGAATCTCTGTAGAGAACTTCAATTAAGTTTTCAACTTTCTTATAATATAAGCGTACCGAGTGCGTGGTGGAAAGGTATCCTTGCTAATTTCGTTACAAGTGATGTAAGTTTTAATTAAAATAGCTGGGGTCGGGTTATTTGCGGCTTTATAACATGTCTGCGGTCCACGTGGGTATGATAAAGTTGTGGACTGGCCGTCCAGACTCCGACATAGAGTATAATCTTACTCCAAACAAACTCTTGTTAGTTTTTACTACTATAACATATTAAAAATAACGAAGTAAACATATTCCTGAACATCCGGATATTGATAGACATCGCAACACGGTTTCAATTGACCCATTTTAAAGTTCTTGAGTACATGTCACCACCTGTAGGAGACGCCCGCTCAATTAAGTTACGCTTGAATCATTCACGTGAGATAACAAAACAAATAACACCCAAGTTCTTTGTACAATAGACTTAACACATACAATAGGCACGCTGCGAGAAATAACGTAGCTGAACACCAAATACCGTGTATTCGCCTCACTATACCATAACATTTAGTTAGATAGTTCATTATTAAAGCTCATACGATAGGGTCCTTACGGCACAGTTTTAAACTACCATCAAATAGGTTAGGGGTTAAATAAGCCTCCTTTATGTGGATCGTTCTGCTCCACACCTTCGCGCCGAATGTGATTAAACAATGATGCTACCCCATGTATACCTATTATATCATGGGTATGTGAAGGACCGCTTAGATTATTAGGATGTTAAATTATTTTACATACATACGTTACGTACGGCCTCTGAGGGTTACACAAATTTCTAAGTACTTCACATTACTGACGATTCATAAGCCCATACAAGTATTGATTTACATAAATAAAAATAATCTGGTTCTAATAAAATTCAGCATACATTTTACAACTACTAAATAGGTATAAAATATGATAATTTTATGCAACCCATATCTCGACTAATAGTAATTAAAATAAACTAATTTGTATATTCATTATTAATACATAGGTACCTTTTTCATAGCTTACAAAAGAACGATCAAGCGTATACGTATCTTGTATGCAACTTTGGTATTTGATACATAAAATTCTTGCACGAATAACTCCTTCGTCATGTCCAGAATGTGGGCCACCCACGTGGACCGAGGCTTAAACATAGATTACATGCCTAATAGGCTTAAATCGGTGACATTTGTTCAAACCAACGACCACTCCGGGGAGCAATACTTTTAGATTAATAGTTAATTCATTAAACAGATCTGACGCGGTAAATCTTCTGAAGTGCATCGAAAGCACGCTTTAAACATTAACATTATCTAATCACGGATACATTTTATCTCCAATCTCATTCCGTGTTACATTTAACCAGTCTTATTATTTCCCTTTTATCACAATTTAGAATTCCTATGCTAAGTAATTAGTAATCCATTTAGTCAATGGCATTAAATATAATTTCAAATGTCACGTTCTGGTTTTAATAGACTACCTTGAGGGTAGTACTATCTTAACTGACCACTACCTAAATGAAAAAAAAGTCGTTGGTTATAAATCCAGTTTTCCGAAGATAAAACTGGCTCTCCATTTACTCTCTTTGGACGGCTCTACAATTTCTTGTAACACCAAAAATGCTCTACAATTAATCCTTTTTCGGAATTTGAAGTTAATTAATCAATCACGATTTTATTTACATCGATTGATTTAACATTTAGGTTCCCATCGTAAGATAAAAATGTCCCTGATTTTTTGTTACGATTGCTCACCGGTTCGACTGGATTCTTTTTTTATCATAATCACATCAACAGGTTTACGCAAGATAATAATATAAATGTGTTCACCTAACGAGTGTTCAGCATAATTTATTGGCGCTTCGGTCATAAAACTTGTAGGCAAGGAAAGAGATGGTAGATATCATCGAATTTTAACAAGTTAAAATAACGAAATTTATAATTAGACAAGATAATAACTCCCTAACTAATAGAAAGTAACAATCCAATGACAAAGGTGAAACATCGTGAGGAAACCTGCACGTCTATAGAAAGGCGTGTGAAGTACACCAACCCGCACTGGGTCAGCGTGGTGGACTATGGCCTAAATCTCCCTCGTTATGAGGGGGAATGTGCCCCCAATTACATTGGGAACAAAATACATCGGCGAAGTGTAGGTGCACCGCAGTGCACCTCTGCCTACCCCTTAGGGGAATACAGATGGGATGATGTATATTTATTTACTTACAGCACAAGAACGCAGTGTGTGGAGGATTAAAGGAGAGGCCTTTGCTCAGGAGTGGGACACAAAATAGGCTTATAAAAAAAAAAATGTACTTTGCAAATTATTATAAATTAAGGATTAAATTATATTCCCTAAGTAAACAACCCTCGTATCATAAGAACCATACAATGGCTTGAGGGTTGACTTTTCTAGAGTAGCAATCAATGTACTTATTGTAGAAATATTGTAAAAACTTGCTAGCAATCTCGGTTCTCGGGGGTAGAGTGGGTTGGTGACCAGGCAAGGTCTAAGAATGTCGCCGGGCTGGCTCCGCCGCTTCATAAATATGGAGTTGGTGATTAAACAGCGTACTCTCAGAGTTTTTGCGCAATACCCTCTCCCTACTGAGGCTGGAACCTTGGATTAAAGCATGAGGTATGAGCGTACGCATTTTTCTCTTGTTGCTAAAGTACGCCAACCACCGTCCGTTTTTTTGTTGTCAATGATAATTACTGATTAATAAATCAAGTACGACCAGTAGGTACTTTAACTTGTCTCAGTTTGTGTCTGAACCTATAACGAGCTACTTAAATTACCATTAAATACGTTTTGATTACTTAAAATTGATCAATAAATTATTGGGCATTTATTTGTAAATAAACAAGACTGGATTTGCTATTTCAAACGTTACCAAAATAGTTTGGCTTGATACGCGATAATTATGTTCAATCATCTACTTAAAACATAGTTCCGAGTTTTAGGACATAAAACAATATTTTTGGATGATATCATGTTTGATTTCTTTACAGTATTTTACTACGTACCTTACCATTTAATATCCGTGTAAAACAGGTTTCAAAGTCGCTTTTGTTTTGTTTCTGATGGATATTGTTAGTATATCGTTCGCTTGAGTTTAACAGTTGCACCGTGCCTGTAATGGCACCCTTTAGCACTGAATCATAGGTCCCTAGAGCGATCTAAGTAGGCGTGTGCACGGTGAGTATCCAAGACGATCAACACACTACCATTTTGCAGATACGTAGTGGAATTACCGGATTATTGCGCAAAATGTTTGCAACCAAACATTAGTGGTTAGTTTAATCACCAGCAATGAAACTGATCCCGATATGAATTGTAGTCTTTAACTTTGAATTACAGGTTTCGGATCGTGTTTTTGTAGAGACCGAAGCATTACCCTGCACCCACTGGGTCGTGTGGATTTACTTGACTGGAAATCTACTCTGTAGCAATATATCTACGTAAAGATTGAATTTCTGAAAAAAAAGGCTTGCCTCTACGCGAATTCACTCGCGTTATCGATAACATTTCCCTAAAAAATGTGCTTATTTCAGAATTAATGCAGTTCATTTTGGTAATGGAAAAAAATGGTCGCGTGCATTTTGTCGCGCCTGTAGTAACAGGGCTATAAATAGATATTCCACGCAGTAACTAGTTACAATAGTCCGTCTCTATTATTGGAAAACATTTTTATTAATTGTAACAGGAAGATTGTAGAACCTATGATAAAATGCAATAGGTTTGCTACTTGTCATTGATTTGTATGGAATTTTAACCACAATGAAACAATAACATGAGCAAATTACATACCAAGCGTTAGGCATTTCACACCGCGCTAGAGTCATAATTCGAGTTGACACAAAAGAGATCACGTATCAGTGTGAGACATCATCGATGGATGAGTTGTCTATACATAATATCTATTAACACGTTGGCTGCTAGCGTATACTACACATTACACGTGCGCACAGGTTGATTAGGACCAGTATTATGAGTGTGCATACCGAGTGAAATAGCACGATTTTGGCGCCCACCTATAAGTAAGTCACTCACAAGGCTTTTAAAACTAGCAGCTAGCGTGTTTATCTCGCATCGTAGCCGAATAACGATAATTCCTTACATCGATTACAAACGCTTAAGAAACAAAATGTTATATCCGAAAGGATTCTTTGTCTACGTATGAAACATTGTTGTCAAATGAAAGGTAAAGACCGATTGATTGCATCAGCAGTGCTCCCAGGAGGGTTTCAACAAAAGCTCAAACCGCCAGACGCCCCGGGCCGGGAAGCAATCTATTGAAGGCGGCATTTACACTGTCAGTCTACCCGAAATACACGCCAAACGACGCTTATGTTGCTCTCCGTATCGTATGTACCCCACATATTTACAGACATAAAAATCACATCAAATCTGTTCGATCAAAAAAAAATTACAAGTAATTTTACATGGACTATATATGGAATTGTATGTTATCTGTAGCTACGCACAACTATGAGTAATACGTTGGTCAGAAGGTGTCAGTTGATAGCGTTCAAGTAAAAAAATGGAAAATTATTAGAAAGCTTCTTCCTCCCGGGTGTTTGCTATCGGGTGGACGCTACCGTCTAACAACCACATAATGTGCGCCAAACATAAGGTGCTGCTAAATATAAGCTAGTGAAACAATACATCACTGTTTATTGTATAAACAGTGATAACTGAATAACTTAATTAAATAATTCTACAACTTATTATGTCTTATTTCTGTCGTGACATTTTTATCATAAGAGTGTATTTTTGACGTGTTGCACCATATGATCAGTTCTCAAATGCTATAAGGGTAGATACATCAAGGCCGTTCATGTGTAAACAGAGTTAGACAAAATGTAACAAAGGCAAGTTAGAGCACTCAACTCGGCGTAGCGCGCTAACTATGTTTCGATTGTCTTGGTTCAGTTTCAATTATGAATCCTGTTTGAAGTATACTTAAAATGTAATCAAAATATTTCAGGAATACCTTTAATTTTATTTTACTAGTTAAAGTTGCAATATAAACACATCGGCATTAAATCTGTGTTACTTGGTCAATTTTGTTAGTCAAAACCTAGGCTACGCAGTAAAGTTGCTACTTAATGATGCTCCTGTCTTGTTACCAGCTGTTGATTAGCAAACTTCGATTGAACCTATCCTATAGTTAATAAACTTTTGTGCCAATATTAGGACCAACATTTACGACCCTCGTTCACACGTCAGCTTTTATTTTCTGAACTTTTTCATCATCATTTGTGAAACTTGTACTATATGTTTTCTAAATCAAATTCATAATGATTTTGATAAATCATAGATAGCATTACTTATTCCATTTATTTAAAATACCGGCTAAGTGCGTGCTTGGTTATACGATAAGGTTCCGTACATACGAATGCTATATCAACAAAGTCTTAACTTGCCTTTATCGTAAAAACTTGCTCCTACAGCTTTCAATTTCATAATCCAACTGCCGACTTAGCTTTGCATTAACCTTATTGGCCTTAGTTCAGGATGTTGATTCTTGACTTTCATGATAATTGTATTTAAATAGGCAACAAATAATTTTACTCTCATAATAATTTCTGAATAAATAGTGCGATGTTCGGGGAGAGGGCACGAAGAAATTACAAGAGATTTTTGTTTCACAAGGGAACCCTACAAGTACATGAAAGTAGCCATTCTATGCAAAAAGAGTGCTGTCTAGACAAGACGAGCCTTAAAAGGAAACCCGCCTGGCATCAACTGTCGCCGTCACTCCTCGCTCCTCTTCTTATCGCCATAAGAACTACACCTTATTGTTTTTGTTGGAAGATGGACAGATTTATGAATGCAGTTAATCTGTTCAATAGTTCTTGCGAGCAAAACACAGGATGGTCGAGCAAAATTGAGCGGCTCCCATAATGTTTTGCATTTTAGATTCCCGTCAATAATGGAAATACTCTTTTTGTTACTTACCCTGATCAAGATGTAACTAACCTCCATTGCTTCATTTGAAACCATAATGTTCGGGTTTGTTTTTTAAAGATAACCTAGCAATGTGAGGTTATAACAAAACAATACTAGTAGTCCCGTTTGGCCCACCAACCAAGATATGCTTGTGCTAACTGTGGTCCCACATTGATTGTTTAAAAGCCAGGATGGGCATCCAACATGGATCCTCTTGATGACCGAGTGGCTCCTCAAACCTCAAAGATATTAATACTTTTTCATTGTATTAACCTGAGGTGACTTCTGTAAACTTGTTATGAATATCAAATAAGATTTGGGAATGTGTACATAGGTAATTTCCAGTTTAAACTAAAATCCCCGTTGAATTAAGGTACTTACCAAATTAAGTAAACTAGCAAAATGTAAAGTTAAAATGCCAGAAATGACTTTCCATCTAACTTTTAGAGACGTTGCACTCAGGCTCTAATGAAACCGAAGTCAAAGGAAGCAAAGACAACGGCGACTTGCAAATTGAGCTTTGTCTTGGAGTGCGGATGCAAAATAGTTCGCCACACTTGCCTTATGAATGCTAAGCAAAATATTCCGGAAGAGCCTTCAGTCTAGACGTACTCCGTAACTAGATACTGCAATTAACTGTCACAGAATCTTAAATCCTCTTTCTTCTCGAGATAATTCTGTTTAAGTTTATGGGCGATCTATGCATAGTGAAGACTTAAGTTTAAGTTCCCCAACATTGTTATTCCGGTCTACGTATCTGTAGCAGCCACTTTAGCAATTCCTCTTACAATAATCCATTTCTTATTTTTACTAATGTCCACTGATATGAATTCACTTGTGTGAATTGCTACTATTCTTGCAAAATATTGGAAATGAAGGATTGCAAGAGGATTGCTTAGTGCCTTTTAAGACCACCTGGACTATCAGACATTACCTATTTAAGTCTGATCTAGCAACGCATAACCTTCCAATATTATTACTTTCATTTGATTTTCAGTTTTCATCGCAACATTATTCTTTAAGAATTTCCAAAAGTTTCCAAGGTTTATATAACAATTACGTACGGTCGACGACCGCTTGGTCTAGTAGTTAACGTAAGCCGCTCGGCTCACTGAACCAGGTGTTTGCGGGTTCAATTTCCGCTAGTGGCAAATTTCGGAAATGACCTTTTCGGAATTTGGTCTGGTCTAGGTATAACTGGGATCTCCCCACTCCATTGTATGGTACCCAAAGTACAAGCTTTGCTTGGTTTAGGATCAAACGATAAGTATGTGTTTCCTGAAGATAATTATAAACAATACTAGCTGACCGGGCGAACTTCATACCGCCTTAGAATGAGTAACATACGAAAGCAGAGCCACCTACCGGGTCCAATTGTGAATCTAAACCATCCAGGGTGCCACCCAAACGCATACAAAAAAAAACATTCAAATCGGTCCAGCTGTTTAGGAGGAGTTAGCTTACAACGAAAAGTGGCATTGATTTGTATATATATTGATTTGTGGAAATAAATACGTACTAAGCATGTCTGTGTAGAGGCGGATGACGTCACCCGCGGAGACTGAATGAATCTGAACCGAGCCAGGGTCTACGCCCTTTGAATAAGATTGGCTATTTGATTGATGTTGCCAAATGAACAAACATACAATTTCTATGTTATATAATTGTTAGGAAAATATTACTAATAGATTTATGTATAGCTATTCAGTATGGCTATTTCGGTTTGTATCAATATATATATTTACCTATTAGAAAGTTTTAGGATTAGTGGAGTCTTTCGAATACCATATCACACCGACGGGATATTAAGCCTTCGTAAATCATATAGCTTGTAAGCTAGCCCTTTAGAAAATTAATAAACTTATGTAAAAAAAATATTTGAAATCGATTCAAATTCATAAACATCCTTACGACGTTGGCGGCTTCCGCTAACCGCTTCCATATCGCTCTCCCTCACAATGTCGCATTCATTCCCACATATCTCACATTTTGTCTTGTCACAACCGGCTGTGCTACTAATACAGACCTTGGCAATCACACTTCGCGACAGCAGCCAAACGACCAACGGGGCTATAACCAGTTCCTCACTGCTATCCTTTCTCTCACGCGTTTGAGTTATATGTATGGATTTCGGATATGACTATACAATTTTTATTACACAGCTTCATGAATTGATAAGTGTTTAGTACATCCGTTACTTTGAGAATATATTTTGATAACGTGCAAAGGTTATTAACACGTAAGTGGATAATTAAGTGTTAATTTTTATTAGCATTCCTTTATTTCTTATTTTTCTTATTTAGTACATTTTTAAATATAAATATAAAAAATACATTTAAAAATATAAAAAACAGTTTCCCACCGTCATCTGGAACAGGGTCCTAGTTACCAGTGGTTAGGGCTCCAGAGAGAGGAACTTCCTCACAATGCGCGCCGTCTCCAGAAGTACCGCCTTCTGAATCTGTCCCCTGATCCAGCTGCCTAACGCGAGCCTCTTTAGGTGTTTGTCGAGGCTCTTGGCTAATAAGCCATGGGCGGAAACGACTATCGGTACAACGATTGCAGCATCAATGTCCCACATGTCGACAACCTCGTGAGCCAGATCAAGATACTTGCTTTCTTTATCTTTCTCTGCTTTCACGAGATTCTCGTCATGGGGACAGTGATATCGATAATCATTGCACGGCGCTCTTGACGATCTATCAGCACAATATCAGGCTTATTGGCTACAATAGTCCTGTCTGTGATGATAGACCGGTCCCAATACAATGTGATATGACCCTCTTCGAGAACTGGTTGTGGCTCATACCTGTAGTACGGTACCTCGGATGTCACAAGGCGATATTTAAGGGCAAGTTGCTGGTGGACAATCCTGGCTACTTGGTTGTGTCTGTGTAAATATTGACCATTTGCGAGACGCGTACAACCGGAAATGATATGCCTCAGGGATTCACCAGGGCGATGACATGCCCGACAAATGTCAATGGTGCCATCCCTAAGAATATATCTCCGGTAGTTGTTCGTCATCACAACTTCGTCCATAATTGCACAGACAAAACCTTCGGTTTCCCCAAAGAGGTCGCCGAATCGTAGCCAGGCCACGGAGGCCGCAAGATCTACATCGGGCCCATGAAGGGCCCTTATTAGCATCATTATTAACAGAGTTGAATGCAAAGTTGACAATAAATTACGTATCAGGTAAGTATTGTCACAAATAAGTAAGACTTCATTCACACGGAGTACTAAATAGCAACATAGAGTTTAAATGAAATTACTTATAGACTATAGAATATTTTATTGTTTATAATTCTACTACTACAGCCCTTTTAACGTCCCACTGCTGGGCACGGGCCTCCCCTCAACGCGAGGGGGATTCAGGCCATAGTCCACTACGCTGGCCCAGTACGGGTTGGCAGACTTCACACATCTATCGAGAACTAGTCAAGTTCCCTCAGACGTGCAGGTTTCCTCACGATGTTTTCCTTCACCGTTTCATAGCAAGTGATAATCTCGGATGAAAACGAGATTCCCACATAAATCCCAGAGGTGCGAGCCGGGGTTTGAACCTGCACACTTTGATTGCGAGGCGTGCGTTCGACCACTCAGCTACCACTGCTTATAATATAGAAAAAAGTAGTAGTATAGTTTATAATATAAAAAAAAGATAACGACCTTCAACACTTTAATTGCCAAATTTAAATATATTGATAAAGAACTTACAGAGGTATAGTGCATAAGTCATCTACAATGCTAAAAATGGATCATCGCTTAGTATTATACATTCTGGAGTAGTTTAAACGTATTTTAAGTTTTATTTTAACCGACTTAAAAAGGAGGTTCTCAATTCGACCCATACCTATGTTTTTTTTATTATGTTACCGCATATCTACGGCGTTTATTGACTGATTTCGATCCATACATGCCACATTATTCCGCATTAGCAAGATTTAGTTCCTTGTCAGACGCCGCCTTAATCCGCTCGAAACAAAATCTTAAGCATTCCTATATCACCTAGATGAGTCATAAGCTAGAGGTTAACGCTCTCTGAGTCATGACTATTCAACTACATATATGTAGATTTTGTAATAAGGTAATGTATCCAATTGGTGGCTAGACAGTATTAGTTTGATTAATATCGGTCAACATTATTTTTGTTTCTTTTACAAATAAATTATTAAGATCTTATACAGGGTGTATCAGAAGTCCGAAATAATACTTTGGGTACATATACAGTAGCTCATATGAGGATGCTTAGTGAAGAAAGTTTATATCTGAAACATCCTGTATATTTATATTACATGGATATTTACGAGTTATTACACTTATGAAAACGGGACCTAACCTAACATTTTACAGTATCATACGAAAAATTGTGTGTCTGGCTTTGAGGTCTACGTACGTAAGATTGTTTATGACAAGACGTATACGACTAGATAACCGTATTATCAATGATGCTAATTTCGGTCCAATATTTTTGACGTATTGATGACACATTTAGGTAAATATCAGTACTTTCTAATATCATTAGGTACCTATTTTAAATATTTACGAGTATGCTTGTACATTTTATAATACGATTTGAATGAGTACAATATGACCTACTTGCGAGGTTCGCGAACTCGACAAGCTTCAACGGGATGAATCTTACAATTTAAAATGACCTATCACGATTATAGATAAGTAGAATCATTAGGTACCCACTAAACTGCAATCGTCAACTGAGAGATTACTTGTGTCAAGGTGAGAAATTTATGGTCGATAATTCAGCAGCATAGAAATATAAAGCCTCATACCCACAGGTGCGTTAAAAATTCGCGCGACCATTTTTTTGTTTATAACAAAACGAACCATGTTGACTCAGACAAAAAGCTCATTATTCAACGAAACGGCATCGATGATGAGAGCAAACTTTGGTGCGAGGTCGCGTGGAATTCAAACTTTATGTATATTTAGACAGAATTAATTCATCAAATCGAATAATCAACACCTTTCAATACAAATTGAAAAATCATACCACCAGTGCCATTATGCAGCAACCATAGTCACGGGGGGACTGAGGTGTTAGACGTCCTGATTTCATAGTTAATAACTGGGTACCCTCTTATTTAGTTGTTGTTTGCGGGCCGATCCACGCAGAAAATGCTCACAGTGTCTTGAGGTCTTGCAATGGTACGCTTGGTTTTGGATTTAATCATATTAATGACTGGATCCCAAGTTGGTGGTAGCACCCAGCCATCTTCCCTATTGAAATTAAGATGTTTTTTTAATTTAAATAAATATACGCGATAAAATCCGTAAAATAGTTTTATTTCAATGTATAGTATTCGCGTAAATATGAGAAAACAATATCAGAATATACTTATTACTATAATAGAAACCCTATAATCCCACCAAAATATCGATCTACTAATCCCATTTTGTGTCTACCTTAAAATTATATCTTAATACATGTAGGAATAGTCTGGGAATTGCTATTCAATCGTCTTGTAGTAGTAGTAAAGTTACGAAACGGTTACCGCCCATAAATATGTCAAACTTCTAATGAGCGATAAGCAATGCCAAATCCGGCGATAAACAACATTTCGCCGCCAAATCCTTTATAGGTAGTTCCACCCAATGTCGGTAACAGGCGACTGTTGTGCAAGCGCCCACGTATCCAAATAAATATGCCAGTAATAACTTTCCTATTGAAACTAAATCGTCTAGTCACGAGCAACCAAGTCATTCCGACGTGTACCGGCCGGTTAACTATCCGTACTGTCATTATCTATCTGTTACGATTCCAGATGGAATTGTTTGTGATAGGATGTTTGAGAAAAATAAAGAAATACGACCCTAAAATGCTACGGATGAATCTAAAATAAATTAACAATGTTTTTTAAGTTTGCAGCAGAAGTAATAAAATTATAATGTGTTGGCTTGATGAAATGGTATTTCGATTAATTTTTATAACTTTATGACAGAGATCATCCGCCATCCTTATCGGGGGTCCGTTGCCCTTTTTCATTAATAACGTTTATTTATTTAATTTGTTCAAGCTATTAATTATGTGACGAAATGACTGATAATCGCAAAGCATTCCTCATCTTATTCCATTAAGTTTCATCCTTATATAAAATAAAACTGTATGACATATACAGTATCTCTGTTACTACTACCAACAGACTCTACGACAGTTCATAAAACACAGTTGTTTTATTGGGAAAAGTCCATTTGTTCGGTACATACGTGTCTCTGTGAAAGCTCTCAATATTGCAGGAGCTTTCAATGAAACATCAACTACATTCGTAGTACGTTTACTGCAAGCAAAGATTTTTAGATCAATGTAACTACTTATATGTATTATGTACTACTAGGTGGACACAACGTATATACTCTCAATTCAGAAGCCAATACTAAGGTAACATAAATTACCGATTACATTATTCTATTGAGCGATAAATTGACTAAGTTTGAACGTTGAATAAAGCCATTCAAGATACTTATGTGTAGTCTCTATACCAAGATATTACCGTTTGAGCTTACAATATTCTAAGTTCTCACCGGTGAATGAGGACGGCTCAATGATGTTATAGTGTTATTGAATATGAACTCAATAGACTGTTCCTTAGAGCTTATAATATATTTGTTCGTAAAATACTATAGATGCTATTTAAATTTATGTCCTTATCCTAGTAGTGTTTCGAACAAAATTTAAGTATGAAATGCAACACATTTATTTATTCTATTTCTCTTTAAATTTTGGACCTTCAAAATGCAGGCGTAATTCAGGATTATTTCAGTCATCTACCTACAGTCACGTATATAAAAATAGAAAAACAAAATGCCTATCTACCCAATCGGCTTGTGTTCAGTGTCCACCCACTGCTACTTTATTATGTTACCAGAAGAAGAACCGTATTTGGCGTTTTGCCGGAACTCCATTTATTTGCATGTGGGCATCTCTGGTTCTAATATAGTTAAGCATAATGTTCCAAAAATAACACCGAAATAAAATCAGTTTTAAGATGAAATAAATTTCAAACCTTAACTTTGAGTACCGAAAGTATATTTTCGCGTGCCCATGACCTACTCATCAGCGGATTCCATAGAAAACCACTATTAGATTTAAAGATTAGGAGTATCACACATCCAGTTAGCGTCGACAATGGTAGAGTGGGATCCATTGAATGAGTGTCTTAAAAAAATACATTTCTTAATGGGCTATTCATAACAGGGTGTTGCACAAAGTCGGACAGATGCAATAAGGTAACAGGGTGAAGACACGCCGCTATTACGCTCGAGCGCGACTCGACCCGAGCAAGGGCTCTCGACTTTCGAGCCGAGCGCGACTCGAGATGTCGGCGAGACTCGAGTGCCTGCCGTGTGGAGCATTGTGTTTTTAATATGTGGGCCGTATGTTGAGGTGTTTTTGTATGATTAGAAGAAGGAACGTGGCTACAACAAGGCTTGTGGAGGCGGTAAAAGGAGGTTTTGACACAATGTAAGGAAAACGAAGAACGAAGAAACAAACTCGATTATCTAAATTCCATGTTGAGGTCATATTCATATTATCGAAGCAGTAGTAGTTTTATTGCCCTCAACGTTACTAATTGTATATTTCTATGACACCTATGAGTTATATAGAATTACTAATCATATGTCACCTTGGTCGCTATGTTATATAATACTTGACAAGAGAGTGATGTATATAGATGTCTAACAAAAACAACCTAGCACTCTCATTAGTGCGATAGTGATCACAGATAATATTAAACTACACACAGTGTTACGTTAAAATATGTCTCTGAGTATAGTATAGTACCTGGATTAAATAAGCGCCTATTTCTGAAATATCAAACAAACTTTTATAGTTAAATATACTTAAAACAGTATTACGATAATTGAAACAGATAAGCTTGCTCAATGTAAACGGCAATTATGTCCGTACAAATATGTATTAAACCTGCTGCGTACACAAAACAAGACAAAATCAGTTTCGAACTTCCCTCCGTAAAGTTACCTGGGGTCAGAGCAAACGTGCAAACATATTACATACATCCCGTTGAAGTATTTTACTCGGAACGCTAAGAACACCAATTTAATACCAAAATAAGTAAATAATTATTAATTATTGTGTCAAAAGATATTGTACATAGGTATTTAGTATTTATGTAAATATATTACTTCCATGTTTTAAATAATTACTTCCATTCTACGTTTTAGCATCTTAAATAGTTTTCATATTACCCATTAAAACGTAGCTTGAAAAAAAATACTAGGCGAGCATAAAATGCAAAGACATACTTTCCTACGATACAAGAAAAATCATGCTGTGAGTATAATCAGACAACCAGTTCATATGCAATAGGAAGTATCTTCTGACAATCAATCATTAACTTCAAATCAATCAATAATGGCTGAAATACCCGCTAAATGCAGGTGGAGCCATTCCTCATCATCCATCAAAATATCATCATTTCACTCATTTCGTTAAAAAAGAAGAAGATACTTTTACAGTATAAGTTTGGTTGTATTTAAGGTTTATAATAAAATAATGCTTTATAATAAAGTAAGCGTATTGCTATCCTTTTGACAACCGTAATGTATGAGCTAGATGGCAACACTTTAAGAGCTGTCAAATAAAATTTGTGTAGTATATATACAACAGAATCAAGTCTAGTTGTGGAGTGCTATGATGCTACGTACGATTTGACGTTTCGTTTCGAGATATCTGGAATCGAGATGAATGTCGATCGCACGAAAATCAGGCCCCAGTGTTGAAATTGTCACCTAGAAGCTATTAGACTAGTCATATTCTTGGATACAATATTGGGGATTTTTTTTTAAATGTTGCCAAACAACACATACTTATCGTACGACACCTAAACTTGGACTATGGGTACCATACAATGGACTGGGAGCGATTCCAGATACACCCAGACCAGGAAAAATTCCAGAAGGGCCATTTTCGAATTTTGCCACTAGCAGGAATCGAACCTGCAGCTACCTGGTTAAGTGAGCTAAACAGCATACGCTCAAACCACTCGACCAAGCTGTCATCAAATTAAAGTGCCCAAACTGCTGCCGTGTTGGTAGAATTCATCCCGTTTGACCAACGAAGCTAGATAAACAAAGGCGTCTTTGCAATCCAATACGGAGAGGGACGTGCAATTAACATTCTTAGTGTTACATTTGCTGCGTACGGACAATTAATAGTGGGATCCCGGGTGTAGAACCGCCTTTGTGAGATAATTGTACAGTGCAAAAGAGCTCACAAGGTGTCCACTTTCGACTGTCATTTAATACTTAAATGACGTGCAAGTTATACAGAGTGGGTTTCATTTGTTTCACGATTACGTCAAAGATCAGGCACACGGGCGTCAAGACGGATGCTTCAAAATGTTTGCCAATGCCAAAATGTACTCTATATGAATGTACATAAAGATTGAATTCCTGTGGTAAAAGACATGCGACCATGCTGCAAAATTCGCTCGCGCTGTTGATGACGTTTCGTTGGAGAATGAGCTTTTTATAAGAGTCAATAATTTCGGACTTGGCAAAAAAAAATCTGCGAGCGGTTTTACGTACCAGTCTACCGGCGCTTATTGGTACAGTCCATATTGAACTCAAAAGGTGTCTACTTTCGATTCGAATAACTTATATTTCAAAGTTATTCAGAATGGATTTCATTTGTTTTTTTATGACGTAATAAGCTTGGATAAGTTCTTAATATTCTAATGACAATTTTACCTTATTTTTATAATATTATGAAAATTACTTCATTAAGAATTCAATATATCAAATACAAATACATCACGCCTGTATTCCCCAAAGGGGTAGGCAGAGGTGCACTGTAGTGCGCCCACACTTCGCCGATGTATTTTGGTTCCAATGTAATAGGGGGCGAGCCTATTGCCATTATACCGGGCACATTCCCCCTCAATACGAGGGAGATTTGGGCCATAGTCCACCACGCTGGCCCAGTGCGGGTTGGTGAACTTCACACGCCTGGACGTGCAGGTTTCCTCGCGATGTTTTTCCTTCACCGTTCAGAAAGTGGTAATCATTGTTGAAAATGACATTCGCACATAAAAATTATCTCAGAGGGCCTGGGATTTGAACTTGCACCCCTTACGTTCAAGGCGGGCGTTCTTGCCCACGAGGCTTCAATATAATCAAGGATAAATCATTATAAATTTTAACTTAAATCTAATTTATTGTTATTTACACTAATTATGATGTAAATAATTATAATTTCAAATCTTTAACAATACTTATTGTACAATATGAATGATCTTTCAAAACCATGTCACTCGTTAATTTATATTTCATTATTTTTATAAAGTTGTCTTGGTGTTTTATGTACACATCAAGCATTGGTAAATATTCTTATTCAAACCATGAAACATAATATAAAAATAAGTCAATATACTTAATTGATTTATTATCTCAATAACTGCAATATGTTAGTCACAAACATTTCCAATCCCACCGTAAACTTAGTACAATGGAATCTAAACATGGTCTTGATGTATAGATGAATTTAAAATACCTGTATAAAAGATCCAAGAGTAAGTGGACAGACTTCACCCATTTTAAACGACTTTACCATGAAAATAGAGCCACGCCAAGATCAATCATGCATAACGTTTGGGGATATAATAATCCTCAAGCCTCTACCCGGCCAATATGCGCGTATATTTCGTTTGTTTACGTTTTATAGAGCATCGAGTAGCGCTACCAAACCTGTTCTCTACAATTTAGCAGCCACTGAGGTCAATCTACGCACGCGAGCCTATCCCACGTCGGCTATCAAGGCCCTGTTCTATGCGCGTTGAATAACATCAGTACAAGAAATGCGGATTACGTATGTTGTATGTGTTACCGCGCAATCAATTGTTTGGAATTAAACAATAGTTTTGCTGTTTGATAGACGGCGCTAGCCCGCAGTCCACTGAAGCGAACGAATTATCATTTTTTTAATGTACGATATTAATAAAAAAAGATATTTAGCGAAACGGTATAAGTAAGATGTTTCTATGGATAACCAAATGTAAATTTTCATCAAAATAATATTAAAACGATTGTGAGAATAGAGACGATTGGCAATGATAACCTTAATAAAGCAAATCCACAGATTACACAGAATATAGGTCTCCACCGTCAGTGTACATAAAGTTTAAATTTCTGTGATACGCGTCAAAAGTTGTTCACTTCATCGATGAAATTTCGTTGAAAAATTTCCTTGCTCCATGAGTTGATACAGTTTGTTTTAGTATCGGCAAAAGATTTTTCGGACGCATTGAGCGCACCGGATTTAATACTAGCTATAAATAGTTACAACATTCAGGACTGATTTTTTTTTTGTAACTAAGCCCGCCACACATTCCCACCACTGTTACTCCTGTAAGCTAGGATCGACAGCGGTGTCCATCGAAGACACCGAGGTTTGACCCTCGGCGAGTCCCGGGGAAAAGCTAAATTGTCTTGGAACCCTTACGAATTTAACCGAAAATAGTGTAGGAGTTGGTAGAAAAATTTATTCACTTCCATTGCAAAGCGCGAGACAAAAATAACTGTATTGGCTGAATTGCCACAGTATTAAAGGCACCACGGATGCTATTTGACACTAGTTGGACTTTGGAATTCAGGATTGTTTGTGTATATAAGAAATAGTTACATTGATTAGACATCGACGTCGAAAATTTGATTCTTACCAACTAAACTATCATCCAATACATGTCCAACTCATAAAATATGCCTCGCTATACATACGACACGCAATAATCTAATAACACAAACATAAATTACGCAACACGCAACGTAATCAACAACGCCTACTTTCTATTCACGACAACTCATAATCGTGGCTTAGAATGGACAAACAAACAACCATTCGTCACTGTAATTAGTATTCTAAGGGATTGGTGCATTTCCTTGTACACACACGACGCGGCGACGTCGTTGTGTAGAGTCGATAGAGGTACTAAAGGGGTGGTCGTACGAACGATGCTCTATACAAATGTAGAGCTGTTATAGTTCAAATTATTGACGACGCCGATCATTGCTTGACCTAGTGATTAGAGGAAAGGCTGCCGGCTCACTGTAGCGTGTTGTTACGGGTTTGATTCTCGTCAGCAACAAATTTCAGAAATTGTCTTTGGTAATTTGGCCCAGTCTGGGTTTTACTGGGGTCACCCCCAGAATATTTATTTATTTAAATGCATTACATAACAGATCCATACTCGTACATATAAGCTTCATGGCCATTACGTGTACGTACTTCATGAGGTAGTCATAAGTGTTCCGCTATACGTCTGTGCAGTGCTCGTTAATCTTGTAAGCATTATCACGGACTACCATCCGTAGTTGGGGCAGTACGCTTTACTGCTTCACTGGGCCAGCTCACCTCGAAACAGTAAGTAGTGTTTAATCTATGGTAACGTAATCCCTTACCATGTTCACTTGAGAATCGAACAACGTACAATATTTATGTTGGGTTATTTACAGATTTCCAAATAAAAATAATGTTAAATACATTTGTTTTAATTAATTAAATAGTTTTATTACAAATTTCATGAGAAAATCGCGTGGAGGCCTACATATTGGTGCTAAATCTGTTGGTGTCTTTCTCGTGATCCTATTCTATAAGCAAGACAGCAACATTATCTGTGTGGATTAAAATTGTGAAACGGCTGTCTTCAGGCGGGGCAGGGACAAGGGGCAGGGGCAGAGGCAGGGACATCCAAATTCACTCCCATCATCGAAGACACGACATTCTAAAATGAGCTTTTTCCATAAGATGTTATAGCTGCTTTTGATATTAGCAAAATAGTCGTCGGGCGCGTTTTGAGATGCTGGCTATGGGGCTTTAATCCCGCGTCTCGTTATCACTGCGCAACTTCCGCAGTAGGGTCAGTAGGCGTTAAAGCGGTCGGCGCTTGCACGATCTGACTCACGTGTAGGCTTGTCGGCTTTTACTATTTGATCAATTCGATTAAATACCGAATCTATAAATTCCAATCTACACTACGCTTTGTCTCAGCCAGTGGGTGTAGCTCGTGTTAATCAATATGTTACGATTAGCGTTAAGCATGTACTAGGTCTTAGTACTTGCCAACAATTACTTGTAAGTACGTATATCCCACCAAAAACAAAAAAATATACAAGGTCAAGTTTAGTACAAAGTTCAAGGCGCTTCACAAACAAGTTGGTATCAAGTTTAATGTTTTTTAATTTTCAAAATTATAATCAAATCTTTTACCGATTTTACTAAGTACCAAACTATTATTGTTGTATTTTATTCAATCACTATCAATATTTGCATTTTGTTGAGTCGTCATCTACATTGCTGTATGTAACAAGCAGGATAATAACTTTATTATGTGCGTAAGTTTCTAAATAGTTAATACGTCTAGCCGGTTTTCTTGTTCTGTCACTCAAGTGATCTCGACGCGACATCTGTGACGAGTTTGTGGGCGGCCCGTAGAAAGTATGTCTAAATTTATGGGCGAGGTACGCCCTTAACTACCTATTGTTTCTTTCGCTACAACAATAGTTGAGAGCGTCGTGTTGCTAAATATATGGCGGTGACCTTAAATTTTGTGAAGATCTTAAGTTGAATGTGGAATACTGTATGTCAGTTTTATGAGCTGTTAACATTGTAATGACTTAGACAAACAAATGAAGGTTGCAGGGATATTTGCTGTTTGAATCTAATAAAGTCATTTAATACGTTATTGTGTGTTTAATGATCCCTTGGTTAAAAGGCGACTGAATAAAACCAAAGTTTTGAGTGTACCGAGTGGACACAGATTCGATTCCCGCATGTGGAAAATTTCAGAAATGGGTTCTTCGGAATTTGCGCTAGTCTGGGCGTAACTGGGACTGCCCCCAGTGCATTGTACGGTACCCATAGTACAAGCTTAGCATAGTTCGGGGCCATACGAGGAATATGTGTTGTTTGGCGATATTTATTTATTCATAATCCAAAATACAAATTACATTGCACGTAATATTTGCCACAAAAAATTGTATTCTCATCAAAACAGAGTATTTATGCTCTAATTGCAAAAGTTGGAGCGACGACGTACAGGAAATGTCGCCAGTCTCAGCGGGGCTTTGGATGTCGCTTGCCGAGACATATAAAGCTCTGTGTCACGAGCTGGTGCCCGTGTCTGGGGCATTACATGTAGATTGAGAGACGACTAACGGTTGTGTGGCATACAGGTAACGCGATGTAGGGACGAAATTACGTTCGCCACAATAAGGGTTTTTTTTTAGTTAGATAGTCCGCCCTGGTACCTGAGAGGATTTGGATTAAATCCCCACCCTGATTATTAAACTATTGGCGTCACTCTTCTAGCATAAGCATTAAACTTAGCTTGGGCAGCTAACCACTGTGCTACAGTGATATGGAACTTGAGTAGAGTGTTTATTGGAAACTTTCTGATGTAGCATTGACTCAAAAGTTAAAATACTAAGTAGGCAACTGGTCTCTTTACTAGATTTTGTCGACAGCAACAAAGATACAAAATATATTGAAACGATATAAAATCTCAGCCTTGTTATCTTATCGTTTTTCAGCTTATGCCAACTCACTGCTGGGTAGGCCTGTCACGCCAATCGTTCCAGTCATGGGCTATTCTGCTCAACATATCCCGGCCACCTTCCGTATGTTATTGGACCATTTGGTTGGCTTTCTAGCTTAGTCTACGTAATAATAATTATCCACAATATTGTAAAAACGTAATATGACACAATCATATTTTGATTATCTAAAAATAGATAAGTAACATAAGTTTACGCGTTATATCATAAGAACACCTTAGCAACTATATTTAACACACTCTACGGGAACGTTTGTATAATTAGCGCATAAAATAATTGGCCGCGCGCCTCTAATTTAGAAAGTCGGAGCCGAAACTTTCGTTTTCAACTTTCTTGCACACACAGTCTAATAACTCCGAAAAATCTAACCTTACATAATAGAATTTGCGTATATTTTTTTCGAAAGTGTAAAGTGTAAATTACACTGTTCAGCGATATGCAACTAAACCGGAAACAGGAAACGGGGTGCCGCTATAACGGATATTAATATGACGTCACGGAATCCCTCGACGCCACGAGCCGGAGTTCCGGTCGAGGTCTGGAACAATACACCCACATTCCATATTTTATAGGATTGGTACGTTCAGTAAATATCCGATTCTCCATTTACAAAAATGATTTGTTGGAAACCGTTTCAACTATTAAATTTTTATTTGTTTATTCATGATTTAATGTTTAGTTATTCTGAGCATACTCGTATTTAAACCAGTCTTTAAATAAAACTCGATAAAACTAAACAGTGAAGGCATAGGTTAGAGATCTCTGGTTTGTAATATAATTATAAAAAAATACATTTTTTTCGGAAATGTAATCCGAAATAAATTACGCAACCAAATCGTTATAAAACTTTTATACTACAGTGTATGAGCAACAGATGTGCCAAGCATATGAATTAAATAAACCTAGTTAAACTAAGCGTTAAACTAATTTCAAGTCTGGATTAATTTTGCAACTATTTAGTTAACTCGGAGAATAAAGTGGTTGTTGAAATGTTCAATGTAAATTTAGGTATAAATTATCGTGTTTGTATTTGTAGAAAAGGTAACGCTGCTGTGTTTAAGTGGTCATTTCAGTAGTTTGTACTTGATTAAGCACTTGTAAACAAAGATGCTTAGCAAAACTTTTTATGAAAATGTACTCTGCATCAATGTTAAATAAAGATTAAATTTCTATGGTAAAAGCCACACGACCAAAAAAATACGTTGAAAATCATGCCTTTTCTAAGAGGTAATACGGTAGGTATGTTTTGATTTTAACAATAAATTGTTGGCGCACGTTTTGGCGCAATTGTGGGCGCCGTGCTTTATTCTTAGATAAAGGAAGTTAAAGGAACATAAAAAGTATGTATCTGATAACACTCGGCAAACGGTTTCATCCGAGACTCCGAAATTAACTGATGAAACGTAAACGTAAAATATCCAAGTGATGTAAATCATACCCAAACCACTGAAATGCCAGTACTCGGAGGGCATTCAAAATTTGTCGAATATCTCTAGACTTTATACGGGTGACTGGCAATAAGAATAGGCTTAAAAACCGCAGAGGTTTCGCTTTTGTTCCCCCAAAGGCGGATCATCCTTAATACGGAAGCAAAAAAGCCATTATTTCTTTACTTCTACGGGAAATCTGATTTACGAAATCAAGAGTTATAAAAATTGCTTTATCGATAATTCTGCATAGAATTTTGTTGCCAGGCCGTAACATATTATAGGCGTACATTTATCTATGCGGAGCTGTCCAAATAACCAGAAAGGACGCTGTACACCGCACCCCCTTGAATTTTCAATTACCTACATATCTGTAGCAATAACTCAATGGTTAAACGAACCACCCTGCTAATCAAGAAAAACGATTGTTCCCTACTCTGGTCAGTAAACTATTGATAGAATCATTAACTCAGTTAGATGGGCTTTGCGCCAACCTTACCTTTAAAATAAACATAAACCTATAACTATATAAATATACCTAACTAAATATTATGTTGATTTAGTCTCTTTTTTGTTTTTGATCTTGCGAACGGAAGTATAGTTATTGATTTTTACCGAAAACACTTGTAAAATTACTTTATTAATGATTTTTTCGTATCTATTCTTGACTATATTACAACATTTCACTACAAGGGTTCCAGAAACTATTTAATAATGTAACCGTGCGTGTGGTTGTTCTTATAAAGCGGTTCCCAACGTGATGGTATGCGATGGCGTTCATGTGGCCATCGTTGATGGCACGAACCATTGCTGAGATTGGTTTGTTAGGCTATTTGCGGTCAGTATGTTTGAACACGTCAAAACTATCTGCCAGTAATAATCTTACAACTTGCCGTAAGTTTAAAGAGTGTATTTTTGTATGGCAAATTTTGCTGTGCAATATGTAATTTAAATACAGTTGCTAATTGTGCTAGCTCGAAACTAAACTACTCAAACCTACAGTCTTTGAGATCTAAGAGACCATTGGTTACATTTAACTTTGGAATATTGTTTACATTAAAATGTTACGTAAAATATTTTCTCAAACATTACTTAATGCACGAAAAATAAGTATTTTTGATTTCTTGCTAAGTTACATTTTGTTGTCAATGTTGTCATAACTTGCTATCAAAACGGGCCTCTAAAATCTCGACGACGGTTTTATAGTGCATCTTTATCCATAATATAATAACAAAACATCAATATTTTAGTGCTGTTAAATTTAGTTGGATCGTAAATTTTTTATCACTTACTACCGAACACAGACTCATGGCGAATGTACAGATATACGTTACACCTAGTATTCTACATAACTTGTAAGCGTAATTCGACCCGGGCTTTGAGAGGGCCACCAACACACCTACACCAGCCTTAAACAGACACCGATCTCGCCGGCGAGGTCGAGGAACCCCCTCTTCCGCTCGTAGGTGCATCTTTGCACCTAGGAGCACAGTCACTACCTCTCTCCTCACGGTAACTGCCCAAGCCGAGATCGTGCCCACTGTGGCGCCCTTGAGCTAGTTGCCACCCTTTTCCGCCTTTAAGGCCTTGGTTGGAGTGCACTCCGCGCTCGCCACTCCTCCGGTAAAGCTGTAAAGGCCACCTCACGGCCAACAGCGTAATCCATTAAAAAAAAAAATGTAAGCGTAATGGACCCAATAGTGTTAATTGTGACATTTATGTTTAGAGTTATGTTGTCCACTACTACAACTATTGACTAGTCAATTAAGTTAGCCGCAGCAAATAATTTCATAATTCTTCGTAATTAACCTATCGAAAGCAATGCAGTGTTATTCTATTTTAGTTTGTAAACGTGTTCTCAAGCAAGACACAATATGACCTATGACATGACGAAGCATAGTCTATGACGCCGACAGCTGTATACCTGCAGTTTATATTGTGTACTTATTAAAAACCGGCCAAGTGCGAGTCGGACTTGCGCACGAAGGAACTATTATCTTTAAAATCGGCAAAAAATCACGTTTGTGGTATGGGAGCCCCCTTAAATATGTATTTTATTCTGTATTTTAGTATTTGTTGTTATTGCGGCAACAGTAATACATCATCTGTGAAAATTTCAACTCTTACTATCACGGTTCATGAGATACAGCCTGGTGACAGACGGATGGACGGACGGACGGACAGACGGACGGACGGACAGCGAAGTCTCAGTAATAGGGTTCCCGTTTTACCCTTTGGGTACGGAACCCTAAAAACAACTGTACAAACATTACTCCAAAGTCAAACCTTGGAATTACTTACAGAAATACCCGTGGGAACATATGTGGCCATAAAACATATCGTTAGTGTATTTCTCCGTTCTTAAAAAACATAACCTTTTACAAAGGGCAAAAAGACGCTAAGAGGCTGGATTCTGTTGCTGAATAAGGCGGTGAGGCGCTCGTGACTCGCACGAGCGATCCGGCCGAACATTACGGCGGCGCGGCGTGACCGCACTCGGTTTAGTAATAACTCCCCGGACAAGTTAACTGTAATTGCTTAAAATCGTTTTTGTTGGAATTTCGCTTGCTCAATCCACGGAGGGTGGTACTTCTGTTTCCTCGAATATTTTGCAATTTCTCCGGCGGATAGTGGAGCTTCACGACGAAGGCGACGCGGCCGCGTGGCGTGACTCTGCCGCAATTACCATTGTTGAAACTCGAAATGAGGGTACAATGATGTGTAAATAGTTACGATCACGCTTTGGTAAAATCATTAAAATTTTACTTATTGCATGTTTTGATAAATTATTTTGGATTCAAAACATACCGTATATCATTATTTCATTATATTATCGAGATCAGTATGAGAGGCGTAAAATTACGCCGACTATGATACCAAATATATCTTCTAACTTGATTGTCAGGAGATTGTCTTGATTGGAAGCAATATTCCAACGGTTGATAGATCCCACCACTTCATAATAGAACCACCGGCATTAATAATCCAAAAATAGATTATTTACCAAATAATGTATTTACTGAGATTTCTTTTTACCTGATAACTTATGTACTATGGTCCACTTATTTTACCATAAACTTCATGAAGTTAATGCTTTGAGTAAAATTCATTTTACCCATAATAAATAATTACAGCTATTCTTGCCACTTTCAATATCTCCGAAATTGATCGTAACATAGCTGCTAAGAAATACAATATCAAACTGATTCTTGCGTCATTTGAAATTCTAATACCAAGTAAATATATAGAAAACGCCTGATTTAATACACGAGCGAACCATTTTTCTTCACCAAGCGACATCGCGCCGTGGCATAAGAATTCTAATGTAATCGCTATACAATACGCATAAAGCAATAAATCCTTATCTCGAGATAAGCTACTAGTTTCAATTCTACCTACATGGGATTACAGCACACATATTTTACTTAAAACTTTTTCATTTTGGATGAAGTGTTTGAGCTTAAGTTGACGATCCACATTAGTCAGGATCAACGTTCTAGCTTTATGTAATGAATCTTGATTATATCAACCTGCTTAATTACTAAACTGTCGTTGGAATGTATGATATGAATGCGATTTCACGCATAAATTTCGTAAAGTTAAGAAATAAATTCGTATTTTATTTACATATGCCATATAATTTACTAACTAAACGTCCCGGCGAATTTCGTATCATATTTTTTTATACTAACTTATAGCTCACAAAACGAAAAAAAATCAGTTAATCTATTTTTTGGTTTTACGAACGGCAATTTATTTAAATAAATAAGAAGAAGATGATAATAAAACAGACAAACGGACAAGAAAGTGATCCTATAAAGGTTCCCCTTTTTTCTTTTTTAGATACGGTACCGTAAAAAATAAGAAAATCAGTAACTAACCAATGTTGATGAGTACTGTTGAAGTAAGTAGATATACTCTGAAATATTGTCTACAATACGATTATTGTATAGATATTTCACTTTACATGAATAACGAACCTCGCAGTGAATGAGCACCATTATTATTATCTTAAACAGGGGTGAAAAATATCGTCGACTTTTCAACATTAAAGCCCACCAAGCTGAATGTTTGCTCTCAGCTCTTTTTCATGCAGACAATACTAATGTGCTAACGTTTGTTTAAATAGACTTTTGCCTTCGCTGAAGCTGAATAATTTATGCGAATGAATAGGTGACGCTGAAGTAAACATTTAGAATGAACGAGTTTGGAACATACTGATAACGCTACATTAATTAAAATGTGGCTGCCTATTTAAAGTTACCAATGATGATTCATTCGCCATCGTTATCACTTTCATCACCTTTTTTTTTTTTTTTAATATAAGATAGGGAGACAAACGAGCTGTTTCACCTGATGGTAAGTGATTAACGCCGCCCATGGACACCTGCAACACCAGGGGCATCGCAAGTGCGTTGCCGGCCTTTAAGGAATGAGTGTGATCGTTTCATGAAGATACCTTTGTCGCATCGGTCCGGGAACACCGCTGCAGGAAGTTCATTCCACAATTTGGTGGTGCGAGGGAGAAAATTCCTGGTAAATCGCACTGTACTGGAACGCCATTCATTTATTTCCATTCCCATACAATGCGCGGCGAGACGCCGTGTATTGGCACTGGAAATATTAAAATGCAAAATGATAAATGTAAGATAAGTTAATAGATATCATCATCATTTGCCTTACCTTGTCCCATTATTTGGGGTCGGCGCAGTATGTATTTTTCTTCCATTCATCTCGCTTTTCTGTTATACTGACATCCACTCCGATCTCATTCATATCACCCTTTATGCAGTCCATCCATCTTATAAAATCTAATATGATGAATCTAAACCAAGATGTACTATTGAAAGCAACTATTTGTGCCGTGCGTACGAACTACACTAACCCTAAAGACACAGGGCATCCTACAATTGGTGGTAGAACAGCAGTAAATACAAAAATGATTGCACCTGAGCGAACAAACAACAGAAGTGCTGCCACTTAATCCCCGGGCACACTCAGGAGTCTACGTAAAGTGATCGCTTATATTGAAATAAAACTATTTTACGGATTTTATCGCGTTTATATACTATTTTATTTTCCCGACCATTGCAAGACCTCAAGACACTGTGAACACTTTCTGCGTGGATCGGACCGCAAACAACAACTAAATATGAGGGTACCCAGTTATTAACTATGACATCAGGGCGGCTAACACCTCAGTCCCCCCGTGACCATGGTTGCTATAAAGCAGCCGAAACGTCGGGAAAATAAAATAGTAAATAAACGCGATAAAATCCGTAAAATAGTTTTATTTCAATGTATAGTATTCGCGTAAATATAAAAAAACAATATGATCGCTTATACCATAACGAACTATGTGTCAATATACATAAAGACTAAAATTTCGGTAGTAAAAGCAATGCGACCAAGCGCCAAAACGCGCTCACGCAGTCAATGACATTTCGTTGGAGATTGAGCTTTTTCTATGAGCCAATTCATTTCGTTTTGGTATTGGCAAAAAAATTACAGCACCCTTGACGACCCAATTACACTAACTTATATTATTTTGATAGCCTCGTGAGCAAGAACAACCGTCTTGAACGTAAGGGGTGCAAGTTCAAATCCCGGTTCAAATCTCTGAGATAACTTTCATGTGCGAATGTCATTTTCAATAATGATTACCACTTGCCAAACGGTGAAGGAAAACATTGTGAGGAAACCTGCACGTCTATAGACAAGCGTGTGAAGCTCACCAACCCGCACTGGGCCAGCTTGGTGGACTATGGTCCAAAATCTCCCTCGTATTGAGGGAGAATGTGCCCGGTATAATGGCAATAGGCTCGCCCCCTATTACATTGGGACCAAAATACATCGGCGAAGTGTGGGCGCACTGCAGTGCACCTCTGCCTAACCCTTCGGGGAATACCGGCGTGATGATGATGATGATGATGTATTATTATATTATTTTTCTAACAACATAAATGCCCTGGTATAAATGGAAACTAGGCGTGGAGAGAATTGGAGCCTTTCGAAGCTTTTTATTTACAAAGTGTGCTACCACCAGGCGTACCGTGCGAAATTCCTATTTATTCTGATACACTTACATAACGGACCACTACTAATTCCTTAAACATCCCTTAGACCTAATAGTAGACAGTATGTGGTCACCATTCCTTTAGTCAATTAACGACGTCCACCTTGGACAGAAGCTCAAATCAACTTGTCCTCCGAATTTTCGAATATATACTAACAAATGATCGACTCACGATACATTCGTTTATACGGAGGGTAACGTCATGGCGTATGAGTCACGTACACGAAGGCACGCGATCAAAATATCGAATGGCCCCCGTGCAGGTGCAAACAAACGCATTTGCTGTAATTTTAAGTATCCAGGTAACGACTGTTTACCTAATTTTCAATTGATGCGTGAATATTTTGAGGAGAGGGTCCGGTTTTTCTATATGGTGGTCAGGTATCATTATAAAAAGTCCATTGACATAAGAATACTTACTTATTCGACGCAAAGTGAGATACTCACAAAAGGTCCCCGAAAAATGAAGCCCTCTTTCTGAAGGAAGATAAAAAGATATTCGTATTTCTTAATAAAATGTTTGCAAGATTTTATTATGTCAATGGACGAGATTAAGAAATATTTGTACAGGCATAATATTTTCGGATGTTTATGAAGTTTTGAGTCAACCATACGTTTACTAATATAAAAACAAAAGTAGGTATGTCTTTCTTTTCAATTTCATGTCGCCAACTAACTCTATTTTTAGTTGCGATACATCAGCTGTTTCATACAAAAAAATCCAGGTGCAACTAAACTGGCACGCGTCTTGACAAACCGTCAGTCTGAACCTTTGACGCGGAAAGGTTAGTTGCTCGACCGGCTTCCAAACAAACCCACTGGGACTGCGATGACGGGACATAATTGCTTGCTATTTACACCTTAAAGTCAAAGTCAAAGTCAAATCATTTATTCTGTATAGGCCTATGGGGGCACTTACAAATTGTCAAGTTTACATTTTTTTTCTTATATTCTACTATGCTACCACCGGATCGAAACACGACTTACGATTAAGTGTTAGCAATAAAGTATAACTTTGTATAGAGGGTGTTTTACGTAACTTAGATTAAATATGAGAGCATTTTTTATTTAGTGCTTATTTAGTCAGTTGAAGAAAAAATAAAAGAACTATAATTATATATAGATTAGACCTATTTTACACTCAACAAGAAAGTGTTCAAAAATCTATTAAGAAAGTACTGGGATACATTTCTAGTAGTAGTGCTACATAATCACCACTGTATGATGTAAACTTTCCAAGCCGATATTGTTGGCTAAAAGGCGATGCGGGGAATAAAATTAGGTGGCATCAAAAGGCTACGAAGGATATATTTTACAGAAGGCCATGTACCCTTTGCTAGCACTAAGTCTCCATCAATTAAAGGCTGAATCTGAATGTACTTTCTAATATTTTATAAAAAAATCTATTCCATGTTTCTAACACCTTAAAATATTATTCTTTTATCACAACAAAATGTTTGGTAACGTTCAATGAAAAGCCGATGCCGTTGATAGCTCTGGAATGTGGACGAATGTTTGCCTTCCACTAATGACTTCGGTCATCAAAGGTAAAAAGAGATAACGCATCGTGCCTGCAATAAATACCCGATATCTTTTATAATGTAAATAAGTTAGAAAAGCTCAATACTGATATAGTATCGAATTGGTTTCAAATTAGATATTTGAAGTAATCTCTTCTATCAATATTATTGATAAAGAAGTCAGTAGCGGCGTAAACTTAATATTATTTCTAAATTATAGATTTAGCCAGTGGTAGCCGAGTGGTCGAACGCATGCTTTGCAATCTAAGCGCGCAGGTTCAAACACCGAATCGCACCTCTGTGTTTCACGTGCGAATCTCGTTTTCATCCGAGATTATCACTTGCTAAGAAACGGTGAAGGAAAACATCGTGAGGAAACCTACACGTCTATAGAAAGGCGTGTGAAGTTGACCAACCCGCACTGGGCCAGCGTGGTGGACTATGGCCCAAAAATCTCCCTCGTATTGAGGGAGAATGTGCCCGATATATAGGCAATAGGCTCGCCCCCTATTACATTGGGACCAAAATACATCGGCGAAGTGTGGGCGCATTGCAGTGCACCTCTGCCTACCCCTTCGGGGAATACAGGCGTCATGTTTTTTTTTTTTGGTGTCCCAACATGCATGTGAGTTTACCTTTTACCAAAGAGGGCTGACAGAGTAATCGTTCCAATATTATTTTGATGACAACTTGAGTAACCTTTAGTTCTTGATGCTCTGTCATTGAAAGAAGATAATTGGGAGTAGCAATGGGAATTTGCACTGGTCAGGGTATAACTGGGTTTTCGCTCGGTTCAGTAAATGTTAGTACAAGGTTTGCTTAGTTTGGTATCATACGATGAATGTGTTGTATAACGGTATTTATTTCAACATAAAAACGATAGGACTCTACCACCCAATCAGAATGTTTTTTCTTATGGAGAAGAATAGCCAAGAAACTCCATGGATCAGCTGTAGATATATGTGTGCCTATTTTAACATTTTGAATATTTTAATACTTATAAATAAATGAAAGGAAGGCTCCTTAACACCCATGGGAAAAAGTATAATGTAATCTGAAAGCCCGAATATCCACCATGACCTTCACCACAAGTATCCTATGGTAATCCCCAGAGTATAATAGTGCGTTCCATAAAATGTATGGTGTCTGTATGACCTTATTAATTTTATGGGACCACTTGGACCACTTCGGAACAGGTTTGAATGTACGAGTCTCGCTGGAAACTCGAAGTTATAAGCCGCTTATGAAATATCGGTTAGTATTACTGTGGATATTATAACTTTACATACTTACATGTAAATTTATTGAGGGCAGTAAATGGGGACGATATTGTGTCTCGAATTATGAAGGTACCTTCACTCACACTGCACTTATTACGTTTATTCCACTAGGAATGAACACAATAACATACTCACTTGATAAACAGTACTGTTTTTTTAAATAAAATATTACTGTTTGAAAGTAAAAGGACTACTACACACTAACACTACTAAACACTACTTTTAAAAGTCCTTGAAGGTCTGTTTTTAGACTTATATTTAACTAAAACTAGATATTTATTTCATTTATTTATTTATTTTACACACAAAACAGGTTACAAACACTGATTACACTATAGTGAAAATAAGGGTGGAAGGACATGATTGTAACCCAAAAACTTGTGTTTCGGGTAGCATTAATATGTGTACGAGTAAATGATATGGTAGTTTAACTAAACAACAAAATGAGATGCTTTTAATATTATAGCATTGATTAAAATTTTAATGTAACTACCTATTCCGTAATTCTCTAATAAACCCGTTTTGTTGTTAATCTTTTTTTTTTAATTATAACAATAAATTATCATTTCGCAATTTATAACTTCCATTCGAATAACGGGTGCTACATCATCTTTAATATTACCCGATTGCCATAATGCGCCATTATACGAATAACTTCAAGAATAATTGCCAAAGTTCGATATTGAACGCGAATCAATTGTACAGTTTTGACACCCAGATTGCTTAATATAATTAGATGCCGAGATAAAATCTACCAAACGGAAACCTACAGCGATTTAAATGTAAATATTTGTACAATAAGCTCAGGCGTATGTTCGCAATGTTGTTTATTCAAGTGAGTATAAGTAACTTAGGTAGTTCAACACCGATCCTGAGTTCCTATACAAACGAATAGTTATCGGTAAGAGCAGCTAATTGTTTTTGAGGACCAAGTAACGAGCGATAAAAGGCATTAGGAGCGTTACTTACGAAGCCTGTATTTATTGGAACAGTTTTGACTAACGTCCCGTTGAATATTGTACCTACAGTCGGAACTAAATTAGAGAAGTCCTTGAATAAAGAAATCTATAATATATAAAACATTTTTTTCTACCTATATACGTTATGGACTTTGAAACCATCCAGCCGATGTGCCCCAAACCGGTTTCCTTAGAAAGGCAATATCGGAAATATGGTTTTAGACCAATAAAACCATGCATTAAGCACATTCGTGGTAGTAGTACCCGCCGCACACACCGCTCGAACATAAATTGAATTCAGTTCACACATATATCGAGTATAGTAATGCTATTTGGGATTCAATAAGAACGACATTCTCGCATTATTTTCACCTATCTTACTTTTTTTAAAGTCCCATTTCAATCGACAATCGACATACATACAATGCCTTATGAATCTATTTTATCCCGCCCAACTCATTTGCTTGCTTGTGACCGTCTTCAACGCCGCCATGGCCAATTGCATCTTCCCCGACGAGTGGAAAGATGCAATTGTCATTGGCATTCACAAGCCAGGCAAGCCCTCTACTGTCCCGTCTAGTTACCGCCCCATCAGTCTCCTTAAAGCCATTGCCAAACTCTACGAGCGCTTGCTCTATGCAAGACTCAGAGAGTTTGTCACTACCCATGGTATTCTCATAGACGAGCAGTTTGGCTTTAGAGCCCAACACTCTTGCGTCCATCAGGTGCACCGCCTCACGGAGCATATTCTCAAGGGGTTTCATAGACCGCGTCCCCACAGCACGGGAGCCCTCTTCTTCGATGTGGCGAAAGCGTTTGACAGGGTCTGGCACAACGGCTTGATCTACAAGCTGTACCTCTTGGGTGTGCCGGACAGTCTCGTGCTCATCCTGCGAGACTTTCTGTCGAACCGCACCTTTCGCTACCGCGTTGAAGGGGCGCTCTCGGCCCCTCATCCCATTAGGGCAGGAGTCCCTCAAGGCTCCGTTCTCTCCCCCCTTCTCTATAGCCTGTTCACGAACGACATCCCTCGTTCGGACAGAGTTCAGCTCGCCCTATACGCGGATGACACCGCTCTCTATTTCTCGCATAGAAATAGGGGCGTTATCACCCGCACCCTCCAACGCGCAGTAGATTCTTTGGGCGAATGGTTTCGGAAATGGCGCATTGAGGTGAACCCGGAAAAGAGCGCCGCTGTGCTCTTTACCAGGGGAACCCCACGGCGTCCCCGAGCTCCCTGGTTCAGTCTAGGGACCATCTCCCTGTTTGACCAAAGCATCCCTTGGGCAAACCGCGTCAAATATCTAGGTGTCACTCTTGACAAGTCCCTTACTTTCGGTCCCCACATTAGAACGGTGAGCAACCGAGCAGCTTTTGTGCTCGGTCGCCTTCACTATTTGATCTGCAAGCGGAGTAAAATGTCCCTTAGAAATAAGGTGACACTTTACAAAACATGCATCCTCCCCATTATGTCATATGCCAGTGTGGTTTTCGCTCACGCGGCGAAGACACACATCAACCGCCTGCAAGTAGTGCAGTCCCGGTTTCTCCGTAGGGCCGTAGGTGCCCCGTGGTACATACGGAACGTAGATCTTCATTCCGACCTTGGCCTCTTCTCAATTCGTAAACACTTAAAAATAGCGTCCGAACGCTATTTTAAAAAAGCCGCGTCGCATTTAAATCCTCTAATTGTCGCCGCCGGCAATTACGAGCCAGACCCCGCGCACACGTCATCAACCCGTCGCCGCCGTCCGCGGCACGTATTGATTGATCCTCCCGACACGATCACCGCCCTCCTCAACCCGGGCGTTGAGAGGGCCACCAACACACCTACACCAGCCTCAAACAGACACCGATCTCGCCGGCGAGGTCGAGGAACCCCCTCTTCCGCTCGTAGGTGCATCTTTGCACCTAGGAGCGCAGTCACTACCTCACCCCTCACGGTAACTGCCCAAGCCGAGGTCGTGCCCCCTGTGGCGCCCTTGAGCTAGTTGCCACCCCTTTCCGCCCTTAAGGCCTTGGTTGGAGTGCACTCTGCGCTCGCCACTCCTCCGGTAAAGCTGTAAAGGCCACCTCACGGCCAACAGTGTAAGTCCTTCAAAAAAAAAAAAAAGAATCTATTTTATACAGCATAAGAGGCAGTAAGAACAACAATGCAAAATACAATGTATAATACAAGTGAGGTTGCTTGGGAAGGCCAAGATTATCTTGTCAGTAACCCTGTTCTTATGGGAAACGTGAACATAATAAAACACCATTGTGAGCGTTCTCTGGCTTAACTATAATATTTATAGCTTTGGATTCAAGTTAAGCTGAACCACCGACGGGTATGAATATGCTTGACTTAGTTAGATTAAAATTTGGAAATTTATATCTACCTATCTTACATCTACATTCTATGTACTTAATTATAAAACTGTAAAACCCTGGGACCATTGCAAGACGCGCACATAAATTTTTTGTCATAACCAAAATTAACGTGTCAATATACATACATAAATATTGAATTTCTGTGGTAAAAGTCTCGTGATTACGCGTCAAATTTCACTCACACCATCGCATCGATGACATTTCATTGAAAAATGAGCTTTTTCCTGTGAGTTAATACAGTTCGTTTTGTTACGAGGCAAACAATTTCTCGCGCAAAATTCGACGCGTCTGTGGGACATTTTTGAAAATAAAATTGGGATCCTTCGCGGCGTACATATCACTATCACCATATCTATGATTATAATTATTCCCACTAAACATAATTTCAGTCCTTGTTGACAAGGTTTTTGAATAATGTAAGGACTTAAGTTTGTGTCTCGACAGTACCATTGTCGTGTGATCGCAGATACGGGCGACAATGAGGCCGCAACAATTAAATGTCAGCTTTAGATAGCTGGAACAATCCACAATGGCACGTGAGAGGAAACGCATGGGAGATTTTTTTCTTCATTTGAATACGTCGACGTAAAGTACATAGTTCTTCACGGCTGCAGATATGGCGCGGATTTATAGCTTGTGGAACTAATTGTTATCGCAATTAAAGCATGTCGAAACAAACGCGGAACGTTTTGTATTTGATGGTGATAAATGATGGATTTTGTTTCAAATCTACATAATGTGGAGTATAGCGCTTCCTTCCAAGGCCCTTAGTACTTAGGTATATCTCATGAAAGATAATCCTTTATTAATGTACTTATAATTATTACTATTGAATACTTGAAATTGACAGAATGTAGGCATGGTAGGTGAATCTATACCTCATCTTAACCATTTTAAGTTCAATGTCTTTAATTAACTACTCTTATGTATAGGGTCAGATGATGATTACTTAAAACATTTCCGAATTATTCACTGATTTCCTAAAATATTGGATTATAAATTTATACACCTTGGATTTATGTCACCTGGACGAATAATGTGTGATTGTTACTTCAAAAAGCCGTGTGTCCAATTGCCTATCTTAGTTGATAAAACAAATAAATATACATCATCACGCCTGTAGTCACCGAAGGGGTAGGCAGAGTTGCACTGCAGTGCGCGCACACTTCGCCGATGTATTTTGGTCCCACTCAATTTAATAGGGGGCGAGCCTATTGCCATTATACCGGACACATTCCCCCTCAATACGAGGGAGATTTTTTTGGGCTGTCCACCACACTGGCCCAGTGCGGGTTGGTGAACATTACACGCCTTTCTATGCAGGTTTCCTCACGATGTTTTCCTTCACTGTTTCATAGCAAGTGGTAATCTTGGATGACAATGAGATTCGCACATGGAATCTAGAGGTGCGAGCCGGGGTTTGAACCTACAAACTTTGAGTGCAAGGCGTCCGTTCGACCACTCGGCTAACACTGAATAAAACCTACTGCATAAAATCACGTGAAAGCAATATTAGCACGCGTGTTCTAAGTGGGTGCGTGTACGCATCTCTCAACAAATAATAGCTTCGACTGTTTTATGGTTATCACACACTAGAAGGTTGTTATTTGCATAAACATTGACATACCATCGAACGTACACTGTTAGACATCATCTCGTGGTTTTGCGATATTATCAAGTGTAATATAAATCTGGTTCTCCATATTTAGGGTTCCTTGCCTTAATACTGAAAACTGTAACTCTGACAAGATCACTCTTGTGTCTGTCTGTCTATCTGCAACAGGCATTTATCTCGGAAATTGTTAGACGTAGAAACCTAAAAGCTCATTTCCACAATTAGCCCCTGAGCGGAATCAAACTTGCAACCCCCCAGTGCAGTAATCCGAGCGGCTTACGCTGTAACCCCTAGACCAAGCCCTCGTCTATAACGTCAATAATACTCAAAATATGTGTCAAAGCTAAATGGATATATCTTTCCTTTAATTTAAACGAAAGCTGCACTCTTTTTGACAGTCGAAAATCTAAAAAAATGTGGTAAACTAATTAAAACCATGATAGTAGTAACGGAACCCTCATTGCACGAGTTATAGTCGCACCTGACTGATATCTTTTTATATTAATGATCTATTTCCTTCTTCTAGTTAACAGCCGGTTTTGTAGATTCCTAACTCATCGGCTACACTTGCCGATTCTCAAACAGGTTCCGGCGACCCATCCACTTGGTCTTGAGCGAGTGTTGGCCAACTTTCACGAGATTCCACGAGGGGCCCGCGCGCGCGCAGCTCGCCGTGTGAACATCTGACGACTGCTGGAGGGTCACCCGGTCGATGTGCCAACGGAGGTGTTACGAGCCTTTATTTCCTCGTTTTAATAGCGGCACACAAATACAACGAATCTTCACACCTTTGCCGAATTTCAGATGTTTTTATTAAATTGAAATTGGTTGTTATGTTTTTTAAATTGTGTGACCATAGAGTTTCTTGACCGTTCTTCTTTATGAAAATAACATTCCGGATAGATGGAAGAGTCTAAAATTATTATAATTGTGTAGTATTTCTGGCAAAAAGCATCCTGACTTTGTGATATTACGTACCTAATAGACAAATCATTAAAGAACGCTATGTAACAATTAGACTTAAAATATATTTTTCGCATTTTCATTCCGTTTATAGTAGAATTAAAAAAGAAGAATGGATTAAAAGAGATAATTTATATGTCCTTATTAAATTTTATTAATACAGATCTATACGGCGACCGAAAAAACATAATTATAGCGTACATATAAGCAATTTGTAGAGGTGGTAATATTTTTTTACTCATCCAGCAACCAATAACCAGAATAGTGAGTTTTACGAGGCATCCTGCTACTATAACGTTCGACTACCATTTTACATTACTTTAAATATAAGTTTTATTGAGTAGATAAGACAAAACTTCGAGGCGGGAACATTCTAAATTCAACGTGAGTTTGGAATTCTAAAGTTAAGTTTTTATTATATTTTAATGTTGCTCAACCTAGTTTTACACGTGTAATAAAATTAGAACACGATCATGAACAATATGTAAAATGTTGTAGGTAGGTAAATATATATAACATATAGCATTATGATTTAACGAAATGAGAAGATACATGTAGTGCGAATTTCATGAAACTCTGTTCTGGGGCCCAATTCTTGAATGATCGATATCACCTCTATTCGAGATATGTCGAAAAAAAGACGAAAAATTACGACCAATTTGACCGATCTCACTAAAATTGCCTCACTGTTTTTTTTGTATTACCCATAACTTATTTGTTCTATGCACATTTTCAACGAAATGACATCCATAATGCGAATGACTTGAGTCGCGTGGTCGCTTAGCTATAACCACAGTCATTCAAACTTTATGTCTATTAGCACAGAGTAAATTTTCAAAAAACATTCTAATGAATTCTCTCGCACCAGGGTGTTCAGGGCGTAAGTCCAACAGCAATCTCAATCAATAATGTGCTGTATCTTCAGAGCAATAGAGACTTTCGGATGTTTCAAAACATGTGTATACACACTGAGACAATCCTTATTTATGGACCATGTTTCAATCAAAATTAAATCAAAAATACTATTCCTTACACACTTTTGTTTCAATTGCAATTTTAACTAAAACATGTAGACTTTCTTTGATATTTCAGTTGTTCTGATACCTTAGAAGATAATAGACTTTTATTTATTAACACAGATTTACTTTTAATTGAAACAAGGTTATTAAACTACGCATCTACCACCTTTCGCGTCAACTTTACAAACAACATAAATACTATAGTATACAGTGCCCCTCCGCCCGATATTACCTGCCGGTAATTAAAGACATTCCTGGAATGTGCTGTGTTGGCATGGGGCATTTTTTTACGTTTTCGACTTCAGACTGGCCGCGGAACCGATTTAAACTCTATACTGTTGACATTAAAGTCCCCATTTCTGCAGTTTAAAAGTGTATTGTAATTGAAACCTGCACAATATTAAATTGGTAAAGTTTGACGAATGTAGTATGGTTGTGGAACAGAAATCGCTTTGAAATATTTGTATACGACTTAGGTAATTGTTCGTTTTGTAAGAAACGTGAATGTTTCAAAGGGTTGCTCTCAGAACGACAGCCTTCACGAAAATGTTTATAAATTTCTACCCCAAGGTTTTACGTTCGCTACGAGCCGTTAACGTAAAATTAATTAATGTACATTAAGAACTAGTAACAATTAAAATTAAAATGATATGGTAAAAATTAATTAACGTCTGATGTCCAATTCCTATATTCAAGAAACGGTTCGTTACAATGCGACTTTCCATAAACGTTCCTATATTTTTTTATAAAAGTCACGAGTTGATGTTCCTTTCCAGTAACGATTAGTTTTTATAGGTATTAAGTATTAAAAAGGCGAATTCGTTGATTTTCGATATTTGCGAATAACAAGTGTTTTCAGTTCATTCACTCATGTAACTAATTAAGGCCACAGATTTCATAAACGACAGTTTTACAAAAATAATACCATTTATGTAATATTATCTTCACAACTTGTTTTAACATTCAGAGCGAGAGCATACTTTGCCTTCTTACGTATGCAGCGCGTTGATGTTCTTGTAAAGCCAAATTCGTCCGACTACCGTCCAATACCTAGTATTATAGAACGCACAATTTTGTATTAGTATATTAAAAGACTTGTAGATCCCCGACTATTTTTATTGATATTTATCAAAATGGTATTCTGTCGAAATAAATAATCTACAAAATGTACCTGTCTACCTGTAACCATCGGGCACGGATAAAGAAATTAAAATTATGTAGGTATATATATTTAAATGTACAAAACTACTCACGATGTATTTTCCTCTGATAACTACAGGAAAATATTAGTATGGAAATATTACCACAGGTACCTACTGTGGTATCGTGTGTTTTATTACTAAATATTAACAAACTTTTATTGTTTATCTATTGTTCATTTGATGATAGCTTGGTTTTGAGCTGAGACCGCTCACTACAACGGTTGGTTGCAGGTTCGTATCCCGTCAGCGGCAAATGTAGGAAATGGTCTTATCAGCATTTGCCCTACCATGTACCTATTACAAGATTTGCTTAGTTTGGTATCATACGGTAAGTATTGTCTGGCGATATTTATTTATTTAATTTAAAACAACTCAAATAGAAACGTGATTAAGTATATAATCGAATACAGGTATTTAATTACATATTTCTAATACTATTGACACTTGACCCCTGTGTCGTTAAATGTCAATAATTCCGATAGTACTGACCGGTGTCAAGGTTCGAACTCGCGGCCGCACGAAAACGTGCTTCACTAAGCCTCTGGACCATTAAACTTCAAGAGTAATAAACACATTCTCAATTGCTTTTATTGTCATTTTGAATTCTTTTTTTTTGTGATGTTAGGGTAACCGTAAACCTCATTCCTCAGTTTTATTAATGGACTAGCTGAGTCCACGATTTCAACCACGTGGACTTTAGGAAGCCCAATTATTATTATTGTCCCGTCAAAATCGGTCCAGCCGTTTAGGAGTTTACCCTAAACAGACAGACAAAAAAAAATGTTATTTTGATATTACAAACAGTGAATTTTATTTATTTGTATAGATGTAAATATAAAGAACTTCCAGTGATACGCCTACGATATAAAGCTATTTTCGTGAATCGATACCGTTAGATAGATATAATAGAAAGTCATAGAACTAAACATGCTTACATACCCTGGTTCACTTGGTAGGTATCTCTCAATCCTTTATTGGGCACTTATTCACAGAACACAGGTTGCACGACGTTGTATTGAAACTTTTTTGTATCTCACCCACAAATTCAAACTCGTAACTTTGCACTGGCACTTTTAACGAACCTACATAGCACTGCGGCAAACGGCGTGATTCAAGCATTCACACGAAGGCTGTTTCACCGGTTCTTCGATGAATACCAACACTTAAAACACAAAACTGATGTCACAAAAACAACACAAACGGATCTCTAATTCAAAATGTGACGTGTTGGACACAATACTGAAAAGCGACCGTTAAATCGAATAAAACAAACGCCACGGCGCGATGTTAAGTTATAACTAAGTTGGCCCCGCTACGCGAGAAAGACCGTTGATCCAGTCTGACGGTCGGCACAACAGCCCCGTGCTGCTTTGCCGACGCTATAAACGTGAAACACTCCTTCTCTGTCTACCGGTACGTGCAGAAACGGGATGGCGATAGCCTCGTGGCTGTGTAGTGGGAGAACTCACAACCTGCGCCTGGGCAAAGCCTCTCCATACAACTATATAGCAGCAGGTGAATTATTTGCGTGTGTGCGTGTGTAGTTTTTAGTATGTGTGCGTACTTTCTTGATTGTGGTTTGATGATAACGTAGTATTTTGTTCGTTACTATTTTATCAGCACCCCGCCACGGTAATGATCCAACTAGCATGCAATTAGTGTTATTTATTACGGTTAAACACAATTTAAATGCTTCTGGGTCGATCAACTATGTGTGATGATAATTTCCATTTTTACATTGAGCCATGTTACTCTTTATACCGGCCCTCGATGCTATACTAGCGAGAGGCTGACAAACAACAACAAAAAACACGTTTTAAGAATTTCATACAGGTTATTTTAGAAGTCCGAAATATTGTAGGATACCATTTTATACCGAATGGTATAAAAAATATTGAAATTTAAAAATCTCGTAATATCTCTTAGTCCTATGTAGTATGTCCTTAGTCTTGTACAATTCCCATAAAATTACTAGTAACTTCTCAGGAAATAAATTTACACAGTTTTAACCCTTCGGGTGTAATAGACACAATAGATGTACTTAACAAACATACCTAAGCCTCTAACTCAAAAACTATACTATTCGACTACTGATACACTCTGTATGTAAGTATACGCTACTATACATTACGTAGGTAAGCAAGTCTAGCAAGGCTCGGGAACACTGGGGCAGCAAGATGTGCGCGTCAACATTTTTGCCAATTCCACAGTGAACTCTATGTTGACGTACATAAAGATTGAATTTCTGCGGTACTCATGAAATCGCTTCAAAATTCGTTTGCTGTCAGTGATAAGAACGATGTTGAAGAATGAGCGTTTTCTATGAGTCAATACAGTTTGTTTTATGACTGGCAAACATTTTAAACCGGGACTTTGTAGATAGGTACATAATGTATCGCAAGCCTTTATTTATTGCTGTGTTTATCTTCGCAAAAAGGTCAAACTTTTTAATTTAGTTGGCGTGATATAATCGTTTTCTTATACAAATGAACATTCCTTTCAAAGAGACCTTGAACACACAACCTTGGCAACATTTTTTTTAACTAAATTTGCATTTAACTCTAACAGGTACGATTCCTTGTCAAAAGATTGTTTAGAACGCGATATTTTAATACTACACAAAACAAAATATTGGTTACATAATGAACTTTCTACAATATCTACGATATCTTGAAAACTGAGTTTCTCTTCAAATATCGCTGACAAAATTCATTTAAAAAGAATAAACGGCAGAATTCATTTCACTTAAATAAATGAGGCTTATCCATTTTGCGGAGCCTTGCTGACACTGTGCCTCCGTCTTCTGCGCATAAATTACATCAAGATTTAATTTGTGAAATCATCTTGTTGTAACAATAATAATCTTGACGGGGAAATATTATTTAGATTTTGAATTAGAGCGATGTGATCAATCTGTTTAAACCATCTTTACTAAAAAAACACTTTAACACTATCAATTTATAGGAGTCTCATGAACAGGTGGCTCGTGTGAACGCTTCCACACAAAATTAGACCATAAACATAGTCACAATAGGGTTTTGTTTCAATCCTTAACATGGTTCGATTAGTATTAGTTTTTTTTCTAATTAGGTGCACAGTAGGGAGTAAGACTCTCGTCCTTTTGTAAATGGCAATGATCCTTATACAGCAGTCCATATAGTACCTACTTAAAGAAATTATGGTCACAACTGTTTTTGACTTACGACAATGACCAGCTCCGATGACCACATATAAAAAATATTTTTATTTCTTCTGTCAGTCGGTTCAGTATGCGTAGAAGAATCAAAGTTGCCATCGACACCGTAAAAAAAATTGTGATTCGATATTATCAGTGCTACCAACTGTGATTTACCATATTTTCTTGAGAGCGAACAAACAGCATAGACTGCAGTAGCCATTAAAATGCAGCGCGAGCCTTAGATGTCCGGTTCAAATTCATACTCCCAGTACTGAACACAAGTTCATTTTGTAATCATTGTTTTCTAATAAGTGTCTCGTCTCATGAATAAATATTGCAATTAGGGTTGTGTGTCTGTGACAGGGGACACTCGGGAAAAACTAATAATCTTTTCAAATACCCGGCCAGTCCAATTTGCTAGGAGTGCGTTCTCCCATTAATCTTTATCCGTCCATCACTCTGGAGGAAATCAAGCAAAAATAAGAAACCAATTCGCTTCGAACGTCCTATAAGATACATCGGGGCTAATGTGACAATAATCCACCGCTAATTCTAGCAATCCAATTTCTAGACAAAATTGTCGACTATCCAAAAAATAAGTTTGTTTGTAATATTGACACAACAGCTTTTTACTAAATGCATATCAAAGTATATAGAGTACCACAGTTTGTATAAAATGTTAAAAAATGTTTGTCTGTTTGTTCCGGGTAATCTCCGGAACGACGCGACCGATTTTGACGGGATTTTCACTGACAGATAGCTGATATTAAAAGGAGTAAATTAGGCTACTATAAGTTCAGGAAATAACTAAGGTTCCTAAACTCCGCGCGTACGAATTCGCGATCTCAGCTAGTCTCATAATATTTGTTAGCAATAAATTTTACAAAGCCTTTACGTTGTATGAGCATAAGGAAGATGTACTGGGGTATGAGTCGAAATAGTAAAATATACTCTCATGATTGGGAAAGCGGCAAAAGTCGCTGCTACTGATAATACGCGAAACAAAAAGAAACCAAACCGAAAAGAAAATAAAAATAAGTTGAATATATACCAATTGAGAATCCCAAGATAAAGTAAGTAGCGCAAATACGAAAATTATCTTCCCGTAAACATTACAGCGGCTCCGAATTGGGAACGACTGATAACAAACACAAGGCGACGATTATTGGGTCACCTTGCGAAGATACACTTGCTAATGAAATGTAGCAAGAGCTGATAATTCGTTTGGCACTCCTTTGCAGACATTTTTATAGAGCCATCTATATGTAGCAAGGGGTCTACTTATATTCTGAAATTACGAAATAGCACATAAACATAATTGTAAACTCCTTTATTAAACAAAAAAGTGCCGTATTTTCTGCACCAGCACACTGTTTATTTGTACACGAAAATAGGTGACATTATTATATCGTAAGTTCTATGAGTGTGTGTGAGAGACGGTGTGTTTGTGTGTAGTGTATGTTTATAAATAAACAAATAAACCTCCAAGATCAAATATTGGGAATATTCGTATAATCGTTCTTCAAAGCGTATTAAAACACTCGCCCAGTCCAGTTTGATATTTATTTATCTATTTAGGACATCCAAAACTTGTTTGAAAGAAAATCCATTGCTTTATTTCAGTAACACAAGACTGTGAAATCGATAATTTCAAGATGCATAAACTTAGCGAGGACGAAGAACATCTTTTCTTTATCCTATACGTTTTTACCAAACTGCCCTAGGAGTAAAAATATGTTTTTTAATGATAACATCTCTATCGTAAAACCATAGTACACCTCTAAGAACAAATAAACGAAGTAATTACGAGAGAAGTCCGCTATAAATAAATGCTCAGCGCTAAATGTCGCCAATGTATTGCTTAAGTAAGTAAGTAAGTAAGTAAGTAAGTAAGTAAGTAAGTAAGTAAGTAAAAATTTATTTGTAATCATGAGTATACATACAAACAGTTGCATGCAAGATGTTATAGATAAACAATAGTACTGTTTCATGATTGCCATTTGAATGGCGTACAAATATTGAGTTTTTCTTAATCTATATATTTACAATACAAAATAAAATAATAAAAATACAGGGTTATAAAAGTGGTACAATTTTTTTTTTAAAATAAATATATTTATTTTGTACTCGCAATTACCTCGGTTAGAAAATCCCCAACATTATAGAAAGCTTTATCTAGTAAGTACAACTTAAGTTGTCTTTTAAATGCTTCATTGTTGAGTTCTTTCCATGCCTTAGGTAGTTTATTAAAAATAATAGGTGCCATGCAAAAAACACTCTTGCGCATAAGTGCAGTTTTAGATATATGCAAACAAAGCTGAGTGTCGTCACGCCTGTTTCTGGGAGTTACATCTGACAGACGAGGAAATAGCTCTTTGTTAGTTTTAACGAACATTGACACTTCTAGAATGTAAATTGATGGCAAAGTTAATATTTTATACTGTTTAAAGTAAGGTTCGCAGCTTTCTGTATTTTTTAGTTTAAACATGGACCTGATGCATCTTTTTTGTGCTTTAAATATAAATTCCTTATCTGTAGAGTTTCCCCAGAAGATAATGCCATACCTTAATAATGATTCCACTAGGCCGTAGTAGGCAGTGAGCAGTGTATTATTGTCAAGTGCTCGAGACAAGGTGTATAAAGCATAAGCAGCAGAGCTCGTTTTTTTACAGATTGTCTCAATATGTGCCTTCCAATTCAATTGCTTATCTATTATTAAACCGAGAAATTTAGTACTGGTAACTGAGTCAATATTAATATCATTGTAGGATATATCGAGATAATTAAAGGGTTGACCGCGTTGACTGAAGTGCATTATTTTAGTCTTTTGGATGTTTATTTTTAGATTATTATTTTCGAGCCATTCTATAATATTAGTTAATGTATTAGTTATGTCATCTTTGTATTTTTTTTTATCTTTGCAAGTTATTGTTACTGTACAGTCGTCTGCAAATAATGTCATAGGGTGTTCAGTAGAGGTGGGTATATCATTTATGTAAAGTGTGAATAGTATAGGTCCTAAGACGCTTCCTTGTGGTACACCGTAGACGACATTACGTTCTTCAGAATGAAAAATCTCTTCGCGTTTACTATTTGTGTTAATTTTGCTTATTTCTGTAATTTGTTTCCTATTTTGAAGGTATGATTGTAGAAGTTGTAAAACGTTGCCTCTAACCCCGTAACATTCAAGTTTATTTAATAATATATTATGCTGAACATAGTCAAACGCCTGTGTCATGTCACAGAATAAAGCACAAGATGATATATTTCTATCCATGTTTGATATTACTGTGTGTAAAAAATTATAAATTGCCATGTTTATTGTTCTTTTTTCTCTGAAACCCATTTGTTCGTTGCATAATATATTGTGTTTTTCTAAATAATTATTAAGTTTTAGATAAATGTACTTTTCAAAAATTTTAGAGAATATTGGAATAAGTGAAATCGGTCTATAATTTTCAAGTAGTTCTTTATCTTGTTTTTTAAATAAGGGTTTTACTATGGAAGTCTTTAATGCTTTCGGAAATATACCTGAACTTATGCATGAATTAATTACATGACTTATGGGTTTACATATAGCCTTATCAACTGATTTAATGATTTTTGTAGCAAAACCGTCATACCCTACACTGTTTGTGTTTTTTTGTGCTTGAATGATTTTTACCACATCATCTGGCGAAATAGGGTCTAGAAACATGGAGTTTTTTCTATTTATAATGCTTTGCGTAACTTTGGTCTTCGAACTTTTTATGGGTTCAATTTTATCGATAAAATGATCGTTGAATATGTTAGCAACTTGTTTAGGGTCTGTAATAATTTTATTGTTGATGTTTAGTTTGTGGACAGTCTCTTTTGGCGTGTTGTTTTTTTTACTATTTATTAATTGCCAAATAGTTTTACATTTATTATTAGAGTTTTTTATTTTATAGCAGTTTTGTGCTCGTTGTGTAAGTTTAATAATTTTTTTATACAATTTAGAGTAGTTTGTGAGCAGAGCTTTATTTTGTAGATTGGGACTTTTTCTAAATTGCCATAGTAAATGCCGTTTCTTTTTACTACAAATTTTAATACCGTGGGAGATCCATTTGGGTTTCTTAATCATACTCATATAAAAAAGAAATTCCGGAAAGCATTGCTTGTAAAATAATTCAAATACATCTATAAATGTATCATAGGCTATGTTAGGGTCATTCGTTTCATAAACATCCGAAAATGATAAGCTATTAGCGTATTTTTGAAATTTTAACATATTTTCTTGACTGTAATCACGCTTTTTTATACACCACTGTTTAATATTGTTTATTACGACAATTGGACACTCGAGTATCTGTGCCGTGTGATCAGATAATGCTAATTCGGTAATTATTGTTTTACATCTATTGCTAAAGTTATGCGCAAAATTGTCTATGCATGTCTGACTCTTCATTCTGGTAGGTTGACGTATTGCAAGTTTTAGGTTAAAATTCAAAAGTAAATTTTCAAATTCAATTGTTATCTTGTTTCGCTTAAGTAAATCTATATTAAAATCTCCAGCTAAAATTATATTTTTTGGTTTCTTTTTAATTACTTCTTTTACTAGTATTTCCAATTTATCAAGACATTCATTAACGTTATTAACATTTGGTATTCTATAAACACATATAATTATTGTGTTGTAGACTACTAATTCGATAGCACAGCATTCAAAACAACCTATTGAAGATATTTTCGAGATCTTTTGTAGTTCTCTCCACTGTAGTCCGTGTCTGATAAGAATACATGCTCCACCTCTCTTACTATCTTTTCTGCTAAAACATGCAGCTAAGGAATAGTTGGGTATGGAGAGTTGATTTTCATAGCCATCCATCATGAAATGTTCTGAAATACATATTACATCCATTTGCAAACCTTTTTCTAACAGCTCATTAAGTGCTACTGTGAGTGCATCAGATTTTGATAAAAGACCTGCAATGTTTTGGTGCATTATGTTTAGATGTTTAGTCAAGAAAAAAAGTATGTTCATCACGGGCTTCTTGTATTTTATCTTCATAAGTTTGAGTATTGAGACTATGTATATTATTTGTTAGGTCCTTTATATCCTTAAAAATAGTTTTGAGCCCAGCGTTATTTATTGATCCTGAATATCTCTTAAACATACTGTAATCATTTTGTAGATTTCGGTTGCTGTCTAAAATAAAGGCATATCCATGTATCGATATGTCACGATTCAATAGTTCATTAAATGTTTCTACTCTCCAGTTGTACAAGCCGGTGAGACTGCCATATTTGTATGTAGGAACGCAGATGATCACATTCGTATGTGTTATGTCTTTTAAGGCTTCTCTTATTTGTAAAGTGATATTATAGTAGTTTTTTGTCGATATAAAATCTTCTTCTCCTAATAATATAATACACAGGTCATGTATGGTGAAATTTTCCAACTTGGTATCTATGCCTTTTAGGAGTTGTTCCGTGTTTTTGGCAGGTGAACAGTAATGGCAAAGATCATAGCTATTGAACGTGTCTGTTGCAATAGATAGTATATTATTTTTGTTGTTAGTGCTCAATAAACACACCTTCTTTTTCCTATTAAATTTGTTAGATGAAGTTGGGGTGTTCGTTTTTTTACTATTTAGATCAAACGACTCTTCTACTGTGACGGCGGCCATTTGAGTTTGTTTATTATTTTTATGTATCTTAATTTTCTTTTTTGGGATTGGAGACACTTTATGTTCTGATGGTTTTGTTTCTTCTGCATTACAGCTATTATTTTGTTTACTCAATTCTTCATTCGCCTGCTTGAGATTAGTATTCTCTATCAATAGTGATTCAATTTTCGTATGTGCACTGTGTAGATCATATGTAAGTTTATCTATTTGAACTTGAAGTTTCTGTACTGGATCATCCTCGTCGTCCGATATGTCCGGCATGCTATTGGATGTTGTATTTAGGGTTGCAGTTGTTATATCATTTGCATTAACTGGTGGATCAGATTTGGTTCGAGTTCTTCGAAACGTGATGTTTTCTATAAAATTCATGGTTATGCTGCCCTCTTTTGGCGAGCGATATTATTAAAATCAGATCACAGAAGACGCGTTATCGTATCCGCGTTATCTTATTAAGTGTAGCACTGCACACTGCACACCAGATCGACTAGATGGCACTAATCAATATCAATTATTTAAAATTTCAAGCAACGGTTATTTTTTATTTCAGAAAATTTTAATTAAAGAGTTACACTTTTTAAGAGTATATTATCACTTTATAAATGGTTGAGAGTAATATTTTAACATTTTCCGTACACGACTTACTTGTTATTCTCTTTATTAGACGATATTCAAACATAAAAACTTCACTTTTTCACTTAGTTTGTAAAAACGACATTGTCGTATTTGTAGTGTAAATTGTTCGTAGATAACAATATATAGTAATATTTGTTAATCACTTTTGCTTTTTTTGTTAACTGTTTACTTAAATATGCGTTTATAATATTTTTTATATATTTTAAAGATAGCGCCTAACTGACTATGGCTACAGAGCGCCATCTCATACTAATTAAATACGTTTCAAATATTTCGTGATCGTTACCGATTTAGCGTTTGAGCGAGTGATTACAGTTTGTTTGTTGTTCCCAAGCGTTTAATGGTAAACGGAAACGAACCTGTTGTGTTACTTTACAGTTATAATTATCGAAAACACTTCTTTGTACTTACAGCTCGTTGGAATAATTATTTCTTCATCGTAAGGGGCGACTAATGGGAAACAGTGGTAACTTCACTATGGTACCAAACCTTGTCAAAACGTCAACCTTTTGCTACATACTCATTAGGTCCTTTTAACCTTAATTTATATCCTATTTGACGATAGACGAATGGCTTGCCTTGTGGTTTGAGTATAGGCTACTAGGCTCAGGTGAGCCTAGTGGCCTACATTTCCGCAATTTGCTGCTGATGAAACTCGAAACAACCCGGTAACCTTACTGGGTTGTTTCGGGTTTCATCAGCAGCAAATTTTGGAAATTTCTTTTTCAGAATTTCGCCCTGGTCTATGATGTAACTAGGATCACCCCCAATCCATTGTATAAACCCATAGTACAAGCTTAGCTTAGTTTGGGATCGTACGAGCGATGTATGTATGTTTTGGCGATATTTATTTATTTATTATTCCTCGGTAAAAGCCTCCTCTCTGCAGCTACAGTAGCGATTCTAAGTCATTTCCTGCCACATCTTTCCCGCAAAATCTTAACTCTATTGTTTTTTCGGTCTTCCACGACGTCATGGCTTCATTAAGCCTCGGGTCCACAAGGACTCAAGACGCGCTTCGCAAAATATTTTCCAATACCAAAACGAACTGTATTATCTGATTGATAAAGCTCATTCTTCAACGAAATGGCATACAAGACACGAACGAATTTTGCAGCGTGGTCACGTGGCTTTTACCACAGAAATTCAATTTCTGATACAGAGTTCGTTTTGTGCTCGGGTTTTTATGATACTTATAAGGGAATTGTTGTGTAAATATTGTGAAGAGTAATTTTGTTATAGGATTTACTTGGCTTACCCACGTCGACGTACTTGAGCACAAACTGGACGTCGGGACCCATCGCTGAAGCCACCTCCAGTGGCAGCTCGCTCTCTCGAAGCACGTGCACTGAAAAAAATCATAAAAAATCTATAGTTTAGATTTTTGGTATAGATTCTATACCATAAACAAATGAAGGGTGAAAAGTTATTTGATTGAAGTGACACTTGGGGCAATATTGACTTATACATATTTGGAATCAGCAAATATTTCTGCATCGAATGAGTATGCTCCCCTGTAAAGTTAAAAAAATGTCGCTTGCGTTAAATAGCCTGTCATCTCTCGAAAAAAATGATACCCCTGGATTCTTGCATATTTGAAACAATTAATTTGCAAACATTGTGAGACATTTAAATGATGTCCTGTTCAGGGCCCGACCTCTTAATTAAAGACACCACATAAAAAACTGATGATTACTTCATAATTGATTTACCAAGATTGTTTTTAATTATTTATAATGTTGTTATTCAACAATATCATTCTGAAAAAACAATACTGTCATTCTTGTATTTCTCATTTCTCTGTCAATGCAGAGATTCTAGCTTTTCAGTAATGATGAATGAAAAATAATGGGAATTTCCCCTGGGCGTTTGAATTGAACTCATTAAGACTCAAGGGGCCGTCCGGATCTGTACACAAAACAGATTTCGCGGCTATTGTTCAATTTAAACAACCGTCATGACACCAACATTCATAATTATACTTAAGTACAAGCCAACCGCGTTTTGTATTTTTTTCGACAGATGTCCTAAAGCTAAAGCTTCGACAAAAGTCGCACGGTTGCGTGGCTTTTACCACCGAAATTTTATCTTTATTTACATTACACAAAGTACTTTTTCAAAAATAGTCAAGTCATTTCATTCGTCCATGTGATTGCAGGGCGTAACCCATCTTGGATCTTTAGCTACCGAAACCAGATGTCATATTCGCGATTTTAATTTTGGTGAATCCTTTCGAATTTCGAACTCTTCAAGCCTGAATAACTATATTTTAACATTTAGTGAAAGCAGTCAGAGCCGATAGCAATTCAAATAAAAGGTAGTCTGTGAGCGAAAACTTTGACGGCCTCTGCCCGGTGGGGAGACATACCTTAATTTCGCCGAATACTTTCAAGATTTTTCTCTTTGGAAACAGATGGACAGGTTTTTTTCATTAGTTTACTTCATCTAACTTCATTTCAAAGATGCCTGGGGGAAATTTATTTTTCAAACTTAGACCTTTCGCCCTTTTTAAGCTCACCTCAGTAAACAATAGTCTAAGGAGATTATTACTAAATACATATTAGGTGGTAAGCAGAAGAAAGCAGTAGTAGCCTCGTGGGCAAGAACGCCCGCCTTGAACGTAAGGGGTGCAAGTTCAAATCCCAGATCCGCACCTCTGAGATAATTTTCATGTGCGAATGTAATTTTAAACAATGATTACCACTTGCTGAACGGTGAAGGAAAACATCGTGAGGAAACCTGCACGTCTAGGCGTGTGAAGTTCACCAACCCGCACTGTGCCAGCGTGGTGGACTTTGGCCCAAATCTCCCTCGTATTGAGGGGGAATGTGCTCGGTATAATGGCAATAGGCTCGCCCCCTATTACATTGGGACCAAAATACATCGGCGAAGTGTGGGCGCACTACAGTGCACCTCTGCCTACCCCTTTGGGGAATACAGGCGTGATGATGTATTTATTTGTATTTACATATTAGGTTTTAAAAAAGATAGGATCTTGAATTGTCGCCTGGATAATCCAGTATTAACGATTTAACCTCAAAACAGTTATATAATTGTTAGTAGAGAATTGAGCATTAAACTAAAGGCAACTTTTACTCACTAGATTAGAATAAAAGGGTTTTGTTTGGACCCTTTGAATTCGGAACCTCAAAAAATAAACTGTATAAAACATATATAAATGTGAAAGGAGAAACTAAGAAATGGTGGTAAGAAATGCTGAAAAAGAATATGGACCGACACAAGCAGTCCGTCTACCCAGCCGCTAGGGACCGTCTATACAAAGCGTATTTCCATCAGTAAACAAACAGTACCTACCAGCCAGTGGAACCTTTCACGTCTGATCCTACTTATACGCGAAGCGATGTATTGTCAAACACTGTAAGCTCTCACATATCCTGAACTTACCATACAATACGTGTAACAGAATACGGGTATTACAGTTCTGTATTTACTGTTATTTGGTACAGCATTGTTTTCAGATAGATCAGTAAGTATTGGAAAATTCATTCAAGACGTAAAGAAAGAAAGGAAATTCTGATATCTCAGACATTCATTTTTTTATAAAGATCGTAGTATTAGGCTTACCACATTATGTAATTTCCAAGTCCTACAAGATACAGGTAAGTGTGATTGTATGTTTAAGTTAATAGGCACGACAATCACGCGACTCATTTTTATTTCCAATACGAAAACAAATCATAAAAATTATAGAAGAAAGTTATTTTTTAAATTCAATTGCGCGAGTAAATTTTGTCGCGTGTACCCGTGGCTTTTGCCCCAGAAATTCAATCTTTAATATACAGAATGCTTCAGAAGTCCGACATAATACTTTGACGTTCACATTATTAGTATCCAAGACATTACATGACATTAGTATGCAACTGAATGTCATATAAATTTGATCGAAATTCGACCTACCTACTTTAATATCTCGAGTCCTATAAAAAAATTGCATGTTCTATTTTATGAATATTGGTAGTTGCCCCTCATAAGTTTAGTTCACACCGCTGAATAGCTTTGTGAATGTACCCAAAAGCTAGAACACGATACCTGTGACAATTATTCAAAGGTTTATAACTTGGAAACTATGATAGCTAGGTATAATCCGTCTTCACTAAGCATCCACATGTTAGCTACCGTATATGTACCCAGAGTATTATTGCGGACTTCTTGTACACCCTGCACACCCTGCACAAAGTACATTTTTCAAATAAGTCAAGTGGTTAGCTTCAGTGTGTGCAAGGCGTTATATAGCACGGGTATAATCGAACATTCCCATATCTTAACAGAGCTTTCAAGGACTTATTCCCAACCTAATTGTAACAGGACTTTTAAAGTAAATAAACCCTTCCGATCGAGAAGGTCCAATTTTACTGATTTATATAACAAACTTGTTGGGGATGTAACAAGCTATTGTTCGGGAAATTAAACAAGTCGACTGCGCCTTCTCTTAATTGTTTGAATAAGTGCTAAGACGGTCCAGAATAAACCAATTGCTGGAGTGCTAAGTTGTGAGATTATTTATGAAGAACTTATGAAATATTAGTAAAGTCGGCGGCTTTATTTAGAGCTGCTGCGAAACTATTTTGTAGGTTTACATCTAGCTACCTAACAATCGTAATATCGTAGTACAGCCAGTCACAATAGTAGGTGTACCTATCCATTATTATATTGAAAACAATCATAATAATCAACCCCTGAAATAACATTCAGTACCACAGTAAATCCTATTTTCTGTAATTCATATCATCATAATAAACTTTTTATCTCCCCGTAATAAAAATGTAGGTATCTACCTAACTAAATAAGAATAAACGGAGGGCTGCCAGTGGGAAAATTCATATTAAAATACCCCATATAATAAGCAGAAAATGATCGCTAAAAAGCTTGTTAGCTATTTGGAGTGTAATAATAATGAAGCCATAATATTAAATTATTTTCGATGTTTGCGAAGCGCCTACAAGAAATGTGTAGGCAATAATAACTGAAACGTATAATAATTGCAAACGTTTTAATTGTAGGTGTTCCCCCAGTAATGTTCGTAATTTGCAATTATAATCAATAAAAGGGTAGGATGTGTACATGGAAATATAAGAAAGCTAACGAGCGGCTACAGAGCTGTTCCCACACTTTCCACCCCTTCATAACGTCGCGTGCTGGCCTTATCTTGCCCATTCTTCGAATGTGAGTTCATTATGCCAAATTATAGTTGTTATGTTGCAATTTGCGAATGTATGTTTCCCTGATGAGCAACAGCATTAGCCATGTATTTGTTCCCGTGTGCTTTGTCAATAAGTATGTACGTACATAAGAAAGTTAATTTGATTTAGTGATGATGACGACGAGAAAAGGTTTATCTCGTCAATAGTATCGGTGACCCAAAAAGTATGTAATTTTAGCCCTAACCAAAGGATTGTGTAATCTAAACTTTAAGCTTAGTTTTATCTACTTAGAGTAAAGTTAGTCGCAGGTTTTATTAAATACTTCCTTGTTTACGGAGAAATTGGATTTTTTTCTATTGAATTTGACCTCTTCTAAATGTTACTAGAGCACACTCCCCGTATTGTTATACTCTGTCCGCATTATATACAGTTCCTTATAAATTGGGTGGAATATATAATAAGGGTTGCTATTTACGGAATAAATAATTAAGTAGGTACCTGTGTTTAAGATAATAGAACGTAATCTTTACATGGAAAGTCTTCGGAAGCTGATTGAAAAGTACAAGCCATAAACTAAATACCATGTAAGTGTCGTGACCGGCTAATAATGTCGAAATGTAGGATATGAGGTTTTATCTCTGACATCCGTTTGCTTTCCACATAACTTGACACCTTGCCCTTAGTATCACAAAGACTACAAAGGCACGCTTTGAGGCGCACAATAAGGCGCTTTACATGTGATATTTAGTGTCAACACTGGTCTAAATATTTTCTGGCACTTTCCCTCGCCTTGGCTTAGTTTGCTTTGAAAGTAGTTTAATGTTAATTCCTTTGTTAATTCTTTAGGTGTGCGTTAAAGTTCACCAACCTGCACTGGGCCAACGTGGTGGACTATGACCGAAATTCCCCTTGTATTGAGGGGAATGTGCATTGTATTATAGCAATTGACTCGCCCCGAATTACATCGGCACCAAAATACATCGGCGATGTGTGATGACACTACAGTACCTCTACCTACCCTTCGGGGAATACAAGCGTGATGATAAATTATTTAAGATATACGTGGATTTGGACGCAGGTGGTAGATAGGGTTCGTTCGACGGTAGCGTCTCCTGATGAATAATGCCGTTTTGTACACTTTTGTTGCCCGAATTCACACGAAAGGAGCTTTAACAATGTTGTAGGTACCTACATGACTGACTGACCAATGGACACCTTACAGGTCGTATAGAATTAAATACTTTAAATTAAATGATGTATGGTAGCTTTCAAAATCGACTTTGTGAATACTATGCAAAGATAAGCTTTTTCACTTCGTTTAACTAACTGTCCTAGGTCCATAGACATTAGTAATCGCTTAACAGCACAAACCTATATTTTGTCTAATCTGTAGATTTGCCTTATTATGGATAAAAGTTGCCTATCTTCGCATTTTTGCGTTCCAAATTCATGTGAGTTTTTTTTAACAAGTATAGGGCTGGCAGAACAATCATCCCAATTTTGATGACAACTAATTTAATTATACTTAGAAACTTATAACTTATGGTACCGGTTTGCTAATTGTTGCCTATTTATGTCAGAAAATATTGGTTTCGGTCATTAAAGGACTTGGCACTGCAGTAAGTGCATACCTACTTGTTAGTAATACAATTGAATACAATCTTTGTATGCCACGAGCCTCTCATGAAAATACGGAGCATTCCAATCGGTCTTGCATCAACTTTTGTTCCATTTACCCCGCTGGTACGCAGAATTGGTTTAAAAATAAATAATTGGCCGCGTATTTATCATTTATCCTAAGGTCAAAACGATTTCGCAACCGCCGCCCGTCAGAGTGAATATGACATTTCGGCCATATCTTTCCCACGGACTGGCCGATCGGGACGCAATTACATGCCGTCTCGAGTTTTTGCATCGAAATAAATCGAGAAATGAAACCTTTTCTTCCGAGATGTGCGATCATCGATTCTCTACGCGGTGACATAGTGGATAACGGTTGTGCAATATGCAAATGGCGTAACATGGAAATGTTACTACGAAAGCAAAAATTAAGCATAGAGTGGACTTCGATTTCGAAGATAATTTATGGAACATGTCAATCATAGTATTATTCTAAAACTCCTGAAAATTGACGCTAATTTGATTAGTTCATTCTCAATTTAAAATAGGTAGAGTCGTAACTTGGCTCTATTATCTCTACAGACTACTCTATTTCGCTGTTATGCAATGGAAATTGAATCTTTTGTTGTTTAAATGGATTGTATAACTAAACTAAAAACGATTGATAGTCCCAGCCACTTCATTATAGTGTTAATACCTAAGCGGCTAATTACCTAGGCGTTCATTTCGTTAACTTAGTTTTTTTTAATTATTGATTGGGGTTAAACATACAGTAACTTATTAAAGTATTATGGTACTTAATAGGTGGGTGGTAAGGTTAAAAATAAATTTGACTCCAACATCGTTGTTAATTGGTAATTAAATAAATAAATATCGCCAGACAACACATACTTATCGTATGATCCCAAACTAAGGATAGCTTGTACTATGTGTATCACACAATGGACTGAGGGCGATCGCAGTTACACCCAGACTAGGGAAAATTTCGAAAAGGCCATTTCTCAAATTTGACGCTGGCGAGAATCGAACCTGCAACTACCCGGTTCAGTGAGTCAAGTGACCTAGGCTTAAACAAGCCGTTATGGGCTCTATATACATACATATGTGTCAACGCGGCCACGATTCTTTGTCGCGAAAAACTAACGCTTATGTTTCTCGGAACCCATAGCCGGCGCCGTATCGAATAGGACACGATGGTATCCCACGGCGACTGACAGGGCTAGAGGCCCATCAAGTACTGTTAAGGCGAATTAAAGTGACATCCCAGTGTAACGGGGTTCCGTTTTTGTACCCACATTGCGAGGTTCCCGGCTATCTTACCTGATACCGCGAACTTAGCAGGATGTACTTACATATTTATCTCTGTTAGGTCAAAGGAAATTGGATGTTTTGTACAGTTTAATAAAGCCTAAATCACGCAGTCGACATCTCAACATTCTATAAACCCAGAACGCGTAGTTCATCTACAATACTGCAGAGGTTTGTCAATAGAGATCGTTTAGCTTACTGCACGAAACGGCTTAAGTTCCAATTTCCAACAAACCATTTTTTTTAATTTTCCTTTTGTAATTTACGGGGGCGCTATGAACTGGACGCTTATTTGGATGGATGCATGGTGTGAGAGAAAGGAGGTGGAGCGGACCTGTGCCCAGCAATGGGACACAAACGATTAAAAAAGACCCCCCAAGTCAGCTTACACTATCGTTGTTGTATGACTATAGCATCCATTTTCAAGGCACGAATACAATATTTTCTTTCAACGATAGCTAGAATATGACTTGTCTACTGGCTTCAAAAAAAGTCTTGTAGCAATATGAACATCGTAGACGCATTAATAATAAAAAAAATTCGCATTACACAGGTCAATCATCGCCATTTCTCAGCGATAGTGTTAGTATACTTGAGGGTCTGGTTTGGAAGTTTGTAACAAGTGTAGTCTTGTCTTTTGATAGTCGTACCTCCATGGGTGGGGTGCACACTGAAGAGCAGGCAGGGCTCGTCCCCCGGCTCCCGGCAACAGTCCAGCACGTCCCGGCACGTGGTCTGCGGGGTCACCGGCACGGGGGTCGGCGTCCACCCCGCGCCGCTCTCGCACCACACTCGCACTATCATCTGGGTACAAAAAAGTAGATTTAAGCAATTGGTAGGTATTGCAAACAATTAGACGTAAGAGTGTCGGAGTTTATCGGAGGCTTTAACCCTTACAAATTATAGGTTTGTTTTAAATTACCTACACATAGCTTTTTAAAACACAGTCATCCTAAAAAGTGTTTGTTTGTTTCTAACGGCTTATCTGCAGATCTACTGATCCGATCTTGAAAATCCTTTCAGAGCCACAGAATTTAAAAGGCTGTGGAATTTACGCGAATGAAATCGCGCGGTACGGCATATAACTAGGTCCTATAAAAACTCCGGGCACAGGAAGATCACTCGATACTTAATAGACAAAAAAGGATATCAAAGTACCGAAAGTCACCAAAGCGAAGATCGGTCATTAACGCCGTTACATACCTGAAAAGGCAAGCACAAACTAAAAGCATAGCAAAATACAGAATTTCACTTAATTCAGTATGAAAATTTATAACTAGGAAGAGTAAGAAACGAAATTAAGAAAGCTTAATATTTAGTTGTATTCTACTGCACACATATTACTTGTAAACAGATAATTCAGTCAGAAATTTCTTTATACAGGATGTTTCAGAGGTCCGAAATAATACTTCGACGTTTGTATCAGTATCGTGTATAAAACTGAATGGTACAAATTTTCTATCGAAATTCGACCATGTTTTTCCATTTTTTTTAGCGTCGCCGTCTTTAACTTGTAATATCTCGAGTGCTATGTTAAATTTCATGTTCTGATTGGGAGTACTGGTAGTCACCCCTCATAAGTGTAGTTTACACTGCCAAACAGGGTTATGGATGTACCCAAAGGCCAGAACATGACACCTGTGACAAATATTCGAAGGTCTATAACTCAGAAACTATGCTAGTTAGGTATAAACTGTCTTCACTAAGAATCCACATATAAGCTACCGTATATATAGCCAAAGTATTATTTCGGACTTCTGCTACACCCTGTATAAATTATTCTAGCATCGGGAAATTAATTGCATCACTATACCTTAAAACAATGGCGGCACCATATTCACTATAAAGTGCATGCCGAACTTTATAAGTCTAGCTGTTAGTCGCAAGACCACCTAATAAGGAACTGTAACCTTATTTAACATACACAATTTGTCCGTTACCTATTTTATCTAATCTTAAACACTTTTGGAAGGCTTACAATAATGTACCTAGTAAATGGGTCAATATATTTGGCTACAATGCTAATTCCAGTTTTAAATGTTACAAAATTTATTTCTGATTATAGAAATTGAGTCATGTTCAAAACGTGAATTAATATCTTTGTGGTTTATAGGCCTATGTGTTTGTATGTCAGAATTGTTAAAGTATCGTTGCTATTTTTGACAGTGCCTAAGTAGGACGTATACTGTACTAGCGGCCCGTCCAGGCTTCGCACGGGTGAACATATTGAGACATTTTGGCATAAATAAATATCGCTTATGTTACTGTAAGTGATAATGTAGCTTTCTAACATCAAAAGAATTATGAAATCGGTCCAGTAGTTTTTAAGTTTATTCGATACATACAATAATACAAATCTTTCCTCCTTATAATCTACATATAGCTATCTAGGATGATATGGAAGGGAACAGCCTCCTCCACAGTACTCTTCCAAACTCTTACTATCAATAAGCAATTTTGGAATGCCGAATGTATTTACATAATTGCATTCGCGACATTTATTTCTAAGGTTGACGACCCTGTGTACATTTTCTGTTCTTAAACCAAAGCATTTGACTTGTCTTATGGTGAGTTACATCAATTGTCTGTTAAGTAATCATTATCTTAACTATCTGAGCAGTAATGCGGTGTTAAACATTAGCCTGGACTGTTTGAACAAGCCCTACACAAATAGTGCCGTCAAAACCCGCGCAACCATTTTCGTGCCAATAGCAAAACGATGGCTTAGGTTAGTGGTTTCAGCGTAAACCGTTCGGCTTACTGCAATAGGTGGTTACGGATTCGATTCTCGTCAGTGAAAAATTTCGACACTGGCTTTTTCCGAATTACCCCTGGTCTAGGCGTATCTGGGATCGCCCGTGAGTCCATTGTCCATACCCATTACAACATTTGCTTAGTTTGGATACCTACAGGCAAATAACAGGGAATGTCACAATTTTTTATAGAATCATATTTTGTGTAAGGTATTTTGAATTATAATTTAAAAAAGTTAACAGATAGCACCAAAAATGCAGTTTTGTTTATGGCCAAACTATAGAATTGTTAGAATACCTAGTTGAACTTTCAAATTGATTTTTCTCAAAATTCATTAATTAGGACATTCCCTGTTATTTGCATGTACCCTTCGATGAGTATGTGTTGTCTGGCGATGATTATTATTATTTTGCCGAATTTTGTTAACTAATAAAAAAGTAAATTTTGTAACATAGTACATAGCGCACGTGAATATCGTCGCGTGGGTTCTTGGCTATTGCCATACACATTCAAGCTTTATGTATAGTTGTAAATTTTTAAATCAATGTCAAGCGAATTCGATCGCCCCAGTATGTTTAGGACGCTATTATCCATCACATGGGATTGGAAGTCGTATCGAGGAAGAAACTCATTTACATTCCGACGATAATTTGTGAGATTCTTTATAATTAGCACCGTGCTCACTTTCCTGCGACCGAGATGATTACATACACGTTGCACGGGAGACTATAACTTCGTGCTTATAGCCAACATGTTAAAGAAGGTTTACGTTATTTCTGAATCAGTACCTTTCAGCCAGGCCTGTCTGTGATAAAAGCCCCCACACACTGGAGTGTCCAAAAGCGCGCGTTTCCAAAATGTACTGTATCGACTCTAAGAAAAGTTCATTCCTTAGGTCTCCCGCACCACGCACCACGTCAACGCGCGCGCGGCAATTTTTTTGTCATACCAAAACAAACTGTATTGACTCATAGAAAAAGTTCATTCTTTAACTAAATGTCACAGACAGCGCAAGCGAATTTCGACGCGTGGGGACGTGGCTTCTACCACAGAAATTCAAACTTTATGCATATTGACACAGAGTTCGTTTTAGTATTGAAAAATATTTTACGCGCGAGCGTTGACGCCTGTGTGTCGGGGGCTTTAACGAAATTACATTGACAGCGCGATAGCTTTGGCCACGGAAATTCAATCTGTATTTTGACACAGTCATCGTATTGAAATTGATTAACAAACAAATAAATGACGCGCGAATTTTGACACCTCAGTGTGCGTGGGGCTTAACATATACGAAGGAATTATTTTTAGGTTATTATAACTGTAGTGGAGTGACTAGGACTAATGCTTTAGACTTAATATCGTTTACTGACTCACTTCCACCAAATACGAATCATCATTGGTAAGATTAATGATTTTGTGACGGCAACAATATGTAACGACGAGTTAGTTACTTCCGTAGGTTTTTTTATAGGAACAGTTTAGACAAAGTAACGAAGCATCATAAGCCATGAACTCACCTATCACACCTATCACCTATCACAATTTATATTTAGTGCACAGATGATATTCCTTTGATGATATGGATTTATAAAAACACTTTATTTACATGACCACTATTATGTACAACTATAAAAAACAGTAAGTACCTATTCCTTATAAAAATAACACGAATTTTAATTACTTTATAAATATTTTTGAAGCGTTTTTGTTATTCTCTATGAAAATAAAAGTAAGTATCCCTAGTCATGATTATATCTTATAAAAACAAAATCGGATTCCACTCTTTTATATGGACCCATTCTCGTAGATATAAACTATTTCAGAACTCTAATCTAATAACAATCAATATGTTTGTCTTACATTAAGGAAAACACACAAACCTATAAAAAACATCTCTTTTATTTGTATTTATGTAACCACACAGTATTTTTTCTGCTTAAACCTTTCATAGTTTGTCCGAGCACCTAAACTACGTATTTTAACATGGAGTGTTCACTAAAAAACTCCATTAGGGCATAGAATGAATGGTATGTAGCCTATTCAATGGAAGAATTTAATTAGCCCTAATGCTTAACCACTTTGAACAGAAACGGAAGTAAAAAGACATTCCTTGTATTTTCAGTTCTTTAAAGGGTTTCTAAACCTGCTTTAGTTTTCTGTATGTTTTCATGTCTTTTTTAAACTTTTTGAAATAAGTTTCAGATGGCTGCATTTTGTCTGTCCCGGCGCGTTGGCTTAAATAATGTTTACAGCTATTCTAAGTGCACTTTACAATATTATCTACTTATTACCTACGGTAGATATGCGACATACACAAAAAGCAGAACACAATAAAACGCAATAATTAAATTTAAATAAAATTTCGTAATTGCTATTATGACGTTTTTAAGGTATCTCGCTGGTTAAGGTGGAAATCTTTCAAAAAGTACCTCATAGTATATTTTGTTCTATAATTTCATTATTTTACTACAATAAATCATCTTTCTTACAGTATATTCGTATACCTGTGACATTTTCCATACAAGTTAATATGCAATCTCGCTTATAAATTTTCGATACACCTTCAATCTCGCATGAAATTTTTATACATTTGGGAAGCTGAAGAAAACTGAAGGGGACAGGCAATTTACAAGGCGTGCGTTATGGAAGCCTAACGAATTGTGAACAGTGCCGCCACCTGCTGGGGAACTATCGGAAAATCACATTATTGGAACTTAAACTAGATGCAACTGGTCTAGTGTTGCAGCATCACTTGCAATTTTGTTGCCGTATTGCAAGCGATTGCAAGTCTTGTATATAGGCGTTAGCTAGTCAGATATGTAGGCAGATACACATCCCCAACCAAAACTGAAATTTAAAAAGGACATAGATTACAAAAAATATACTCTTGCCAAGCCGCTGTCTCTAGGCAATGTTCCCAGAAGGATGGCAATATTGCCACGATGGATGGCAAACATTGAATTAGATACCTATGCAAATTAAATACCACAGGTAAATACTAGCCTATTGACAACTCATCAAACTTTTCATATTACGTATTTACGTAGAAACGAAACTAACCATTTGGTTAGTTTTTACAACTATTGGCAATTTGGTAGCGGTAGAAACATAACCTTTTATTATGCATAATCTTTGAGACAAATGATAGTTAAAAGACTAAAAATGATACGTTAAGTAAACTTCTTTCTCAAGATGTTTTATCTAAATCTATACAGTTTGTGGTAGTGGGAAAAATATATGTTAATCTTGAACATTGGATATGACCCGATTTTGATTTTGAAAAAAAAAAAAAAAAAACGTACGTGTACGTAGGTGGTACTTAACATCACATTTACAAGGTCGAGGCTGTTATTATACTAAATTCTAGAAATAAGTAAGTATTCAGTCTTATTTGGTACTTATCCAGCTATAGAACAAAGTGAGCTTTTAGCAGATTCCCTTTTACCAAGAAAGCGAAACCATACCCGGAGCATGCGCCGCGGGTTTTTTCATTATTACAGAGGCAAGATTAATTATTCCCTCGCAGGAACTCATCATTATCTGTCCGCTATTCGAAAGCTCTCGGCGTGAATAATAAGGGCACCATTATTTCACATAATTGTACGTTCGTGTTGTATAGTTTGTATTGTATCGGTTTGTGTTCATACGGCATTACCTTCCAAATGGAACTATTGTCTATGCTTTTAGCGCGTGCCCAGTATTTCATTATGTTGCTTCTACTGCTTTGTTTTTATTTTTGATTACCATTTTAATATGGTAAAAGTTAGAGGTGATTTAATAGATTTATTAATATTCGACTTTATAATCGTTTTTTTAAGTCTGATGCTATGGAAACTTAATAAAATCTCATATTTCAATATGCCTACTTACCATTTTTATTTAATCTCATTATTAATTTAATATCTCATTTAGAAAATATTTTTAAACGCAAAAAGGCCAAAGAAATAAAATCCTATAGGAATTATGCAGCTTAATATTTTCTCAAATACTAAACCTATGAAACATGCCATAAAACGACTATCAACTTACGATAAACTACCAATTTTCATTGCGAATTACACCCACCCACAGCTCAATAAATATGTCACAAAACATATTTAACGCATTTCCTGTAATATAAAATATCTTATGCTCATCCTGAGGCTATTAACGATCAGACTTCTACTAACGAATCATAATAAATAACATTATGAAATCACAATACTGTTAAATCTTTGAGACCTAGAAAATAACACTCATCACTCTCATCAGTTTGAGGCGAAATGTAACAGTAAATACACTAGCCATTTACATCTCTACCACCTCCCAGGGTCATAATTAAGCGCTTTGTATGCTAATTTTACATATAAATCGGGCCAAACGTAATAGCGTAAATAGAAATAAATTTGAATAATGTATTTTTAATGGACACCTCACAATCTGATAGCAGAAGTTACGTTTACTAGTTTTTTTTCTTTGAAAGGACTGTTGGCCTTTAGGTGGCCTTTACAGCTTTACCGGAGGAGTGGCCAGCGCAAAGTGCACTCCAACCAAGGCCTTAAGAGAGGAAAATGGTTGCAACTAGCTCAAGGGCGCCACAGAGGGCACGACCTCGGTTTGGGCAGGAGAGGAAGTGACACTGCTCCTAGGTGCAAAGATGCACCTACGAGTGACGGTAAAACTAGTGACGGTAAAACTACAAATGGTTATCAAGTAAACTGTTTATTGCCATGCAAATAGGCGCGTCAAAACTCGCGCATGCAATTTTTGCCAAGACCAAAACGAACTCTATTTACTCCATACAATTAATGGTAATTTAAAAAAAAAAACAAGCTTTTATTTCATAGCCCTTAAAAGAAGAAAATAGACTAAATTAAATCAAACCAATCAATTTAGTAGATATAAAAGCTTGTCGCGTTATTTACCTGTGTACTAACTAGTCTTGCTTGACATCCTTATTATAAAGAATACTATGAAAGAAACCGTTTCCTATAAAATATGCAAATCTCGCGACAAGCTTTTATATCATGTAATAAATTGTGTAATGCCTGTACTAAATTGATTGGTTTGATTTAAATTTAAAGTTTTTTTTTTTCTTTTATGAGCAATTAAATAAGAGCTTGTTTTTAAAAGTTTTTTTTTAAACTTATTGACTTCGATAACGCGATCGAATTTAGTCACGTGGTTGCGTGGCTTTTGTCACAGACATCATTGGCTTGGCACATTACATTTTTTAAAAATGTAGTGAATTCACTCGCCCCAGTATGTTATGGGCGTAAATTAACTTTTATTTACGTATCATTTTACAAGAGCCAGATGACTTAATCTGGATCTTGTAAAAATATACAGCAATGATCATCAAGAATGTTCTTGTGAGCGTTTTATATAATCGGCATTTTCTGTGCGATGCTGATGGCTTTACTACACGCCATCTTTGAAATATTTATAAGACATTTTGTTTGTGGAATCAAAGCTATATACCATAATCTCTTTGCTTGCGTCTTCTTTGAATATAAAAGCATAATCATTTACTGAAATATCAATAAATAATGTTCGCAAGACTACTTTATCTTGAAACGACGAAGCCTCCCGCGTTACGCGAAGCCCTTCCTAATCACTGTCATCCGAGGACAACAGAACTGTCTGTCCGTCAGTCCATCAAAACAGAAGGATATACTGCCTTACAAAATACATTAACATTTAAAATAATATTTGGTTAACAACTACAAACTCTATTTCCGTTACAACAAGGACCTACCGTTGTTTTTGAGAATGATTGTCAAAAGGTTTTAAGATGCATTGAATCTATTCAGTATTCAATATTTGAAATCAAAAGGCATCTTTATGTATAGTCGAAACAAAAAGAAAATCTCATAAACTTTCATACAACATCGTCACGCCAGTAGTCGCTAGCAGACTAGGTAGAGACGTAGTGCATTGCACACACACTTTTCCGCTTTATTTTGTTTGCAATGAGATGCATGTTAGCCTAATGTCGTTATACTGGACATATTCCGCTTCAATGCAATATGGATCCAGGATGGATAAAGTTAAAAATCTATTTTATTTTCGTATTTCTTTCACATGCAAGTTTTTTGAACAAATACATCATCACGCCTGTATTCCCCGAAGGGTTAGGCAGAGGTGCACTGCAGTGCGCCCACACTTCGCCGATGCATTTTTGGCCCCAATGTAATAGGGGGCGAGCCTATTGCCATTATACCGGGCACATTCTCCCTCAATACGAGGGAGTTTTTTTTTTTGGGCTATAGTCCACCACGCTGGCCCAGTGCGGGTTGGTGAACTTCACACGCCTTTCTATAGACGTGCAGGTTTCCTCACGATGTTTTCCTTCACCGTTTCAAAGCAAGTGGTAATCTCGGATGAAAATGAGATTCGCACATAAACCCAGAGGTGCGAGCCGGGGTTTGAACCTGCACACTTTGGATTGCAAGGCGTGCGTTCGACCACTCGGCTACCACTGCTTATAACACTTTATTCAAATATGTGGTCAATTAAATAGTAATTTTAAGAAACATGGATCGCATATGAGTTTTATAGTACACTCCTAAAAAAATCATTTTTCTCACGTTAGTTTTCTACACTCCACCGAGAACCTTTTCATTGACCCTTCGTTCTATTATGTAAAAATAGCCGTAAATAATTTACTTCGATGTAAACGTTAAGAAAAAAGTTGTTGGCATTCAATAAGCGGCTTGCTTCCGTTATTAAGACGGCAATAAGTCTGCCAGCTGCCCGGGGCAGATGTTGGCGTAATTATTTCCAAAGGGTGACGAGGCTTAAGCAAAATTTCTCATTATGTATATCATAATAGATTCGTATTATATGTGCGTATACAAACTAAGGAAATGACGGGTTATTAAGATTGATCAATACAATTCAAAGTAGATGAATGTGTCACCTGTTTGGTTGATAAAACAAATTAAAGTTATGAATAATGCGAAAAAAGAAGGCTATACTCGAAAGTTTTTAATATCAGCTGTAATTTCACAGATTGAAACTCCTTTCAATGACATTGTATGGCGTAAGGAAGCGTACTTATAGTTGATACTTATAAAGGCATACAAAGTTCACTCACCGGAATCATTTTTGGGGGACATGTGTGGTACCCACTTTATGTACCGCCAATTCTGAAACAAAAAATATAAATTATAAGTACAAATTTCATACAAATTTTCTGCGTTGTTCCTACCTATGTAACATGTAAGACCGTAGTGCGGTCACTTTAAAAATGCTTGAAAATATTACTGTGAATTCGATAAACTTGGTAATTATCAATAATAAATAACCTACACATTACTTACGTATAAAATAGTTTATAAAAATTACCTATTTTAGTTTACCTATAAGTGCGTGAGTAGTTACGAACAACCGGTAGGTCTAGCTCGCGGCCAGATCTTGATCTATAATGATAGGAAGCTGGGTGGCTACCGTTGCTCTACTTTCTTTCGCTACACACCTACATGTAGAGTCGAGTAAATACTGTCATCAGCATTGTAAGAACAAGAAAGTGATTGATGTAATAAGTAATATTGAAAAAGTAAATTGCAAAAACGTGTACGTACCTACTGTGCAATAAGAAAAAACAGTCGTAGAATTTTACCACGAATTATTTTCATACATTCCCTGTTTATGTACGAGGCAAGCTGTCAAAGTGGACTTCCCTCATTCTATAATGTACAGAAAAACTAATATTACAAAGCAAGTGTTACTACGCCTAAACCGGTGCTATGAGTGGAAATAGAATTTTATCTACCACCCGACTCGTTGACATTTTAAAACGTTAACATTGAATTTTAAATGGTTTACTATAGCCATCCCTTTTTTTGATATTCGAGCCGCAATTTGAGTAAGAATATTGAAATAGTAAAGTTTTTTTTTTAAATATCCCAACACTTGTACACTCAGTATTATACCAAAACTAAGACAAATTTTACCGAAATTTGTGACTATTGAGAATCGAACACTTATAGAGTCGGTATATTCAGCCGAGCCACCTATGCTCAAAGCACTACACCATGTCGTTGCGTCGTCAGATGTTCAAAAGAGTTTTGGATTACGAACAGCTTTCATTCAACATGCATCGTCTACTATGGAGTTGGCTGAGAGTGTGGGCCGGCCCAGCCATTGTGTCCCCGACCTAGCCTCTGTATAATAACCGTATTAAAGTCTTAACTAGTTTATTATGCACTAATCTACCGCCGCGCCTTCCCAACGTCCGCAGTCTGCACGCAATCGAACAAGTTCATTAGTTTAATAACCTCTACTGCGGAACAAAGAGCGTTCGTTGCGGTTCAGCACTTTTACGAGCGCCGAAACGAACGACCGAAAACTTTTTCATACACCAGAAAATTTCTGTTGAAATTCTACGAAGTTGTTCATGTTATATATTTGTGAAGATTTCCTGCTCCCTAGCCAGGTGACTATTCACGAGTTTCTACGTGGTTTCTACAAACCTTTCGCTGAAATATATGGAAGTGACGTTTAGACGAGGATAAGTAGATCACGCGACTTATGTCACTCCTTTTGAATTTGAAGATGTTTTTATAAATACTAAACGGAGATCCATCCGCCATACTAGGGCCCAATCTTCGCATGATCAACATAATCTCTAATTCGACATATTATGTCGAAACAAAACGTCAAATTGGTCATATTTTGTTTCGACATTATGTCGAATTAGAGATGATGTAAATCTTGCGAGAATTGCTCCCAGATCACTTTCATCAGCTATTTTTATTTATCATGTGTATTTATTGAATTTGTCCTTATTAATAATAAGGTCAAATTAATTAAATACTTGATACTGGCTGAAATACCCGCTAGGCTCAAGTGGACCCAACCTTCATCTTATTCCATTAAATTTCATCATTTCGTGAGAAATATAAGAAATAATAAACGGGGGTTTCAAATCACATCTTGAAGTCACAAACATTGGCACGCGATCTTATTTAAAGTTCAGAGTTCTTCAAGATATCTCAGTGCACTAGAATTCAGAGAACCTCCTCACGTACTAAATATTCATTCATATTCATATCTTAAAACCGCGAACGCTCATTCGAACGTGTGGGCGTAGTATAAGAGCGTTATTAAGATTTCTACTCGAAGACATGTCGGCATAACATACTAGTAGTGATGTCGTGTGACGTAGGTGTGGCGAACAGCGCCAATGATTGTCACAACGAGTTATTATTAAAGAGAAAACTTAACCCAACATTTGACAGTTTCACACGTCCAATTTTGTGCCTGACTTTAACGTTCGTAATTTCAGGTAACGATGACGTCGCGTAATATAAGATTAGATGGCCATGTGATCACTTCACCCATTTAGGCCAATTTTTATTGGACGGCTTTTAGCAACATTTAGGTATCTGTACTTTAAAATATCATTGGATTATTACAATGAAAGTACGGATAAAGAGATCACATTTGGCTCGCAATAAAACACATTCGCGTAGAGAAAAATAAATGTTAATTTATTCAACGATCAATCTGGCATCGTAATGCATCTCGGCAGCTATGGCAAATAGTCACAACTTTTACTAAAACCTCTTTGAATGGAGCAAAGTATCGCAAGTGCTCCGAGGAGCGGCAACGTGACGGTGATGCTACAAATTACATTCAACATCTGAATAGCAATGACGGTAGGAATTTCTGACAAACAATTTGTCTTCCACCTCGTAGCAGCCGTGCCGCGAATGCAACACAATAACATTATAACACAAGCTTTGTATTTATCACAGAAGGTGATAAATAATATCTTACAAGCGAAAAAAGAGTTGCGTTTAGATGGCCCAATATTAGTTATCGAGAGGATTCAGGTTCGATGGCGTTGTTCATTAAACAATTGACCTAAGTTACTCCAAGAACAGGCATTTAGCTTAGTTGGCGAGGTTAAAATGACTACATTTATGCTAACAAAAATAAAAACCGGCCAAGTGCGAGTTGGACTCGCGCACGAAGGTTTCCGTACCATCATCTATAAAAACAAAAAAAAAAACACTTTTGTTGTTCGGGAGCCCCCTTAAATTTTTATTTTATTCAGTTTTTTTAGTATTTGTTGTTATAGCGGCAAAACAAATACATCATCGGTAAAAAAATCAACTCTCTAACTATCACGGTTCATGAGATACAGCCTGGTGACAGATGGGTGGACGGGCGGACGGACGGACGGACGGACGTTCGGACGGACGGACGGACAGCGAAGTTTTAGTAAGAGGGTTCCCGTTTTACCCTTTGGGTACGGAAACCTAAAAAGTAAAAGACAAAACACTAATAGCACAGCCTGTTGTGACAAGACAAAAAATGAGAAATGTAAATTTCGTCCCTTTCTCTTTTATAAGTTACGAAAGTGAGAGGGCCACAAGGTGTGACATAAGTAGTGTCATGAATCCATTTCATATCAGGCAATGCCAAGACTAATTAAGTATATTGCTACAAAGCATTTTCTTATATTCTTAAACAAGGAACAATGCAAATTTTAGAACGGTACATTTTGACTACCGATATATTGATAGTAGTCCAGTTTGACCAAAACCACTCATTAATAGAATATATTAATGCATAAGTACATATCTTCTGATGTAAGACACTAACAGAAATTGCCAATTCTGGACGCCGACGATATCAAAGGAGCGACGTTGCAAAATCAGAACCCGTAGCTGCGGGTTTTCGGTATAGATAAAATTAATTAGATATCTCCAATATTCAGTAGGACACCGAGATTGAATCCCTTATAGAGGGAATCTATTTCAACCGGACCGGTTGCGCAGGCCGGCTCTTTATTAGTGCTTTATGCCTCCGGGAATGACAAAATCACTGGCACGGAAGGGACAAATTGGTGGTAGCGTGGTCGCTGGAATGCTTATGGGACGTTCGATAGTTTGTGAGGTCGCGTAATTTGGGCGTCCCACGCGTCGTCCGCAGGCCGCCGCCAGCGTGAAATATTTGGTAGCGGACGGGCGCGGTGAAGCGATTTGCATACAATGAAATAAACCGGCACAATCGAGGGTGGGTCCCCGACTGGAAAGCTAAGCTGTCTTACTAACATTTCGGAAGTACCGTTCTAGTGGCATCCGATATTTTATTGCAGTTATTTGGGTCGCGAACTGAAAATTATCAAAGGTTTCTATCGTTCGATGGGACTGTTCGCGGGAATTGCCTTCTAAACTTTCTGTATTGCACGCACTATCATAAATCTTTATCAAGATGCATAAACTTTGGGATAATAAAAAACTATTGTTTCAATGAGGTTGTTAACATCGACATAGCTTACCGAGACACCAAGCTCAGACCGTTTTTTTTTCTTTCTTCGTTCAACGCGACCCATGGCCGTCGTTGGCTGTCCAGGGTGGGTTCGTGAGCAAATGCCAATTGTAATTGGTGGAAACGGCATTTAACATGTGCAGTAGAGGCGCTGGTTCCCGATACTTACCCCATCATACTGTCAATCCGTCGTTCGAACACAGCCGCGCCCGTGGGAACACCGACAATCGATAAACAAGATAATAATATTGCCGTTTTAAAGAGGGTGAATCGATTGTAGTATATCGACAAATGAATATCGATTACGTGTTACTCTACTATGAGTTTGTATGTTCGCTATGTATACAATTTTCATAGTTAATCACTGCTTCCGAGACGATGGGTCTGTACAATAAAAATATTGGACGTAGATGCTCGCTTTTACGTTTAAATCTCTTCGTAGAACTATATGTAGTTGTTTTTTATTCTTTTTACTTTGAATAGGAAAAAAACACTAAGTTCGTGTAAAATTTACAAGTTTTCAATCAAGTTACAGTAACATTACCTATACCTACCCACGCTAAGCTTTAATAATCCGTTACGTCGTTTAAATAACACAAACTGGTCCATATCTACGACAAATGGATTATATAACATGTTAATTAAATGACAAGTCGTTGATTAAGTACCTCTCGTTATAAAGTTGCATTTGCATAATTTTCTAATTATTTTTAGTAACAAGACAGCTCATGAATACTATGCCGGTCCACACGTCAGTGTCGTGGTGAAATCGTCCATTATGATTTTAATTGTGGGCATATATTTATGCAAGAATAGTATGTACTGTACCATACCCTCCAGCACACTCAAATTTCGACTTTAAGCAAATAGTTGACAGATACTTTTTAATTGTCACCGACAATTTGTCGCGCAGTACTTGTCGTCTGCGAGAACAAAAAAGTTCTTAATAGACAAATGCCTCTCATCGTGTTAATACATGTAGACTTATTACAAGCTTTATATTAGCTTGCAACGTATGTATGTCCGGGTGGAATCTTGCAACTGAATTTTAAATCAGTTATCTATAAACGATTGAGCTGAAATTTGGTATACACGCTTATTTTGGATGACAATGCATACTTAGTAATGTGACGTCATTCTAATTCCAATATGGCGGATCATCCAAGATGGCGGAATAGTTATTTTTTCTGCTCTACCATAGTATGGGTATCAAATGAAAGGGCTTGCTGAGGAGAACACGAAAACTAAATGCAATTTAAAAAAAAGATTGTTTAAAAAAAAAAACATTAATTTTCTATTCATAACCATCCGTACCTCTTTATCACGCGACTCGGGGCACTATTCTACATTCGTCCTAACAAAGATGTACTATTATAACTGTTATGTCTAAAAACAAGACCTTTCTAATATTACTATGAGAAAATAGACAAACAGTAACTACTATTAACAATTTCACTTTGCAGTGAAATAGGTTTCTTATCTATCTACATAAAACCTCGAGATATTGGATCATCATAAGGTTGTAAAACTTTGACCTGCCGGCAATAATAATTTAATGACAATTAATAAAACATTTTCGATAATGTGTGTGTAACTGGACATACTGGGACAAGCGAATAAACTTGCCTTTTTTTAAATTTTCTCTATGTCAATATACATAAAGATTTAATGTCTGCGGCAAAATCTACGCGACCACGACCTAATTCGTTAGCGTCAACGGTAAGATTTCATTGAAAAATGTGCTTACAGTTCATTTTAGTATTGACCCAAGATTGATTGCGCGCGTCTCTTGAAGCACCTATTTGCTCCAGCCTTAATGCCTTGGAGTGTTAAATATAATGCATTAAACATAATGCCTTTGCAACATGGGTATTAAATACACGTATTTTCGATCAAAACTATAATGACAGAAGAGATAGGAAATCCACTCAGCACTTACTCCGAAGTACTACCATGTAAGTTTAGTACAGTCATGAAGTTCGCTATTATAGAGTCTACCATAGAGTATTTTCAATAGGATCTACGAACTAGAAAAATATTGTAGAGTCATCATGCAATATATAGTCATTATAACTGTAAGGTCATTATCGTATGGCAATTAATTAGATTGCTGTACCGATTTCGAACAAAAACTATGAGCTATAAAGACAGGAAATATGTACCTACCCACCACAAAAAGTACTGTACATGACCTTGAAAGTAACTAGACAAAAATAGACCTAAATGCCTACTCCTAAATATCTTTGCATAAATTCACGTGACATTCAAACGTGTTTTGCCATCGGTCTAACCGTGTCTCGCGCCTAAAATATTCTCAGACGAATAGACAAAGAGCAAATAATCATCTTATTTTTTAATCTATGGCTCAACAGTGTTATTATATTCAAGGATACAGTCAATTCAGTTTTTGTTTTGTACCATAATAGTTATCTAACGTGCAATGTCGTGCGAACAGTTTTATTCGGAAGATAACCTTTACGAATTCATTACTACCTTCTTCCTACTTAGATAGCTAGGTAATTTACTTAATGTTATTTGTTTTTTATAATTATAGTATATAAGTATAACATTACTAGCTTCATTGATTATTCAATATCGTTATAAATTATACCCTGTATGTTATTCTGATGTATAAACAATAATACTGTAAAGTTTCATCAAAATCCGTTCTGTAGTTTTTGCGTGAAAGAGTAACAAACACCCATCATTACAAACTTTCACATTTATAATATTAGTAGGATTAGTAGGATATTTAGTTACAAACTTTTTTCTTTTATTTAACATTTTAATACTTGTTAAATGGTTTGGGCAACCTAGAGTTGAAAAACCACTAAAGTTTGTGTCATACCTTTTAATCAAATAATCGAAATACAAAGTAATGTTTGAAGTCCGTTTTTCTTTCAACACAATTATTTCTATAGTTGCTTGTACAATTATATTTGCACGTTTTCTTTTCACACTTGCTTTACCGAGCTAACGAACTTAATACCTTTACTGAACAAAGCTAAGACCTCAAGCCCACAATTAACCGCAATAAGTGCTCAATCGAATAACATAATAGTAATTGGCTGTTACCTACATTTTTTACCGTCAGCAGTTTCTTAAACCTAAGTGCTCAGTGAAATGGCAATTACCTACACAAATATGTGCGCGGTATCGTGTAAAGATATAGAGACATTACGTTCAACGTACATTACAATAATTTGGGCCTTACATGGTTAAATAATGGTGTAATGATTTTTAAACTGTGGGAATAACATACGAACACATAATATTATTGTGGTGTTTTACTTAAGGTTCCTAACAAAGAAGCGCGTAATTTTTTTTGTCAATATTAAAACTTGGAAAGTATTTTTTTACAATCAAATGTCATCGAAGCCCTGCGCGAATTTACTGGCATAGTCATGTGACTTTTGCCAAAGACTTTAAATCTATAAAATTTGGCACAAAGTGCATTTTCAAATGAGGTCGAACAAGTATGTTAGAAGCTATATGTTATATTTCCTTTCAACGATTAATTAATGTTGCGAAAATAAAACACGAGACCATGCGTTGATATCACACCATATATTGTCTGACATTCTCCAATGACGTTTCTAATGTCATTCCACGGCGGTACAGATAACATATGCAACACTATACAATTATTTAACAGCTTTTTATTACTTAAGTGAATATTTACAATTCGGTTTTTGTGATTTTTATTATAGTCCCAAATTTAAAATTGCTGGTATAAGAGTTACGTGCTTTATAAAATCAACAGATATTACGCAAATGAGCACACAAATTGGGCGTAACAACAGGGTAATCTGTATTAATTGCGGAAATATCTGAAGTCTTGCCCAAGGCCATTACACCGGCAAATGAAGGCAAAAACTAGGAGGTCGAGGAACTCCACATGACTAAGAATGTGAGAAGCCAAAAAACAAGAACAAAGAACAATATTTTTTAAATCACAGGTCGCCAACGGTCAGGAAAACAACCAACAAATTGTTATAAAAGATTACATATAAATGACTCTACGTTTATTTCGCGAAGGAAATCTCTCAAGTTGTCTTTGAATGAGCGGCGTAGGATTCGCTGTATAGCAAAACTGTCAGCTGGCTCGCGGTACTTATCGATCACCCCCGAGACCCACAAAGCAATGATTGTTCAGAATCCTTGAATGGAGCACAAAAACTCACATTATTAATTTTATTGTATTCGAAACGAGATGTCGCCTTGAAGACAAGATCATTACACGCATAGTAACCATCCAGACCCGACCTCCGCGAGTTGTAATAAAACGCTTAGATTGCTTAATGTGGATGAAGTAGAGAAAGGTCAAATTAAATTGGTGGCGCTACCCGAACATCACTCTCCCACAAAACCATTGTAGGAACCGGTTGCAAAGAATCCGCCTTGCGTCATTTAGCCACGTGTAAACATTTTAATTGATGATATGCGGAAGACAAAAGCGATGATAGCGATCGGTATTCCTATACAGGTTTATTAAGTACATCTATTTTGTAGCTGTTACGAACCGCGTAACTAATATTCACCTGTTTTTGTTTATTTTACGATCCTTACAATGCAAATAATATTTACCTTAATATTATATTTTTAAACTTCCGATTCATGGCAATTTAACCTCTATTACAACTCACAAAGAAGGAAAAAGAAATTGAAAAAATGGTATAGAATTCCCGAAAATAAGAAATTACCAAGTAAAAGTGGATAAACACAAAATTAATTAACTTTCTTTTTCAGGACAAATGAAACATGGCCGTGCAATAATAATTTGTTCTTTTTCGATCCTACTTTTAAATGTACAAGTTTAAAAAGGGAAAATATGTTATGTGATTTTTATTACTTAGTTACTTTGCTTTTGAGCTTCAAAATAACAGCTGATTTTAGAGCAGTGTTGCGCCAAGCTATTAAAAAACAATGCATCGAAAACATAAACAAATGTAAATATGTATTTTTAAACTTGACACAATCTCTCACTAACTAGATAACTTATATTTTGAGGGTTAGTTTACCACAAAAGGTTTGCCAGCTTTTTGCGTCTAGAGACTTTTATGTGCCTATTTTTTTAAATAGTTTTGCATATAAGTACCGTTAGTTACTACGCATAAGCATTACCCTTAATTGTAAAAGAAAAAAAAATTAACAAAAAACAAAAACCGACTTCAAAAACCTAGGTGCACTAAAAAGCTAAAAATAAACATATAATTCGTTACGTTTGGAGTAGGTGCCAATCAACGTAAGACTTTAAAAACTGAGATAGGCAGGCAAACGAGCAGACGTTTCACCTGATGGTAAGTGATCAACGCCGCCCAGACTAGGCAACTATACACATGAATTGGCACCGACTCCAAATGTAATGAATTATATGGTTATTTTTAGCTTTTTGTGCACCTAGGTTTTTGAAGTCGGTTTTGTTTATGGTTAAAAAAATATTTTTTTCACGATTTTTAGTGTCAATAATCGTTGAAAATATGCAATTATATTGAAAATAATGCAATTATGTTGAAAATAAGTAAATATTTACAGCCAAAAAAAAACAAAAATAAGTTTCGATGTTTGTTAACAATCCGTATTAAACAAAAACTAATAATCAACCTAAATGAGAACTCCTAAAAAAGCCGTATACAATTAAATCATCCACGTAAATAAAAATGATCTTATTAAACATAAAAAAATCATAAAATGAAAACTACTGGGCCAAACTATGTTAAATTTCTATGGGACCAAATGACATCTATTCCGCATCAAACTAAAGAAGCATCACATAAATTGGATCATAAATCGCAGCGTAATCGGTGAACATACATTTAAAAAATCGATACCCATCGAATTGAGAACCTCCTCCTTTCTGAAGTCGGTTAAATACGTATGCTTTAACGAAAGTTTAACGTCTACCCATTAATTTGTCTTTAATTCCGTAACCACCGATACGATCCTCTTGCGGTTTTCTGCTACCATTACTGGAAAATACGCATTCCAAGACTAATTTTGAAATACGTTTTATGTCTGCTTTATAGCTTTTATGGCTTCATTTTATCACAACTGTGCTTTTTTATTCCGTTTGTGCATTCCGTCAAGTTTATTTGGGTTGGTCTCATTTAAAACCACTAACTGCTTATGAAAATTAAAATAATTGAAGTTTATCGTACCGCGACTTCCAATCTAGAACGTGTACTCTGCTAGTGTCAAGTAATTAATATCAACATCAAGTTATTTAAATATACATAAAAATAGTGATATAAATGGCGGACGAATCGCCATTCTTATTGGACGTTATTATTACATTGTTAATTTCATTCTGCGTTTAAATATATGGTCCTGTTTATTATTTTCAGTAATAAATAAAGTAGCTTTAATTTTATCATAAATGCAGGAAGTCGACTTTGCAAGCGCAAATCCGTTATACATTCCATTATTCATGTGAAATTGTGTCAGCCCCATACACATGTCGTAATTAACGATCAGCGGGCATCCCATGAGCAGATGGTCACTAGAGTACTGAGTCTCACATCCTCTACAGAAAATGTCTTGCAAATATTCCGTAATAGTCTCAATGACGTAAGTAAGTATATAGGATTTCTTCACGGATTTCATAGGTTTCTTGCACATAGTTTTTATGGAAGATTTAATTAAAGTAATATACAACGAAATTGACATTCTAATAAATAAAGCAAGCCTCACGAGGGGTAGTAAAAAGTTCCGAGTCCAACTGTCACTTGAATCCTCATCTTAATATGAACGTAGGCACCGAACGTCGATGGTAAATCTTAGGATGAAACGCTGCAATAAATATTTTGTAGTATGTCATTTGAGCCCGAAGGCATCCTAACCTGTATGTAACCGGCACACGACGGTAATTCGTCTCCTTCAAAAATTATTTATTATTTTAGCCACCAATTACTGTCAATAAATCGTGACATGTGCCCTTAGGTGATGCGGTAAAATTTCATTGGTGAATCGCAGTAGACACGACGAACATTTCGAAAGGAAATTTTATGGTACCAACTAGATAATATTTTCACATTACTGTATTTATCCGCCTCTGTGATCTCTAGCATTGGTGGGTGATTGCTTCACTCGTGTACTTTACTTTACCGTAACTATAAAAACTTATTGTATTCTAGATGAGTCAGCGAAAAAATATAAATGAAGTGAAATTGCATTTGTTTTCTAATGTATAAGTCACACAACAGAAGTTGTTTATACATTACTTTCATTCAAAAAAATATACCTGCAGGTGCTTTTGTAATTGACACCAGGACAATGGGAAGTGCCCTATAGGTTTTATTAAGTGAGTTTATAGGTATCAAAATAAATGGCAGTAACATTTGGTTGAATTTATTTTCTGCTTCAAAATACCTTAGTGTTTGATTTATTTCAACTTCGGCATATACATCCGTTCTTTTGAAAATATTCTTATTAGTCGGAAAAACGGGTATATGAGTAAATAAGTGTTTTTTGTTTAAGAGATAAGTAACTCAAAAGAAACAAGTTAAGGCAGAGCGTTATTTTGTACAATTAATAATATATTTGTCAAAATTGTTAATGCAATAGCTACGAAAATAAATAAATAGCGATTTTATAGAAGTCTTTTCCATCGAGCAGGCGGTAACCAAGAATATCTAAATCATCATGACAGTTACCAAACTGTTTCGACATAGAGGCGTGAATTGATTTAAAATTACAATCGATCGTCACTGGCTGTGATGATCGATGTCTTACAATCGGTCTTAGTGCGATCGGCGCCTGATAAAGAGGCATTCGATCGTTATACGAACGATTGGAACGCCTCACTTCGTAATCAGCGTCCAATGACGATAGACGACTTACACTTGCAATATGTTACACAGAAATCAGCAGAATTATTACGTAAATACGTTGAAAATCCGTTTTAAACACTTTCAAGTTCGTTAAAAGTTACATTATCGCCTAGCCTAGCCGATGTTGATTTACCTATTCTGTGTCCTAAACATTACTATTTATTAAAAGCATTAAAGTAAAACAAGACATTAGACCGATCGTATATCATTTTCATATTTCGTCACTATTTCTATGCTAGTCATATAAATGTAAGATTAGTTACCATATCGTAGCTAATGCTTGATTATCACGGTATTTTACGATGCACGACGACCTAGTTAAAGCACAATACGTATATTAAAATGTCCAATAACTTTCATGCTACACCACGAACCATCTCCAGACGATCACGCCTCTCGTAAAATCGGAAACGCATCCAGTAATTCTGTTTCCATGATTGTGACCGCCTTCGATGCGATTGGAACTTGTGAGTACGTTAGTAAACCTGTCAACAGCCAAATTACAGCGACGGGAGGACTTCATGAGGCCCTTTGAGAAGTCGTGTGAGCTATGCACTACCAATACTTGGCTCTGATACATGTTTATAACGCAAGTTCGCGTTTTCAAAGAGCGCTTAGGTATATGGTAGAGTTAACATTATTTGCGGAACAATAGATTTTACGAAAATCAAAAATAATATCAACTTTCCAAATAAGTAGATTGAATAATAATACATCATCACACCTATATTCCCCGAAGGGTTAGGCAGAGGTGGACTGCGCCCACACTTCGCCGATGTATTTTGGTCACAATGTAATAGGGGGCAAGCCTATTGCCATCATACCGGGCACTTTCTCCCTCAATACGAGGGAGATTTTTGAGCTATAGTCCACCACGCTGGCCCAGTGCGAGTTGGTGAACTTCACACGCCTTTTGAACGTACAGGTTTCCTCACGATGTTTTCCTTCACCGTTACATAGCAAATGGTAATCTCGGATGAAGATGAGATTCGCATATAAACTCAGAGGTGCGAGCCGGGGTTTAAACCTGCACACTGATTTCAAGGCGTGCGTTCGACCACTCGGCTACCACTGCTTAAATTAAAATTGAATGATGTTATAATATTAAGTTTCCTGTGGAGTCGTCTTTACCGTATTTTTGTATAATTTATTGAATTTGTCGTTGCTATTAAGTACTTGACCCACTAATTGCAGGTGCAGCGTTATCTTGTACCATTAAAATATCATCATTTTGTATTAAGAGAAGAAGATTTTTGTGACATGTTCACAGTTTAAACTACTTTTGATATTTGTTTACTATAGGTTTTTAAACTACGTTTGCCCTATTCAACTTATTATAAGTATAATACCTGCTGGCGTGCTGCTTCGCCTAGCCCATTTTGTGGCGATCCTCAAATCCGTCTTACTTTGATAATTTTCAATAATCATTATAACTTTCACACAATGTTAATAGTCAAATGTTGTATTTTTAATTCATTGGTAATAAATTGCTAAACTTAAAAAAAAACGTACTGGTCGAATTGAGAACCTCCTCCTTTTTGAAGTCTGTTAACAATTGAGCAAGTAATGCTACCGTGTATTGTAAAGAAATTTCATGAAAGACCACTTCAGCTGAATAGCTCTTATCAATGGTAGTTATGACATCGAGTTATGACATATGTTCGTGCAATAGAAAAATGACACAATTTGTCGTACGACACGACTAACTGACGTAACAATGACTATCGTCACGTTACTTCACATCGTTTAATTTGTGAGAGCAACACATAATATTATGATAATCTTACATATTAATACGAAGACGATAAGGTAGTGAACTTAGTATTATAAAAATAAATTGTCCTGAGAAAATTCTGCCTATTATAATTTAGTAATAAAACAGCAAAGATTTTCGTCATTATTTTTTTTTGTTACACACATTAAAGTAGATAAATTAATGATTAGACTTGAACAGGCATTCCTGGGAACTCGCCAACTATTAGAAGAATAAGACCGAGCTCAGAAGTGCGCCAAAATCCGGGCGTATTTTTTCCTCGATACCAAAACGAACTGTATTCACTCATAGACAAAGCACATTTTATAACGAAATGTTATCAAACACACGAGAGAATTTCGTCGTATGGTCGCGTGACTTACAACAGAAATTAGATCTTTATTCATATTATCATAGCGTACATTTCCAAACAAAGTCGAGTCCATGCGCTCGCCTCGGTGTCGCAGAACTTCATGACTCATTACAATTTGTTCTGTAGGAACTAGGTATAGTTCGATTAATCCATGAAAATGCACACCACCCTCTTCTCTGCCGAGGAAATGGTTACTAAAGTAAGGAATGCGGAGTGAGTGAGGCGCATCTATTTCGATTGAATAGGTTATACGCATTACGTGCAATTAACTTTTTTATAGGTAATTTTCTATGGTCAATGTGCTTATTAGTCTAGTAGGAGGTAGCAGCTGACATGCCAAGAAGCCTGTCGCATACTGACCACTAATCTGATCCTTAAGGTACATACTACAAATTTTATTACCATGTACTACAGATAGTTATCGAATATCCGCCAAATCAGGGTACAGTGAAAGTAGATGCCAATACAAATAGAAGAAAGGTTCACAAGAAACAGGAAGCGAGTAAATCCAATATTACTTGAAGATTGTTATAAATGTAGTCCATTTCGACAAAGCAATACCCGGCCTTTACGGTATCTATACATCGTTTATCTGCTGAATTCAACAAACGGCTTTCAGGGTGTTTATCTTGACATACATAGGTCGGCTGGCCGCTGAGCCTTGGCTGTGAATGAGTGACGTCAGGGTGGCCTGACAGATCCCATTACTCACTCGATCATCCCACTTAGGCTCTATCCACACAGTAAAGCCGGCTGCCCGATAATTACGGGCATAACGGTAACGGATATGAATTCGGAGAAAATTTTGTAACTATAAAATGTTTTGGCACTGCACATCCGATTCCGATAAGCTCATAATCATTGAACAGCCGGCTTTATCGTGTGAATTGCGGCCTTACGTGAACCATAACCAAAGATACATGATCCCTATTGTTTCATTTTCATGCAACGTAGATTCGTCCACCAATGTTTCTTTGTTACGAAGAACAATAGTTGGGGCGATCTCACGGTTTTTACTCATCACACTAGCTACCATTTATTTTGTCCGTTAAAATGTTTATCTATCTATCTTCTATATCTATAAAATGCTTTGTTTCAAATGACTGAATGACGGATCAACGCACAGTCTAAACCGCTGGTCGTAGAGACCTGAAACTTGGAGGGTGTGTAAATCGTCTCGAAATACTATCGCCAATTGACGTCATATACAGGATGTTTCAGAAGTCCGAAATAATAGTTTGACGTTTCCATCAGTATTCGCTATACTACTTAATGGTATAGAAATTTGATCGAAATTCGACCTTGTTTTTCCACCTTTTTTTTCGTTGTCAATTTCAATAACTCCTAATATCTCGAATCCTACGTAAAATTTGCTAGTGCTGTTTTGTGAATATTGGTAGTCGCCCCTTATAAGTTTAGCTTATATTGCTGAATAAGGTCATGGATGTACCCAAAGGCAAGAACACGATACCCGTGACAAAAATTCAAAGGGCTATAACTCAGAAACTATGATAGTTAGGTAGAGTTAGACCTACTTCTACTTTAATTAACAAAACTAAAACCAATTACATATTGAAGATTATTTTAAAAAAACCTCCACGTGTATTTGTTACAAGAACGTAGGTTGCATATCCACATCGAATAGCTAGACTTATTCGTTGATTGAGGAAAGAATAAGCCCTCTTGTCGCTATTTATTGGATAATAATAAATAATACTTTATTACTCGAAGTTACAGTTTGACTTATAGCTATTACAGAGGACATAGGTGCTTAAATGTCATTTAAAAACGAACTAGACTTATATTTGAACACCTTTATAATACAGCTAATCGTTTATAAACCGACTCAATATTAGTTAGACAACTATGGTTTCTGCAAAAAATGGCTACCACAGAATTATTTCAAGGTTTTTTTATTCACACTCCGTAAATAAATTGTTTCATGCGTATCTTGGTTACAAGCTCAATAAGTCAGATCCTTCAATGTTTATCCATCATGTTCGTATTTCGTAATCGGCAAAGGATTGAATTACATTTCAGTGTAAATTAAATTAGTGTCACAATGTAAAATCATTGGTCATTTTCGCTGCCGCGAAAGAGTTTGGCGACGGATAAAAAAAATGTTGGAATGCGAAGTAAATACCAGAGTGACTGGACAACAGTACAAAAAATAAATGAACGTAAGTATTGGTTGTTACTAGGCACCTATAGAGGTGTTCATTTTATGTGATTGCATGCGAAACATTCTCTTTTATGTGGTGTTCATAATAGCACTCTCTACTTATTGTTTTTGACAACAAAACAAGTGGTTTTATGAAAAGGACAGGAGCGGTAACCAAGCCTAACATCGCACGTTATATCCTCTGAATACGTATTAGGAGAATATTCATAATATAAATAGTTATAAAAGTACACTGTCCAACCATGAGTTCAATGTAAAAATTCACGCTTACTAACTGCTAGTAGCTTTAAATAAAAAATAAACCAAATTGTTAGTACCTACTGCGCGAGGCCATACAAGCACTAATAGTTTCCATATGAAGTATTTTACGTAGACAATAGTGACTAGCGATCATCATCCGTCAAACTAATGATAGAACAGCTGCTTATTCAAAGTACTGTCAACTAAGATAGACGTCCAACTCTATACATTTAATTTCAAGCATGATCGTTGAAGTTGTCGAGCAATAGTAGTATTTACCTACTATACAACTCTACCTACTATCAGTGTTCTGTGGTAGGAAAGCGGCAGGTGACATGGAGGCCAGTGGATCGATGCACGGTGTCGCTTACGCCTCACCGGCGATCGGATTACCACTGGCTGCGGTTTGCAACACAACTCTTCGAAACAGCAATACTGATACGTAATTACAATTTAAGTAGGATCATCAAGGTGAACCGCTCGGTTTTAAATGTTATCCGAACATAAAAATAGTAACATTGTACTTGTAGCGTGGATACGAGAACAGTAGCTCTACCGCGATTTTTACTTACTGTATTTCTCAACCATTAACGTAAAATAAATGTACGATAACGTTGACCACCCAGGATAATTAGAGGCATAAAGTATTTTACCCCCGTACCTATGTTAAGCGACTAACTAACGTGTAAACATAGTAGACCTGAGTAGAACAACTGCATTTAAAATCCTTTTTTTGCAGCATTCATGTATATTATTTCTGGCCAGTTGTAAAAATATATTGAGTAAGTAAAAAAGTATTAATGATATTTGATCGTAAAAAAAATAGTTGTTAATGTTTTTATAAGAGCGATCGATTATTTTCTCACCTCTACGCGTGATAATTGGTCGCGATTGGATACGCTCGAGCTGGATTTCTTTGTTTTCCTTAATAGCTCACAACAGTCGACCGAACCAATTAATATTGAACGCACACGATACAAATAAAGTCGTCGAGCACTGCCAACGTCGAAACTCCGAACCTCGTCTGTGACAACCGAGTCAATAAAGCCACGCTTACCACGATACAAATTCACGTGCACTTTACAAATATGTACCTTATGGACCTTAAAACAAGAACTTAATCAGCTGCAAATTGTATTTCATGCACTCCTTAACGTTGCTAGTTTACAAGCGAATTCCGAACTTGCTTCGTAGTGCAGTGTTAAGATTTGTGCACCTGTATGTTCCAAACAGAAATTACTCATGAAATCAAATGTCACATACAATACGCCGTAACAAACCGAGAGTAACAAGCGAGCATTACTATAACTAACCTAAGAAGCTATAGTTTAAGGTCTCCTCCGGTGAAGCTGTTAAGGCCAACTCACGGCCAACAGCGTAGTCCATTAAAAATAAAACAGTTTAAGGGACACTGGGGTGTCAAAGCTAGCGCGCTCGCGTCAAATCTATTGCCATACCAAAACCAGCTGTATTGACTCATAGAAAAAGTTCATTCTTCATTTAAATTACACTGACAGCGCGAGCGAATTTTAACGCGTAGAGGTGTGGCTTCTACCACAGAAATTTAAACTTTACGCATATTGACGCAGAGTTCATTTTGTTATTGCAAAATATTTTGACGCGCGAGCGCTGACGCACCAGTGTGCCGGGGGCTTTATAGTTTCATTTGGGAATTTTCTCAATAAAATTGATAGTCCTTGAAAAGAACACAATGGAAATTGGAAACCAAGTTCGTTCCCACGATTTATACGATTTTGAAATATAACTACGGTTTGTAAATAATTACAGCAATAATGAAATCGATAATCCAACCTTCAACGATTTCAACATTCCTCGGAATTGATTTTAAGAAATTTTATTTATACTATTTATCACTCCATTTCCAAATTGATATCAATTTGTGTGTGAATAGCTGATACTTACTGTTTACATAGTACGTTATATATAGAAACATCAAAAGTTGGCCCATAAAATTTATAGAAACTTCTAAACCATTGATTCCGTCAAAATTGAGTTTACACTAAGTATCAATACATATATACTAAGTAACAACAAAGTAATTTAATATAAAGGATTACGTACTACATCAGTAATTGAATTACAAAAAAAATGCTGGAAAAACACAGTTTTTTTAAACGCGTGAGTCATAATGCCTTCTTATTTATTGTATACTCACAAATCTCAATTAACTCATACAAGCAATTCGCGATGTTTCATTCACAATTACAACACTCTAATATACCTATAACAATCGTGAATTACTCGTCAAAAAAAACTGTAACATACATTCACATATAACACAAAAGAGCGTAGAGATCGGCTTTTCATGAGGGTTCACTGACCCGCTCGTTCAGGATATGCACATAGACAAAAACGGCGCGCGACAAAGGACTGGCGTATCTCCGCATCTAAACACGCACTTTTTCACAGTATCTGCTCACACTGCATGCTATACAGAAACACCCGTAACACTCATACTAAATCTACGGACTCTATCAAATTTAACGGGATTTATAAGCTCGCTACTTCGTTTTTATGGAACTAAGACTACTACACAATCCTACCACTGTTACTTCTGTAAGATTCAGGATCTACAGAGGTATCTAAGGAAGATGCCGAAGGTTTGAAGGTTCGGCGAGTCCTGGGTAAAAACTAAATTATTAAGAAACCCAGTTATTAAGCTAGAAGCTTGCGCTAGGAATGAGCTCACTAGAATATTCCTAGCGAGCTGAAGAAAGTTCGCCGCAGTGGAAGAGTGACAAGTCAAGCCTTTAAGTCAAGTGTCTGTTACGCTATGTTCCAAGTTTCAGGTTTCGCCGCATTAAAGTATTGTTTTACAGTACTTGCGCCTTCTCGGTTGGGTTATAAAAAAATATTTTGAGAAGTCTCGTATTTGGCCTTTAAATGTTTTCTATAGTAACCCAATCGATAGTATTCGTTGAAATAATTACAGTATACCTGTTTATAAAACTTTTGTAACGTATTATTCTAGACAGTCATTTATCATAAATATTGTTTAGGTATGACCAAAAAAATCGTATAAAATCAATCTAACTTGGTGACAGACCGTCATTAATCATTATTATTTCAATCGCACTCCATAAAATTGGAATCTAGATTTATCTGAATTATTTAAATATAAAATATTAACGACTTCATTTGTCATATCTAATGTCTAATGGAGTTCCAAATGAAAATAAATTTCTAGGCACAAAGGTATCTTAATTAAATTATGATCGCTTCCATACATTAATACTTTGTCACTGAACATCTGTTCCCGTGAAACCCGTAACTATCGAGTAGTTGACTTGACCGTGTGATCCGCTTGTAGGCGCATCTTTACACCTAGGAGCACAGTCACTACCACTCCCCTCACGGTAACTGCCCAAGCCGAGGTCGTGCCCTCTGTGGCGCCCTTGAGCTAGTTGCCACCCTTTTCCGCCCTTAAGGCCTTGGTTGGAGTGCACTCTGCGTTCGGCACTCCTCCGGTAAAGCTGTAAAGGCCACCTCACGGCCAACAGCGTAGTCCATAAAAAAAAAAATACCGTGTGAATTGTGAATATAGCCAAAGGTCCCCGCCCACTGGGGCATCAACCCTCGCGCGTATTTTTTTGCCAATACTTAAACTATTGGTATTGGCTTGTAGATAAAGTTCATTCTTTAACAAAATGACACTGACAGCGCAAGCAAATTTTGAAGCGCGGGTTCTAAAGACCTAGTGTGCTTTAATCATCAAAGGTCGATACCAAGTAGGTTTGCCGTAATAGGTAACAAGTATCTGAAATGCGTTGTCGCTTACTTTTACTACTTTTTAATGCTCTTAATATAATGTTATCCCTGAAATAACGACCCACAGGAATCTCGGTTCGATGACAATTCCAACTTTAAAGTGATCGTTAACGCCCTGTACGCACTTGGGCTAGCGAATAGATTTGTCATAAGTGAGTATCAAAATATAAATGAACAGTAATTTTTATAGTAGCCGAGTGGTCGAACGCACGCTTTGCAATCAAAGTGCGCAAATCATGTGCTGGTTTCTGTGAATCTAATTTTCATCCAAGATTATCACTTGCTAAGAAACGGTGAACGAAAACATCGTGAGGAAACCTGCACGTCTATAGAAAGGCGTGTGAAGTTCACCAACCCTCACTCGGCCAGCGTGGTGGACTGAGGGAGAATGTGCCCGGAATAATGGCAATAGACTCGCCCCCTATATTACATTGGGATCAAAATACATCGGCGAAGTGTGGGCGCACTGCAGTGCACCTGGGTCTACCCCTTCGGGGAATACAGGCGTGAAGCTGTATTTAGTATTTTTATATTTTTTATAATTGTCACTTGCAAATAGTATTTTTATAATATACAAGGTTATTTATTAACTTAACTATTTTTGAATTCCTACCTTGTGATAATATATATAACGATTGAATTTCCGTGATGATAAAACACTTGATAACACGTCAATAGCCATCATGATGCCAATTCGTTGCAAATGCCCTTCTTCTTTAAGATAATACCTACATTCTTAGATACATCCACCGTCTTTATCATCTTCATTACCCACTTTTATTCATTAGTATTTATTGAATATATCCTTGCTTTTAATTACTTGTCACCGACACAAATACCCGCTAATTATTCATTTAGTAAAAAATAAATGAGAAAAATACATTTTTAAGACATAAAGATTGGACGCGTGTGTTAGGACGCGACAGTCGGTGCAGGGTTTGAACATTAATTTTACAACATTTGATAAGTTCAAGAGAGACCACATTATGGCGGCAACTATGATATCAAAGTGCCACTTACAATAAGTGAATGCTACTTAAATACTAATGGACGGGTACCTCCATTCACTTAAAATTATCTTCAGATTACGCGTGTAACGTAATACTATTAACATACCAAATTCTTTAATAGTTCTCGACTGATACGATCTGTTTCGTTTGAGACTATTAAAATGATTTATGTCATTACATGTTTTGTCTGCTATGTTGATTTGGTGAAAAAAAAAACTTGCGCTTGTTAAAGCTCTGTGCCTACAGGTGTGTCAAAGTTCGGACGTCCAACTCCTTGTCCATACCAAAACGAACTGTATTAACTCATACAAAAAGCTCATTCTTCAACGACATTTCTTTGATGACAGGAGTGAATCTGGACGCATGGTCTCACGGTTTTTGCCACAGCAATTGAATCTTTATGAATATTTTGTTACAAAGTACATTTTCAAATAAAGTTCATTTAATTCAGTCGCCCCAGTACATCAGGCACTTAAAACGTGTACAATACGGAACTAGTATTGTAAAGTTTAAAAAAACTTGTAGCTTGGTAGTTAGAGCATTGATATATTTCCCAGAATATTTTTAAATTCGACAATGTACCTATATTCAAGAATATATATTCTGCACTCAATGTCAGTTATTGGTCTCAATGTCAGGTATGTGTTCTAAATATCAATTATCAATCACTTGCTTAGCAAATTTATGGACATTCAAATCCATGTATAATTAAATTTTTAGGGGCATTTAGAGGTATTCGTTTAAATGGGATTACATTGCAATAGGGCGGAAACGGTCCGGTATAGCAATAGGCTCGTCGCATCGGCTTTGTGTGCTTACACCATAGCGCATATCTGCCAACCTCAGAGGGGAATACAGGTGTGATAATGTATTTTATAGGATAACTTAAATATCTAATAATATGATGTCAACGGGTCTAAATTTAGGGCACTAATTATTGCTAATACCAAAACGTGCCGTATGAACTCGTCGAAAAAGCTCATTTTCCCATGAAATATCATCAACGATGCGAGCGAATCGTGGCGCGTGGACACGTGGCTTTTTACTACAGAAATTAAAACTTTATGTATATTGCTACAAAGTACATTTTCAAAAAAGATAACTCGCTTGTCCCCATGTATCCGAAGCTTAAATCAAATAGATTATATCGGAATAATTTTAATGTATTGCAACACACGTATCAAGTCTAATTTAATGATAGTCCAAACCAATTTAGCCCGTCTAATAAATATTCTGAACCAAGGTCAGGGTGATATTGAAATCGACGGCGTATGACCTCGATTCGGGGAAAAATATATTTGTGATATGCGACATGGAGTGGCTCAACCTTGAAGCCCAGCGCATACTGGGACGTCAAAAGTCGCGCGTCAAACCTTTTGCCAATACCAAAACGAACTCTACAGGGTGTATCAGAAGTCCTAAATAATACTTTGCCGTTTGAATGAGTATCGAGTATACTTAATGGTATCAAAATTTGATCGAAATTCGAACCTGTTTTTTTTAACTTTTTTTCTTTAACTTGTAACATCTTGAGTTCTTAGTTTAATTTTCATGTTCTGTTTTGTAAATTTTGGTAGTCGTCCCTCACAAGTGTAGTTTACACTGTTAAATGGGATTATGGATGTACCCAAAGGCCAGAACACGATACCTATGACAAATTTTCAAAGGTCTATAACTCAGAAACTATGATAGTTAGGTATAAACTGTCTTCACTATGCATCCACATATGAGCTACCGTATACCCAAAGTATTACTTCACATCCTGTATATCAATAAAGATTGAAGTTCTGTGGTAAATGCCACGCTTCCGCGCGCCAAAATTCGCTCGCGTTGTCAAAGTTATTTCGTTGATGAGTGAACTGTTTCTATAGGTCAATGGAGTTCGTTTTCGTATTGGAAAAAAAATCAAAAAGCGTGTTTTGATCGCTCTAGTGTGTGGAGGGATTTGAGGCAGTGCCTCGTACTGCAATAAATACTTTTTCTAGAATGGAACACAAAGGAAAATAAAACAGCCTAGGCATTGTATTCATCGTTGACCTTGTCTGAGATACCTACTAAAAAAAGGCAGTCCGCCATTTTGCCTTTTAATTTTAATACCTTCGTTTTAAACCAAATTGATTATCATGCCACTGTATGGAACACAATTGGTCCAGTCGTTTTGGAGATTAGCCAGAACAAACAAACAGATAATTAGTTAACAATAAAAGTTATTAAGTACCTTATCGACGGCTAAAGGCGAAGTGACTCAAGCGACATGGCTTCGGGTAATATTGAATTGTATATATCGTTGGAATCAGCTAATTTTTCTCCGTCTTTCGATCTGGGTTTTGTGCAGTTACCAAAATGGCGCTTGAGTCAATTTGCCTTTACACCGTCGATATATACCTACTTACATATGATATACAATACATCATCACGACTGAATTCCCCGAAAGGGTAGGCATAGGTGCACTGCAGTAATAGGGGGCGAGCCTATTGCCATTATACCGAGCACATTTCCCCTCAATACGAGGGAGATTTTGGACCATAGTCCGCCACGCTGGCCCAGTGCGGGTTGGTGAACTTCACACGCCTTTCTATAGACGTGCAGGTTTCCTCACGATGTTTTCCTTCACCGTTCAGCAAGTGGTAATCATTATTGAAAATGACTTTCGCACATGAAAATTATATCAGAGGTGCGGGCCCGGGATTTGAACTTGCACCCCTTACGTTCAAGGCAGGCGTTCTTGCACACGAGGCTACCACTGCTTACATATGCATTTAGTAAAAACTATTATTTTGATATTTCAAACAGACTTTCCAAAACTGTTTAATACACAATTTATTTCGTAATCGAAATACTGATATTGAAACGTGTCCGATGTTTCTTAACTTTCTTACCAATAAACACCAACGCAGTTAACTTTCCAATTGGCTTTTCACACAATGACGCAATATTTTCACATGAAAATCGTTGCAAATACAATAATTACCCCGTATTAGACACGCATTAGCCTTTTATGGGGGATTTAATGCATTTTATACACCACAAGCGGTCGCAGAGGCGTTTGAATGGAAATTCAAGCCACTGGGGCACACTGGGGCGTCTACTCTTGAGCGTCAAATATTTTGCCAAATATTTTTTTTATTCGTGTAGGGCAAAAAGCACTTACAAATAGTCAGATTCTTCCAACGGTTCGAAATGCTGCTTCCAATGAGAAGACCGGGTAAGAAACTCAATTATTACTCTTTTTAAAATGATAATTAGTAAGGATTGTGAGTAATACATTCTCAGGAGCAGCAACGCCATGAGAGCAGGCAGCACCTTTGCCTCAATACTAGAGAAGAATTATTCACGCAGTCTAATATTAGATACAAATTTTGGCATTACGCTTTGGAAGCTAGTATGTATAAGGTGCGCTTTCTCCCATTTACAGTACAAGGATTACTCTAAATCACAAGTGGCTATAGAAATAATTGCTTTGGTGTGATGCCTTCAAAACGAATTAAACAAATTTTTCTTCTTCTTTTTTTACCAAATGAATAATATTACTAACTAACTACAGCCCTTTTAACGTCCCACTGCAGAGCACGGGCCTCCTCTCAATGTGAGGGGGATTCAGGCCATAGTCCACCACGCTGGCCCAGTGCGGGTTGGCAGCGAAGATCTTCATTCCGACCTTGGCCTCTTCTCAATTAACAACACTTAAAAACACTTAAAAATAGCGTCCGAACGCTATTTTAAAAAAGCCGCGTCGCATTTAAATCCTCTAATTGTCGCCGCCGGCAATTACGAGCCAGACCCCGCGCACACATCATCAACTCGTCGCCGCCGTCCGCGGCACGTGTTGATTGATCCTTCCGACACGATCACCGCCCTCCTCGACCCGGGCGTTGAGAGGGCCACCAACACACCTACACCAGCCTCAAACAGACACCGATCTCGCCGGCGAGGTCGAGGAACCCCCTCTTCCGCTCGTAGGTGCATCTTTGCACCTAGGAGCGCAGTCACTACCTCTCCCCTCACGGTAACTGCCCAAGCCGAGGTCGTGCCCTCTGTGGCGCCCTTGAGCTAGTTGCCACCCCTTTCCGCCCTTCAAGGCTTGGTTGGAGTGCACTCTGCGCTCGCCACTCCTCCGGTAAAGCTGTAAAGGCCACCTCACGGCCAACAGTGTAAGTCCTTCAAAAAAAAAAAAAGTGGGTTGGCAGACTTCACACATCTATCGAGAACTAGTCAAGTTCCCTCAGACGTGCAGGTTTCCTCACGATGTTTTCCTTCACAGTTTCATAGCAAGTGATAATCTCGGATGAAAATGAGATTCGCACATAAAACCAGAGGTGCGAGCCGGGGTTTGAACTTGCACACTTTGATTGCAGGGCGTGCGTTCAACCATTCGGCTACCACTGCTACCTTAATGATTTTTTAATGGAATAAGATAAAGAATGCACCTGCGATTGGCGGTATTTATTTCAATGACACATTTAATAAATACACATGCAAAATAAAAATGGATGATTACAGTGATAAAGATGAAAAAAACCTGTATAAACTCTTCTTCTTCTTTTTTTACGAAATGAGTGAAATGATGATATTTTGATGGAATAAGATGAGGAATGCCTGCACCTGCGATATGCGGTATTTATGGCAATGTCGAGTAATTATAGCAAGGACAAATTCAATAAATACACATTATAAATAAAAATGGATGGTGACAGTGATAAAGATGGCGGATGAAAACAGCAATATCTTTCCCCCTGTATAAACTCATAGTAAAAGTTAATTCATCAACGAAATGACACTGACAGTGCAAGCGAATAATGAATACAAATTTTGGCTTTATTATGCATGGGGTGGCTTTTACCACAGAAATTCAATCTTCATGTATATTGACGCAAAGTTGGTTTTGGATTTGGCAAAAAAATACGCGTGACTTAGACGCCGCGGTGTGCGGTAGCCCGTGCGCAGGAAATATAAGACGCGCGGAAACGCCTCCGCGTGCCCTCAATTTCACTTTGATCTATTCAAATGCGACATAGTATACTACCGCGATTTAAATCAAGAACCGTATATCATTTTACGTTTCCCTTACGATATTGTATACAAGCTTTGTATTGCATTCGTTGATGTTATATGTAGTAGCATTATTATCAGTATAATAACTTATATCTGCTTGTTTATTGCTATTGGAGAAAATTACAATAAATCAATCCACAATACTTGAGGATGGCCTTTTTGGGATTTGCCCTGGTCTTGGTGTAACTGGAATTGTTACCAGTCCATTGTATGGTACCTATAATACTTAACATTGCTTAGTTCGAGATCTTTTTTTTTTTTTTGAAAGGACTTACACTGTTGGCCGTGAGGTGGCCTTTACAGCTTTACCGGAGGAGTGGCGAGCGCAGAGTGCACTCCAACCAAGGCCTTAAGGGCGGAAAGGGGTGGCAACTAGCTCAAGGGCGCCACAGAGTATGCACTGTCTCGTGATAATTGATATTAAATTTATTTAGGTTATTAAATGCTGATAATCGGCGCTTCCAGCTAGGATTTTGAGTTAAATTGATGCAGTTTATATACTTTAGAACAACTTAACACGTCCGCTGCGTAAATATATTTAATGTACTTTCAACAGGTACGGCATGAGGTTATATTGACTCATAGAGATAGTAACTTCGTGTACGCTGCGCACTGAATGAAAGTTAGCGATGAGCCAATATGATCTCAGAACGCAGTGAACGAGATAAAAAGATAAAAACAATTTGTCAACAGTTATACGAAAATATTGTCCGCATTGAATTTTAAAGTGAAACAGACTTTTTAATAATAAGATAAGCTCTCTTTGCGCTTGAGACCCATATAAAAGTAATTTTATTAGTCTCTTACTTTGTACTTATCTTACATATTGTAATGAACTGTCCACTTGGATAGTGTATAGTGAGTGGAATGCTGTTACAAAATATGTACAAGCTTTTGAAAATGGGCCTTTATCAATTTATAATGTAATTTCTATTCAGATTATCTCACTTTCTGATACAATATAAACATTACAATACGTTGTTACCTAGACAATTTGTTAACGCAGTTATAGAACTCTTATTGTACCGAAAAATGCATTTTTAGGCTCTTATAGGTTTCTATAAATTCGCCTCTTTATATTTATTAGTAATGTATTTTTTTTAATTAAGCTATAAGCAATTCTTTGGATATTATTTTTATGTCTTCATTCATTATTCTGTAACAAAACAGCACCTTAATATATGTATTGAAAATTGTATAGAAGATTGAACAAAACGTGAAGTTTGTTACTATTTGGTTTCGCGTCAACATCATATCCAATATTGTCTATTTGTAGTATCAAAGACATATCTCACCACGAAATTTATACGATAGTATACTTATGACGAAATCTCGTTTTTTAAATTATTGTCTGTCTGCCTGTTTGTTCCAGGTAATGTCCGAAACGGCTAAACCGGTTTGACGGGACTTTCATAGGCAGATAGCTGAAGTAAAAAGGAGTAACTTAGGCTACATTTAGCAAAATAATGTGGGTCCTTAAGTTCCACGCAGATGAAGTCACGGGCTCAACTAGTTCATATATAAAACCCTACCCTACTTAATTGTGAAATAAAGTACCATTGCTATAGTATTACTGGGAAGCCATATAGCTGCATTGGAAGCCTTGCAATACTGCACTCGTCTAATCCGTCTGTCTGACCAGCGCGCCTTGTCGCTGCCGACCTTTGACATGAGAACCATAGACACTGGATCCTTACAAGTCTATTAATCCTTGCAGCTTACGACTTGTATAGTCATACATGGGTTTCAATGGCCACTTCAAACAATTCCTCATTAACGAAATAATTTCATGACTTTTTAATAATCTGCGCGGGAATCGCTCAAATGCGTGATTATTTTACGAAAATGAGCGAAACTGCTAATGGTTCACTCAAAATTAAGAAGAATTGTTCTGAAGCCGTTTTAAATCCCCGAAGGTGTCCAAAATAATGCATACGTTTCTATGTCATACAGTATTTAGGAATGTACCAGTACAAACCATAGATTCAAGAGCTAAATAAACTATTCCAAATTCAACGTTTTGAAGAACATTTTGAAACCTATTTACCGTTTTCGTTTGAACTTTGTTTGTAATTGTCAGATATGAATACACTGTAAAGATATTACCTACTAAAAATGTGTGTTATCAATTTTAATTCATTCTAATATAATCATATATATATAGATATACACATCAGGTGTTACTAGAGTATATAAAGTCATACTTCAAGCTACCGTAGACCTATAATTTAGAATATGCACCAATCATAGGATATTTGACATTACAGCACTTAACAGAATGTGGGAGCATAGTCGTGACACCCAGGCGATTATTCAGACGTACTCAAAGCAACATCTGTCACTGTTCTACGATACCCAGGATTAATTTGCATAGCAAAAGGCTTTGCATAAATCCCACCAATATGCGAAGGCTAATTGGACGTCGTTAAGCAAAAACGATTCAATCCACAAAATTGACAAAATTTGTTAAGTTACCAAATGGGGGCAAACGGGGGCATTTTCAATCAACAATAAAGATCAATCGAAAAATAAATAGATTTTAACACCACCAAGCAATTTTACCACCTAAGTAGGTAACTATCCCAGATGTAACACGTTATCATACTTAAAGCTCCCAAACTGACTTGATATGGATTGGATCATTTTTGTTTAACTACGTCCAAAGTACAACGATGCATGGAGACTCCTATTTTGAGGCTATTATCTACACGAGCGGTCCAAAGGTCTATTTGTGGAAGTTACAAAAGAATTCTTAACTCGCCTCACCTAGTTTAAGGTGTAGTGTGGACACAGATGTTAGCGTCACCTAGATTGCTCTGCACCGAATGGGGCGAATTAACTTATTTTTGAAAATGTGCTCTGTGATAGTGCACATAAAGATTGAATTTCTATGGTAAAAGCTACACGAACACGCGTCAAAATTCGTTGGGGTCATTGTTATTTCGTTGCAAAATGTGCTTTTAATGTAAGTTAATACAGTTGGTTTTTGTATAAGCGAAAGAATAGGTCGTAAACGATTTGCCGCGCCTGTATGCGTATGTCGATAAGGGCCAGAATTGTTTAAGAGTGCAATTTTATTTTCAATTACACAAGGAATCATAAAAGCAAGTATATACCCAACGTGAATATACCTATTCCAGCTATTATATTAAATTTAGATTAATGAAATATAATAACAGTCACTCCTCAGCTCCCCTGTGTCCAAGGAAGAATCAATTAAACGATATTTTAAAGCTTGCCATTTTAATTACGTCGTATAATAACTTGATTAAAATTCTTTTCAAACACATAATGAAGTTTTCCAGAATCTATTAATTCAATGGCGTCCCTGAGGTACGATGTTTACGACTCATATATTTCGAATGTACAAATCAATAAAGTATTCCTGCCGTGCGGTAATTATTATACGAATAGTGTTTAATGCCCCACAAACTGGGGCGTCAAAAACGCGCGTCAAAATTTTAGCCAATACCAAAAAGAATAGAATAACTTTATTCATTAACGATATTAAATTAGTGATGCGACTCGAGCCGTTTTTTACTCGAGTGATTCGAGTGAATTTGTACATTCGTTACTCGAGTGAAAATAACTTTGACTCGAGTTCGTTTGCACTCTAGTTACCGAGTCAACTCGGTGCGCCGAGTAGATTCGGTAAGCGCTGTCGCAACTTAATTAGTCGTAAGAAGTCATTTTATTTTTCTATGTTGATTAATGACATAAATAAGGTAAATATTTTTTTTTATTTTATTTCATATTACCAAATATTTATTACTAATTTAATAAAAGTTTTTTTTTATTAAAACTAATCAAAACTCAGCTCGAGTGATAAATTCTTACTCCAGTTGCAAGGAGTGTAAGTAGTTTACTCGAGTGACTCTAAAACTCGAGTGACGTAGTAATGTTACTCGAGTGACTCGAAAACTCGAGTGACGTAGTAATGTTACTCGAGTGACTCGAGTCGCATCACTGTATTACATTGACAACGCGAGTGAATTTAGACGCGCGGTAGCGTGGCTTTTACCACTGAAATTTAATCTTCATGTATTTGACAGAGTTCATTTTGGTATTGGCAACATATTACAACGCGCGGTTTTTGACGCTCAGGTGTGACGGCTTCAACATTCCTTTTTCGGAAATACCAATTATATTATACAGTCAGCTTTGAAAGTCGATTATACAATACGCCATGCCCTTTGTTTACGATGACGACTGATATATGGTCACCTAGGCAGTTTACAGTATTTCCCATAGGAGCGTTAACTGCTTCGCGGGTAAGTTTCATTGTCAAGTCAAATATTTATTGTAATTTATTCCGACACTCGACAAAGTTACTTGAGTTAGCATACCCTACTCACAATACGTGTTAGTGTACACATGCATAATTCTTGCTTGCTATTTTCCAATTTGCATGTAACTAAATAATAGGAGAGTTATGTTCAAGGCATTACGCAGTCGTTGCGTTGCAGTTTCTGTTATCGTGGGTAGGTTTACTACTAATATATAGGTACTTAAATGAATTGAATGGTTTTCGGTGAATATTGAATTCTTTCTCTTATTTTAAAACGAAATTTAATGAAATGAGATAAGGGACGCCTCCACCTGCGTTTAGCGGGCATTTCAGACAGTGTCAAGTAATTAACAGCAAGATCAAATTCAATAAATACTTATTATAAATTATTGTAGTGCATCATTATGGTGATGAACGTGGTAATGTGAGAATTGCCCCCCAGAGGCGCATCAAAACCAGCGCGACTTTTTTTGCCAATACAAAAACTGACTGTATTAACTCCCACTAAAAGCTCATATTTCTACGAAATATCATCGATGACGCAAGTAAGTTTTCACGCGTGCTCTCGTGGCCTTTACGCCAGAAATTCGATCTTTATGTATTTTGGCACAGAGTTAATAAAAATAAATTAAGTTCATTCGCTCGCCTCAGTAGTGCAGGGCGTTACTTTAACCCTACATTACATTAATAAATAATAATTTGTAATCACATAGCACTTATTGTATTTTTAATACACCAAGACTTCATACAATATCTAAATTACAAAATATTGTATAAGGCTTTATTTACATGAAAAAGTCGGCTGCTCGATAGTTACGGGTCCTTACAAATAACAGGACTCCCGTCTCGTGTAGCATCGTGTGAACGCTATCGTACCTATCGGGTAGTCGGCTCGACCATGTGATTGTCTAACGTAAGCTCCTTAATTATTAAGATTAATAGCAGGTGACGTCATTCCGCCCACTATAACCCAGTCGTGGTTTTCGTGGGCAGTTTCATTGTTCGAATTTCAATATCAAGCCCATAGTAAAGATAGCGTACGGCGAGCCTTGCTCAGACCCCGGCCGAGGTCAGTCGCACGCGCACTCTACAAATAAGGTAAGATACACATCATCTCATTATGACTGTTTAATTTGAATTCTGCTCCTTATCTGTCTGCTAACCGTTTTTATGCATCGATATAACTGCCTACGATTGCAAACTGGTTGTGAGACGGATGTTTCCAGTCGGGGAATTTTACCTGAAAATATTAACGTAATCTCAAAGGTGAATATTTTTACACTGGTACTGGGTTGCACTGGGCCAACGTGGTGGACTAAGGCCCGAATCCCCCTCGCATTGAGGGGAGGCCCGTGCCCAGCAGTGGGACGTTAAAAGGGCTGTAGTAGTAGTACTGGGTTCGTTGAAAAGCGTCAATAAATTAGTGGTTAGACGGGTCACCCTGTAATCAAGAGGTCCCGGTTTCGATTACCACCATGAACAAGTCTAAAGTTTGTTTTTATCTACGTGTGTATACGTTAATATTTATATGGTATTACAAAGGTGGCCCATATAGTAGGCGAATGATTACTAACAGCTGGTGAAAATGGATTCGAAAAATAAAATCATCGGTTCGTCACAAAGGATAGCGCAAGCGCATCAAACCTTGATGTTACAAAATAAGTATTTACTCTATGTAAACTGTATAGAATTTACTGATGAAATTTCTAATGTACGATTTGACAACATTACATTATATTATAGGTTTTAGAACAACAAAAAAAAAATCTAAACTTTTTGATTATTGCCTGCAGGTTCTTTAGATCTTACCGACCCATTGTAAGACGATTATAAAATATACCGACATGAAATACTTTATAGGCTTAGTTCTAATGCTCAAGTCCACTCAACCACGTAAACACAACATTAGATCAAAGCTTTACAATCCCGATCGATGCGGACACTAAATGCCAATGAAGTCGATACACAGTTCATTAGAGTTGTGACTGATCGGTTTATTACTGTCCGATACGACTCCGACACGACATCACATAAGAAAAGAAAACGTAAATGGTACTATTTTAAGTCTTTGACACCGCGCACACTGGTATGTCAAAGTCGCGCGTTAGATATTTTGCTAGTACCAAAACCATGTTGCAATAAAAATAAAAAATAAATTTCTGAGGTAAATTCACGCCCTCACGCGTTAAAATTCGCTCGCGTTACTATAAGTAAAAGCATTTCGTTTTGGTATTGCCAAAAATCAACGGGCGATGATCCTACTTATATTATAATTGTGAAAGTTTGTGAGGATGGATGTTTGTTACTCTTTCACGCAAAAACTACTGAACGGATTTTAATGAAACTTTACAGTATTATTGTTTATATATCAGAATAACAAATAAGCTTTAATTTATAACCATATTGACTAACAGAAATCTGCGCGGACGAAGTCGCGGGCACCAACTAGTATAGGTAAAATACATTTGAGAAGCGCTTGCAGATTGTCATTTTGCCGAGATATCGGAGCAACTAAATGGCTGTTATCAACGTCGCATTGAAACCAAATTGAAACACGCCTATACGATTTAAACACTGTCTATATTGAAACAGCTAATTAAACACCAATAAAGCTTGTGTTTATGACACCTTTTGTCATTGCTTTACAGTAACAGGCTGTCACTTTATAACGTTTAGTACAGTTCATTGATCATTCGATATTCCAATCAGATCTTTATGTAATCACTCAACGAGGACACTAACTCTACTAAGAGATTATCATATGAAAAAAGTTAATTAAGTAAGCTACTACATTCTTTGATAACCTACACAAACAGGATAACACATCAATACCAACATTATTTAAACCCAATAAAAATATTGTCAACTAGCTGTGCCCGCGACTTCGCCCGCATGGACTTTAGGGAGATTACCCGGAAATATGGGTATTATGTTTTTCCCGCGGAACCCTAATGCTTTTTCTAAAATTAAAGTAGCCTAAGTTAAGCCTTGGAACGTCAGCTACCTGTCAGTGAAAGTCCCATTGAAATCGGTTCAGCCGTTTAGAAGTTTACCCCAAACAAACAGACAGACAGACAAAAAAAATTAAAATTCCGTTTTCGTTATAGGTATCGTATATACTTTCATACGCATGTGGTAAAAAAGTGTTATTTTGATATTACAAACAGACACTCCAATTTTATTTATTTGTATAGATATAGATTCTAGAGGCAAACAAGCTCAAGATGTCTTTACATTATAACTTTTAATTTATGGAAATTGACCAAATAATGTACCTAGTTTATGGTGTTGATGTATTGAAATATGCGTGACCAAGTTACGACCTCCATCTAATCTATAACCTAACCTACATACCATTAACCATATGCTTACAGTCACAACTCATGGCGTCGATAATTCGACACGCTAGCGGCTTGTCCACTACCGTTCATTCTTGCCAAAAAAATCTATCTATACATATAAAATGCTTTGTCCTGAATGACTGACTGACGGATCAACGCACAGCCTAAACCTCAATACGAGGGAGATTTTTGGGCTATAGTCCACCACGCTGGCCCAGTGCGGGTTGGTGAACTTCACACGCCTTTCTATAGACGTGCAGGTTTCCTCACGATGTTTTCCTTCACCGTTTCAAAGCAAGTGGTAATCTCGGATGAAAATGAGATTCGCACATAAACCCAGAGGTGTGAACCGGGGATTGAACCTGCACTCTTTGATTTGCAAGGCGTGCGTTCGACCACTCGGCTACCTCCTTATTAGAACTTATTAGAAATTTTCGACTTCTACGCGGTTGAAGTCGTGGGCAAAAGCTAGTATGAGTGTAAAATCCTCCCTTCCCTGCAAACGTGACTTCGCCATTTTTAACACACCTAGTAGCAATGACCCGATGGAGATAGATTGATCAGCAGTTTTATTTTATTCTATCGCGTTGACAGGACAAGGCGGAAATAATGAATGTCAGTGGATAAGTGCAGTATACGTATGTACAGTTGACAAAAATGGCTTCGTGGTTCGAGCTTACGGCGAGACACGGCGTGGTTCATTAGTCAAACCCACGCACACAGTGACAATACAATGAATACTATTGTTTAACCGGTGTCGTAATGTGTGTATTTGGTTTAGATTTAAACTGGGTGTTGTGAGGAGAGTATGATTCTATTAACCTTTATCGCTATGTCGAATAATTCGTCAATGCTGTCGCTACCTATTAAGACGCGAGAGACATTATTGGAAGCCATCTGCCAGCCAGAAGTGAATTTGAATTGGACGGTAGTGAATTTTAGCGTAGGCGAATTTCCCTACAATTAGTTTCTCGCACATTCTTACCCATAGAAAATGCATTCCGAATAAGTGTATTCCTATATTTTTTTTATGTTTATAATGGATTACTTGATTAAAATTAATCTGATGTGGACTTCGATTCTTTCTCCTTTACTTCATATCAAGAATTAAAGATAAGTTGCTTACATCTCATATTTTTCAAGTATATAAGATATATTTTGCTGTTATAACATCAATATGATTTTTAATATAACTGCGTGACGACCTTTAAAGTTCAATTCTACTTTCTCGTTCGATGTTACAAAAACAATCGCCCTACGCATGTTCTTATGTAAAGTTACGCAAATTAATGTCTACGGGCGATCGTTATTCATGCGCCATTGCGTCTACAAATCGATGGAGTAAAAACTGGTTCATTGTATAGCTCAAACTTCTGCTCATCAGTGTAGACAGATTTTCCAACTACGCACTAAATGTTGGATAATACATACACAGTATATTTCGGTTGAGTTATTTGTCAAATAGTAGTAATAGTGTCAAGTATCTGTATTTTCAGCCGCCGTCTTTATCACCTTCGTCGCCCATTTTTAATTACAATGTGTATTTATTTAATTTGTTGTTGCTAATTAATAACTTTATACTGCCGAACAGAATCCTCGCTAATCGCAGGTGCATCTATACGTAACCGTGTTCCATTAATTTATTATTTTTGGAAAATAAGAAGAAGTTATGTATGTCTATTGAAAACTGGGTCCTTGGGCGAACAAACAATTTACTAACATCGCATAAGCAGTATTACTAATATATAACTTGTATTTTTTGGACAAATGTTTTCTAAACAAACCGACAAGAAACTGTAAGTAATATTAATGCAATAATACTTTAAGATGGTGGTACGGCCTCAGCCCCGTCAACAAACTATCTATAATAATATAGGTATGAACTGAGTGAATGCCTAATCCTAATAGCACCTAATAACACGGAATAATTAACTACACGCTCGACACACTACATTGTATGGAGCTCTACCACGCTACATAAAATATAGATAGTAGTTGTAGCCTATTTATCGCCCGCCTTGAACTCAAGGGGTGTAGATTCAAATCCTGGGCTCGGACCTGCTAAAGAATTGAGGTAACGATCGACGCGATCGTGAAGAATCCTGCACAAATATATAAAAGGCGTGTGAATTTCAATTTTGAATCTGCAATAAATTCTGGAGATGAATTCGGTTAGGAAGAATTGCACGGTGGATATTGTAGTCGTTTGTCTAGGATGCACGTATTACTGAATTCATGTCCCTTGTTGCTTTTTTGTACGTATATAAAATCAGAGCCTGGGGCAGTTCACTTTTATTTTATAACGACAGGGAATCTCAAATGAAAAAAAACTATATTGATAGCTCGCTAATGACTTATAATTTGATGTTTTTAATTACTTTGAACTCGTATTGTGAATCATAAATCGCCGTATTTAAAGTTCAAGAATTCGTTCCAACTAATGAATGACGCCCGCCCACCGCGGATAGTTGCGTAGGCAATTTTTACGTTTTAATTATCTTGAACCGATTGTATCGCTCTGGTAAATAACATAATATACATTCCGATCTGTCTAAAAACTTGTTTCGAGTTCGGTAATCTTATGGCATGATATCGTGGTATCGTAGAAAGTTTAAAATATATTATTTGCGTTATACTTATTCCAACCCACTCACTGTACTCCCGACTTACTGTACCCGGTAGGTCGCAGCTTTATATGGCTCTTTAGAAATAGCTTCTCCGGAATTTGCCCTAGTCTAGGTGTAACTGGGATCACCACCAGGCCATTGTACCCGTAGTACACGGTTTTCTTAATTTTGAATTACCTATACGATGAGTATGTGTTGTCTGACGGTATTTAATTATATTTACGTTGCTGTTAAGCCTGTTATTAGCGAGCAGACGGCTTGGATCCTAACAATGTTTAGTAATGAAAGCTTTGCCAAATCAATTGGCTACACATAAAAATATAATAGCTAGGTACACAAGATCTCGAGTCGTCGACCTCTAAACTACTCGAGTTACAGTTAATAATTAATAAAACAACGGTATACAGCTATAGAGTAGCGCGGCACGCGATGTTACAACAAAAAAATACTAAAAACTCTCCCCATTTGGCATGGCTGCTAATACAGGTGTATTGAGCTACGTGTTTGCTCTATGAGAGAGTAGAGACTAATATTAGTGTAGAGTCACAACTAGTGTGAATTATATCGGTTTTCCAAGTACAAGATACCGTAACGTGATGCCTAAATATCAAGCAGTTACACTGGTAACTGCTTGATATTGTTCGCAACTGTGCAGTGGTGCAGATAAAGGTATCCTAGTGTGAGCTAATTCGGGCAATACTTTTTCTCTATTAAACCTCCCACATACTGGGGCGTCGAGCGACGCGCGTTTTTTTTTGCCATACCAAAACAAACTGTATTGACTCATAGAAAAACTTTATTCTTCAACTAAATGTCACTGAAAAGCGAGCGGGTGTTGACACGTGTGGAGCGCGGTTTTTACCACAGAAATTCAGTCTTTATACATAATGAAATAGAGTAAGTTTTGGCAAAGCAAATTTTTCTTACGCACGAGTGTAGAGTGTGGCTTTAAAGTCAATTATATGCCAGTGAAAACACCATTATTTGCAATTTTCATTAGTTCGACATTCAACCTGATGGATAACCAGACTACCGTAAATCGACAGCTCTAGTCAATACTTCCATACATTATGTGCTGCCGTAATATTGAGCAGCCGGCTGCAATGCGTGAACAGAGCCATCAATATTTTAATATAGCGATACTATAAGAAGTACATAATATTATTTCACCGTTGTAACTTAATACATACATAATGTTGGGCCCAAATGTAATGACATAATCTTATAAAATAAATAGCTAGGCATGTACCTACTAATATAATGTATAGCACCTGTCTATATCGTCTTGTATCCCGTTTACAATCTATAGATTAATAACTTTTTTAAACATACACAAGAACATTTATACCGCGCCATTTGTATAAAGACGGATGTATCAATAAAGTTTGCTTCGTTTGGTGAATATAACTCGCCTTATGTTCGCCGTTGTTCGCACATGGAAACATAAACATTATACTGCAGTCGTCATGCGCATGCATGCATTGTGGGTCTGCCGCGACGCCGCCCCACCGAAATAGACATTTTATGGTAACTATCAAAACGTTCAAAGCTATTCGCGCTCATGCACCATATGGACTATGAATAAAGATGACAACCTTTTATTATATCATGACGTTCATATTATAAACACTATATAAAACATATTATAAACACTGCTATGAAATTTATATACTTCAATAGCATATTTTTCATTTGGCAATACTATAATTTTTTTATATATTTTTACAGCCAGAGTTAAAAATCTTTTTTTAAACAAAGTATCCATTTAATAACATTTGAACGATAAAACTCACCATACTTATTACGTACGAACATATTAAGATATGTATTTACTTTTTAAAAGGAGAAATGGTTATAATAAAAGTATCCTATAAATAATTATGTAAGGTGTGCATGTAGAACTGCGCCAAAATACCTAAACTCGCTTCTATGATTTACAATACTATATTACTTATATATTACTTTTACACCGGTCCTTAAAGTATCCTTCACTAGGTATTTATAAATTGTAAATTTTGTAACCTTTAGTAGACAATTTAGAAACAGTTTAACTAAGTATTACTCACAAATAAACTTGTAAGTACAGGGTAAATTCTCGAGTCTATTACCATAAGATAGCCTTATCGCGTCCAACTTAACGGTTCACGACTAGACAATATAAAAGCGCCGTGGCACCGTATCGATACGGTATCGTCAACAAAGCCATGTCGGTTAGAACCATCGGGGCACGTAATTAACCACTTTAGCCAGTCAAAGTGCAACAATGGCCGATCTGCGGCGAGGTGTCGCGAGTGTCATTAGATCGAGCGTGAGGACACTAATGAGACCCGATGGTATCGCATCCACCCGTAGCCGACACAACACTTTCACTTCCATAGTGTCATAGAGTATCATGCTAGAGGACAGATGCGACACGTGACATCCCTACAATGTAAACTAATACAAGTTTTAAAGATTGAATGATGAATGTGAAAAGGTAGCGGATGACCATGATGATCACCATATCACATTCATCATCCAATTTTATTTATATAGTAATGTGTATTAATGAATTTCCTCTTGCTTTTAATTACTTGATACTGGCTGAAATACCCGCTAAACGCAGGTGGAGCCATTCCTCATCTTATGCCATAAACATTAATTATTTAATTCATTTCGTAAAAAGAAGAATAATGGTTTTATAGAGATGGTGCCACATCGTCTTCTGTATATACCTGTCGAACCCCGGATAATTAAAAACATTTATTTTCTTGTGTCAGGGGCCATATCAAAACCAACCTATATACTGACAGAAAAAGTTCATTTTTCAAGTAAATGACACTGACCTCGCGAGCAAATTTTGACGCGTGGCTTTTACGATGGAAATTTAATCTTTATGCGCGTTGACACAGAGTTCGTTTTGATTTTATGCGCGAGGGCTGACGCTCTAGTTCAGAAATAGTTCATTCTTCAATGAAATGTCATTGACAGCGTGAGAGAGTTATGAGCATCATTTAGCAACCATATTTCAGCGCGTGTTTTCCAGAACCAAGCTCAGATTTCGTAGTTAGAGGATGTTTGTGAATTTAGAAACGGGTCTTATCTTTAGCTCATGCACACTAATGCTTAGTCATTATGAAACAGTTTAGGGTACCTTATATAGACATATTATGCACAAGTTTATAGAACAGCAGTCTTGAGTAGGTAATTACAGCAAAAATAAAAATAATTGCATTAAATATTGTATGTAGTCTTCAACAAATCGTTTCATGACATCAAAGAAAAATTACATGCTTATATAGGCATGTATTTAATCAAACACCGTTATGACATAACACGTTCTCAAACATTTTTTATAACTAAATGTGACGCCGCGAAGTCATGAGTATCGGAAGTTCCGCTGCGCTCGCGCAGCTATCATAGTACAATGCGTGAAATACGAGGAGATAGGTAACTAGGTAAAAGGTGAGTGCTCTCGCATTCAACGTACAGACTTATTGTTGTACGTACACGGTTTCTCGCCTTGCTTATTTCGCTACAATGTAGAGTCTACCTTCTTAAAAATAGGAGTCTCTATGTGTTTTTAAGCGTCTTTTTCTGCACATTTACGTTTTAAGTACTTTTCTACGCTATTTATATTAATAGTTCTACTAATGACAGTAGATAAACAATAGACAAGTGATTACTTGATACTCTAATTTTCAATTTGATGATACTTTTATTGTGACATACAATGTAGAGTCATGCATGAAATATGCATATACCGACATAGTTACTAAGTGATCATAAATAACTACAATAGAAACGAAACTAAGCAAAATTATCTAGAACATATCAAGTTAATTTTGGTGTCTTAGCTGTAAATTTAAAACCACAATATCCAAAACAATACAAGATTTGGAGGAGATATCTTTCTTTGGATTAGGTGATATCTTTCGCTAAGCGACGTGCATTTCAAAAAAATATCAGCTACACGCAACACTGTTCAAAATAATAAAGTAAAGCATACACTTATCTGTTGCGTGTTCAATAAAATCGCATTACAACAATGAAGCGAAGATCGATTGCATCAGAGCAGTAGCGATAGCATGTAATTGGCCGCGTTCATCGGCCACTCATTAAGCGTAAAATTATTCCCAGGCGCTGACGCGGCAGGTGTTCCGTCTGGTTCTGCGAGTTACCATCGACGGGTAGATAGCGAAAAACAATCAACTAGTGATGTCCCAGTCTCGATCTAGATCTTGTGCAAGACTCTTGACATTACCGATTTCTTTATAGCAAGTCAATTTACACACGTAGTGTCACTAAACACTTTGTTACCGTCCACTGCCTTATGTCGCGTCATCGTAAAATTACTGTTGGAATAAAATGAAACAGATATAGGCGGGACTCAGTGAAATGGACTGGCGAAATACAGAAAAGTACTAGTAGTAGTTCATCTACTCAGGTTTCTTAGGTAGGTACTACAAGAATGTAGATACAATAAATACGAATTGAGCGCCAGTGATTAGGTAGGTAGTTAAGTTATAGATTAGAGGTTATGACAGTTTAAAGTTATCTAATTTTTTCGCTTACGTTTTATTAGATTTACGTTTTATTTATTTTAATTAGATTGGATGTGGATGGATTTACATCTTGGAACAGTGAATTACCTGTTAAGTATATGCATATTAGTCTCGGTCTTGCGTTACACAAGATCATGAAGACTACAAGACTCAGATCGTGACAACACTACAATCAACCGCCAAGTCAACCGCAGCGGTGCAAGACTATCTTTATCCCACAAGAAACGGTCAAGCGCTGATGATTAGTACTTTAGTCGTGTGTATACAATTAAATAGACTTCAATATCAACCCTTACACAACCCACAATGCAACCTTACCCTTCCTAAGGGTAATACAATGCTAATACCAACCAACAATGCAACCAACGACTAAGTACTTACGTTATAAGGTTTCTTTTATAATTAAATTACTAGTCATCGTTCAATTAAATAACTACATAAAACTTACTGATGTCAATAGCCGCGACGCACGGTCACACCACTGTGAAATCCATGATAGCGTAACGATCTATCAGTAAATGAATTTTTGTAATCGTATTTGTAATTTCGAAGATTATCTACTCCCACTACCAACAAATGAATGTTACCTTTTTATAAAAAAATAAAATATTCTCTTATTAATGATGACGGCCTGGTATAGACGTTTGAGCGTAGGCTGCTTGGATCACTACACCAGATGGCTGCGGGTTCAATTCCCGTCGGTGGAAAATTAAGGAAATGGCCTTTATGAAATTTCGTCACGGTGTAACTGGGATCGAACTTGAACTTCCTGCAGCGGTTTTCCCGGACCGATGCGACAAAGGTATCTTCAAGAAACGAGCATACTCATTCCTTAAAGGCCGGCAACGCACTTGCGATGCCCCTGGTGTTGTAGATGTCCATGGGCGGCGTTGATCACTTACCATCAGGTGAAACGTCTGCTCGTTTGCCTCACTATCTCATATAAAAAAAAACCTATATTTAAACATGCATGTCTAATAACTGGCAACATTTTGAATAATAATTTTAAGGACGGCAACTCTAGAGAGAGTTGTCAAAAGGAGAATTGATAAAATAAAAAAGAGAGGATTGTATTGTATCATATAGTTTAATATTTACAAGAGCTGAAGAATTGTAATAAATACGAATGGATTGATGTACACACCGCATTTGATTTAATATACCGTTTTGTTTACACGTTTGTGTTGTCTAGCGATATTGATATTACAATCCGTTTACTGCAGTACCTATTACAACGCAATTTTGCTATTAAAAATGGCGTTTGTAGATAGCAAGTTCTACACATTGGTGAGTAGCTAAAACTATTTACTATTATTTTCTCAATTGACAAATCTTCTTGATTTGTAAAGGCCACGTCTCAGCGAGTACACATTGTAAATAATTAAGCAAGTTTTATCATTCGTTTGATCCTAGGGAACCCCGCGCATGTAAATATTACAGCATAATTGCCGGGGGATGTCTCGAATAAATTACGACGGATTACTTACTCGGCAGAAATCTTGCGACGGCTCCGGGCGGAATATCAACTTAACGAGCCGGCCGTACATACATACTTATCGTGCTTTGAAACCTTCACATATTATATAATGAGCAATTATATTATTTAATTCCTTTTAGGTATGTATTCAAATGAAATTATAAAATCTATAACATGTAGTTTTCTCGAAAATTAACATAATTGGTTTTGCAAGGTGGTAAATTTCATATTCATATTTGAACGACTTTTTTAATACTTCTTTAGATATAAAGATCCAGTAGAAGTATAGTAGTATATAAGAAAGCAATTAAACTTGACAATTTGTAAGGGCCTATACAGAATAAATTATTTGACTTTGACTTCGTTTAGCAAGAGACTAACTTATCTTGTATATCCCTACGAATGATGCTACTCTACAAAATAAAGTTCCTATTAAACAACTACAAAAGGTCGAAAAAGTCAATGCTTGCAACTTGCTTAACGAAGAACTTTGTTGTAATAAGTATTCGAAGTCGTAATACCTAGGTATATTATTACTGTTAACGAGTGTGAATTATTCTGTTGTATAGAGCCATGTGATTATTTCACTGAACGTGCTCTTTACTTCGCTTGCATCAGATTATGATAGATTATGAACATGAGAGAAAACCAAACTAGGTATCTACGTAGGCAGTTAATGTTCTACATAGATTAGACTGCAATTACGTGACGACTCTACCGGTAATCTTTATTGTCTAACAATATATCTAGAACAACCAAGTAACTTGTATTCTATGTCATTCAACATTTTTAGATTTTATGCAGGGTGTTTCAGAAGTCTAAAATAATACTTTGATATCTGCATGAGTATCGAGTAACTGAATGGTATAAAAATTGATTGAAATTGTTTTTTGTAAATTTTTTTGTAAATTTATCGTCGCCGATTTCTATAACTTATAATTATCTCTTAATATATTCTATAGTTATAAAATTTTCATGATCTGTTTTTCGAATATTGGTGCCCTTCGTAAATGTGGTTTACACTGCTTGATAGGATCATGGATTTACCCAAAGGCCAGAACACGATACTTGTGACAAATATTCAAGGTCCCTAACTTGGAAACATATGTACCCAAAATATTATTTCGGACTTCTGATAGGGTGTATAAATTAGGTGAGTATTTTTTTCATGGATAAGTAATTTTAACCGATAAATGTGAACAGTTCGCCAACCCGAACTGGGACATCGTAGGAGTATGGACCGAATCCTAATCCTCGAATTTAAAAGCACCTCCATCTATCATTTCAGCGAATGCAGGCGTGATAATTTATTTTACTTTTTTCAGGATCGTAAAAAAATAATATATTTTGAAGATCTTGAATAATTCTTGACGCTAATCTAGATCAACATTATTGAGAAAAATAAATCATCAAACGCTAAAACTACCATAAATAGGTACAATTGAATAAATTTACGTCTAAACGGTTATTTGAGCACGCTTTGAAGTTGTTGATATAATTTATTTTACAAAATCATTTGGCAATTATTATTCATATTTATACCAAGTCAACTCCCACTTAACCATTTAAGCACTTACATAATGCCTGCAATTATTTTTTGCAATACGCTAAGTAGATTTATTCATCACGTAATAATTTACATAGCAATTAAATACATTTGTACATGGCTACTGTATTTAGACCTAAGAAAGTTGTATTTTTTTCTCATTGTTTGGTGTACGATAAAGAGTACACAATCTAATTTATTGTTTCGGGTAAGAAAACTTTGGTCAACTTGTCACAAGCCACCATTTGCCGCTAGGATCGTAAATAATTTTAATAAAAACCACACCATTGTCTGCTTACTTCTATCAACTTGCACCTGAAACTCTACATTATCATGGACTCGTGTCAAACCACGATTTTGGCCCGCCCTACCAAATATTTTTCGTAATAAACAAACAGAACACAATTGCGTGTATTAACATTAAAATTACCATGAATGCAGGCGCAAAACCTACATATTGTTCAAACATTTCTCAATTGGCCGCCGGCGGAGGCGCAGGCGCCCGATATGGCGCTCTCGTGAACGGTAGATCAACACGAATACAAGTACAGACATACCTTAGTACCATTACACTCACATGGTGTACGTACACGAAGACAAGACAACGGTCATTAGATGCGCAACTCAAAAGTACTGCGCCGAAACTTCAAGGACCGATATCAATATCTTTGTTCGGATAGTAAATAGCTAAGTACTGTATCCTTATCCATTTCTATAGTAAAATTAATAACTAATAATTAGTCCAATGTATTCAGAACCAACCAGTTACCAATATACCATCATAACTCAGTACCGATTTAATTTAGAAGCCAATTTTCTTCACAAATCATAAATCAGACTCAAAATTTTCAAACACAAACCAAATGTTGAATCAACAAAGTTTGTGATTGTTTGATACAAACGACGGAATCAAAAGGAATGAGGCAAACGTTGATGTAATTAGGGCACACAATTCCTAAGTCGGCGTAAACAAAAGCTCGACGATATAATGACTTTTATTCCACTTACGAAGTTTCATAACTGCCGCATCGACGCTGAACTTTATATCCCCAGTGTTGCACGATAGCACTGGACTCGAACAATCTTTAGGAGGTTCTTGTGAAATATTCGAATTCCAGTTCGAATGTCAGACGGCGCTACATGAAACGTTTTAACTGAAACAACACCGAGGTAAACCTACCTGCAGGCACCCCTCTCTAATTCACACCAACAGTAATCAATACATATTTGATTAATAACCCACATTAAAATAGAATTTATGCAATAGAAAAAGAAACCTTAGAAGGAATTATATCTATTTAAGTTCAACTCAATCCTCATCCAAAGACGTGTTCTCGAGGAGTAGCATTACACTTATGCCGTGAATTCCATGCAAATTTGCCACTACAATACCACCTGTTTATATAGGAGATAGATGACAGAAATAGAGATGAGAATTTCCAACGCTAACATTAAAAAATAAACTTTTTAAATGGTGAGTAGGTATGTCATCGCGGTGTCGTAAGTAGATATACTTCTGTTAATTGTTTTACAGAAAACAAATTGGCAATTGTAACAGTTCGAAATATGTAATGACATTGTACAGGTCTAAATCTGTAATGGACTTTGAACTTGAACAAAATGTATGAACTGACGTCACAACTTATGTAACTGACAAATTCTTCTGGAAAAGTTCAACCGGTGTTTGTATGTACTTATTAATGTTATGAATGTTAAAATAGCTTACTTACGAGTACGTAGGTAACTAGAGTATTTTGTTAAACATATCAGCGTCTAACCCCATGGTTTTTGTTCCGAGTCATATCTGTCAATCTTTCGTCCATCATGCAGATGTTTAATTTCGACGTTAAATAACCTTGACCTGGCTACAACAAAAAATACTCGCTGGCCTTAACAGTACTTACCATAGTATATAATAACTATAATTACAAAAACGTATGACGATTACATACGTATTTACAATTTAACTTATATCTTAAGTGCGCAATATATGGAAGAGTAAAGAACTTAATACACCGAAGACGTGAGTGCGGCATAGATAGAGAACGCACGGTCGTGATCCAAGTATCTTCGTCCAACTACAAATACGAACTTCGATGTTTTTCTCACATAAAAAATGGTTGTTTTATTTTTGCCACACAATTCGTCATCTCGACGCTACCGGCAAGCATTGTCAATATTTGTCCTCGTCTAAGTACCTCGCACCGTTTGCCAGAGAACTAACCTGAAAGGTGCCTCTAACGCACGAAGCCCACACCATTAAAACGCCCACGCGACAACTCTACCATCAATCTTTTATTTTAACTACGGAAAAACTGAGACGTATCACACTTTTATTACCATATTTTTTAAATAATTTATATTGTAGTCTTGTTATACGTAGGTTTATCTGCTAAATATCGATAATTATGTACTATAAATCACTTACAGTTCATCTAAAACGTATTTATAGATGAGGCTTAATTTTCGAAACGAACGCCATAAGTTTTGAAGTGAAACATTCTTGTAAGAACATAACAACGTCGAACAAATTTTATGACTATTATCGCTTCTACTTCCGATGATCATAAACAAACCGTTGTATAAGTGCGAGTTACGTCCTCAACATACTGCAACGAGCTAATTTCTTTGGTATGTTTTTGAAAATGTACTCTGTACAACATAAAGCTTAAATGCCTGAGGTACCTAAAAGTCATGCGACTAATTTCGCGCGCTCGAATGATGACACTTAGACGAAATACATACTACTTCTATGAGTTAATTCACTTCCTTTTGGTATTAGCAACAAAATGTTGTCGCGTCCGTGACGCACCTATCAGTACAGGGCTTTAGGTGGAGTAATAAAAATAAACCGACGACGACGACGTGGCTTATTAGAAAATTCTTATGCGTTGCATTTGCAGTGGAGCAGATTTATGCGACGTGAGTGCCGATACCTAATGATTGGTTCATCGCACCCAATCCCGCAACAGAGACAGAATAATGTAGGTACCTACTCATGCAAGTACCAACACCTACAAAATAGCTACAAGGTCCGTTGACCTTTCGCGTGTTTCTATACGAATACATGCTAAGTGCGAATCAATATTTGTCCTAGGTATAGGTGATATTAGATTACGTCTGCGATCTTTTTACGTTAGGAAAGAGATTTAACCTTCTCGTTCTTTATTTCTACAAGGTAATAAAGATCACCACTGTTAAAACAATAATTGCAATAGTACTTAAATGATACGTAGTGCGCGTTTTTTTTTTCAGAATATAAAATAATAAAAGGAACTCTGTGTCATAATGATTGAATTACTTTAGAAAAAGTCACGCCCCTACGCAGCTACGCTTTAAAATTCAGTCGCACAATGTCATTTCGTTGAAGAATTAACTGTTTTCCATTAACAGTTCGTTTTAGTGTTAGCAAACATGAGTTTTGACGCCCCAGTGTGTGCAGGGCTTACAGCAGACTTTTCCATTCTTGTAGGTACCTTGTTAAATATTATTAGAACGGCGATGCTATTGCAAAAAGCTGGACGGACGGGATTCATAAAAACGAACAACAAAAACATATGAGGACGGATGCGAATTGAAATCAGTTCTTGGACAGCACGGGACCTCACTATCCGCCTTCTCTGCATGCAATAGCCTTAGAAAAAAAACCGGGTGTGCGGAACGCATCCGATCCTATTAGAGAAGAGGCCGACAGCCAAACTAGTTTTACAGTTACGAGACGATTTGATTCTGCGACGATACGTAGTCGAAGGTCGCGGGAACTCGGGCGAGACCAATTCGGAATTCGTTCTGCAAGTTGGCGATAATGCTGGCCAGCGCCTGCGCAGGCAATGCCACCGCGCCGCCCGCAGACTGGGGCGGCAAAAGGAATGTTCAAATTTTAGCCAATACCAAAATGAACTTTATTGAATCATAGAAAAAGTTACTTCCACAACTAAATAAATTTTGCAATTCCAAAATAATCTGTATTGACTTAAGAAAAAGTGCATTCCTTAACGAAGTGTTGACAGCGCGAGCGAATTTTGTCGCATGAGGTCGTGGCTTGTACCACTGAAATTTAATATTTATGTATATTAACATAGAGTTCGTTTAGGTAGGTACGTGCAAAAATTGGGATGCGCGGCTTTGACGCCCCAGTGTGCGGGGGGCATAAAGCTGTCAGTGTGATTTAGTTGAAGAATGAACTTTTTCTGTGTCAATACAGTTTACAAAAAAAATTACGCGCGAGGGTTGACGCCTAAATGTGCGGGAGGCCTAAATCGTGACTGCGATGACGCGATCATTCGTCGCACTTAACACAAGGACGTAAAAAATGTCGTACGAACTAAATATTCTCACAAATTGAATACCTCTTGTAATTACCCAATTTGTCGCTGTTTTAACTTTTATCGCATGAAAAACTTAACATACTAGTTCTATTTATTTTTACTTTCGTATTCCAATAATTATCTTCTCAGAGCTTATCTCTGCATGACTGTATTCTGGTTTGGCATAGACCGTATCACTGAAAAAAAAAGAACCACTAGAGCTCTGTATTCTGTCTGTAATAAGTACCCATAAAGTACAAGAGTTGCTTAGTTTGGGATCATACGATGAGTATGTGTTGTCTGGCGATTATAATTATCACAGGTGCAGGCGAAGTCACATATAAATGGTCTGCAATTGATTATTGAATCAATTTGTTTTCTATTGTTATGAGCCTATTTTATATTGAGCAGGATTCTAGTATCCAGTTATTGGTCGGATATAAGTTACGGTGACAGTTCAAATTTCATTATCTGATTTATTATAATTGTTTAATTTGTACATATAGAATAGAATACCTATCTAACATTGTTTATGAGTCGAAATGCAGCGGAAGCATACATCATAATGGCGTTATGCATCTACTATCGCAAAGATTCTACCTTGTAAAATTCTTCTCTAAGTTTACCTACCTCTAATAGTTTTAATTACCTAGAGGTAAACTAAGATTAATACTATGTAGGTACTGTCTACACGAGTAAAGTCTTGTTGCATTGTTATGAAATAATTTTCCATAGTTACTTAATGTACATTTGCTATCTATAGTTTTAGTCACTTCCCTTTTTAGGGTTCCGTACCCAAAGGGTAAAACGGGAACCCTATTACTGAGACTTCGCTGTCCGTCCGTCCGTCTGTCATCAGGCTGTATCTTATGAAGTGTGATATGAATATTTTAGGGGGCTCACATACAACAAACGTGATTTTTTTGCCGTTTTTATAGATAATGGTACGGAACCCTCCGTGCGCGAGTCCGACTCGCACTTGGCCGGTTTTCAAAAGTCAACGGCTTCCAAATTTAGCCCATGATTTTACCAAAGGATAGTTTTCTTACTAAAATGTTTAACAGACTAATATAGTTCGAACTTAAGAAACACAAAGTGAAACTTCCTACCGTGAAATTTGATACTATGCTCCTAAGTACCTACTTTGCCTTACGTTTATAGTAGGTAGATCCGTTAATCTCCAAATAGGTCGTTCTTATAAATTTTCGATATCTTTTCGTATTTGAAACACATCCCAATATCTGAGTACCTAAATAATTCAGATAGCTTACTTAAATAGCATGTAATAAATACTATCAAGGGAGATATTTATACCCAACTGCCGTAGGAGGGTTATACTATAGTCCATTCATAATAGGTAGCTACGCACGGTGCTATCAACTTACCTCCGATCGCCAAACGAGTTATAACGTCCGACCACTTCCGTTTTATATCACAGCACAACACCGCTGACACACATCCATTGACTAATTAATGTTTTCGGTTAAACACAACATTGAGTTCGTTAATTTGACAGATTGACGTTGTAGTTAACAGCACAACATACATCGAACGAAATAACACTCGAGCAAAATGATTGATTAACAAAGCGTAAAAAAATTAATCAAATATCGCCGAATGTATTTCCGCACACACATCAGAAAAAAAAAACAAAATTGTTTGTTGGAAAATTAAACAAAAAATGTTACTATTCTAATTCGATCGGTATTATATCGGAGCGCGCGAAAAGTACGAGGGCGGGTTGCGCGCGCGACGCGCGTGCTTTGCCCGCATATGCCGACAGCTGACTGAACTGAATCGCAATTCACAACAACGCTGCAATTACATACAAGCCTTAATTTTTTCGCAAACTACGTTTATTATACGCATCGGCCTTAGTAAAACAGTAAGGTAGGTAGGTAGTAAATATGAAGAAAAAAAAACTGCAAGTACCTACCTAAATTAATATTTTTAAACGTTCGAATTTTAAACCTTTAAAAGTTTAGATAACTGTCAAAAGAGATTTAATAAATAATTTTAATGGGTAGGTTTGCGGTCAAATTAAAATCTGCTAATTTCAAGTTTGCTTATAATTGCAATAATCGTTAAATCGATAGGTACACCATCTTTAACAAAAACAGAATGTTGCTTTAAAAAGGTGTCCGTACAAACACATCATCTAAATTTTACGGAAAATTCCGTAAATCACAAAGTAAATGAGATTGGTGATATTCCTTTAAAAAAATCGTAGTTAAATAGTAGAAAAAAAATAAGCATAATGACATTGAATTCGCAGTTTCCTGTGTTTCGAGCGAGGCAGCAGGGACGCACACAGACGCGCCGAGACCAACAGTAATGTATTATAAATTATAGTACAGATTCCCCTCTCGGCTTGCAACTAGATGTGACTTATGCACAGAACTGTGTCGAATTAACAATTACCGCCTTTATGGTAACGTTAACCGAACAATACCGTTAAAGCCTGCTCCCACAGGCGCGTCAAAGCGCGCACGACCAATTGTATGCCAAAGCGAACTGTATTTACTCAAAGATGAAGCACATTTTTAAATGAAACATCATCGATGATGAGAGCGAATCTTGACGCAAGACTTTTACCACGGGAATTCTATCTTTATATTTATTAACACAGAGTACATTTAAAACCGGCCCAGTGCGAGTCGGGCTCGCGCACGAAGGGGAGCCCTTCATCATCTGTAAAAATTCAGCGGTCTAACTATCACGGTTCATGAGATACAGCCTGGTGACAGACGGACAGCGGAGTCTTAGTAATAGTGTCCAGTTTTACTCTTTGGGTACGGAACCCTAAAAAGGTCTTAGTTCTTCCGCCCCAGTGGCAGCAGGGCGTTGTAGTGGTCTTACGTGGGATTTTAACAAAGACGAGCGTTTACAGTGCCCTAGATACTTTAAATCAATTTAAAACAACGATTGTGTTGCATTTGGCGTTTAATACTGTGTAAGGACGGTAATACGGTTATTTTAGTTTGGTGCCAACACAATCGACACCAATTACTAAACTAAATGTGATAGTAATAAAAATATTGATGTCCTTGCTCATTGATTATAACCACAAGCTGGACGGCAATACAATAGTTTAGTTTAATTTAGTTTTATGCCAAGTAAGATGGCACCAATACCGGTTTTAATTAAAAAAACTGCTATAAGACATATAGCATACAATTCTTCAACTTGAAATATTTATTACTACTTCCTTACATACGATATCGACCAATAAATTCCAAATCAGTCTCTAAAAATAAGACGTAAATGAGAATTTACCATATAATTATTCCTAGTTACGATACATTTCATTTTACAATACAGTAAGCATAAAAATCACAATTTGGCCTTCATCAGTATATCAGAGGCCTAAAGAAACTAACAGTACTGTATCTAATGGAGGCTTGTATTGAATACTTATAGCACCTATCCCCAAATTCATAGAAAGCTATGATCCATTAACAATGGAATTGTAGAATAGTTTTAATCGACTAAGCAGTGGTAGCCTCGTCGGTAGAACGCCCGCCTTGAAAGTAAGGGGTGAAAGTTCAAATTCCGGGCCTGCTCGTCTGAGATAATTTTCATGTGCGAATGTCATTTTCAATAATGATTACGAATTGCTGAACGGTGAAGGAAAAAATCGTCACGAAACCTGCACATTTGAAGAAAGGCGTGTGAAGTTCACCAACCCCCACTAGGCCTGTGTGGTGAACTATGGCCCAAAGTCTCCCTGGTATTGGCTCGCCTCCTATTACATTGGGACGAAAATACATCGGCGAAGTGTGGGCGCACTGCAGTGCACATCTGCCTACCCCTTCGGGGAATACAGGCGTGATGATGTATTATTATTCTCTTAATCAACTTCAAAAACGGACGATGTTCTCAATTAGAACTTTTTTTTTAAGGTTGTTACTAACTAGTTAGTTTGTGTTTTTTAAGTTTGACAGGGAATTCTTAAGGTTTGGTAGTATTTATAAAATCTTTTTACAAATCAACCCCCCAATAGGATGGAATTGGGAGCTGGGTGTGAAACTTTTTAATTTCTTTTAAAGTTGCTTTTTTGTACTGAAAAATACCACTGGCATAGTTCGTAAATGGATGTAAATTTCTATAAATTTGAACGATAGAGGTTCTCAGTGGGGTACTTGCTATACTTAAAACTATTTCTAGCGACTTTAGTATAACTTACAAAGTTACAGAGAATTTAATTCAGTACAAATACAATTTGTATAAAAATGGAATTGCAAATGTATTAAAATTTTAAATTCTTATAAATGCTGTCGATACTGTTGGCACAATTAAAATAACTTATCTGTTTGGTTCTGTCTAATTATGATTACTTGTATTTTGTGTACAACAGAATCAACCTCAGATGTGTTAGTATTTAATTATTATTATCTTTATATATATAATTCTACTGTACGTGTGTATGTCCCTGAACTCCTCCCAAACGGCAGGACCGATTTGTTTGAAATTTTGTGTGTATATTACAATGGGTTCCTGGATGGTTTAGATTCACTATTTGATCCGGTAGGTAGCGCTGCTTTTGTACGTAATTCTAAAGCGGTACGTTCGCCCGGTCAGCTAGTTGAGATGTATATTATAGAGCGATTAGCGATTCTTTAATTAGTATGAATACTTTAAAAATTCAATATAAATGAGCAATGGTGATATTCAGGAACTTTGGATTAGCTACTGTCAGTACCACAGCAGGGTAATTACGTAGGTCGATTGCAAACCCAATTCAATCATCTTCTGTCAAAACAGCTGTCAGAATAGAAAAGCCGCCATGTTTTATGGTTTGAACGAAAAATGTTTGCAATACAAGTTACATAATCGCCTGGCAGTTGTAGTATGTCCGTTGTCGGTACAAATTTATGTCGTTAGTAGGTATCGTAATAAACTATGTATTTATTCCTATGGTTCACATTGCCCTAATGTAAAGGTTATAATTAAGTTTGTCAGCACCGTTCATGTCGGTACATGGCCTTTTTATTTTATTTAATCGTGGGGTATAATCCTCATGGATTCCAGTATGCCCCGTGGGAGACGTGTGGGTTGTGCTGGACTCTTACCGGCTAGAACCTTAAGACCTTTGGTTTGTGTGGACGGGGGGCAAGGTACCGCTGGGACCCAAGCACCGACGGCAAATTCACAACAATTTAGAAGTCGCTCCGTTAACGCTAAAGTTGTACAGTGTCGAACAACGCCTCTAGCGGCCAATTAATAAACTACGAGGCATAAATCTAGAGTGTGACACTACGGTGCTGACAATTTTTTAATACAAACATGTTCTTACAATCATATTGTAGAACCCAAAATATATGTGCTTACAAAATATGTGCCCGTTATTCAATTCCATACATTAAGTGTTATGCAAGATAAGAAATATAACTACTTCTAGCGATTATATCAGTCTTAAGCCTAGAGTTTAGGTACAGTAGCAGGAGTATCACTTTACCGATGTTTCGTAAGGGGGCGTCAAACGCGGCGCGTTAAAATATTCGCATAAACCAAAACGAATTGTGTCAATATGCATAAATATTGAATTGCTGAGAACAAATGACTATGACGAAGAATAAACTTTTTCTACAAGTCAATACAGTTCCGTTTTGGTAGGGCAATAAAATTTATGCGCGTGCGTTGATGCACCAGGGAGGCTTTGTCACGTCGCTTTATAAATTGTATGACAGTCGTAGTATATTAAATCGCCGCTGGAGGCGCCGATAAAGACCCAAAGACCGTGAGTTTGCCCTTTATAAAAATTTGGCGACGCAAAAACAATATAGTAAACTCCAAGGCACGCATGTTGCTTCTAAACAAAATATTACGATATTGCCGACGAGATACTGTTTGTACTAAACTAGTTTGAACATACAGCGTTGATCAATACAGTTGAAATGCGCAGTTTAAACTTAAATATATCTTATTATCTTATACATATGAGTCATATTACTTTGATATTATTTACAATTGTACATATGCCGGCACGAATCGTGGTAAAAGTCTGGGCGCATATAAAAAAACAGTTTTTTCAACAATCAACCATATGCAATGCACATAAGGCACAAAACCATTTCTGTAAATTATTGATAGTATGTGAGGCGAAGTATAAATATTATGCATACAGCCCTTTAGCCATTTTACTGCTAAAGTGTGGCCGATTGCTATGGACGCCAGATTCCTGTCACAAACGATGCCAGCATCTAATATATGGAGTGTAGAAGTAAAGGAGAACAATCTTCTATGGGAAAAAAAATGAAAGTGCCGTCGAAATGCACTAAATAATAGCTCAAAAAGCTTCCACAATGGCGCTGGTGTCGACAAAGGGTATGGATCGACGCCACCCTGGAATAAATCGGTAGCGATATTATGGACTTTTTGTTGTTATGCCAGATTCAGAATCAGCGATTTTTCCGATTACCGTTTTATTCCCTGGTGGCGTCGAAACCAGTCGATACTGTTTGTCGACACCAGCGCCATTGTGGAAGGTTTTTGAGCTATTATTTAATGCATTTCGACGGACACTTTTTCAATACACAGATGACTCTCCTTTACTTTTACACTCCATAATCTAATACTATTATACATAAGTAGAACCCTACATAATAGTGTAGACATTTTTTATGACCAAATTAACAGAACATTTTGATCCATTCACAATGGCATATTTTAAAAAATCTACGTAGTAATATTCATACCAGTCACACCCAATTTTATTGGATCCATACCAACATTGATTAAACCATTCACTTTGTGTTCTAAGAAATCATCATGCATGTTATGTTCACCATTACAATTATCATTCACTTTTCTGTTCACTTCATCGATCGAGTCTAAGAGATGTTCAAAGAAATTCGGGAAATTGTCATAACTTGGATAGACATTGATGTCTATAACAGCGTGGTGGCCCGTAGAATTGTCTATTACAACGTCGAACCCAGCTAATAACAATCCGATTTTTCTCCGAAGTACTTTAATTATGCTCTTTATTTTGTCCTCATTAAGAGTCATCGTAATATCAGCCTTATCGTGCGGATCAAGTATCGACAATGTAGATTGACTGTCTGCTTTACAGACCTCCCCCGTGCTATAGAATATTGGCTCCAAATCTTCAGATGCGTAAAAGTTTTTGACACTCGGCCTTTCACAAATATTATACCTGAAACAGAGAATGAAAGCGTATGTTAAAATCATTTTTTAAAAACCGGCCAAGTGCGAGTCGGACTCGGGCACGAAAGGTTTCGTACCATTGTCTACAAAAACGAGCAAAAAAAATACGTTTGTTGTATGGGAGCCACCACAAATATTTATTTTAATCTGTTTTTAGTATTTTTTTTAAATACATAATCTGTAAAAATTTCACTTCTGACGGACGGACAGCGAAGTCTTAGTAATAGGGACCCCGTTTTACCCTTTGGGTACGGAACCCTAAAAAGCAGTGGTATCCTAATTGCTAGAACGCATACGCAATTGATACATACATAGATCCCAGAACTGTACCTCTGAGATTTTCGGATTTCACATGCCAAATGTAATTTTTTTAAAATGGTTACTAAATGCTGAAGGCAAACTTCATGAGGATACCTGAAGGTCATCAACCCATACTTAAATAGCGCGGTGGACTATGGCCAAATCCCCCACTTATTAAAGGGAATGTGTCCAGTATAATGGCAATAAGTTCGCCCCCTATCAGATTGGGACCAAAAACACATTGGCTGTGTGTAGATGCACTGCAGCGTACCTCAGCTTACCACTTCGGGAAATACAGGCGTGATGATGTGTTTTATAATGTTATTTCCCCTTGGAAATAATAAGTAATATCACTTAAGTTTAAAAAAATAAGACAACACTATTATCTTTCATGAAATAAGCAAAGTAGATTTTAAAATGATTACAATTAATATGTAACAGTGTTAAGAGACACTGTAAAAGAATGTCGGAACGCGAAGGTCAGCAAACAATTGTGCTAGTTAAATATTCTGAATAGACATTTATTAACCGCGCTGGCTATTTATAGTGAACAATTATTCAGAAACACATTGGAACCAGAACACATCGGCGGAGTGTGGGCGCACTGCAGTGCACCTCTGCCTACCCCTTCGAGGAATACAGAATACAAAATTTAAACTAATTTAGGCAATTCAAAAGTCGTGTCACTAGTACTAAGAGAATAATGATTAATGAATCTAATAAAGCAATCCTATATTTAATCTGAAAATTTTCGCTTGTTGATTTACCCCACTCAAGCAATATTAACCATTCGAGAGTGCTGTAGGCCGTTTGATTGGCATTGAAAATTGAATACCTTAATACATTAATACAGGGTAAAGGGAAACAGTTCAAAATTTTTTCACGTCATTGATGACATTTCATTGCAAAATGAGCATTTTCTTTGAGTGAACATGGTTGGTTTTAGTATGAGCAAAAAAATGTTCACGCCATTTTGACTTTTTTGCTTGATGTAGACTTTCAATCACCACCAATATCCAATTAAGATGTGAAGGCATAGTTATTATAAATTATATATATTTACATGCATGCATACATTATGCAAAATGCAAGTAATTTACTGTAAGTGTAGTATGCAGCATAATGAGAATAGGATCGACTTTGCGCCATATTGCGACGTGAAAAAACGAATTATGACTTTAAATAATTAAATATTCTATTAAGAAAATTTACTACTAATTTAACCTTTTTATTTATATTAGATGTAGGTACTATTATTATTGATATGTAAATAAGTTTTTTGCAAACCATACTTTTCATGCCACATCTGACAGATGGTGCTTATTGACTTTTTTTTTTTTACGAAATGAGCGAAATGATGATATTTAATGGAATAAGATGAGGAATGGCATCACCTGCGACTAGCGCGGGTATTTCGCCAAAGTCAAGTAATTAATAGCAAGGATAAATTCAATAAATAAAAATGAATGATGACAGTGATAAAGATGGCGGATCATTTCTATTCTTATTTGGATCGCATAGTACTACACTTACAGTAAATTACTTGCATTTTGTTAGCACTATGGTGGCCACTCTGACATGTTCTGCAAATAGGTTATGGTAGTTTTTTTTTATCATGGACAGTAATCTATGTAGGCAAATATAATACCAACCTATCTCCTATTAAAAACACTTTATGAAGTACTGCATTATGATTGATGAAGTTTTGAACGACGCACGGTGGTTTGCATACATGCAGCCCCTTTTCGTTAAAAATAACAATCATCTCGTGGGCCGATTTTGAACCATGTGCAATGGTAGGCTTGCAAATAACGGGAAACTTAACACCTCTCTGCCGCATTATAGTTATGTTCATATCAATATTGTTGGTTGTGAATTCGGCAAATCTTGGTGTGAATATGCCTTGCTTGTGAAATAATTGTTCGTCATGCAATATTGTGTAGTAACGGTATCTGGAAACAGAAAAAATAAAACTTAACTCCAATTAATTCACTTATTTGGTAATGTTTCCAATTGCATCATAAGAAAGGTTATTCCAAAAATAATAATTATGTCAATTGAATATGTTACCATTCTTTATTTAACCTTTACTGTCCCACAGCTGGGCAATGGTCCCCCCCATTCTCCTCAACACATTATGTTAATATAAACATGTTATCATAATCAACCAATTTTACTAAAACTATGGTTATACCATCACTAAATAATTTTGAAATTACTTTTCATCACCAATCTGAAAAGATTTCTGCCACTATTTAATATATTTACTTACCTATTTAATAGGACTCTCACATTGTCCAGAGGATCAATTACTATTATATTTGGATGGTTTGATAAGTACTGCTCAATGCGACTGATCGTCACTGCTGCCTGTTTTGAAAAAAGAGTATTTATTTAGCCTACATACTGCCTTGTGTTTTAAATTCAAAATGTTGTCACAAATTAGCTTATGATAAACTCTTTTAGTATAATTAAATATGAAAGACTGGAAAATTTGTTACAAAAAATCAATGCTTATAGTAGTGCCTAGTTTGGGATAATTTGTAGCTCATATTATATTGGAATGAAAGTTTGGTTAAGAACCACATCTAAAACAGATATGAATCAAATTTACGGTTCCGCAATACCATATTAAAAGTATTATTTGAAAAGTGCTCACATTATAAAAGTTTAAAGTGGACACCGAACATAAATTACATAGATTACTAGTTTTTTTTTAAATGCTATAGCAGATCAACTTACTTTAGAATCTCCCTGATCAGATGCAGCTATGATATCTGTTAATTTATGGAGGAAAACATCAATTTGTCCTTGCTCTTCTAGAGGCATGTCCAAGTCTAACTGTAATTAAATAATTTACATATAATATTTATGGCTGTTTATGCATTATAAGTAGAACTAAGTACCCTTGTCATTTTAGTTAAGTACCTATTACATTTAGTGTACCTACCTACATGCGACGTAAATAAATTAAAAATAATAACTTACTTTCACAAGATTATAGCCATGCGATGAACAAGCTTTTATTAACTCCTTCCAATTAAGTTTTTGACCCTTCTTGTCAGACATCCACACTCCAATGGTTTTGACTTTAGACGCACTTTCCATTTTATTGCTTTATTATTTCATAATTAAAAATAAACTGAATAAAATGTAAGACGAAGTAATGTAAACACAACTACCAATGAAAAAAAACCGACTTATGCGCGCTTGCTTTGACAGATAACCAGTATCCACACCACACTCAACAACAAGCGAACATGAAGCGGGCACTATAGGGTTGTACCATGGTTGTACAGACATTATACGCAAATTGTATACGTCATAGTAGTGTTGCTTAAAAATCGATAGTAAAGGGATTAATCGATTGTATTTCAACTATTAAAACTATCGATTGTCTGATAAAGGTGTCGATATATCGTTTATTTTCTTATTATGGTCCCTAGCATTTTTAAATATTGAACGCACCCAAACCGTAGAACGAATTGATGGCTCTACTGCTGGGTAAATACCGGCAACCCAGTGTAAAGTAAGTACTATGGGCAGTCTTGCCAAGTTGTAGGGAATTCCGAAAAATTCAAACCGATAGTGTAATGTAATACATCATCACGCCTGTATTCCCCGAAGGGGTAGGCAGAGGTGCACTGTAGTGCGCCCACACTTCGCCGATGTATTTTGGTCCCAATGTAATAGGGGGCGAGCCTATTGCCATTATACCGGGCACATTCCCCCTCAATACGAGGGAGATTTGGGCCATAGTCCACCACGCTGGCCCAGTGCGGGTTGGTGAACTTCACACGCTATAGAAAGCTATAGAAGTGCAGGTTTTCTCACGATGTTTACCTTCACCGTTCAGCAAGTGGTAATCATTGTTGAAAATTACATTCGCACATGAGAATTATCTCAGAGGTGCGGGCCTGGGATTTGAACTTGCACCCCTTACATTCAAGGCGGGCGTTCTTGCCCGCGAGGCTACCACTGCAATTATATAATGTAATGTGTAGGGAGATTTTTACAGTTAATTTTTAAAACAAAAGATTTTCATTTGTATTTTGTTTTAAGGTTTTTTGTATGAGATAGGGAGACAAACGAGTAGACGTTTCACCTGATGGTGAGTGATCAACGCCGCCCATGGACACCTGCAACACCAGGGGAATCGCAAGTGCGTTGCCGGCCTTTAAGGAATGAGTATGCTCGTTTCTTGAAGATACCTTTGTCGCATCGGTCCGGGAACACCGCTGCAGGAAGTTCATTCCACAATTTGGTGGTGCGAGGGAGAAAATTCCTGGTTTGCAGTTTATTTACATAGAAAATTTAACTATTAGTATTAGTAGAATTTTGTCATTTTTAGGGTTCCGTACCTAAAGGGTAAGACGGGAACCCTATTACTGAGACTTCGCTGTCCGTCCGTCTGTCACCAGGCTATATCTCATGAACCGTGATAGTTAGAGTTGAAATTTTCACAGATTTTGTATTTCTGTTGCCGCTATAACAACAAATACTAAAAAACAGAATAAAACAATTATTGAAGGGGGCTCCCATACAACAAACGTGATTTTTTTGCCATTTTTATAGATAATGGTACGGAACCCTTCGTGCGCGAGTCCAACTCGCACTTGGCCGGTTTTTGTTTGAATATTTTCCAAAGCAGGGCTTATTATGAATTATGAATGAAAAAAGAAGCCATCTGAAGGAAAAGAATTTGAATAAATTAATTTTTATCATTCAAAATTTAAATATGTTTTATAATTAATTTAATTAAATGTGTTCAATTGTTAATACAAAAGTATACAAAGTTGTGTTTCATTTTATACCTATAAAAGTGTCGAAAACTATCGATTAAATATCGATGTATCGATTGTTTTTTTAAAAACAATCGATACTATCGGAATCTCAAACAATCGATGTTTAAGCAACACTAGCGGGTAGTGCGGCCGTCTATGCGATTCAAATGAGAATAGGATCGACTTTGCGCCATATTGTGACGTGAAAAAACGAATTATGACTTTAAATAATTAAATATTCTATTAGGACAGTTTACTACTAATTTAACTAATTTAACCAAACGTGCCTATATCTCCTTATATTGAACATGTTCTCATACAGTTACCAGGTATAAATAATGAAAAGCATATTATCAGTTCAGTATACATCCCGCCTAGTTCTCCTGAGACACTATATCTAGATCACTTTAATCTACTAAGTAGCGTAATAGATAAAATAAATCCGAATTTCTTTTATCTGTATGGTGATTATAATCTACCAGATGCTAGCTGGGAACCTACTACCCGTACAAATATTTCTGGGCTATGCTGTATAGGTAGGTCTATCGCTAGTCATCACTTAAGTAATTTTATGTCACTTGTTAATGCACTACAGTTTAACAATATTATAAATGCAAAAAACCGCATCTTAGATTTATTAATCAGCAACACAGATGATTGTATCACATATGCTCCGCTAAATGTATTACTTCCAATTGATACCCATCATCCTCCATTTTGCACGACCATCACATATAAATTCTCACAAAAAACGCTCTCGCAACGCAAATCACAAAAATTTAATTACTACAAAGCTGACTATGAGAAAATTAATCAGGAACTATCAGAAATTAACTGGGGTGATATCTTAAACAACTCAAAACCCGAGGATTGCGTCCACACTTTTTATAACTCCATATTCTGTTCTATTAGGAACCACACTCCCGTATCTCGCGCCAAATCAGTCAAATTTCCCATCTGGTTCTCTAAATCACTAATTCATATATTTAAGAACAAAAAGAAAGCCTGGATTAAATGAAAAGTGTACAATAATAGATCTGATTATGAACAATTTTCGTTTCTTAGACGTAGATTCCAAATTGAATGCAAAAGAAACTATACAACCTATGTCACTGCAACAGAAGAAAATCTAAAAAAAAATGTGAAATATCTGTGGAGCTATATGTCCAACCGTAAAGCCAATACAGGGATACCAGATGCAGTGTACTACAAAAACCAAAGATCTGATGATCCTAGCACCATATGTAACTTGTTCTCAACTTTTTTTAAATCGGTTTATGAACCATCGACATTTTGCTACAGGAGTTGGTTGCCCCCAGAGACGTATGAAGATAACTGTGTTGTGATCAACGGCATTAATTTCACTTTAGAACAAATAAAAAAAACACTGTACAATTTAAATGCATCAAAGGGACCTGGACCAGACGGACTGCCTGCGTATTTTCTCAAAAAAACTTATAATAGTATATCTACCCCTCTACATATCATCTATAATAAATGTATTACGGAAGGCACATTCCCTGAAATATGGAAAAGAGCAAACATAACACCAGTGCATAAAGCAGGATCAAAACATGATGTCGAAAACTATCGCCCTATATCTATTCTCTCCACCCTATCAAAGGTCTTCGAAAGACTAGTGCATACTGCGATATATCCCATTCTGCATAACGTTATAATAAATCAACAACATGGATTCGTTCAAAGAAGATCTACCGTCACTAACCTACTGAGCTTTACGAATTACTTGTTTGATAATATGGATAGGCGAGTGCAAGTGGATGCCGTCTACACGGACTTTCGTAAGGCCTTTGATAAAGTGGATCATGAACTCCTGCTAAACAAACTTGCATACAACGGTATTCGCGGTGACCTACTTCGATGGTTTGCATCATATGTCACGAATAGATCTCAAAGAGTGGTAATTAAAGGTTTTGAATCTTATCCAGTAAATGTAACCTCCGGTGTGCCCCAGGGCTCTATTTTAGGTCCTCTACTTTTCATAATATTTCAATATGTTTTGAAAATTCTAAATTCTTGCTATATGCAGATGATCTAAAAATTTATAGGTCAATTCGCACAAATAATGACTGTATTTTATTGCAAAAAGACCTAAGTCGCTTTTCTGACTACTGTAGCGAGAATAAATTACAGTTAAGTATACCTAAATGTGTTACAATCTCATTTACCAAAAAAAAGAATATTATTTCATACCAATATTCACTGAATAATGCTTCTCTGTGTAAAGTTTCGACAGTTAGAGATCTTGGGGTGTTATTAGATGCTAAGCTACACTTTGATGAGCATATTCACAAAATTGTCAATAACGCCTATCGTATGTATGGTTATGTCATGAGATCTACTCTAGATTTTAAGCGTACTGACACATACATCCACTTATATAAGGCTTTAGTTAGATCTCAATTAGAATACGCAGTATTGATATGGAACCCACTCTACCAAAAATACAAAGATAATCTAGAAAGAGTTCAACGCAAATTTCTTAAAGCAACACAGTATCGATGCCGCCATAATATAAATGGCTCCTCTGACTTTCTTACCTTTAACCTACCAGCTTTAGAATCTAGGCGTCTATTTCTTGAAACAATGTTCTTGTATGACCTGTGCAATAACAGATTCGATTGCCCTGATTTAACAAATCAACTATGTTATATTGTCCCAAGGACTGTTATCAGACGTGAGGTGCGCGCGCGACCACTATTTGCTGTGTCTTCTTGTCACACTAATGCAGGTGTTCGTGCACCCCTACGTCGTATTGTTAATAATTATAACACATTTTTCATAGACTTAGATATGTTTACACTATCACATGGTAAATTTCGAAAGTTGCTCTTACAAAACATAAAATAGATTAAGTATTAAAACAAAACATGATTAAATATTTTTGTAAACGCTGATTATAAGTAGAATATCCGATTTGTAATAATAGGTTTTGCCTAAATTTACTTTAAACTTGAATTAACTCACTCCAATTTACAGTTCAATTGTAAAAATGTTTTTACTTAAAATGTGGATAACGTTGTGAATTATGCAATGATAAAGCTATTTGTTAAGACTTTAGAATAAGAAAATTGTATAATTGTTTGTTTTCCCTAATAAAATAAAATAAAAAATAAAATATTTATATTTGATATAGGAACTATTATTATTGATATTGCAAATAAGTTTTTTGCAAACCATACTTTTCATGCATGCAGCATTTTTCTGCATGCAGTGGTGCCTCGCAGGCAAGAACGCCCGCCTTGAACGTAAGGGGTGCAAGTTCAAATCCCAGGCCCGCACCTCTGAGATAATTTTCATGTGCGAATGTCAGTTTCAACAATGATTACCACTTGCTGAACGGTGAAGGAAAACATCGTGAGGAAACCTGCACGTCTATAGAACGGCGTGTGAAGTTCACCGAACCGCACTGGGCCAGCGTGGTGGACTATGGCCCGAATCTGCCTCGTATTGAGGGGGAATGTGCCCGGTATAATGGCAATAGGCTCGCCCCCTATTACATTGGGACCAAAAATACATCGGCGAAGTGTGGGCGCACTACAGTGCACCTCTGCCTACCCCTTCGGGGAATACAGGCGTGATGATGATGATGATGTATACTTTTCATGTGACATTTGACAGATAGAGCTTATTGACATTCCTATTCTTATTTGGATCGCATAGTACTACCTAATCTACCTATCACAGATCAGAGATATGTTTATGTCCATGGTGGTCTATGGCTTGGCCTTTTTTAAATATTTTTCTTCTTTTTTTTACGATACATATCTTTTCATCTGTGAATTATATCAAATGTCACTGAATATTACTATCTATACACTTTGGCATATATTATAATACTCTGTGCACTTTGGTCACTGAGGGAGGACGTAATTGTTTATGGTTATTTACAAATTTACAAAAGTTTTCAGCATTGGTTATCTAGAATAAAGTAATACATTTAAAACTACAATTTATTATTGTTCTAATAGATAACAGTAAGCAAATAAACACTATAAAATAATTTTCAGGGTTAGCTGTTTATTGTAATACCTTTATTTTCTGATAACTATACATAATCTACTTTAGGTTACCTTACCTCGTTTACTGCAAAGGAAAGTTTCAAAAATGTGTGAGGAGGGTCTTATTACCGCTAAACAGCGCATGTTAGAAATATTTTCTGAACTCGATGAAACGGCAATGGATGCAATAGAACAATGGATAAATAGTCATTCATACAGAAAAGGTACTTGTTATTAACCTACAAAAGTAAAATGACTTATTTATTTTCACTTTTTTACTTTTATATTTACAAAAGCGTATAAAAATATTACTAAATGAACACTAAATAATACAGTAGGGATCTAACTATGTTTACATTTCTCTTTTACAGATTTAGAACAGAAAAAAAATTTACTTAGTGGAAAAAAAACATTGAAAAAAATTGGAAATTCCATAAAGAAAATAGTGCCCTTTGAAGCAGAAATGCTAACTGAAATTATTACACCACCTACAGTTGGGGACTCGGCAGACTGTAATAAAGTAAACACTTGTCATGTGGATGAGTTTCTATATGAGGAGAATGAAATTGAGACTCTTGTCAAGAAAGGAAAATTGCAAAAGCATTATTGTGCAGATTGTCATTCTCGGAATATAAAGGTGGGTAATACAATCTAGACACCCGGTAGTGTGTCAAGCCAAAGTTCAAGCTGGCTTGCAGTAATGTGTGTATTATTTTAATGCATATGTGTTAGCACAACTTACTAGAACTAAGCTGAAAACTGTTATGCTTTATGCTGTGGTGTAATTGAATTGATAAGTACTTGATTTTGCTTCCAATCATCAATGCAGAACAGCTTAGTGGAATCTGTATTGGGCTATGCTTTGGAGTGCTATGGGCTTACATTTAAATCTCATATAAATAAATTAGAATCATTACAAATAAGATTTTTAAAATTGCTTGTAGATAAGAAAACCAAACGTAAATGTAAAGATAATTATAAAGAAATTTTTAAAATTTGTAAAATATTACCTTTACATCTAAAACATAAATGCTTACTAGCAATAAACAACCATGGCACTGCAGAGCATAGATCCCCATTACATCATAATATATGTACTAGAGGTATAACACAGGGCAAGTTCCAAATTACAAGTACGAACAATTATTTCGGTGGAAAAATGCTTAAATGGCGAATTCCTATTTTGTTTAATGAAATGCCCACCGAACTAAGGTTAGATATGAATAAAAATACATTCACAAGCCATTATAAATGTTTTTTGCTTGAAACATATAATATAAATAATAGCTAAAATAAAAATTCATAAAACCGTTGTATATTGTTAATACACTTGAAATGTAACTACTTAATATTGTGATTGTTTAACTTAAAGGTATGCTTCTTATAATGAGTAAATCATTATGAGTAGATAACTCGCTGATTATAAATATGTATTTAATAATGTAACCATCTGAGCGTAACATCATTCCACAGACAAACCAATCAATTGGTTTTGTGGAGCATGTATATTGTTCTGTGTCTTGTTTCAAATAAATACTTTTCTTACTTACTTACTGTGGACTATGGTATGTGCAAAATGATAAATTAATAACATACTCATAAAAAGCAGTATATTACAAAATAATTTTGTAATAAACTGCTTTTGGGTTGTAGGCCCTACAAATGGATAGTTGCCTGATGCACTATACAGCTACTTAGACAGTGAAAAAAATAGAGTAAACTAAACTAAATGATTTGTTTTCAAGTAGGTACTTATTCATATTACTATATATTTTTTTAAATTTTATTACAGGATTTAATATTCATATCACATTCAATGTCAATACAAGATATTCAGTACATCTTTGAAGTCTTGCTACCTAAAGACTTGGAAGAAAAAAATATTTTGGATATAGGATCCAGACTAGGGGGAATACTATATGGTGTAAGTATAAACTTTATTATAATTATAGGTATACCCAACACACTCAAGCAATAAAAAAACATGGGCACCTATTTGTTATTTCAAAATGAAATTCTCTTTTATTTTATGTAATTACTGAATGTATGAAATATGTTGGCATAAAATGAGGTATGTATAGCTTCACCAGCAAATATCAGATATAGGGTGTAAATATGCTAGCTCAACACTCATACCTCTGCCAATTAGGACTATGTTTTAAATTCATTCATTACTATATTAATTTAGACTATCACTTAGACTTATAAATGTTAATATTTTTATTTGTTTGTTTTGTGTCAAATAAAGAGTATTCTTTCTATCTATCTGTCTATAAGGTGAAATCTTGTAAATGTATTCAATAACCCAATTTATTTGATTTCAGGCATATTATTCCACAAATGCAGCATTAATCACAGGAATTGAAATCAATGAAGAATTTTGCAATGTTCAAAAAACAATAATTGACAGCTATTCTATGGACAAGAACAGGATAAAAGTTGTCCATTCAGATGTATTGGATAGAAGTGATATTGTTTCATGCTCAGACATTATAGTAATAAATGTCTGTGATTTCTTTATGGATAAGGAAAAGCTTAAACAAATGTGGTATTTCCTAAAGAAATACATGAGGAAAGGAAGTTATCTTGTTGTAAATATAAGTATGTCAGACACCTTAGACAATTTAGACATCTTTGAAGAATTAATTAATTGGCTAAGTGTTTGCAAACCTAGCCAACTGGAAAATGAAATATTTTTTGATGTTGAAGATTGTAGTGAGCTCTTTTTGTACACTGTGAATTGAAATAAATATTTTTAATTCTTGACTTGGAACTCAATATTTCAAATACCTATAATATCTGCAGTGCACTAACTTTTTGCATTTCTTGGGGAATTCTTTGAAAAAATAATATAAATATTTAGACTTGTATTTCTGATTATTTTTATTGAATTTCATTAATTTCGTAAAAAAATAATGTTTAGTTTTGGACTTGCATCACCTGCAGCTGTACCTATTTTTTAACGAACTGGGGTATTACAAAGTAACAAGTAAAATAATAGTTAATTACTTTTTTACGAAATGAGTGAAATGATGAAATTTAATGGAATAAGATGAGGAATGGCTTCACCTGCGACTAGCGCGGGTATTTCGCCAATGTCAAGTAATTAATAGCAAGGACAAATTCAATAAATACACATTATAAATAAAAATGGATAATGACAGTGATAAAGATGGCGGATGAATCAAAAATAATAGTTATCTCGAAACATAACAAAATATGTCAACTGAAAGCGAATTTTCGTATTTTCAAAATGTCACGATAGAGATATAGCCTTCGACATGCAATGTCGAACGTTACTCTATGTTTTGATCGGATACGTCAAATCATTTGGACGTGCGAACATGAAATACCCGCGCTAGTCGCAGGTGATGCCATTCCTCATCTTATTCCATTAAATATCATCATTTCGCTCATTTCGTTAAAAATAATAATAACACTTGATACACTTCATTGTAGATCAATCTATTAAAAAATATTGCGAACGAACGATTATAGATTTCTACAACAATCAGCCCAACAAAAAAAATACAGCACAGCACTATAACTAGAGACGAAAATTTGACAAAAGCTAAATTCGTAAATTCAAAATGGCGTATTCTATGTAGTGAATTGCGAAGTTCGTGATGTTCGAAAAATCTTACTGACGATTTTATTTTATTTCCACGAAGAAACAAGTTTCGTAACAATTTTATAAAGTTTGCTCCTTGATTTTTTCCCGTAAATCATCTATCACAATGTGGCACGAAGCGAGAAAGCAGGAGCGAATGATTCGCGGCATGATTGTTGACTACCGACGAAGGGCGGAGCGCCGCAAGGATTTTTACGAAAAAATTGTGAGCTGTTTGTTTTTTTTCTGTTCTCATGATTTTAATGTATTCAACGGTTACACAAGTTAATTTTAAATTCACCACTGATCTTACAGAAAGCTGAACCGACTCAATTCTTACAACTACACGGCCGACCGTGTAAAGTGCATTTAGATCCAGCTATTGCGGCCGCTGGTGAGGGACCGGCTATTATGTGAGTGTAACGCCAACATTGATAGATGAGAACTCTTTATTGTTCCACCTTTTAGAGAAATACAAACTATGCATATACAATTAAAACAAAATCAAAATAAGTGCAACATACTATATAGAGGTATTTACTTTATTTCTCCTGTGACTGTCCCATGGGTACTCGAGAATATTTTGTCCCTTAGCACTTAGAGGCTAGGCTCTGATTGCAACATTTAACTTTAACCCTGTTCAGTTCAAATCACAGAGTGAAACCTTTTCAAGCCAATATAACTTATTTTCCTATTGAAAAGTTGCCTCTAATTGTCATCTAATGAAAATTCTGTTATAAACTCAGTTTTCTATGAGTTGAAATACTTCAATATGACAATAAAACTATACCGTACTGTAATAATTATATAATTTACCCAGGATGCCCTGGCAAGGCGATATAAACAATATGATCGATCGTTTTGATGTACGAGCTCATCTTGATTATATACCTGAAGTAAAAACACCTGATGTTCCACCCGAAGATCTGACTCAGGAAGAAAGGCAGTGTAACTATGAGAGTTATAGGATTCTCGCACAGAATGCATTTCTTGGGATAAGTAAGTGTTAATTAAATAAATAAAGTCAAACATAATGCACATCATAATAAGGGGTGAAAGGCATTTGACTTGAGCAGCATTTTTGTAACTTTACAGGAGAGCATACTCATTTGACACAAATATGTAAAAAAATAAATATCATCCAAAAGTGGTAATTAAGTCAAATAGCCTTTGATGCCAAACTAAGCTTGTTCTATGGGTACCTTGCAATCCACTGGAGCCAATCCCAGTTATACCCAGACCAGGGAATATTTTGAAAAGGTCATTCCCGATATTTAACACTGGCAGGAATCAAACCTGTAACCAATCAGTTCAATGTGTCATGCAGCCTACGCATAAACCTAGTGGTGGGCAAACTTTCCTAATAGGGGGCCAGTAAGTTTAAGAAATTTCAGAGGAGGACCAGAAATATATCAAAAATGCATTTTGTGTTGAACTGTACTAATTAGAATCTACTTTATACTTCTGGACCGTCAAAATATAATTATCGCGGGCCATATACTCTTCATGTCGAAGGACCGTCGGCGGGCCGGATTAAATACTTTCGTGGGCCGGATTAAATACTTTCGTGGGCCGTATTTGCCCATCACTGCACTAGACCAATCTGTCATATTACATACACATATTGACTTCACTTGGTAAAGTAGGTACCTACAATGAAAGAAAGAAAGAAAAAAAAAGAAAAGGAAAGAATAGAATATAAGCAAATTTGACTGAACTATCTTTGGCACTAAGTATGTTCCTGTTTTACTTGTTATGTTATAATTATACGGCGTCGTTATAGGTGTCTTTCGTCATTTTATCTTTGCTGAATAATAAAAAATAGGATAAGTCAAAAACATATTTTTAATTGCAGGTGAAGATAAATTCCTGCAACAACTGGCAATAGAAGAGCAATTCGGAGTCACCATAGAAGAGAAGGAAATGCAGAAGGAAAAGCTTCACGAGAAAAAGGGGACGGGTGCAGCTATAGGATACAATTATAGTGACCCAGGGAACCAACCCTCGTCGTCTACCGGTAGATTCAGCTTTACTGTTATCACTCACCCACTGATGTTTGGCGATACATGGGGTACCACACAATAGGGGCACATTGTGGATATTCTCATGGCATATAGTGTTCAATTACAGGCCCTGAAGTTAAAAAAGTGGAACAGAAAGATTCAGACGATGACTCCGATCTGGAGATCATCGATGTGGACTTGAGTATTGATGTTAACAAAATGGAGGCGTCACAGGTGAGTTTCATCAATGAAAATAAAACATTCTACACATCTTCGTCATGCCCGTATTCTATGTAGGGTAGGCAGAGGTGCACTGCACTGCACCCATACTTTGACGATTTTTTTGGTCAGCCTATTGCTATTATACTAAGTATACTACTACAGCCCTTTTAACGTCCCACTGCTGGGCACGGGCCTCCCCTCAATGCGAGGGGGATTCAGGTCATAGTCCACCACGCTGACCCAGTGCGGGTTGGCAGACTTCACACATCTATCGAGAACTAGACAAGTTCCCACAGACGTGCAGGTTTCCTCACGATGTTTTCCTTCACCGTTTCATAGCAAGTGATAATCTCGGATGAAAATGAGATTCGCACATAAATCCCAGAGGTGCGAGCCGGGGTTTGAACCTGCACACTTTGATTTGCAAGGCGTGCGTTCGACCACTCGGCTACCACTGCTTCAAAGTATATACCCCCTCAACACGGGAGATATATAGGCCATAGTCCACAGTACTTGCCCAGTGCGGATTGGTGAAGTCCACGCGCCTTAGAAGGAGAAGGGCGCAAACAAGATACTTAGCAAAAAAATTTAGTGTTCTCAAAACTATTTATGAAAACCCTATTGAATCTGTTTTGTCTATGTTACAAAAATTGAATTGTAACATAAACAAATCAGACACTTAAAATCTTGTTCCATTCTCATATGTCTAATTAAAGATTTGTAGTGTTCTAAAAGAAGACAAAAGCAGTTTTGTCAAAGTACCCAGGTTGAAATCGTTTGCGTAATTATGCATACGCTTACCGTTTCTTTGAACTTAACTTGAATAGTGATCTTATGCCAAGTTTATTTTACTTGAAATTCCAAGAGCTGGAAGATGTCTAGAATTCTACTGCTGACATGCTTACCTTGAACTCATTTTAGTTCCCCATCCACTGGCTTCCTGCTAATGCTATCAGACACACTTTATGGAGGACTGACCTTTCTTTATCAACGGCTATCAATTTTGTTCCAAATTTGATGTTCACGATCCGTTTCCCGGAGCGCAGGCGCACGAGTTGAACGGCGTGGGCCCGCAGTTCGGCATGACAGGCTGCGACTTGTTCTCCTTCCTCACTGGTGACGCCGACGACGCCGAACATCAAAAACAGTTGATGAGGGAAGAAAAAGAAAAGGCAATGTTCTCCGGCAGGAAGAGCAGACGGGAGAGACGCGCGCATCGGTTAGTTCATTATTGCATTCCATTAAGGTTTATTATTGCATGAATTCTAATTGTTCGTAACTGTAAAAAATGCAAAAAGCAAACACTTATCTAATTTGAAGGAGGATTATAACAGGACATAGTAGTTCTTCTAAACAATCTGGCAATTACAGACCCACTGTAACTTCTTCTCAAAATGTTTGTTTAGTGTCACTGTTATTCTTATTCATGAAATCTGTGTAGTGACACAGATAAAAAACTTAGAATAATGTATGCGCCTCTGATGCCTTCATAAATATTTATTTCTCATACACGCAGTGACAAGAAGTTGGCAACTCGAGTAGTGAGCCCTCCGAGTTACGCCGCCCCGTCATCGCAGCCCAACCGCTCGCCAAGCCGCTCGCCGAGCCGAAGCCCTTCCCCGGAAACCGGAGGAAACATTGAGTTTATCACTTCCTTTGGTGGGGAGGAAGAGGAGAATAAACCTCGTAAGTATACACAACACACTCATATTTTATTCCATCTTAAACAGATAGTAAAGAATTAGTACCCTCGATCCATCTAATGTAACCAGCCCCCTTAGCCATGACCGCATAGACATAAGTTTTATCTCTTTCAACTGTCAGATTCGTAGAGAAAATGACGTCACACTGAGCCATGTCTTGTATAAAAAGTTCAATCTGACGTCATTTTCTCGAGGGCCTGGGCAATGCATTTATGTCATAGCTACCTTTTTAATCTTAGATGCATGCATGTAGATGTAAAACAATTTTGTTTATTGTTGCAGCATTACCAACGAAGCCGTCATATTCTGAAAAACTTAAACAGAATTTGAAAATGACGTATTCTGATGTTACTCGCAAGCCGCGAAGCAGGTGAGCATCGTAAATTTCTATAAAATTACCCATGTTTTGACTTGATCTGTTTTGCTAATGTTGTACAATTTCCAGGCCATCTCCACCGGTCGACAAACGTATGCGACAGATTGGGCCCCGTGGACCCAACTCGAGGTCGAGGTCGTTCTCCAGCTCTCGGTCGAGGTCAAGGTCCCGCTTGAGGTCAAGGTCACGGTCGCGATCTCGATCGCGTTCGTGGAGAAAATCGCGATCATCATCCCGATCGAGATCTGCGTACTCAAGATCGCGCTCAAGGTCATATAGCCCGTACAGAAGGTCACGGTCAAGGTCAAGGCCACGTAACTATAGAAACAGACGTTCTAGAAGCCCCGCAAAGTGTGTATCTAAAATTTTGATGAACTTAATACTATTTATGATTAGGTTTCCAAATCAATTAACACATTCTTAATGTTTTCCAGTCATACTAGTGGCTATGCAAAGCGTAATAACTCCAGGTCGATGTCGTACGAAAGGTAAGCTCATTTTAATATTGTAACAATGCTATTAGAATTCTGAGGTGAGTCGTGCATACCTAAAATACAGAAGTTTAATGTTGTCTGTCAACAAAAATAGATAAAGTTTTTTAAATCTGAGAAGTAGCATAGGTCTCAAACAAACACAAACGTTCAAAAACACAGTCGCAAACACAATTACGGTCAAAATTTTCTCGTATCGACGCTTTTATTCTCGAAACGAATTACAAAGCAATTGTTGTCATAATGATTATTATTATTATGAGTCTATAACGTCCCACTGCTGGGACGTTATAGACTCATAGAAGACCTCCCTCCCCTTCCTCCATTCATCTCTATTTTGAGCCAAAATAGGCCACTCCTTTCGATGGGAGTCTAGTTCATCCCGCCATCTCCTTCTGGGCCTGCCGCGATGTCTTCTTGCATTGCTGGGAATCCACTCTGTAGTTATTTTGGCCCATTGTTGTTCTGACATGCGGCAGATGTGTCCAGCCCAGTTCCATTTTAGCTTGGCAGCTTTTTGACCTACGTCACTAATTTGTGTCTTGGAGCGCAGTACAGTATTCCGGATTCATAGTCATAATGATTACTGTTACAAAATTTGCTAGTACTTTGGGCAGTCATTGCTTTTGCTTTTCAGAAAGGCAAAATATGAACGCGCGAATCACGACCAAATTTCTAACGTGGTTAGGTTTTTTTCTCTATTGATTGGGTTTGTATATTCTACCAATGCTGCTCCTATATTGTGAAATCTATACCAATATATTAATATTATAAAGCTGAGGTTTTTGTTTGGTTAAACTCGCTAATCTCAGGAACTACTGGTTCGAATAGAAAGAATATTTTTGAGTTGATTTATCGAGGAAGGCTATAGACTATATAACATCACGCTACTGGTCGTAGGAGCGCAGTAGCAATGAAAAATATGGCAAAATCTGGAAAAAATATACCATTTGAGAGCTTCCGTCGCGTGCGCTCTGTAAACGGTTAAAGTTACGCAAAACAAAACGAATTGAAAAATTATTTGTTGAATAGTCCATTTAACGAAGAAGGTTAACTTTATAACATCACGCTACGACACAGTAACCATACGCGCGGGTGAAGCCGCGGGCACAACTAGTCCTTTCACAATTATGGATCGCCTGTCGTCTGTACAACAGTAACGATCGCGGCCCGAGCAAGCCCGCCGTGCCGCGGTACTACGGCCGACGCAAGGAAGACCGCTCCTCCAGCGAACTCTCCATGGACTCCGATTCCAGCGACTCTACCGTCGATGCGAGATCCAAGTGAGTACCATAGTTATACATTTGTTTTTTAAAGATAGGTAGGTTGAGCAGCTAGGCAATAATGGCACTTACTATGCGATTCAAATGAGAATAGGATCGACTTTGCGCCATATTGTGACGAGAAAAAACTAATTATGCCTTTAAATACTTAAATATTATTTTAAGACAATTTACTACTAATTCAACCTTTTTATTTGAATTTGATGTAAGACTACTATTATTGTTATGCAAATAAGTTTTTTGCAAACCTTACTTTTCAAGTGGCATTTGATAGATAGAGGTTGTTGACATTCTTATTTGGATCGCATAGTATAATTGCTATCAAACAACATTGCGGATTTTCAATACATTTCGTTGGTTGTTTTGAACGAAAGTGTTTGAAACTTATTTGCAACAGACATATGTAATTACCCTGGATCTCAGTAGGCTAATGTCAATCGTATCGCGTAAAAAGCGATGCCTAATTACCAAAATCAGGATTGTCTGTAGGCAGACCGAATGGGAAACGCCCATTAAAGAAAACATATTTCAAAACGAGCATTTATATTCTTAAAGATAAACTAGAAACATTAATGTAAGCTCGCTATACCGACGCCTTATTTATCATATTCGTGGAATCTCGTGTCTTTTGAGGAACTTGCTATTTAAGAGGAAGATCGAGGCTATAAACATAATTGTTAAAACGATACAATTATGTCATTTTCAGAACGGCGGTGGGCAATAAATCCAATACAAACCAGAATCAGTTTCGATTGTCTGGATCCAGCTCCAAAGTCAGTAAGAATCATTTGCTTCAACATTTGTACCGCTTTCATTTTAGCACCTTACGACATTAAAAGCGAATAGATTTTCCATTACAACAGCAGTTTACGGGTCTCTACACCTTAGCGGGCCACTTTAGTTAATTTATCCGGACAACTGCCATACTATTCCTAAAGAAATGAGTCTGGCGCTTATTCTGCTAGCACCCAACTAAACTACAACTAAGTGTATTGCCGTCCTGCTCATTGCCGCAATGTGTGAGCAAGACAACAATATATTTTTAGTGGTATCAAATATTGTTTAGTCGCGTAATTTGTGTAGAATAAATTGATGTATGGAACTGCGATAAAACTAAATTTAATAGCACTAAAAATATTACCATCTCGCTTATATACGTGATGGCCGTAATAATAATGGCAATGCACTTCGTTTAGATTGGTACGCACAGAATCAGCAGTAATGACCCCAATTCTTATACACATAGGAGCTATAGGGAATGGAAACCCACTGGCGGCTGTAGAAAACAACGTTAGTGGGAGGCCCGCTATTGCTCGACGCGAAATCAGCTTAAAAAGAAGTAAAACCTTTCTAAGAACGGTTTAAACTGATATTGGATCGCTCAATTTGACTGATTATATTTAGCTTTTAATGTCAAATTGTGAAAAATGCAGGGACAGTGTGTTACCGACCTGTTATGATCCCCAATGTATGTTTATTTCAACCCAATCCTTAATCTGCTTGGTTATTACATGTCCTTTTATAGTGGGATGATCATAGTTACATCTACAAATTATAATATCATGGTACACACTATATATATTGCTATTTATTAATATTACTAATAAATACATGGAGTATTAACTCCCAAATGTGTCGAGACTCGAGAATTAAGGGTACAATGTCGTAAAAATCGCTTTTCCCAAAAAGTGTGATTGTAAATAGCTTGTAGACTCAATTTTGTATGCATTTGGCGGAATTGTATGGTATTCTTGTATTCGATTTTTAGAAGATTTCACCATTTTACGTACGACCGTAAAAACAACTTTTAATAACACTTTCAAATGTGATCCTATCTAACTTGTTGTCTTATTATGTCTAAAATATGTATCTATACACATATATATGTTGCCATCCTGCTCATATATAACGATCTAAACAAGCACAAATATATAAAATCAAGTTAGTATAACAGGATTCTAAGATCAATATAATATATAATAATGTATACCATTTCTTGGAGTCATTATCAGTTACGAAATGACTCCCGCATAAATTATAGACATATTTAGAGCGTGTAATTCACAGGGTCCCTCGCGTGAGACGCTGTCGTTGAAGGAGAAATTGAAGAAGAAAATGCAGGCACAATTATCAAGGCAGCGTGAGTTTTATAATTCACCACAGTTCCATTCTTGTTTAAGCCAGATTCGCTAATGTGTGCGCTAAGACAACATATGTCACGCAGTTTGTCGATTTTGTCTTTATGTCTTCTATGGATTAAGTGAGTGTGCGATTTTTCGTGACATAATCAGTGACGTATGTTTTGTCTTGGCACCCTTGCTAGCTCTGTGAGGTTCATATAATCAAAATCTTCTGCAACAAAATAATTTATTGACGGCTACTTTGACGCTTCGATTGGACGTGATACACACAAAATACATTTATATCAAAGTTCTGTAATCCGCATATTATAGGACAGATGGTATAATCATGATTAATAACATTCACAAATAGATGCGATGTTATTTTAGCTCACCACATGGGGCACTAAATATTAACATTGAGAACTTGTATGAATATATTTGTAAACTTAATTTTAATGAGGGTTATATAATTTTTCGTATATGATATCAATGATTTTATAATTAAGTCTTATAAATATAAATTATGTCATATAAGTTTATATCGTTGTGTGTATATGTGATCCAAAAATGCCGTTAAAAGTAAAGGGCCGAATCTACAAATCGGTTATAAGACCGGTGATTATGTACGGCTCAGAATGCTGGGCGGCTAAAGTGCGTGAAGAGAAACGTCTCCACTCTGCCGAGATGCGAATGTTGAGATTGATGTGTGGAGTGACGCGAATGGATAAGGTGAGAAATGTGTACATCAAAGGTAGTATAAAAGTGGCGCCCATGACAGAAAAAGTAAGAAGTAGGAGATTAGAATGGTTTGGACATGTGATGAAATGAGATGAGAATCATGTGACTAAAAGAGTGATGAGTATAAATGTGGACGGATATAGAGCGAGAGGAAGACCCAAGAAAAGATGGATGGACTGTATAAAGGGCGATATGAATGAGATCGGAGTGGATGTCAGTATGAAGGAAAAGCGAGATGAATGGAAGAAAAAGACATACTGCGCCGACCCCAAATAATAGGACAAGGTAAGGCAAATGATGATAAGTTTATATCGTTAATATAACTTGCTGAACCTTGCTTGCACCTTGTTGAATGCCAGCCATGTTTCCCAGATTTAAATATCCATGACTATAACTTTTTACTTGTTTTGGCAGAATCCATAGTTTAAAACTGTATACAATGTAGCTTATCTGTAGATACTTAAAAAACAGACTATAAGTTAATTACTATAGTTTCTGTGTTTAATGCCTCTAAATATTTGTTACAACATTTTTCGTTTTGGGGTCCTAAAACCACACCCAGAGTTCTATCGAACAGTGCTACCGACATTTATAAGTAGCCACTTCTAGATATAAAATGTTCATGTTCAATTTCAATTTAATAAAGTTCAATCAAGAAATTTGACATACAAAAATTGGCATAGCATTTATATTCCATTTTTTTAAAATTGGATCCTGTAGTGGTAGCATGTGTGTCAAGACTACACTTTTGTCACAAAATATCTTGATGCTTGATGGTGTCTCTTTCTTGGTGTCTTTCTCGTATGAAATTACATAGAGAGCAAGCGAGTGAATCTGTGACAAAGATCTTGTCTTGACATGCGTGGGGTTCCACAGAACACAATTAAATTTATTATTTTAGTATTTATATAACTAATTTGTGCGATTTTTTATACAAATGCATGTGTGAAAGTATTAAATACATGGGAATTATGGAAAATGTAGGGTAAAACCCCCAGCTATTGGCACCTTAAGCGCCTACTCGGGGAAAAACAGTCACCAAAACGCTCTATGACCCGTTATTTCGCTAAAAAAAATATCAGATTATAGAATATCCACTCGTTTCTTAATGTTTTGAGATTTTTGTAAAAAAATAATGTTTGAAACATAAGTTTTTTACATTTGTTCCAAAATTGTTCGATTTCCCAGTTAGTGGCACAAGTACCGGTCCTTAAGAAAATGCGTAGAAAAGGGCTTTTATAGTGTATGTCCCAAACAAACTTAAAGTTTGTACTAATTAAGTCTGAGTTAAGAGTTAAGTCTGGTTACAGTTAAGGGTCTTAAATTTAAAAAATCCATTACAATCTTTCCATGTTGGACATAAAATCAGGGGTTAAAGTAATGGTTTTCTTGTCATTTTAACTTAAAGTCATGGGTGCCAATAAGTGGGGGGATGCCAGCAGTGGGTATGGTTACCCTATACAGCGTATAATGGTGGTTGTGTTGCGTGCAGTGCGCGCGGACAAGCGCGCGGAGGCGGAGCGGCTGGAGCGGGAGAGCCGGCGGCAGGCGCGACGCGACGAGGAGATGCGCGAGCTCGCCATCAAGCTGCGCCGCAAGTATGCTACTTATACCACTTTCACGTACACACGCTACTTGCAACCCCATACGTCTGTCTGCAGAAATGACTACTCCTCTACCATAATACAGGGATGTGAAAAAATAATCGATTATTTTTGCTTATAATCGATTCTCCAAAGATTAAAAATCAATTTTTTCCCCTGCAAATCACATCCCTACTATAATATAGCCTCTCCCGCACACATGGTCGCGAAAATGTTTATACCAATACTAACTCTGTGACAATATACAGGGTATTTCAGAAGTCCGAAATAATACTTTGAAGTTTGCATCAGTAACGGGTATACAACTGAATAGTATAATTTTTTTATCGAAATTCGACCATGTTTTTTCAAATTTTTTTTCGTCGTCAATTTCTGTAACTTGTAATATCTCGAGTCCTATGTACAATTTGCATGTTCTGTTTTGTGAATATTGGTAGTCGCCCCTCATAAGAGTAGTTTACACTGCTGAATAGGGTTATGGATGTACCCAAAGGCCAGAACACGATACCTGTGACCAATATTCAAAGGTCTATAACTCAGAAACTATGATAGTTAGGTATAATCTGTCTTCACTAAGCATCCACATATGAGCTACCATATATGTACCTAAAGTATTATTTCGGACTTCTGATACACCCTGTATATAAAGATTGAATTTCTATGGTAAAAGCCGCGCCACCTCGCGTCGAAATTCGCAACCCCTGTCAATGTCATTTCGTTGAAGAATGTTTATCTATTAGTCAATACAGTTCGATTTGGAGGAGCCATATAACTAACAAACAAAAAAAGGGGGTTTGCCTTGTTGAGGGCTGTCCTAACTACATACCTTCGCGGGCCAATTAATTTTACTATAAAGCTGGAGTTTACTATGAAGGCCGCAGAAACAAGTATTTTCAGTTTTCAAGTAAAAAAAAAATACAGGGTAATCATTTATTTTTACGTTTACTGGTTCTTCGTTAATATATCTTTACCAATCATATCGATATCAACGTCAACATTCGTTGTTGCCAGACGCGTTGCATGAAGAAGTAACTTATCGGACTGTGAAGTATATGAAGTGAATACTTAGATTTCATAAGTTCATTGTTAAATACGCACTTTCACATAAATAAGTGCTGCCCATTTTCAAGCCAAAATTTGTTAATTTGGGGAAACGATCGCCAACGATCTTAAAAAAATCCATTCCAGTTTCTGTCAAAAACTATTTTCTGATTAAAACATGCGTCGCATGCATGCCCGCGAGCCGTTGTTTGGACAGCCCTGGCCTAGTTCATACAGCACCAGGCTCGGAAGGAGACCTTTGAGAAGTTTAGGATTTCACGTCCGTATGTAATTTTCACTTGCCGAACGGTGAGGAGCAGCATCGTGCGGAGACCTTGGGCCAGCGTGATAATCTATTGCTCGAACCCCCCTCGCGTTTGCGACTACCATGACCGATATTACGGTAAAAGACTGCCCCCCACTTACTACGTTAGGAGCAATAATGTATGGACCAAGTTTGAGTCCGCCACTGTTTAACCCTTTAACTAACTACAGCCCTTTTAACGTCCCAATGCTAGGCACGGGCCTCCGCTCAATGCGAGGGGGATTCAGGCCATAGTCCACCACGATGGCCCAGTGCGGGTCACATCTATCGAGAACTAGTCAAGTTGCCTCAGTCGTGCAGGTTTCCTCAAGATGTTTTCCTTCACCGTTTCATGGCAAGTGATAATCTCGGATGATAATGAGATTCGCATATAAACCCAGAGGTGTGAGCCGGGGTTTGAACTTGCACACTTTGATTGCAAGGCGTGCGTTCGACCACTCGGCTACCACTGCTATATAATACAGGCATGGTGAAGTATTATTAGTTATAATAACTCGCCAGTTTTAAACGGACTTTAAACACCTGTTCGTTATTATTCAATATGCGTTGAGTCGATTATTTTTATGACCACGATACATTCGATACTCGAGGTCGAATCGATATAAAACGTATATTTTTTATACAGGCAGCGTGAAATGCGACACCAACAGAACCGGCGGTCCAGCGAAGACGATTCCGATAGAAGCCACAGTCGATCATCATCTAGGTGAATGTAATTAATTAAGAAAATTTGCATTTACACTGTACCTTAGGCAATGGTTTTGCATCTGTCTACACAATCCGTTTTTAATATTACTTTGTTGACATCTATACAAATTATTACAATTGAAGTGTCTGTTTGTAGTATCAAATAACAGCTTACTAAATGATCATTGAATACCTATGACGAAAACGCCATTTTTAATTTTTTTGACTTTGTTCTTTTTTGTGATTATGTCTGCCCGTGTGTCTGTTTGTTCTGGGTAATCTCCGAAACGGCAGGACCAATTTTGACGGGAATTTCACTGACCGATAGCAGTTTTAAGAAGTAACTTGCGCTACTTTTATTTTAGCAAAAATATATTAGCATTCTTAAATTCCGCGCGGGCAAAGCTAGTTAATTATAAAACCGATCGTGTCCGCTTCTTGTTTAAACATCAATAAATGTTAATCCGTATAATTCTCGACTGTTTTTTTTTCTTTTTATAGGGATTCTCCGCCGCCGGGTGAAACGCGAAGGGGTGATAAGAGCGGTTCGCGAAGTGTATCGCCTCAAGACAAACGCATCCCCGTCTGGGAGACGACTAGAGAGGCGCAACCCGCCCCGCCCGGGCTGTACAGGCTGCGACCGAACTTCGGAGAGAACTCAGAAACGAAGAAGCGTCATCAAGAGTACGAGGAAGAGCGGCGGACGGAAGACGAACGACCCCAAAACTACCCGCGATATGATAAATACCCCGACAGGGACCAGAATGCTCGTACTGAAGGTCAAAGTTACGATAATAGGTGGAAAGAGGAGAATAATGTGCCGGGGAGGAGGGGGTCACTCGCTCCCCGCGGGGGTCACCGGGGTCACGGGGGTCACCGGGGTCACGGGGTCAGGCCCGCCGGCCCCGCACACTACCCCACGGAACACGACACGGAACACGATTACGACAAGCAAACTAACGATGCTAAGAATAAAGTCAAACTCGTCGATTATTAGTTCTAGGTATACATATGCCAAAATAGTTGATATTGTACGTTTGTAGGACTGTTTATTTTAAACATATCGTAACAATTAATTTAAATTAAATGTACCTAACTCATCCACTCGCTAAGTTGTTATAAATACATAGAGAAAATTGTACGTTTGATCTTTGATTAACTTAACAGTCTCATTGTTAGGTATGATTTCATTTGTTTTATTACCATTAGTTTTAATTTTCCACATTCATTTCTGAACCATCGTCTGTATTCGTTGTTTAAAGCAGCTTTTCAATGGAATGATTACAAACATGTAATAAATATATTATTATAACTTACATTTTTTTTTAATGGACTACGCTGTTGGCCGTGAGGTGGCCTTTGCAGCTTTACCGGAGGAGTGGCGAGCGCAGAGTGCACTCCAACCAAGGCCTTAAGGGCGGATTATAACTTACGTTGACTTTTGCTTATTATAGAAGCCAGTATTGTTGCCAGTGCGTTCTTCTTAAAAGTAATGTGTGTCACAAATTTACACATGTAGTAAGTAGAAAAGACCTATCATGTGGTCGTTAATTAGAAACTAATGGTTTGAAATCTGCAAACATTAAGGAACGTTCTGGCAACTATAGGGTATTTTTGTCGCATTCCAATACCACTCACTAATCGGAAGGACGCAAGTAGTGCCTATGATGTCATATAAGTGGTCTCCGTCATTTTTAATCTTTCCTTTTTAGGGTTCCGTACCCAAAGGGTAAAACGGGACCCTATTACTAAGACTCCGCTGTCCGTCCGTCTGTCACTAGGCTATATCTCATGAACCGTGACAGTTGAAAATTTCACAGATGATTTATTTATGTTGCCGCTATAACAAATACTAAAAACAGAATACAATAAACATTTGAGGGGGCTCCCATACAACAAACGTGATCTTTTGCTCGTTTTTGCTTGATATTGATAACGGCAACTGGTAGACGCTTAAAATATTCACAGAATATTTAGGTATATATTCACTTTTAAAATAATTAGTTAAATTAAAATAATACAAATATTTAAGGGAAATCCCATACAACAGACATGATTTATGTGGCGTTTTTATAGATAATGGTACGGAACCCTTCGTGCGACGTAAAAACCGGCCAAGTGCGAGTCGGACTCGCACTTGGCCGGCTTTTACTTTTCCTTTTAGATATTGCGTCCAAGTTTTCAATAAAAATTTAACTTAGTCAACAAATATGATTTATAAGAATAAAAAAATATATCATATTTTATAGTTATGTTACTATGCCTAAGCTATGTTTATTATTAGAACATGATTATAAAATATAATGTGATCACGAAACTAGGCGAAATTATAAATGATGTAACTACAAGGAATATACTGTCAGGATCAAATCTTAAAGCTTAATTACACATATATATATATATATATACATATATATACCTATATATAAAATAGAGTTCACAAAACTTAGGTACGTACTCAAATTCATCGTATCCCTAAGTCATTTATTTTCACTAATGTCTTCTTTCGAGGGAACCACATAGACGTCCTTATATTTCACCTTCAAAATGTCAGTAAAAATGTTAGCACTTTCATAACACCATCAATCACTAAGCGTGTCTACATCGACGTCTTCATTATCGTCGTTAGTGGAGTCGGGATCCCTGCCCGGCAGGCCCGGCGCGCCGCCCTGTACGCCACCACGACCCTCCTTCGTGTGACGCCACTTCATACGACGGTTTTGGAACCACACTTTGACCTGAAGATAAAGGTTATTCAACGTGAATATGGTGCACCAAAGCCTACTTTTAGAAATAGCAAAGCATAAATTGACTACAATTTTGTGGTCGGTAGTTACATAAACTAACCAAGACTTAACTAAATTTGACAGCACTATGAATATTATCTACTGTCTGACTAATACAGTACGGCCATGAAAGATTTGTAAGTTTAGTTTATAAGTGCTAACGAAATTAGCAACAATGTACCTATATTTTTTATTGCTAAGTAGGTATATTTATATTTAAAATCGCGATAGCTACAGATTCACCCTGTTGGTAGTGTAATTTTACAGCTACTTCCTGTAATTATCATGTACATAATAATTAATACAGCGGGCAGTTTATTGTTACATCTTTGACAGCGTTACGGAACGTCAAGAAAACTGACAAAGGCTAGGCTGGTAGTTCATTTTTACATAAATGCTTTAAAGGTAGATATGCTCGAATTGAGGAACCAATTCGCAATGTATGGGTTCTAGAACTGGCAGTACAGAATCACTACATTGACACAAACAAAAAATGCTGGTCGAATTGAAAACTTTTTTTTCTGAAGTCGTTTTTAACCGACTTATTAGCAGGATCTAGCCTATTTACCTGAGCATCAGTGAGTCCCAAAGTGGCCGCCAGTTGTCGCCTGTCCGGTTTCGTGATATACTTCTGTATTTGAAACCGTCGCTCCAGGCCCTTCCGCTGAAGGTTGCTGAAAACCGCCCGAGACCACGACCGTTTCCTTTTGCCGCTCGACGTGACGTCACACCGTGGAGCCGACGAGGAATGCGGGGGCGAAGAGGAGGGAATAGGAAGACGATATACTGCGAATCAAATGGACAGGTAGATACTTTTAGCCCTTTTATTTGTAGCAAGTTAATATCCCGCGTAACAGAGGCATTGCATAGCACTTTTGTTCTGAAAAAGTGTCAGTTGTAGGTAAATTGTTCGTACATACTCGTAGATTACAATATAAATAAATTTGGGAGAAGATACCTATTGCAAAAGGCAAACCGCAAGTTTATAGGAATTTAAATGTTTATAAAACCATCTATCTCGTACTAACAAAATACATCAATGGGTGCTCGTACAAATAGCTGTTAACATTTATATCGTAGAATATTATTGGTATATTTTGGGGGTGGTCGTCTATTTCAAATATCTAAGTAGGTAATTTCATAATGATGATTATATTTTGAACTAGGCACCTAATTATTAGATAAATACTTTATTATTATTAGTGGAGTGTAGTTGAATTAATAAATTAACTTATAATTAATATTAATCCAACGTTTCGAATTTCACTGAAATATTAAGTATGAAGTTAAGTTTATCCAACTTTTAGTAGGTTTACGTGGTCCATGTAGCGAGTATATATTTTGCAACTGAAACGTGACTTAGCTATTTAAGTTATTTAAAAGCTTTAGTGCTCTACAGGACTCCTAGGTAGAGAGAAGCTATATTAAACTATTTTATTATTTTGGTAAGTCTCGGGCTCTTACTAATAAGTACCTACGTGGTGGCAATACAGTCTCTCTGATTATATTTATATACCTATGCCTATATTTATATATTAAGCCTACCTATTATATTACCTAAAAATAACCCACTGTAACATGGGGCTAATTTATTTTTATTTTGCTCTACATCATTTTTTATTTAACTTTTCTAAAGCCACTGTATCACTTAAATAGGGATCTATTCAATTGCTCACCGGTAGTAGGCCTTAACGCTGGGTGCAAATGGGTGTACGGTAGCGGTAGTGGTAGTTGCAACATGGGTGGTTCATCCCTGCAGCATCTATACAAGGCAGCCACACACCCCGCGCACGGGGGCTCCTGCGACCGAGCGACCTCCGAAACTGGAGGACTCGGGTGCGAATGAGAATCATTACCAAGACCGAGAATACTGTCCACACTAAACTTTAATTTGTGCGCGGACACATCACCATTCAAGGAAGTCATTGTCACAAAATATTTTCACAAACAACACATCGGAGGGGACCGTCGGTCATGAAAGCAACTGAAAAACTAACAGGCACCGCGGTGCGGGTATCTGCGCGTGCGCACCCAATGGGCGTGTCGACAGTAATGAAGCGATGCGATTGGCCACCGCCCGATGGGCGTTGCGCGCGCGCGTTATAGAGTCAGCGAGCATTGACTGATCGCGGCCACCGCACGGTACGAACAACTGCACTTGTTTACAATAAACTGCCCCTTAATGTGTTTTATATGACTTTGCACTTTGGATTTAGTTTTATTGCTGAGCAGCTTACGTCATTCGTCAGTTTATAGGGTAAATTTTAAAATTGCTTTAGGTATATAACGTTTGAAAATTATATCTATCTACTTATTTATATGCTAGAAAATTAAGAGGAAATGTAGAGTTTTCTTATATTTACGCGAATACTATACTACTATACTATTTTCCCGACGTTTCTGCTGCTTTACAGCAACCATGGTCACGGGGGGACTGAAAATAAAATAGTAAATAAACGCGATAAAATCCGTAAAATAATTTTATTTCAATGAAATGTAGAGGTTAATTATTATTTCCAGTGGCTGCTGTAATGTTATTTAAACATGTGCAAATGATTTTAATAAGTAAGTTCTATCGCATACCCTTCAGCTAGCAATTTTCCTTTTTTTTCAGAATGTAGTATAGTCCTAAACTAAAAAAAATTGGCCTCCCTTACTCATATATCCTACTTATTTCATTTGGAATCGGTGGTGCCATGTAGGTATAGGTATATTATGTAAGTATTGCTATTGTTATGAAAGTTATTCATTTCTTTTCGCTCACACTATCATTAGGTAGCTACCGAAGGTATGGTATAGGTATATATTGATAAAAAGCGTACCAATCGATTGCATGAAACAACTTTGTAGGTAAATTAGTAGATAATTTTCGAACCTACACAATTTAACCGCTGCTTGTTAAATCTGGGTTGCCAGTAGGTATGTATCTCCACTAAAACGATACACAAACCAGATGCCGAGAATAAAACCGAATATTTAGACTCGATTATACCCACTTACCTAAACATAATACAGAATCAATCGATTTAAGAACAACTGTTAGCTCTAAAACTCTCGAATCGATTACCGTTCAGTTTATTTTGCTTGTCAGAAACACCTGGGGTACATCCGCGGCCACAGATATAGATCCCATCATCGGTGAGAAGCATCGCGCCCGCGCCTGCGCTCGCGCAGCTCTGTTGACTCGATAACTATGAATGATCTGTGGCTAAGGAAATTATTATGCATGCGTGTATTTCGTTTACCTACTTACACAATTAATAGGTGTACCTGCCTCATTGACTACATAAACCAGACTCGCCTTTTATACACGTTCCCTGGTGCCAAATCTATCTGATTTTCAAATCTCTTCCAAGATCTAACTATAGGTTAAAAAATATAGTTTTGTCTTGCGCGCGTGTTATCTCCATAGTATGTCGTATCAGATGGCCCAATCAGTGCCCTTCCATTACATGTATTGGTCAACAGTCTATAACGGAATGGTTATTCTCTCCAGCATTTGTTTTGTCATTATTTCATTCACATCAAGCCCCGGACTCACTGGGGCGTCAAAACACACTGGGGCATCAATATTAGCCAATATCAAATCGAACTGTGTGTCAATATACATAAAGATTACAATTCTGTGGTATAAGACACGCCGCCGCCACGCTTTAAAATTCACTCGTGCGTGCTGTCAATGTAAGTTCATTGAAGAATAAACTTTTTCTCTTTATTAATACAGTTCGTTTTCGTATTGGGGCAAACATGTGTGTTCATGCCCCAATGTGAGCCGGGCTTTTATTATTTAATCCTATCCAACATTAGGTACCTACGTGCCTCTATATTTGCCCTGTAAGCGTCTCTGAATTGTAGTATATGCAATGATCCTATACCAATAGGATCAACAGCTTTGCATAAGGTAGATAGGTACTTACTGCCAGGCCTACGTGCGAATCGTCGACCACGTAGCGCCTGCAATCCGTAAATCATAGCTACGGTTTATTTACAATACGTGATATATTTTATGATATCCGATAATTTATAAATTTCCTGTTAATTTTCTTACATTAAAAGTTTCTTGCTAAACATGCAGGATTTATTATAGCAGCGGAAAACTTTTGCGGCGCGGATTGCTTTGTTACCTACGAGATTCGCATGTTGTAGCGATTAATATTTGATTCATCGGTTTCCGTTTCATTCATAATAGAAAAACCGTATTTCAGAATAGAAAAACCGTGTTTCAGCTGACTCTATGTTTAGGAATACCTAATTATTCAGGTCGGATATGCAAACAGTTTGGTTTCTTTTATCTACAAGGAATATGAGATTATCATAATACTATTAGACTGGTTTGCCCTTCTAATTAAGCATATTGCTTGTGCTAGGAGAGGTCAATAGTTTGTACACCGAGTGCGAGAGATCGAAACTGGAGCCTCTCGGTTAAGGAAGTAGCCCATCTAACCACTAGGCTATTTATGACACATATTCACTATAAATTCCAGTGATTAAATCATACGAACAAAATGTCATCATATAGCTAAAATGGCATAGGTACATTGGCAGTGGGAATGACTCCAAAACCATCATATTCCAAATTAAGTATTTTACTTGAATAAGGAATCAAATCTTAATAGTCGTAACAGGTGTCCAAAACGACTTCCTTATAAGATCGCCATTCTAATTCGAATCGTTCTCCGGAAATCACATCTTAAACGAGATTTATTAAGTCTGCTACTGTTTGTGTGATAATAAAATCAATGTAAACGTCCAAAGCTCTCTACCGAGTTACGTCGGGGCACAATTAGGCCATTCGTATCGAAATAAGTGAGTCAACAAACAGAACATCCTTTCGGGAGCGATGTCCGCTCATGGTATCTTTTATTTATAAACATTTGTATTAAATTGGCTACGGTATTGTATTTTTATATATATTTTCTTTATTGATGTTCTTTTAGTAAGACATTATAATTAGTTATTCATATCCGTAGGTACCTTTAAAAATAACATCGTGAGAAATTGTTAACCTAATACATACTTATACTTCAATTCTTATTAAGACCTGGGCCTACAGGGGCGTCAATACGCGCACGGCAATTATTTTGCAAATACCAAATCATACGCAGTGTCAATAAACATAACATATTTAATTTCTGTGGTAAAAGCCACACAACAACGCGGCAAAATTCGCACACGTCTTCGATGACATTTCGTTGAAAAAAACTTTTTAACAAAAAATTAAACCGCCGAAAATTTTAAAAAGCAAAAAATAATATACCTTTTTTATTTAACCTTAATAACAAAGTTCTTAAACTAATGTAAGTATACCTTAGTCATTTTGAGTCGGCGCCAAACAAGCAAATTAATTAATTTAGTAAAGTGTGATGTACGGCGGCGGCGCGGCGGCGGCGCGGCGCGACACGCACCTTCGCTGGAAAATGCCGAGCGTTCACGAAGTTAACGTCAGCGAGACAGCAATACACAGCGAGATAGCGATACACAATGTGTGCGAGTGGTCGTACGGAGAGCACATTTTTTGGAATGTTAATGTTTGTCGCTGAAGATTTCACGTTGCATTGTTAATTTCATTTGGTTATTTCTTTAAATTTATTGTTCATTAATTGTTTGGCGCCGACTCAAAATGACTTAGGTATACTTACATTAGTTTAAGAACTTTGTTATTAAGGTTAAATAAAAAAGGTATATTATTTTTTGCTTTTTAAAATTTTCGGCGGTTTAATTTTTTGTTAAAAAGTTTTTATTTTATATTTTTTTGTGGCTAAAATCTACTACTTAATCTGAATCTACTGTTTGTTTTTTTGTAATACACAACTCAGCATTAAAATTTGAGAATTAACAATAAATAAATTAACAAATAATCTCCCTATTTTCCCACCTTTCGGGTAGGATTTTTGTTCCTAATTTATATAGGACCAACTTCGAAGTTATACCCTAACCAATACGTGTCGAAACGTGAACCTCTTCTGTTTTCTTCGTTGGTTAAAAATGGGTATAATTCTAAATAAAGTCCACGTGGGCGTAGGTATATCATGGTGTAGGTGCCAATCTATATCAGACTAGGCAAATACACACATGAATTGGCACCGACTACAAATGTAATGAATTATAAGGTTATTTGTAACTTTTTAGTGTACCTAGGTTTTTGAAGGCGAATTTAGTATCTATTTTGTGAAAAGATGCAAGTATTAGCACCTCATAACAGCCCAAAAAAGGAATTCACCCCCCTCCACCCTTTCCATCCCATCGTTTCGATATTTGTTAACTATCCGTATTAAACAAAAAAAGATTTTTCGAAATCGGCTCACTAACGCCGAAGATATGCTATAGTCCAGAATGCAAACTTTATCAGCCCATTTCACCCCCTAAATATTTTTTTTTCAAATTTCCTAAAACACGTGTTTCTTTATTTTGTATGTAAAATACATATACAAAGTTTCAGGTTGATCAAAAAATATTTTTGAAATTGCGTGACCTTCAACCCCCCATTTCACCCCTAAGGGGGTTGATTACTGATAATGTTTTGAAAATGGGACCACTCTCGAAAAATTCCTTAGCAAACGTCATAGAAAAAATCGAAATCGGTTCAGTGACGCCGGAGATATGCGTGATCATACATAAAAAAAAATGCAAACTTTATCACCCCATTTCACACCCTATACATTTTTTTTTTCAAAATTCCTATAACACGTATTTCTTTATTTTATATGTAAAATACATATACAAAGTTTCAAGTCGATAAAAAAATAATTTTTAAATTATGTGACCTTCAACCCCTCATTTCACCCCCAAGGGGGTTAATTTCTGATAATATTTTGAAAATGGGACCACCCTCAAAGAATTCCTTAGCAAACGTCATAAAAAAATTCGAAATCGGTTTAGTGACGCCGGAGATATGCGTGATCATACATAAAAAAAAATAAAAAAAATAAAATATACGCGTCGAATTGAGAACCTCCTCCTTTTTTTTTTTTCGTCGGTTAAAAAGTAACTCTATCTTTAGATAAAGATAGATAATAGAATAGATTGTCTTATAAGACAACATAGTTCGATTTGACAATCGTAACGTTGATTATGACGCGCCTGTGGGCCCAGAGCTTAGCAGGATATTAAATTATTTCTACTTAGTCTATAAAATGTATTATTTTTCTATTATTAAATCCATTAACTAGGTTTGCGCTGTAATATGTAAGTACATACCAAAAATAATTATTAAAAATATACTCTAGTACTTATGTATGTATCAATATTCGATATAAAACTAACTATTTATATTGAGAAAATCATTTATATAAGCTGAATCACATTGGGTGTCTGTGTCGCAATAAATATTAAATATCGACGCCGTTAAAAATATCCCCTTACAGTTTACGAGAGCGCCGGCCGACATGTTTACGCACGGGAGTGGGCAATCAATTCGATTTTTTCGTCCGACCTCATGATATGGGCACCTTCGCTGCACGCGAGCTTTCTCTCAATGTGAATGCAATATTGTTATGATTACTGCTAATTGACGATCGACTGAGGTGGTCAGCGAACGGTTGGTTTTACAAATAGGGTGACACCCCTTTATTTATGCACAAACGGCTTTTGCGGCTTGTGGTATCCCTAAGGTGCGGTCTCACTCGCACCTTTTAGATATAGTGTGGTCTGTGATTGGTGTTGTTACAATCATGCTCTGTGGTTACAATAAACTCGTAATTAATTAATTTACGGGGTTTTATTGAATATATATTAATGGCGACGATTAAGTGAACTCATAAGTGCGTAATAAACTTTAAATATCAGTGAATTAACAAGAAATAAACAGTTACAAGTACAAAAGTTGGCTGGATTTTGCAAGATTCCCGCCGCCATTACAGCGTCGGTCAAGGTCAAGCGTCGGTGAACATTTTTTTGTGTCAATCACTATAATTTTCTGCAACTTAAGTTTGAATAAATGTCAGATACTATAAAAGAAGTGAAATTAGGGAAACGGAGCTACATATATAAGTGCACAAAACAGGAATTGCATCAGTTGTGTAAAGACGAAAACTTGCAATTCTCCGAAACCAGTAACATTGGTGAATTGAGAAAAACTGTTAGCGAATATTACAAGACAAAAATCTTTAAAGTACAAGAAATAAGCAAGAAAATGTCTACGTATGGAGAATTGAAGCCATTTGACGGCGAAAAGTGGAACGTTTTTCAACAACAATTAGAATGTTTCATAACACTGAATGATATTGAGGAAGATAAAAAGGTACCACTGTTAGTGACAAAATTAACACCAAAAGTGTATGAGACCCTCACACATTTATGTTCTCCGGAAATACCTAATAAACTGACTTATGAAGAATTATGCAACAAATTAAAACAAAAATATGTAAAAAAGCTGTCTACGGTGTTGGAAAGAGCTAAATTTAGACAGCGGAATCAACTACCAAATGAAAAAATAGAAGACTATGTGCTAGAACTAAAGAAGTTAGCAGGTAGATGTAGTTTTAAAGATACGGATGACCAAATTAAGGAGAAATTGATAGATGGAGTGACATCTAAAGTGATTAAGTTTGAATTAATGAAAAGTTCTGAGGACAAGAACCTAGATGAATGTCTTCAAACAGCACAGACTGTGGAAGTAGCCTTAGTGCAGTCAGGAAGCCAACAAGAAGTGACTGAAATCTTTGTAAATCAGAGCAAGGCACACCAAACATGGCAGTCAAAGAAAAATCAAAATAACAAACAAAACGAAAAGAAGTGTTTCTGTTGTGGAAAAAACAACCATTTGAAAACGGAATGTACTTTGAAGAAGAAGTTTTGTTCAGAGTGTGGTCAGCAAGGACATATTTATCGGATGTGCCAAAGAAAACAACGACAAGCAAATGTATTGGAGATGGAGCCTGAGGAAGAAATAACTAAGGAAGAAAAAGTTATAAATGAAAATCCCTATGCTGAATATGAAACATACTCTTTTAAAAGTGTAAGTAGGATACCTCCTCATTACATGAAAGTGAATGTAAATAACCATGTTGTACAATTCCAGTTAGACACAGGGTCAGAAGTAACTGTGATGTCTTTACAGGATAAGAAAAAATACTTGAATACCTTTGAATTACAAAACTGTAAGGTACTATTCAGGAACTTTGATCAAAGTATAACGCAACCATTAGGAATTTTAACTGATATCCCTGTAAAATACAATAATGTGTGTAAAAAACTAAACATTTTTGTAGTTAACAACCATTCTCCTCGTGTCATTGGTAGAGATTGGCTGAATGAATTGAAGCTATGGCCCCCTAACATGAATAACAGTGTTGAGGTAGGTAGTAATGAAATACAAAATGTTTCAGATGCCCGCCAGCATGTAAGAAGTCAGTTCGCAGAAATATTTAGTCCCGGCTGGGGGAATTTTAGAGGAGAGGTGATCACTTTGAAGTTGAAGCCTGGTGGTAAGCCAAAATGTCTTCCTGTACGACGGGTACCATATGCGCTACGGGATAAGGTAAATAATGAAATTCAAAGATTACTAGATAACAAAAGAATCACACCAGTGGAACAAAGCGAATGGGGAACCCCAGTTGTACCTATATTAAAACCTGACGGCTCAGTAAGGCTTTGTGGCGATTATAAGCTTACTGTAAACACCATATTGGAAGTTGATCACTTTCCTCTACCCCATGTCGAAGATATTTTAAATGCACTAAAAAGTGGCGAATATTACTGCGAACTTGATATGAAAGAAGCCTATTTACAGGCCCCTCTTAGTGTAGAGAGCCAAGACTGTACCACAATTGTCACAGAAGTTGGAACTTACAAATATAACTATCTACCATATGGAGTTAGCTCGGGCCCAGGTTCATTTCAACGCTTAATGGCTAGAAGGTTAAGAGGGATACCAAATACTATTGTATTTATTGATAACATATATTTGAAAGGTACCGACCTGCAAAATATGTTTGAGACATTATGTATAGTATTAAAAAGGCTGCAGGAGTGTGAATTTAAGTTAAAACCTGAAAAATGTAAATTATTTGTTACAAGTTTAGAGGTATTTGGATATAAGGTAGACAAAAATGGAATTAGTATTATACAGGCTAATATTGAACCTTTGTTAAAAACACAAACACCTACAAACCTAACCTTGCTTAAGTCATTTTTAGGAAAAATAAATTACTATTCTCGTTTTTTAAAGAATATGGCATCCATTATCACCCCACTGTATGAATGTACGAAAATTAATAAATATAATTGGACACCCCAATGTGACAAGGCTTTCAAATTAATTAAAGAAAAGCTGTCAACCGCCACTAACTTAAAACATTATGATCCATATTTACCATTAATTTTAACAACGGATGCATCAGATACAGGATTGGGTGCAGTCCTATCAAATAGATGCAAGGAAGGTATTGTTAAACCTATTGCTTATGCGAGCAAAAAGTTAAGTAGTGTTGAACAAAAATATACTACCATAGATAAAGAAGCCATGGCTGTTATTTTTGGAATAACTAAGTTTTACAACTACATTTATGGTAGACCGTTTGAGCTGGAGACGGATAACGCCGCGTTAGTCCGGATATTCGGACCTACAAAAAGTATTCCAAAAATGGCTGCCAAAAGACTTCAACATTATGCAATATTTTTATCAGCATTTAACTATAAAGTTAAATATATCAAAACAAATGTCAATCCGGCAGATTATCTCTCTAGAACTGTAGAAGAAACTAAAGATGAAGATAAAAATATTCACTCTTTATGTGTAAGCGCGGAATTGACCAGTGTCTACAATGTTAATGAATCTCAATTGGAAATTCTAGACTGGAAAATAATACAGCTGGAAACCAAGAAAGACTTGACACTAACAAAGATTGTGCGATACTTATCTGATGGTTGGCCAGAAAAGAAATTTTTAAGTCAGGATACAGTTCCATTTCACACTAGATTTAAGGAATTAACAGTAGATAGGGGTTGTGTATTTTGGGGATATCGCATACTAATACCAGCCTCAATGCGAGAAACTGTGTTAAGGGAATTACATAAAAGTCACTTTGGTGTTGTTCGCATGAAAGAAATAGCTCGTTCTTACTTTTGGTGGCCCAAGTTAGATTCAGAGATTGAAGATGTAGTAAAAAACTGTGTGGTATGTCTACAAAATAGTAAAAGCCCGTGTAAAACCCAGAAACCATGGCCTGTACCCCTTTCACCTTGGTATAGAATTCATGCAGACTATTTGGGGCCATTTTACAATAAAATGTTTTTAGTAATAGTTGACAGCTATTCTAAATGGCCAGAAGTATTTGAAATGCCCAATATAACATCAGCGCGTACGATACACATTTTTAAAAATTTATTTACAATTTTTGGGTTTCCAGTACATCTTGTCACAGATAATGGGCGGTCCTTTACAAGTACCGAATTTCAAGAATTTTGTAAGTTAGCTCAAATTAAACACACCTTTTCACCCCCTTATCACCCGGCAACAAATGGGGCAGCCGAACGATTTGTACAAACATTTAAATCTACTGTAAATAAAATTAAAGAGAGTGGCCACACTTTATCATTTGCAATTAATTTGTTTTTAATGGACTACAGGAACACGCCTCAACGAACAACTGGTATCACACCAGCTCGATTAATGCTGGGGAGGGAACTAAGGAATAGGTTTAGTCTACTGCGACCACCGCCATTGAGGGAAGAAGTAGAAAATAAGTTACAAAATAGAAGTCAGGGGAATAGGGACATAAATTTTGAAATAGGTCAAAAGGTGATGGTTAAAGATTACCGGAAGGGTTATAAGCCATGGATTCAGGGGTTGATAGTTGGACAATCTGTACCAGGTGTCACATATATAATAGATGTAGATGGATGTCAATGGAAACGCCATGTAAATCAAATATTATCTTGTTCAGACGCATTAAAGGAATAATTGTAGTGTTTTTAATTTGTGTTAATAAGTAAATATGTTATTTAATAAATAATTATATGTTTATAACCTTATGTATACATTAGCATTCTTATTACCTTGTTAAACATAATAGTACCTATTAAGTTAATTAAGTTGTGGGAGAGTGTGGTATCCCTAAGGTGCGGTCTCACTCGCACCTTTTAGATATAGTGTGGTCTGTGATTGGTGTTGTTACAATCATGCTCTGTGGTTACAATAAACTCGTAATTAATTAATTTACGGGGTTTTATTGAATATATATTACGGCTAAAACGGGTTCGATTCCAGATTCGGAAATGGCCTTTTCGGAATTTGCACTGGTCTGGATGTAAGTGACTGGGATCGCCCCCAGTCCATTGTATGTATGGTGCCCAGATAAAAGCTTTGCTTAGTTTACGATCTTAAGATGTACGTGTAGTCTGGTGATAGTTATTTATACCTATATTTATTATTGTTCCTAGACTAATTACCTGTACAGTTGCCTTACTTTACTTTAGAACATGATTAATTCGTTCGTTGGTAGAGTCCTGATTCTGCCTATTATATTTCCGTTTAACGAATAATTATCAAAAATAAAGGTTAATCGTATGAATAAGCGTCTTAGCGCGAGTTCATTATTTAAGAGATTATGGTTGTAAACATATATTCCCAAAAATAAATTGGCACATCTTTTAGAAACGTATTTGATCGACTTATCGACAGCTAATGTCTTTTCTATACATTTTGAGAAAACGGCTTGTAAAGTAATCTAAACGATAATTAGCAAAGCCGGTTATAAATACAACCTCGCTTATGACATGCATAACTATCTGTAGCCAAGAATTAATCAGAAGATAAATAGCAGTCGCCTACGACCTTTCGAATACATATTAATATTTAATTGTAGGCGCGATATCATCACACCAGCGGTCATAACTAACTGTTAATAAAGTGTATTGTTGACTTGAATTATCCTCATAAGTCTGCCGGGCGGGTCTGGGTGAGATCGTGGGGCTATTCTAAATATTGCTTGTTATACAGGAAATAAAATTACTACGAAGTTAGTACAGAGGTAGTTTATTTAAAGCCATCAATCTGCGTATTATAGTAGACAGGTGCTTACCTTATTACCAATTAATGATGTAAAATTGGTACCTAGAATTGCGCTGGTAGGTAGGTAGGTATTATATTTGGATAGAGTTGTTAAAATTAAAGATATTCGCTATAACATAGTTACAATATTATATCTTAGTAATGGAACAATGTTTAAAACAAAATGAGTGTGCATCTTTTTACATATTATACGTTACGTACGTACCTAACTGTAATCTTGCCTGCGACAGTATAGTCAAGTTCTGACAAATCTTGTGAAGCTACTACATTCACATAGCAGACCTATCAAAATATTAAAAACTATACTCCATTTGTTATAACATTAGAAATAAGAGGTACGTAGAAGCAGGAGTGCAAAACATTTTATTTCAAAAACAAAACAATAACAATGGAGAAACAGTAACAAATAACAACAAAATTACTAAAATTCGGTAATAACAACAAACAAGGCATAGCATTCAGAAGTATTCACATGTGAATGACAATCACAGAACATTGTTTACGTCAATTTGACTGCCAACATAAACCGGCAAAATAAGAAAGATCCCGTTGTCACAACGGATGAAGGGATTAGGTAACATTTTAGATTGAGGTAGGATTATAGTGAAACGAAAAACGTTCCCGGTATTATTCATCCCTGCTTCTTTAGGTTTTTTTTTTGTATCGACACTGTTATTTTAAATTGGAAAAAAATATATATCTAAATGAAAGCCAATTAATTAAATAAGATAAATAGTGAAAATGATTAGTTACAGTGAGACTGCTGGTTTAAAAATATATTCTAATAAATTGGGCGTCAATCGTAACTGTAATATGTTAATTGTTACTTTTGTTACAAAGTGTACATTAAAAAGAACCTTTTTTAGGGTTCCGTACCCAAAGGGTAAAACGGGAACCCTATTACTAAGACTTCGCTGTCCATCCGTCCATCCGTCCGTCCGTCCGTCACCAGGCTGTATCTCATGAGCCGTTATAGTTAGAGAGTTGAAATTTTCACAGATGATGTATTTTTGTTGCCGCTATAACAACAAATATTAAAAACAAGAATAAAATAAATATTTAAGGGGGCTCCCATACAACAAACGTGATTTTTTTGCCGTTTTTATAGATAATGGTACGGAATCCTACGTGCGCGAGTCCGACTCGCACTTGGCCGGTTATTATAGATAATGGTACGGAACCCTCCGTGCGCGAGTCCGACTCGCACTTGGCCGGTTTTTAACTTCTTTCTAATGCTATAACAAATGGAGTATAAATTACACGGCGAACTTTGTATCACCATTTTTTAATCCACCGCTGTATTAGAGCGAACAAAAGAAAAAAAAGCCGTTTCTTAGTTTCAGCGAGACTAACGGACAGCATTCGATTTTTATTGTAGATATTGATATCTTGTTAATACATATAATATACGATCCTAAAACAGGTCGGTTCGGTAATAAATATATACCTAAAACTATTGCTGGCATTCGTTCTCAGTTTAGTTTAACGGTCAGCTCAAAATATATTTAATTATCTATTTGACGGATTTCGACCGTTTGCAGCGATAACAGTTAGCCTTCACTACCCATGCAACCTTATTTACTCCTCCGGTGAAGCTGTAAAGGCCAACTCGCGGCCAACAGCGTAGTCCATTAAAAAATAAGCAACCTTTTTAAATTAATTGCAATGTTTTAATACATTTAAATGTTTGAACAAAATTTTATAGGAATGATGAGAATAGAGAGCTGCGTGGGGTCGTCGTATGTCGCCTCGGGAAATGCTTTATATCGAGGCACAAGCTCGCGCCCAATAAACGCAATAAATAATACCGGATCGTGTGAGACTCGCCACGGATCCTATAACAACCGCCTTAAATATCTGTTAAATACATTCGTATAAAACATCCAGTCAACACAGTCATGCAGCTGGTTATTGGTTCAGTACATATTGTTGATGATAAAGATTTATTAATACCGTAAATACAAAATGTTATAACGTTTTGTCATAAATACTCGTTTATTAGCTACCAAACACGGTAGCTACTACACTAGGTTTTAAAAGCATTGTGTCTTTCTGCCTGTGCAGCCGCCGAAATATTGCTATTAGGTACACTCGGTACGCACCATCCATAATACTCCCATTGGGCCTAATCAACCTGTATCCTTAGCATGACCGCGTAGACATAAGCTTTATCTTTTTCAACTGTCAGGTTCGTCGAGAAAATGACGTCACACCGAGTCTCGTCCAGTACAAAAAGCTCGAAGTGACGTAATTTACTCGACTAATCTGACAGTTGAAAGAGATAAAAGTTATGTCTTCACGGTCATGCTAAGCCTACTGGCTGCGCACAGTTTGAAAGATCATGAAAGCCTAGTAGCCAACGTGTTAACAACATCTAAAAAAGCTACAAATATAAGTAGGTGAAGGTTTACAAACGAAATTATACTGGTATTTTAATAACATTAATCAAACATGAAAGTTTCCTGATAAACATTTATAGCAATATTTGAACATTTTTAGATTAACATAAATTTTGTCCATCGACATTCCAGAGATGCCGCCACCAGAAGTGGAGGATCCCCTATCTACAGGGCTAACGGTAGAACCCTAAAATTATATTAATACCGATAACCGTAGATCACTTTTATTAGTTCTGATAAATAACACGAATAACTTTCCGATGTGATCGATTCTAATGTGTTGTTGTATTTATTGTAATTAGGCGCAGGCGGCGGGCCTCCGCCCCGGCTGCGCCCGCGCCGCGGCCGCTTCGTGTGGCGCGCCCATCAAATGTATAAACTGTTTATTAAGAACTAATAATATTTGCATAATCGCATTTTAATACGATATTCTATATGAAATTCAATATTAATCGGCCATTAATAACGAAAATTAGCCCAATATACATGTATGAGACGATTTTTTTAAATAATAAATGCACAGAATCATTAACTCCAATCAATAAAATATTATTAATAGACATCGGGTATAGATATCGCATTAAAGAGGTGGGAAAAGGAAATTGTATTTTTATTACTATGCTAAGCATTGGAGGTATATGAATAGAGATTTCAACATTCGTGTAGAGGCTTACGATATTTTTAATTTCATTCTTGTTATTAATTTTATTGAGGCTTTCGATTCCTATTAAATATCGTTAAAGTTCGATGATCAGGTCGTGTTTCGAATATTGAAAACTAAATTAATTTTACGACTGCATTTATTTTTTAAATAAATAGAAACTTATTCGTTCCTTAGGGTGCGTAGTTATCAAATTGTGTTCGGATTATGGAGTGTAGGAGAACAATCTCTGGGACAAAAGTTGAAAAAGTGTACAGCTGTATGCTGTAAATAACAGTTCAAAAACCTTCCACAATGGCGCTGGTCTACAAAGAGTATGGTATGAACTGAAGTAAATAAAATAACATAAATAAAAAAACAAAACTAAAGTATGCAGTGTTAAAAAAAAAATTGACAAAATTATGCCACCTTATGCGAATGTGGCGCCACCCTTATTTAATGCATTGTGACGGACACTTTTTCAATACACAGATTGTTCTCCTTACATCTACACTAAATAGTTCGGATACAGTGCAATAATGTCTGTCTAGCTCGGCGAATTGCATATAATAACCTAACATAAAATAACCTCTTTGTGTCAAAATGGACCCGCAAGATCCGCTTACCTTATTTTTTTATCAGTTAGCATACTGCTCAACTTCAACTACATATTTAAATTCACTTCCCGACTGTACTTCATTTAATAAATAGAAATTAATTCGTTTTGTAGATTTCGTTGCGTACCTAGTTTTTAGCGGATGGAGCGAATGATGTCTGTCTGGCTCAGCGTTTTGCATATTTAATCCTATATTTATGTCAAAATGGACTCCTAAGCCATGTTTACGGGAAGCTTATCCTTTTTTTTGTGATAGCGGATCACAATTCGCGGGATCGTCGTTCACCCGCGTAAATCCAGGTCGTGCTGTGCACAAAAAAGATGCACGACGAGTAACAAAGGTTATGCGAGGTGTAAATCACAATAAAAGTCTGTAGAGACGCCTGCGAGCCGGCGGAGGCCGCGGAGACGAATTATGATTGCCGCGGGCCGATCGTAAAGCACGGGCCAGCGGTGTAGTACGGTGCACCTAATTCTCTGCCCACTCTGCATTTAATTAATGTGCCCCAAAATGATTCACTATTATACTTATCCGACATAAGTGATGAATCAGAGATAAATAGGTGTATTTGATTGATATTTTTTTACGTTAGCCAATATGTTTTTAATATACCTACAATACATATAACAATAGTACTTGCTGGACTTGCAATTACACATTTTGTTCCTGACTCTAGCATAATATTCAGTGTTTTAGCGTTATTTATTATGACCGTTTTTATATTTATTTTATAACCTTTACAGGTACATTATCAGGTTTTGATTATTGTACGAACTGGTAGACAGTTAATTTTGGTTTTTTACGTTACATATAAATGTTATTTACGGTATCACAGCCTACTTCATTTGCAATGTAGAGCGGCGTGAAGTCACGAGGACTACACAAATCACGGCATAGGTATGTGATAGTAGAACTGATATGCAAAGCTAATTGGCAATTAAACGGCAGCTATAATTTGCGTATTTGATGATTGCGTGCGTAGTCTAATGTGTCGCTGCATAGCAAGTTAGAAACCTTTCAGAGATAACTAATACATGCATGCATACATATGCTCATGTATGTTTGTATTAATTGTTTTCTCTGAACGGTTTTTGAATAAAATCTAAGAAAACCTTATATGAAAGGGTTATATGAAAGCCCTCCTTCATATGCCATATTTTAGTTTTCAACATTATTTTAGTTACATAGTAAATAGGACCCGAATACACCTTTAAATTGATTAATGATTGAACAACAACAAGTATACATATTTTGTACGCTGTATTACTAGCGTACCAGCTCATCACAACACCCTGACAAAATATAAAACCTTTCAAATTATGCCCGATAAGTTTCATTATTTCGATTAGTTACTTTAGCCGTATATTAACTACATCGGGTACATAAAACAATTTCCTGACAATTGGATAGGATTTGAAAGTCTTAGTCTCATTAATACCCTATTTTCCGCACTCCATACAATTCTAACAATCGCTCATACAAGTTTAATCATTCCAAATAGGGTTTCTACACGATCAGTACTTCCTAGTTGTGTCACTGTAGGCGTCGCGGTACTGTGTGGCGGTGTGAATGTCATGGTGACCCTACACGGCGCGGGGCGGGAGGGGGCGCGAGGTGTCCGGCGCGCGCGCAGCGTGCGATAAAGCAAGGCGCCGCGGGGTCCCCGGACCTCCAGCATGGCGGAACTGATGGACCGGCTAACGTGGATATTACCCTCGTTAGTGCTTTTATGTTTTTATCATGAAAATTAGGCTAGATTTTCCTGGCTACCAATGATAATAAGGAAACGACATATTTGAGATATCTTTTTTTACTTTTTTATTTGTGCCAACGTGTTTGTGTGTATTAGTTTGAAATCTGAATAACAAAATTAAGTTGTCTTAGTAGATTCCGCAGAGATGTAAAGAACTCCAAAATGATGTCAGTGGAAAGTCGTAGATACTGTAAAAGTTTATTACATCGCGTTGGTAATAATAATTTAATTAAATTAAGGTAGAATATTGTTTTCTCATATTTAAGGTAGCATTGTAATATTGAAGTGATCTCCACCAATTGGTTAGAACTAGCGCTCAACGGCAGGCAAAAATGTTTTAACGACCTAAATTAAATTAATTACATCAGGTAAAATTGTAATGTTTGTTTATAGAGATTATCTTCTTAACTATTGATTCGAATCTAATTTATTTTACATACATATTTACATCATGTAGCTTTCTTTAAGTACATCATAAACCAAGATACTCTTGTACTTAGAACGTCCTAACTGTGAATACTCTAAAAAAATAATATTAACCGTCTTATCCACTAAATTCTATCAGCGACACTCGCGCCCACCGCACCGTGTAAATAATAATTAATTTTATTGTAAATGCTTATATTTTATTGCAGGATTTGTCAACAGAGTGCGCGATGTATTTTGTTGCCTGAGATATTTATTGTGGGTTTCTTAATGTAGTGCCTAAGTGGGCCCAGGGCCTTACATGAGTGTCGCAACTCGCGGCTATCTGTGCCTACCCGACATGAGCCTAGAACATGTGCCATTTTGAATTGTAATTTGTTCGACATACTTTCATAATCATAATTCACGAATCCATTCGATTAGCGCGAAACACGGTTCCGAAGTTGTAATTGCATATTATAAAAGTGTTCTTCAAACAACTTGCGTTTCCAACTTGCATAAATTATCTAATGGACTATTAGGTGAGATACAACACTAATAAAGTTGAATAGTCATTTAAAAGTTCAAATATGTCAATATCAAGTTCAGTCGGCTAGCTAATTAGTTCTTGGAAATTATGTCGGTCGTGATTTGTATTTCGGACTCTTTTTTATTGTGTTCAACGATAGAATATAGAATAACTTACATAAAAAAAAACTACACAGTGACTCTTGACAGACTATTTCACGGCCGCTGTCGCTATACCTATATCGACTACAATTTGTATTAGTCGATACAAACCTTAAGTAGGTAAATGTACAATTTTGAATATCGAGCATTAGTGCATGATACAATATTATAGAAGACTTCATAAATTAAATAAAATAAATGAGGAAACGATACAATCACAATAAACAAGTTTCATCCACATATTTAAAATCAATAGGTCTTATATATAAGGCTATTTACCGCAATTACTTGCAGTCTATCTACTTACATACCGAATAACTCAAATACCATTTACGTTAGTATTTGTCAGTTAAATCATTTCCAGTTTCTATGGTGCTGTTATACGACGACTATGCATTCTCGTTATCTGTTAGTTACGACGCGGCTCGTGCAGTCGCGGTGTACCGACCCTTGCCATCATACCTCTAAAAGTAGCTACCTAAGTACCTAGAGTATGTAGCTAATTCTAAATAGCGAGTTGATAAATACTATGGTTGGTAACTAGATCCAATAAGTACAACATGAACGCGTGGACATAAATTTATCACTTTCAACTGTCAGCTTGTCGAAAAAATTAAGTCACAGCGTAAGAAAAAGCTCGATGTGTGGTCATTCGATCGGCAAGTCTGACAGTTGGAAGAGAAATAACTTGTGTTTACGCGGTCATACTAAGCCTCCAACGTTGTAATACCTTAGATAAAATATTTGGAGGCTAACCTACCAAGTCTAAATTAATGTTTCGCTCGCTACATTCGCAATCTGTTTTCGTACTACTGTTGTAGACATACATTTTATCTCTTCCAACTGTTAAGTTTGTCGAGAAAATGACTACAAGAAAAAGCTCGTTGTGACGTCATTTGCTTGACATGTCTGACACTTGAAAGAGATAAAACTTGATGTCTGCGCGAGCATGGTGACCCTGCTGTACAATAAATTGCGTGGATATTAAACGCCATTTTACTGTTAGATTATTTAACGGGTTAACATCCCTTACTCGCATTACATTAACTATGATCTTGCAAAGATTGCCGTGAAGCTGACATTTCCCCCAATCACATGTTTAAATTTTTACAGAACAAACTCGAGTGTTAAACTTGTTTGATTTTTTGATATTTATACTTGTTTGATATTTATTGGTTTGACCTGCCATTAACATTTATCGATTATCGTTAAAAGTTACCTGATAACAATTATTGTTTTAATAATTCATATTAATTATATTTATGTTTTTATTAGGATTAATTCTAAAGAAGGCACCAGTGCTTACTGTTAGCTGTGTCGCAAAGTATTCTTCGCTGTAAACTACGTAGAGCTAATTAGGTTCAAATTACAATGACATAAGTACTGCAACTTTAACCCCATGTGCTATAAACGAAGTAATAAAATAAAGAGTCTGAACAGTCAAAAGTGCCGCTAACTAATTAATTAATAAAGGTACTCATCTATTGATTCTTATTCACGAAATACCTCTCTGCTCCCCAGAGATGAATTTCTTCCAATTTTAGGTAGATGTAAATTGAAGTCATTCACCTACAGACACTGAGGCTCTTTTGCGTTATGACCTTATTATAATGATATCGATTATGATATTGTATAATTGTTAATTAAGAAAAACACACACAAAAATCCTTATTGGCAAGAGTTAGTACTTATTAGCAAGAAACTCCATGGTTGCTCTTTAGCAACCATGGAGTTTCTTACCCATAGGAAATGCATTTCGAATGGGTGGTAGTGATAATATTTTTTTTTGTTTATTAACGATTCATAAGTGCCTGTATTTCTGTATGAGAAACAAAAAAAAAAAGATTGTTGTATACAAAATACAAGTCCTGATGATTTCAGTACGGAGTTTTCGAAGCTATTGGAACTTTTCTCAATGTTATATCAGTTATTTTTCGTATTGCGCAATTGCCTTTTTACTATACAGGCTCTTTGATATGTATTTGTATCACAGGTCCGAAATAATGGGTAAATAAACGAAATTCGTACATGCTTTCTCTTTTTTTCATTGGCATGATTAGTTCTGTGAATATTAGTATGTAGTTATTTAAACCCAAAGGCCAGAACAAGATACCTATGACAATTATTCAAAGATCCATAACTCAGACACTCTGATAGTTAGGTAAATCTGTCTTCAGATAGCAAACACATATGAGCTACCGTTAATGTAACCTAAATATTATTTCGGGCTTCTGATACACCCTATTCAGCCCTTAGTCAAGTGTCTACCATAACACGAGTCGATTGTAAAGTCTCGCGATGAGTTCTTTTACGATGCGATTCCGAGGCGAATTCAATTTAGTATAAAGGGTCCTCCATCGTAAACCTTTGACCTAAACACACTCGATTATACGCCGGCCATTCCACTTATATTAGTTCGAATAAACCGAGCCATTAAATAAAATGTTAAATTATTCAATTGATTATCATTTAGCAAACATAATACTGGACTAAATGTATTTTTTCCTCGTCGTAAGGATTTATTACAAAGGTTGTAAAGTGTGAGTTATACAGTTATAAATGTGTCTGTTATTATTTTATTTTCATTAAATATAAATCATATTATGAATGCGTGATTTAATACGTATAGCTCCGCCCTTGACGTGTTTGTCCTACAAGAAAGTAAATTTTATTTAACTATGCGAAGCTTTTATACATAATTAAATTAACTCCCCCCTGGTACCTATATCGTTATCTAGTAGACACTCTATTCTTAGGAAGGTACTTATTTATTATTTTATCATGCCGTAACAAATAGGTTAGTCATGAAAACCTACAGTCATTTCAGTTTCAATGCTACGTTGCTGTTACTTAAGTACCTACATTCTATAGTTGTACGCTGTTATAATAAACTGCAGTGTGTCTATATGGTAATGGCCTACTTATATGCCAATGACTCAAATAGACCACCCTAATTCACTTATATACCTAAGTACTGTACATAAAATACTTAGGTTACTAGGTAGGTAATTTACATGTACAAATAACAAAAAGTAAGTTAAATACCTAATAACTTTATTAAATACTAATATTATAAAGAGGAAAGATTTGTATTTTTGTATGTTGCGAATAAACTTAAAATCTACTAGACCGATTTCAAAAATTATTTTACCGTTAGAAAGCTACATTGCCACTGAGTAACATAGGCTATATTTATTACTAGAAAAATTAGAGATCCTTAGAAATCTTTACTAAAACCAACCCAAGGTGTAAAAAATTTAGCCGTAAAATTTCTTTCGCGCATACGCTGCGGAAAGTATTGATGATATAACAAAAAAATGTTCTACAATATTATAGAACACATCAATATCTACAAAAAAGTCCGCAAGACCATATGTCCAACTGTTGTAGTTTTGTCACTATAACTATTTTTTTACATTTTAAAAGTTGACAGAAATGCCGATCAAAATCAGACCGTGTTATCCATACCTTTGTATTAATTCTTGTCCAAACAAATTATTTCGTATTCAAGACTTTTTCTATACCTGCCGATTACTTTTTGAATTATTGAAATCGGTCATTCCATTCAAAAAATATTACGAAATTAAAAATGTCAAAATAAACAAAAAATACACACCGCCGCGGACGACGCGCCAGAAGGTCCACGAAGCGCAGCGAGCAACGCGGCGAGAGAGCGGGCACCGAAGTGGTGGAGAGGGTTTTGCGTAAGGAAAGAGTTCTTTTCTCATGGGCAATTGTATGTTGCTCTTCCTCGAGTAGGAACTCCTGAAAATCAATATGGTTTTGCTGCCACCTACAAATACAACTGCCAACATAGTGTAAAGTGAAGCTTTAAGGTAAAAATAAGACAAAATAAAAATGTCCACCCGTGCGAAGCCGGGACGGGCCGCTAGTTAAATATAAGATGAGGTTTCATAGGAGGGAGACAACTAGGCCTATCCTAGGCGCTGCCGCCGTCTGCTGGAGTTAAGATGACTTAACGCAGATTTACCTATTTTACACGATAAAGCCGACTGCTTGATAATTATACGGGCTTAATGTGAACGGATTTCTGTAATCCGACATCGGTGTGACCGCTTCCAAATTAAATGTTCTGCTGCACATCCGTTTTTGGTTATTTTGTAATTACCGGGCAGTCGGCTTTATCGTGTGAATAGATTCTAATTTTCAACTAGTCGTTTAAACATTTCTATGAACTTTATTGTAACCGATTAAAGTTCCAACGACAAGTATTTTATTAGATGTTTTTATTACACGGTAATAAAAAAATATCGAGTTGGTTCAGTAGCGACGTTTAAAGATAATTCTCTGGAACACTTACAGGGACGGGCTGTGTTTACACGTCATATGCGAGTGTGGGACATGTGGTGTGTGTGAGCCCTTATCATAAAACCACCAGCCGAGATGTACTGCTGCACAAATATTTGTTAAACTCAGATTATATCTTCATAATGATAAACTATGATTAATTTCTAAATAAGACAACCGAAGAGCGTTGCTTAACTACGTTTAACTACAGCTGCCTACCTGAGAAATTCTTTTTCCTAAGTATAATAAACGAAGCAACCATTAGTTGTTTGGAAATATTTTTATTTTTAATTAATAATATAAGATTAATTTTAAACAATTTCAATGAGTTCAAAACAGACTTTGTTAGATCAGCTACGATTTTATAGATGGTAGATGAATTAATTTATTTTTATAAGACACGTTACATGAATATTCCGCGTCGCTAACTGCGTGTGCGGGCATCGGGCTATAAACAGTAGATCGCGGGCGATGACAGACCGAACACAGCCCGCCTCATTACCAGCTCGTACAAACAAAACCCGCTCACTTGCAACATACTAAAGTATCATAAAAACACATAAAATTACGTCAAATTTAAACCTTAACCATAGGACACTAAGTATGTTTTACATTAGCGAGTGTTAAGAGCGAATCTTCAGTCGAGAGGAATGTACAATAGAATCTTTAAAGCTAAGATGGAGCTATTATTAGGTGCTAGTGTGATTATTTGACAGTTTGAAAACGTTTACAGATTGTAGGTATATTGCTGGGCAATCTGGCTTCCTGCTTTTAATATAAACAGCGTTTCGTGGGTTTCGTTTTATGTGCTGATTCTTATTAAGATGGAATACATAAATAAGGTTAGAAAAAACTCGTGTAGGTAAATAGATTATGTAAACTACGTTTATATTACTCTCTATATAACTTGCTTTACAAGAACTTATAAGATAATTTTATAACCACGAAACAAGAAATTTATACTTTGATATATATTGTAACCTATTTGGTAGTAGGTTTTCTAAAAATAGGTCTCAATCACAGAAATCTTTATTTATGGGCAGGAAGTACATATACAGACAGAACAATACGATAGAACCTAATGTGCGTCGCTTATTTCACTCCATTTGGCATAGCCTTCACAAACCTGTAACAAGGCTGCAAACAGTTGCTCTGGAGGCAAATCTACTTCTCTAAAACTTCTCCTTACTCTATTCTCTCTTCTTTTCCTTCCGTAAGACGTAAACTGAGACTGGGGTCTCTTCTTTATACCCGCACTTAACAAAAACGTCGTCGGTTGCGGTCCGGGCATCGAGGCAGCATAATTCTGCTTCGACTTCACTGCTTGCACTATAAGACACAGCAAGTAGCCACCGAAAGCCAAGAAAGCCAGGGTTGTCACGGACATGGAGAATATGTTGGTGATTTTGCTGTGACCGTCCTTCTTGTATAGAGCTTCCTCGTAGTCACCTCTTTTGATTGGCGGGCCCTGTATAGCCATCGCCTGAGCCCCGAACCTTTCCAAATAGTTCGTGGATGCTGTTGTAACGTTATCATAGTCTGCAGGGACGAGTTCTTGTAACGAAGTCTTTAATCTTAAAAGTTTATCCAATGGCAATTCGTTTAGGAATTCGACTTCTTCAGTTGGTACGTCGGCGGATATCACTCTGAGTATATAAATAACAATGAAAATAATTCGCATTTTAAAGTGTTACTTGTAAGGCTTGAGCTACTGAAATGAGCAGACGTTGACGATGTTGATCATTATGGTCTGCTAAGCGAGACAAGTGTAGCGGTCACAATAAATATGTCACTGCATATCTTAAACCCATACTTAGCATCTGATAGAAATTCGAATTGCCATAGTCTTTGAATGCATATGACATCTTCAATGAATTATGACAGAGGCTTGGTTTTGTGGTTTAAGGATAGGGCGCTCGGCACACTGCACCGGATGGTTGCGGGTTCGATTCCCGTTAGCAGAAAATTTGATCTAGGTGTAACTGGGATCGACCCCAGTCCATTGTATGGTACCTATCCTACCCATAGTACCAGCTTTACTTAGTTTGGGATCATACGATGATTATGTGTTGTCTGGAAATATTTGTATATTTATTTATTAAAAAAGTATCAACTAGGGTACTTATGAGTACATTCGTTTCCGTGTCTATTGTTTACTGTTATTGTTGATCATACAAATTGTATATGGTGTGCTTTTTGTCACGAATAAGTATATAACCTTTATTAAGTAAACTTTTGATGACTTGACCATCTCCACTATTTTATATTAGAAATATAACTATTATGCTCTATTAACATCTAAGTTATTTTCATATTTATTTATGTTTAGTGTTTATTAGAACTGCGACAGTATTGAGTTTATCTTGAAATTATACCTATAATATACTGTACTCCTTTAATAACAATCTTCTACGACAATGTTTACCATCACCAACACCAACAAACACTGATGTACAACCTTTATCAAAGGTTCAATCATCGTCTACTATGGAGTCGCAAGATTACGTCTGTAATATCTGTAGAACTACTAAAATATATTTTGAGAAATAGATCAGATTTAGGATGCAGGTATTAATTCTTTTTTTTACTTAAGTAATTGTTCTACGTGCATTAGTATGGCGTAGGATAACTAGTAACGCCATCTATGAAAGCATCTCCGTAAATCTAAATATCATATTTTTATAAATGGGTGTTCGTGGTTTCGGCAGAACTTACTAGCAAATAAATAATACAATAAATATATTTTTCAGCATCCTATATGCTCCTAAGAACGTAATTATTTAGAAATGTTATGCTCTAGTGCGACAACTGCGTATGCGCACCCATTACGCTGAGTACCGAACCATGAACAGTCATTGTGCACATCTCATTTTAGTGTATGCCACGGTCTCGAGATGGCGGCCCGTGCTATTTGTGTTTTGCTCACTTTCCAATTGGTGTTCTGTGTCGAGTACAAAAACGATGGCTTAATGGATCGATTGAGCAGTGGAATGAAATTTGCAAAGGATTTTCTAGGTAACTTCCTTATATTTATCCAAGTATATAACGTCCCTGAGAATTTATTTTAAAGTTAACACGTAAAAAGTAGTTTAGCTACTTACTTCCTTTATAAATCGGTGGTTCTTACGAAAATCAGATGTGTATTAGTGTAGTTGACTTTGAAATGATGACGATAATTACTTAAAACAAACTTAATACAATTTTTCATTAGATAGATATAACCCATAAAATCAGTATAAAATACGAAGCATAATAAATAGTACCACCCCTAAAACTATTCAGATTTTAAGTCCTTGTTAATTTCAGGATCGGAATCCGTCGCTTTAAAAGTAGCAGAATTTGTGGTGCGAGCTTTCAAAACTGCAAACAAACCTCCATCGAACAGATGGCCACAGAACGATGCTGACGCAGAAGAAACTACTCACACTGAAAAGGACTTTCATGGCAATTTCTATGAATACGAAACTAACGAAACCGCAAGCCCTTTAGCACCCCTAAAACATCTGGTTCGACTGTTTGGACTACAACCTAATCAAATAAGCGCTGTTGCTGTTAATGCATTAGTTTTCGTGGCACAAATGGTAATATCCTTACTTATAGATAATCGTAAAAATGTTCAAAATTCATCAACATTTAATACGTCCTGACGTGAACTTTTTCAGATTTCAACGTTCCTAGCTGGACCAAAACGCCCATCGAAACCATACCGCTCTGAAGATCCAATGACATGGATGCTAAATAAAAACTCAAGGAAACTCCAAGAACTTATAGCAGCTGCTAAGAACGAATCCTTGTCTGACAACATAGAAGAATTGATCAAAGAAAAAGGTTCCGCAGAGGAGACTAGTTGCATTCGTCTGTTAATCTGTAAAGTTACCCCTTTTATCAACCGAATGCAAAAGGCAGTTTTCGGTGATGGCAATGGTGATGTACCCAAAGATCGCGGGGCCGCAGCCATGTACCGCCATCTACCGGACTCGGGAGAAATAAACGCTAGGAACGACATCTGTGAACAGCGACATAGAGAATGTGATCTCAATCAATAATCAATGGTCTGTGATAATCACAAAATTATTGATAAAAAAAAAACATACCGGTCGAATTGAGAACCTCCTCCTTTTTGGAAGTCGGTTAAAAATAAAACAAATCATTTCACAATCCGTTTTACAGTCTTTACTTGTTTTAAATTTAAAATTGTATTAGCAGCTTTGTACACAACTTGTAACATTAACCACATAAAAAATGTAGGTATTCTGTTTTAATAAATGAATAAAAATACTTGAGGTACCTATATTTTTTTAAGCAAAAACTAAATTTAGATCAGATGAGTTGATCATATCAAATTGAGCATAAATAACATATGTAACAAATTGAGACCCTCACTATTTCAGTAGTCTTTCTAAAATGACTGTGACTAGGAATGATAATTACTTTATCATGATATTAAGGTATATACAGTTATTATCGAAGTACCTAGTAAACACGAAAATATATAAACAATTATTATTTTATACCAAAAACGCAAACCACTGCTTTCATTCAAGTTTTTTTCATTATTCGCCTAGCTACAAACAGGTAGCATGTTGTGGATCTCACTTGGGGGCTTTCAAAGCAAATATTACATAATACGATAGCCAGTGTGAATTGCATATACGGAGATATATATATGCCGCATATATTTGATAGTTTATATAACAAGTGTCTGTAGTCCCAGACAGCATGTCGCAGACAAGGTAACACTACTTCTTGATTAGTTTTTGGTGCCAACAGTATAGATGCCATTAACGTAATAAAAAAATTATGCCGTGAGTAGAGAGTCTAGTGAGCTTAAAACATCTGTGAAACTCATGGTAGAGCTATCTTATCTATGGTAGAACTGCAGGTCATAAATGTAAACGGTCCAGAGTTATTATTTTTGCAGCAGACTGTACAACAAGGACAAAACACGGATACAATGCGCAGAGAAAGCCGCGCGTTATTATTCTCTCGGAACTAATAAGTAATGTTCTTACGCTTGAAGATCCGCTTAGATTATTAGCAAAAAATAATAAATGGGTACAAATGGCTGATCATAACTCAAGTATTTTTAGTGTCAGTACAAATGACGATACATCACGAAGTAGGCATCTACTTAAGTACCTACGTATTCCATGAGAAAGTCTAGAGACAAAGTGGGATATTTTCAGAAAACTCATAACACTTAAGTAAGTATTATGAGTTTTCTGAAACTTTATGGACTTCATTCATGAATAAGTAAATATGGTGGTACTCAATTATTACTACATAATAGTAACGGGTCTGTACAGCCTCGAAATTGTACTCTGTGTCAATACAAATAAAGATTAAATTCCTGTAACAAACGTCGCACCACGTGGACTAATTCGCGCCCGTCATCAATGATATTTCGTTGAAAAATTAGCTTTGTCTTTGAGATAATGCAGTTCTTTTAGGTATCGGCAAATATTTGGTTTTATTTTTCTTAAGGCTGAATTCATCAAATGAGACCTTAACTACATCGAGATAGAGGAGGTATCATGATGAACAGATACTACAGATAAAGCCTAAATACGATAGTAAGTTGGAAATGTAATTGTAAACGCCAAGTAGTAATCAAGAAGTCGCATACCCATTAAAAACTGGACCGTAACACGGTAGACAACACCTAGAAAGTCGTCTTTAACTATACCATGGATATGAATAGTAGGTACCTACTTCCATATTAATGTGTACCTAATGATAATTGGCCCTTGTGGAATAAATTCTCACTGTTTAGCCAAACAAATAAATAAACATCGCCAACAACACGTACGAACTCACCACATGATCCCAAACTGAGCAAAACTTGTACTATGGGTACCCACCATACAATGGACAGGAGGCGATTCCAGTTACACCCAGATCAGTGCAAATTTGCCCCTGACGGGAATCGAACCCAGAACCACTAGTAGGCTTAGCATGACTACATAGACATACGTTTTATCTATGTCAACTGTCAGATTTGTCGAGAAAATGACGTCATACCGAGCCATGTCCAGTACAAATAGCTCGAAGTGACGTCATTTCTTCGACAAATCTGACAGTTAAAAGAGATAAAACCTATGTCTACACGGTCATGCTAAGTCTACAGGTGCACGGCTTACGCTCGAGCGCTCGTACGACTAGATCAGGGGTTCCCAAACTTATAAGTAACACGCCTCCCTACTGCTTATAAATAATATGCCCACACCTCCCCTCGGCCCAGGGCCCAGCAAGTAGCAGCAAGTGCACGCATGCGCGAGCGATCGCAGTGATAACCACCGCCTTCCCCGCGCCCCCCTGTAGATGTTTTCGCGCCTCCCACTTTGAAAATCAATGCACTAGATCAAGTCATCCAGTGGTTTGACACTGGCGAGAATGACGGTTTTGAAATCTCCCGTAGCTCTTACATAGCTATGTTTATGAGGCTATGACATTTGTATATTGTTCCGTTGCGTTTCTGTTTTTCTCTTCTCTAACTCACATAAGCCACTTGACTGTATAACACATCGTAACTTATGTAGAAAACTATTTCACATTAAGAAAATCTATTTTAGTAGATATTATTATCCCTAAAAAGGCTTCAATTTTACGAAATTGTACGAAAAAAATATAAAACAAGACTTAGTTTACATATTTTTAACCCAGTGTATACCCTATCTAATGTAAAACCACAATGTAAAGTAGTAAGTAGCCTCATTCTACGCTGTATAAATATATAAACAAGTTTCTAGAGTTAAGCTATCCTCGTAGTAAGTCTATAATCACATTCCATGACCCACCAACCGGGATAGCAGCAGCGATGAAAGTTATCTGTAAATAAGTCGGATATGTCATCTCGGAGAACAGGCCGGCAGCGGTCATATGGAGAAAGTGAACGCGGGCCGTTGACCCCGCGCCGCCCAATTCCACTACAACACATTGTAATTAACTTCTCGAAACACTTGCGTTAGTGACGTAACTCTATATATTTTGGAACATATTTACAAAATATAAGATAATATTTAAAAAAAATTGTGCATCCTTACATTTCTGATTTTATTGGTTTTTTAAAGTATCTATGTATCGGAGTAGTTCATACTTCTTCAAAAATGTTGATATTATTCACAATATATTATATGGATAATATGAATGATAAAATAATAAAAGACACCGTGCAATAGTTTTTTATTGTAATACAATTAACTCGCGTTATGAAAACATCTTATACAAAAGACTTCAACGTCGGCACCAGGTTTTTTCAGCAGTTGTATTATTATTTTTTCCTACAAAATTGATGACATAGGGTTATGTAAATCATTTATGAATTGCAAGCTTGGCTCTTTAAATTACTTCAATGCAATACTGAATATAAAATCCATTCGCGAACCGATTTCATACCGACAATATTGCATGTTGTGATCAAACCATCGAATATCCAAACATGATTAAAACACTTTCAAAATTCACACATCACCACCAAGCAAACAAAAGTATGCGTGCAGCGTCAGCTATCAATTGGCGACTATTGGCGTGCCGGCCAATCGGCGAATGTCAATATTTAAATTTGTTGTTTCATAAGTAATTACGTAACAATTAGATAATTATCTAGGAGATCGATGACCGGCGCCGACGCAGTGAGTGGCCTTACGCAACGTATTTACGTGCAACTACTTAGTCTACTTACATGAAGAAAGTTTGGCGGCCACAATGAATGGGGTAAGAAGTTACGAACCGCTAAAACCTATTGTCATATCATCTATTGTCATATATGTGTGTATATTGTATTGATACGATCCTATTGTTAGTGTTGCTGCTCTAGAAAAAACACAAGCCGTCTCATGCAACGTAGTTTTTGTTATCAAATCAGCGCGGCGTTATTTCACACCCAATACACAACGCCTCATTGATAAAAGATCAACTATCACAAAATGGCATACAATAATAATATCTGTGTCTTTAAATCAGGCAACAGATAATGTAGAGTTTTTATTACCTCGCGATTTAACAAACAATAATGGATTTAACAAACAATAATGGGTTTAACAACAAGCTTGACTGAGCTTCTGATATTAGTCAGAACTTCAGTCAAGTTCAGTTTGCAGTTCAAGTCGAGAATTGGTACCTAAACTTAGTAGTTAGGTACCAATTCTCGGATTCCTCTCAATACAAGAGCCAACCTATAGGGAGGGATACATATAGGGATACGTCAACCCATAGCCAGCGAGTTTGAAGTAATTTGTAAGCCCACGGATCCCTGGATAATTAAAACAATTCAATTTCTATTGTAATGGGACGTATACCTTCCGCGGGATGCTTTAATTGTATCTATTCTGTTTTCTTGTATCAGCTAACTATTGAACAGCAATACAAGGTTGCATCTAAATACTAGTAGACTTTAAAGTCTACTGAAGTTACTAGGTATGAGAAAATTACTTTTTACGACCACTGATAAATCAGTCCATATTACAACATTACTGATACTAGACTCTAATATTGCCATTTCGCTGTGTACAACGTAGTGACGATGAATAAGAAATCTAAGTAGGTATTTACACGTAGAAAGTGTGCGATGTAATTCGCTTCACGTTTTTCCGCATGTTTTCCTATTCGTACTAAATAGAAAGTGTTGAGAAAAACTTGAGTTTTAAGAGGAGCCTCTTATTAGTTAAATACTTATTGGTCCAGTATGGTGGACTATGGCCTAAATTTCCCTCGTTTGTGGAACGTTCATACTGGTGCTAGCGAATTCATTTACCTGTTTTTGATAATGTATAACGTGCATTCATAAAGAATGATTTAATATTCTTCTGAAGTTGCTGTCAGTACAGTCCGTTTTGGTATTGACAAAAAATTGGTCGAGCCTATTGGTGCAAGCCTTTAGATTTTGCAGAATAATTTGTAGAAACGCTTGTCGACACAGACAGAAGCGTTAGCTTGGGACTGTCCTGTTAAGTAAAGTTTGATATTATATAACTGACTAGTCGCTGTTAATTATTGATATATATACTCGTATGCTCTACGGAAATGGCACTAATTGCAAACGATATAAGGAATACCTACCTAACTCTGATAATTAACAGTCAGTGAAAATACAAACTCAGCAATTAAGTTAAATAATAGGGATGCATAAGTAGGTTGGTAGAAATGGTAGTATGACTTTATTTCTCAAACCGTTTAGGGTAATTTAAAACAATTACAATGAATAGTTTCCCTCGGTTAAGTCGCAGGTGAACGTCGTCGGAGCAGTTTGGTAGTTTTTTGTTTTAAACATAATTTGGACGGTCGCTGCCGCCCCACCGTGCTCACTTTCTCCGGTTCGCTTTGACAACCATAAATATACTTGTACAAGTTACTTCCAACTATAAGTGAGAAATTATTGACCTCCATAACTTGACGGCTTCATATTATACTTAATGCATCGGAAACAACTTTGTTTGTTTTTTTTTTAAAGATAATAAGTAGTTTCTTTGCATTATTTTTTCTCTATGCTACCTCTTTTTTAAATTTCGAAAGTATAAAACAAGGATGTTCCACATTTTGAATAAATATTATATATTGCTTAAAAAACGCAACAAAGTCACCATCACGCCTATATTCCCCAAAGAGATAGGCTGAGGTGCACTGCTGTCCACAATACGTCTTCGATGGTATTTTTGATCCAAGTGCGATAGGGATCGAGCGTATTGCCATCATACCGGGAACGTTCCACAAACGAGGGAAATTTAGGCCATAGTCCACCATACTGGACCAATAAGTATTTAACTAATAAGAGGCTCCTCTTAAAACTCAAGTTTTTCTCAACACTTTCTATTTAGTACGAATAGGAAAACATGCGGAAAAACGTGAAGCGAATTACATCGCACACTTTCTACGTGTAAATACCTACTTAGATTTCTTATTCATCGTCACTACGTTGTACACAGCGAAATGGCAATATTAGAGTCTAGTATCAGTAATGTTGTAATATGGACTGATTTATCAGTGGTCGTAAAAAGTAATTTTCTCATACCTAGTAACTTCAGTAGACTTTAAAGTCTACTAGTATTTAGATGCAACCTTGTATTGCTGTTCAATAGTTAGCTGATACAAGAAAACAGAATAGATACAATTAAAGCATCCCGCGGAAGGTATACGTCCCATTACAATAGAAATTGAATTGTTTTAATTATCCAGGGATCCGTGGGCTTACAAATTACTTCAAACTCGCTGGCTATGGGTTGACGTATCCCTATATGTATCCCTCCCTATAGGTTGGCTCTTGTATTGAGAGGAATCCGAGAATTGGTACCTAAACTTAGTAGTTAGGTACCAATTCTCGGATTCCTCTCAATACAAGAGCCAACCTATAGGGAGGGATACATATAGGGATACGTCAACCCATAGCCAGCGAGTTTGAAGTAATTTGTAAGCCCACGGATCCCTGGATAATTAAAACAATTCAATTTCTATTGTAATGGGACGTATACCTTCCGCGGGATGCTTTAATTGTATCTATTCTGTTTTCTTGTATCAGCTAACTATTGAACAGCAATACAAGGTTGCATCTAAATACTAGTAGACTTTAAAGTCTACTGAAGTTACTAGGTATGAGAAAATTACTTTTTACGACCACTGATAAATCAGTCCATATTACAACATTACTGATACTAGACTCTAATATTGCCATTTCGCTGTGTACAACGTAGTGACGATGAATAAGAAATCTAAGTAGGTATTTACACGTAGAAAGTGTGCGATGTAATTCGCTTCACGTTTTTCCGCATGTTTTCCTATTCGTACTAAATAGAAAGTGTTGAGAAAAACTTGAGTTTTAAGAGGAGCCTCTTATTAGTTAAATACTTATTGGTCCAGTATGGTGGACTATGGCCTAAATTTCCCTCGTTTGTGGAACGTTCCCGGTATGATGGCAATACGCTCGATCCCTATCGCACTTGGATCAAAAATACCATCGAAGACGTATTGTGGACAGCAGTGCACCTCAGCCTATCTCTTTGGGGAATATAGGCGTGATGGTGACTTTGTTGCGTTTTTTAAGCAATATATAATATTTATTCAAAATGTGGAACATCCTTGTTTTATACTTTCGAAATTTAAAAAAGAGGTAGCATAGAGAAAAAATAATGCAAAGAAACTACTTATTATCTTTAAAAAAAAAACAAACAAAGTTGTTTCCGATGCATTAAGTATAATATGAAGCCGTCAAGTTATGGAGGTCAATAATTTCTCACTTATAGTTGGAAGTAACTTGTACAAGTATATTTATGGTTGTCAAAGCGAACCGGAGAAAGTGAGCACGGTGGGGCGGCAGCGACCGTCCAAATTATGTTTAAAACAAAAAACTACCAAACTGCTCCGACGACGTTCACCTGCGACTTAACCGAGGGAAACTATTCATTGTAATTGTTTTAAATTACCCTAAACGGTTTGAGAAATAAAGTCATACTACCATTTCTACCAACCTACTTATGCATCCCTATTATTTAACTTAATTGCTGAGTTTGTATTTTCACTGACTGTTAATTATCAGAGTTAGGTAGGTATTCCTTATATCGTTTGCAATTAGTGCCATTTCCGTAGAGCATACGAGTATATATATCAATAATTAACAGCGACTAGTCAGTTATATAATATCAAACTTTACTTAACAGGACAGTCCCAAGCTAACGCTTCTGTCTGTGTCGACAAGCGTTTCTACAAATTATTCTGCAAAATCTAAAGGCTTGCACCAATAGGCTCGACCAATTTTTTGTCAATACCAAAACGGACTGTACTGACAGCAACTTCAGAAGAATATTAAATCATTCTTTATGAATGCACGTTATACATTATCAAAAACAGGTAAATGAATTCGCTAGCACCAGTATGTTCAGGGCCTAACAGTTACGTGAACTACTTATTAAGAGCCTTATCCGATTTTATTTCTGACCATTTTAGCGTAACTTCTTGTAGATGCGCCTGTGTTAATAATTGTATATATATCTTGACTAGGGGCAGATAAGTTAAAACTAAAACTATCGAACTATAAGTAAGTAGATGGACATAAATAAGAAATAAAAACCTGTATCTATATGTAGATAAAGTGTGAATTACATTGAATTACAATACATATCTTTTGTAATTCAAATTAATAATATAATGAATGTTCTAAGGTATAATGTAGATAATATCACATGTGTTATAAATGTTCAAGGGGTTTAATGTATTTATATTACACGTGTAATTAACGTTCCGTCATTGAATAGCGCCTTTCTTTCCCACGAATTTAAGACAAGTTTAGCCTTATTGCAATTTAATTTGTTTGAATGAGCGAGCAATTTCGTATCTTACATACGATCATTCATGAATTGCGAGAGACACGGCATCCGACTTTGATTTATGAAGAGAAAACGCCGAAACTAAAATAATCGTTTCTTAGGATGAAAAGTACTTGTAACTACTTATTGGTAGATTGTTGAATACCTGACAAATGTATATTTGTATGTTATTTTTTTACGATTCCCATCGTACACCAGAAATATGAAAACGGATTTTTTTGTTCAAGTATAGGTACAATTTAAACGAGCATGCATAAATTATTTGTATACTAACCATTTGTCTATGTATACTAACATGCTTTGTCTTTACAGAATAATCATGTATATATCGCGAATAGCAACACGATGAAATACAACTGTCAAAGCCGATGGACTATGGAAGATTTAATAAAGTCATCCTTTCTCGCCCGTGTTAGCCAACTACCATTTAATCCTTGATGATCGTAAACTCCTGCAGTGAATGGCTCGCTACTGTGTGTGGTTAATTTTGTTACTTGGACACCTCTACAAACTTTTAAAACATTTCTTGGAACGGTCTTGGCGCACCGATCTGCATTTCTTCCATTCCATGATTTTGTCAAACTGCAAATTATCTCTTCAATTCTTGAGCACCAAACGGGATGTATATGTCCCATAAAATAGAGAATCAATTGCTTCAATAACGCAGGAGTCAGGATTCGATTTTCAAACTAGTGACCTTCTAATAACTATCTGTCATAAAACAAATTTCGCAAATGGCAAAACAAATGATTTTCCAAACCTTGTCCCAGATTGATAACCAAACCCATAACACACGCGTATGAATCATATGTCAACAAACAGATCGAGGATAAGGAAACTACTATACACTGAAAGCGAAAGGTGTTACAGTTTTTGAGTCTTAAAATATACCTATCTACATATAATTACATTCCATTTTAACTTTCTTTCTTTTAAGTGGGTAAGTAAAATTACCATGTTTACAAATTATAATTTCGCGTTCAAAATCGGTTTATAAGAATTTACAATGCATCAATATTCAAAGCCCCTATATTTTAAAAGTGAAATACCATCAACGGATTTCTCATAAATTATCCACCTAATGGTAGCTACTTATATTCGGTGCATACAGATTAAGGATGAGGATGTGATGTGACAAATCCTCTGATATGGTCTAAACCCCGGGACCGATATCTTAACGTGGTGCCCTACGAATCAGAAGCATAGTTAGCTTGGTTGTAGTAGTGTAGTGGCATCTGCCACTGTTTTGCCACATCTGAATGTCGACCGCTTCAAGTACTTCCGTTTATTAGGCACGTGGTAAACGCACAATTGTTTCCTCCCGACACGATCACCGCCCTCCTCGACCCGGGCGTTGATAGGGCCACCAACACACCTACACCAGCCTCAAACAGACACCGATCTCGCCGGCGAGGTCGAGGAACCCCCTCTTCCGCTCGTAGGTGCATCTTTGCACCTAGGAGCGCAGTCACTCTCCCCTCACGGTAACTGCCCAAGCCGAGGTCGTGCCCTCTGTGGCGCCCTTGAGCTAGTTGCCACCCCTTTCCGCCCTTAAGGCCTTGGTTGGAGTGCACTCTGCGCTCGCCACTCCTCCGGTAAAGCTGTAACGGCCAACAGTGTAAGTCCTTTCAAAAAAAAAAAAAGCACAATTGTTGCACGCGTGCTATTGGAATATGAACCTTAAATGTTTAGTTCACACCCAAGATATGCCGACGAAGTTACAACAACGGTCTTTTATAAGATACGATCTTAAAGGGTTGTATTAGAAAACAGCTTAAATCTATGTCTTCACCCTCGATGCCACTGCATAATTATGGGTCGACAATCATAACCCATTGTTGTTTTGTACGAATGATCCGTTCTGCTTCACATTGGGAGCAGTCTTCACTTTCTATGACTGTGACATTGCACTAACTTGCTGTTTATATCGAGACGCTTTGTGTCGTGAGAGAAATTACAACAGGCAGACGTATTCAATGTCTATCATACTTGCCATTCGATAACATACGATTAATGCTTGTTACTTGAAAACATTATTCATTATCATGTATCTTATTCACAAAAATCTAAATGAAAAAAGAATTACTTTCATGAAGAAAGTTTTAATTTCTCTTGCACACTAATCAGAGAATAAAATATTGGAAATGCATCAAATGAAGGATTGAATATTGAAACATTAATCATCTATGATCTTGGAGTAATTATGTGGAGTTAGGTTGGTAACACAATCAGTCTGCAAGATTTTTCTATAATTTTTAGCGCACATTGAGGTAGGTTCACATACGCGTAGGACAACAACGTATATTTGTCTAAACGAATCTTATGAATGCAAACAAAATCGTCTCAATAATAGATACAAAATAGCTTTGTCAGCTGGCTCTGTGGCAGCCGAGTGGTCGAACGCACGTCTTGTAATCGAAGTGTGCAGGTTCAAACCCCGACTCGCACCTCTGGGATTTATGTGCGAATCTCATTTTCATCCGAGATTATCACTTGGTATGAAACGGTGAAGGAAAACATCGTGAGGAAACCTGCACATCTGAGGGAAATTGACTAGTTTTCGATAGATGTGCGAAGTCTGCCAACCAGCCCTGGGCCAGCGTGGTGGACTATGGCGCGAATCCCCCTTGCATTGAGGGGAGGCCCGTGCCTAGCAGTGGGACGTTAAAAGGGCTGGAGTAGTAGCTTTGGCTGAGCCAATTCCTGTTGTTTAACTGTCTGAGACTATTATCCTATAATTCCTAGATCAACGGCAAAAAGGCGCGCACGCAATCACTACTTGTTGGAATGCGGTGTGTCCTTCTAGGTCAGTGCCTTTATATTGGTACCGTCATTGGCGGTAAGAACGAAAGCCAACATTTCGCTAGTGGCCTAGTGGCCCACAACGGCGTGTTTACGCGTCACATTATATTTGTTTACTTGCGAGTTATTTGGATTAGAACAGTTTCACGACTCTTATGCCCGATTTCGCTTGCAATATGAGATGCCTTAACTTGATATTTAAATTTACTTACACTGCAACTGACAACTGTTTCATATTTATTTAATTAACACTTTTTTTTTAATCGACGGGTGAAAGGCTATTTGACTTAAGGATCATTTTTTTAACTTTACAGGAAAGCATACTCATTCGACGCAGAAACATTTTCTGATTCCAAATATGTATACAAGTCAATAGGTATCGCTCAAAAGTTTCGCTTAATTAAAATAACTTTTCACCCCTCGATATGTTGTTAAGTATACCTACTTAGTTATCTCTACCGTTTCTATACTGTGACAGATGAAAATAAAAGGTTTAAAGGAGAGCTGAAAGTATGCAGAAGTATGGTAGTTACTAGTTAGTAGAGTATGTTTGCTTATATAAAAAGTCATGATGAGATTAATTCTGTTCTCTTTACATGTGATTCAACTCGATTGTAGCTACAGCGTCAATCGCTACATACAAATGAGTAGATGCTATTTTGATGCCAAACTCAAACACGTGCTTAGATTTTTTGGAAAGACCTTCCCCTTTGGAAGTAATTTTTATGTTTTACCGCTACTAAAGAGATGAGATATCAGTACATTTTTAAACACATCACGTACTCAACAATCTGTATAGTCGCAACAAGTTTGGAGGCACATTTATTTTCTCATAACGATGCCATTGCGCAGGTTAACAGGGTGGTAGCTTTTCCAAGTGTTGACCCCATAGCGCAGTAACGAGTGGTGCCGCCCTCTGCGGTTGCTATAGAAACCACTACTGGGACTTGAATGATTACGCGGATGGCTCGTCCCAGTTCCCAAGTTCCGGTTATACTGAATAAGCTGCCAGCAAGAATGTGTTGAGAAAATTTATAATATCGCCAAATTTGAGTGTACCTACATGCTTACCTACTAGGCTGTTAAATAATGTGGTTAAATTTTGATAAAATTATTCTTCCTCCTTTTTTACGTAAAGATTGAAATCATATATTATAATACTCTGTGATTAAAATTGTGAAATTTTAATGGAATAAGATTAGGAACGGCAGAAGCTGCTCTAAGCGAGTATTTCACCAATGTCAAGTATTTAATAGCAAGGACAATTTCAATAAATAGGTACACATGCTTAACTTGTCACTTACATTCCTACATTTGACGTTCACAATATTAACCTTTAATGCTGAGTAGATACCTATAAAAACTGCTGTTAATCAAATTATAACTCAACCGACTTGTCTACAAATACAGCCAGTCAAAGTCAAATCATGTATTCTGTATAGGCCCATGGGGGCACTTACAAATTGTCAAGTTTTAATTTTTTTCTTTCATACAGGTACACAGGAAAATACACAGGTACATATGTGTCCCAGTGTCACTAAACCCCGATTCTAGGTTAACTTATTGAGAGGTATCAATGAACTACATACTTATTAACCTGATTCATAGACGCCTTAATGACGGTGTTCGATGTTTATCAAAACGACACTTGTATGTAGTTCGACAGAGAAGCGAAGTAAGCTAGCAGACATTCCAACTTTACAGTTACCGTTAAGCAGCCCAGCTAGATGCAAATTGACAAATATTACCGGACACGCGACTTCCCTGATTTTAACGATACTTTTTCCATATTAATTTTAATTCAGTAAATTCCACTTTAATACGCATATTAGACCTCTCAGCTTTATTGTGCGTAACCATGCATTAAAAAAGTCGGTTTATGGTTTAGCTCAGCTTGATTTTGCTCAAGTTTAATGGTTATCGTCTTTTAATTAATAAGGTGATTGGTTGATACTTGAGCTAAACGACAAAGGATACATTACGGCCACCTGATAAAACCATTGCCCCAGAACTCAATCTTATTTTGGTCGAGAACTCTTAGACTTTAGTCAATTTAAAAACAAAACGTGTTTGACGAATTTGTTATTATACTTATATATTAATCACGGAAACAATATAGCTGAAAGCGCCGAAGTTTATGTAGAAAGTAAATATCAGTGCGATCTTCGTAGTGTTTACACAAACTCTGTTTACGTTTCAAATTTAACCCTTTCTGTGGCCGAGGTCACTTTCTATGCACCTAGGAAAGTCGCCGAACACAACATTCTTATCATTAGCGACTCCACGATGTCAGTACTTGGTTAATACATGCATGAAAAGCAAGGAAAAACTATTTAGATCCTAAACCAGTATTCTGTGTTTTCAGTAAAACGTCATGAAACTTGAAGACACTTAAAGCTTCGCGCACACTGGGGTGTTAGAACTCATGTTTTTGAATCACCCTTCAACGAAATGACACTGACAACGGGAACGATATAAGACATAAAATTTAATTATTCCAGGCTAGCGTAAAACATGATCTCACTGAAAAGAACCCTCTACAAGAATACCGTGAAGATTATTAGCCTTATAACTAAGATTACGTAATAAAGGATTTACTATAGGCACTCGGTCAATAGACGGAATTCCCCGAATAAGAAAGTGAAATGCAAGTAGGTAAATGAGTCATGGCGCTCAGGTCGCTGATCTGACGCGGGTCCTCTGTACGTTACGATTTTGCGAGCCCTCAGTTGAGTAACTTCTTAAGGAAACGAAAGTAACTCTTGCTTTTCCTTGCTGTATTTATTCCAATGTTCAAACTTTCATTTTTTTAATTTATTTTATCATTCCAATAATAAGGCAGATAAAGGCCCCAAATCCGTTAATGAATGAGATAAATTTGTAAACACTATAAATATTTCTCATATATTACGACCATGAGAAGGACGACAGCACAATTAGTTTGATGGCATCAAAATCATCACTCTTATTAGTTGAAAACTAAAAGGTAACCTAAATTTGGCTACAAGATAATAATTCTAGTGGTAACAAATCTGTTCAACTATTGATAATATCTGCGATCAAACCTTTAAGTCGCCATTACACTAGAGGTTCCTATTTGTGTATGGTATAAAAAATAAAAAGGCTTTGTTGGGTTAAAACACGTTTATTGAAGAAAGATCTAAAATAGACACACCACAAAGTAGTTGTCCTACTATTCTAGAAGCGGAACATTGATTCAGATCAACACTTAAGCGGACACGAGAACGGCATATTAACAGCTAAAACTCGTTTCGTAGGCAACATAACGTAAAATTAATATTTTCGATGTAAAATAGAATACTCACGGATGCAGAAAATTACGGATGATTAGCAGTGACCGAGATATACCTGCAGGAAATGGGACATTAGTAAGTAATACAAACAACTGATAAAATATAACTACTTCTTCGTAGGTAAAGTGCGAGGTTTTTTACTGACGACTTACTGCACTAGGTGGTAGCGGGTTAATTTCTGTCAGCGGAATACCTTGGAAATGGTCTTATCAAAAAGTGCCCTAGTCTAGGTGTAACCGAGATCACCCCTAGTCCATATCCCCTGGTATGACATCGATAGTACATCCGTTTCTTAGTTTAGGATCATACGACGAGTAGATTTTGTCTGCAGATACATATCATAATTTATTATGAACACATCAATAGGCATACATACCCTCATTACACTACGATCCAAATCGAATCTCGATGTGCGGGTGCACTGCAGTGCACTCTGCCTACCCCTTCGGAGAAAACAGGCGTGTTAGTCATAGGCGCATAGATTTCCCCTTTTTGAAACTTTATACATATTTCTAATCTACTTTATTCATAGACGTTACATGCCATGAGAAGTGCAGCGTGAATGCAAGCCATTGAGCAAAAGCGTTGCTCACTTCATTTCCACGAGACACATAAGTGTTACTGGGAAAAGCAACTGATAAAGTGTTGATTAAGCTATTGGCTGGGAAGCGTGTTAATCGTTGAACCACACTTTTTTGCTATGTTTCATCAATTCATAAAAATTATCTCGCCTAACTCCTAGATATAATAATTTATAATTCCTTTATATTATCATTATTTATGTTTTCTCCTTTTTTTAGTTATTAATATTGCATCTTAATTCCTTTATATTTTTTCTCTTTGTTCCCTCAAGTCTGAGGATCGCATTTATTATGGATCTCCTTCCAAATTTTTAACTATAGTTCACTATAATGATGACTGCTTGGTCAAGTGGTTTCAGCGTAGTTCGCTCGGGTTTAATTCTCCTCATCCACAAATTTGGGAAATGGCCTTATCGCAATTTCGTCTTGGTTTGAGTGTACCTAACTGGGATCGCCCCTAGTCCAATGTATGCATAGTCCAATTTTTGCTTAAATTGGGGTCATATGAACAGGGCTGTAGATAGAGTCGAATTTGAGGTCGGGCAGCATTGGTTACAGGTAGGGCGGAAGTAAAAAACCGGCCAAGTGCGAGTCGGACTCGCGCACGAAGGGTTCCGTACCATTATCTATAAAAACGGCAAAAATATCACGTTTGTTGTATGGGAGCCATATCATAAATAATTATTTTATTCTGTTTTTTAGTATCTGTTGTTATAGCGGCTATATAAATACATCATCTGTGAAAATTTCAACTTTCTAATTATCACGGTTCATGAGATACAGCCTAGTGACAGACGGACGGACGGACGGACGGACGGACGGACGGACGGACGGATGGACAGCGAAGTCTCAGCAATAGGGTTCCCGTTTTACCCTTTGGGTACGGAACCCTAAAAAATAAATTTTTTTAAATCTCAAATTATGAACAAACAATTTAATTATAAGAATTATCTTAGTTTTTGGTATTTTTAAGGTAGGGCATAGTAATTTCAAGGTAGGATATTGCCCCACAATGCCCCCCCTACGGCCCTGCATATGATGAGTAAGTGTTACCTGGCAATATTATAATAATCTATTAATATTGTAATCCATATTTTTAGCTATCTAATCTTACCTTGCTCCCATTGATCAAAACTTACTCTCAAGTCCAAATACTACCCGACAGATAAGTCGACCTGATCGATACCTGTAACAATTGAACATTATCGTTATTTTGTTATTATCACAAATCGAATTCTCTTTTTATTTAATAAATCATAGACTTAGGGCTTAATCTAACCCAAAATTTATAAAAGGTTTAATTTACGGTGGCATAATAGAACACTTTGTACCTATTAAAATATGATGTTGGTTTACAAAGAGTTTTAAATTTCTATATTTTTTAGGAAACTGTTAAATAAATTGACAGTAAATTTTAGCAATAGAACAACGCATTTCGAATTTCAAATACAAACAGTAGTTAGAACGTTTGAAGTGGGTGTATGTCCGACGATTCGGTGCGCACGCGCATTGTTCCCGATGTCCTTGGCAAGGTCCACGGGATCAGTCCCCTGAGCGGTCCGGGAACAGGTTGGACACACGGAGACAGAACAGCTAACACAGTTAGCCGCTGCCACCATAACTGGGTCATCATATATATATAGTGAAGTTCAAGGCGCAACGCTCATTGCAAGTTTAACTCTCGCACGATCAACACGCACTTTCACCGGTGACGATCTCGCTATCCCGTGGAAGATACAGTGATAGTGTTAGTGATATACCTCCGATCCAGTACCAGGCAAGGTAAGACGTATTTTAGAGGTCCATCCCTTACGGAACATGGTGGAATTAATGAAGTGGAACCGTGTGTGATAATGATAGGACGCTGTTAATGGAGTGACCACGTGATATAATTTTATTAAGAGGTGCTTTACTGGTGATTTTGGTGTTTGTGAAATGAAAATAATTATTTATATCAAATTACTAGGGATATTATGATATTTTCAATTTCATTTTGTATCAAAATTACTGTGAAGAAATTTCGATTGGACTATCATTGATAATACTTTTTGACTGAAATTTGGAACATACATACCTATGTGAAATTATTCCAAGGTATGCTCGAATATTTTATCATTATTATAAAATTACCTACGTACTTAACGTAAAAATGGTTTACCATTAGGTGTTAAACAAAATTCAGAAGTTGCTAGGTAGCCATAAACTAATAGAACAATGTACAATTTTTCTCTTTTCTAGTTTCCCAAGTGTAGGTAAAAAAACGATGTAAGTACCTGCACCTATACGCGTCTTCCCGCGCATTATCACAATCGTAGAAATCTGGGTTAATATAGTGTTCTAAGTTACAATGTTACTTAGAACACTATATTATTATGCTACAAAAATATTTACTGAGGTAACGGTTAAGAATTCAGTGTTTCTGGAAGAATGTTAACGTTTAAAAAAAGTATCCAGTTAATACTTTGTACTTGTTCCTTATTTAAAATTTTAACTATACGTAACTAGTCATACGAAAAATAAAATAAAAAATATCATGGCACCCATACTTACTATGTGAAAGACTTTAGAATTCGGATATTATGAAATAATTTGATAGTTGAAAGCGCGTGGGGACCATTATTTTCGTATTCGTAAAAACTACAAACAAAATATACAATGTGAACAATAGTCATGACACAACCACAGAAGACCTAGAATTACGAAGAATTAGTCACGTAAATTTCACGCCGATTATCTAGTCGTGAACACACACCAATATTTTCACTGTCCGCTTTGGTCATGTAAATATGGACCTTCGCTTTCTAAAATGTGAAAATACATAACACGTTCTAACCTCAGAATTAGTCATGGAAATTAGAAAAATATACGCTATCTTTTGTCTCAACATTCTTGGATAACGAATTTGATGTAACAATGGAGATTTCTGACATTGAAATAATCGCTCGTAAATAAATATTATTTCAATACTTAATTGAGTTATTCTCACGTTAACATTGGATTAGCGAGAGTCGCGTTAGAAATGGTAATCGATTTTGAATCTTCGCCGGTAGTTGATTGCTCTAAATAAACTAGACCAAATTCATCGATTTAATTAATTTTATAAATGGTACAGTCAAATTCAGTTGTTGCTTAAAATTTAAATATATTTGATATGACATAAACTTTTCATTTTTTTATCACAGTAAGTCGTGGGTGTAAATGAAAAACCGCCACAACTATTATGATACTCGTGGCAGGTTAAGTAATTAAAAGTCTTGAAACGTGCGCGGGCGCAGTTGAAAGTGGCGAGGAAAGCTGCAGCCATCGGAATGGCCAACAATCCGCTTGCGTGCTGAATGCCGACCGCCCGGTCCCGTCGCGGCGCCGTCGCTGCAATTTCTAGAACGTCACCTACCTATGTACATTACATAGTCCTAGGAATAATGAAGCGTTATGATATCACGAATAATGTTTTGATGCCTATGATAGCGGCTCTTCCACTTTAGTCCCAGCGGGAGGTCCACGTTATTTCCAGCAGTGGTTCAGGCTGAACACCGTCCAGTTTGCAGTTGCGAAATACAATGACGGTAATAAAAACCCTTGCTTTTAATAACCCTTGTTTTTCTTCTTATTTTTTAACGAAATGAGTGGAATGATGATATTTTAATGGAATAAGGAAAGGCTCCACCCGCATTTAGCTGGTCTTTCAGCCAGTGTCAAGTAATTAATAGCAAGGGAAAATTCAATGAATACACATTATAAATAAAAATGGATGATGACAGTGATAAAGATGGCGGATCCTCAACCCTTGTTTTTAATATTACTTTCAGTATTTGACATTTAACTTCGTATAAAATCTGTCAGTATAGAAACAACCGCACTTAATGAGGTGGTGGTAAGGCCGCAGTTCTTATGTATATAGATTAGGAACTATGACAGTTTTATTTTGAACAGTCGCTTTTTTACGAATTGTTCGGTAGTTGAACCGGAAGGAAATAACAAAAAAAAAACCGGCCAAGTGCGGGTCGGACTCGCGCACGAAGGTTTCCGTAACATTATTTGTAAAAACGAGCAAAAAATCATGTTTGTTCCCTTAAATATTTATTTTATTCTGTTTTTAGTATTTGTTGTTATAGCGGCAACAGAAATACATCATCTGCGAAAATTTCAACTCTCTATCACGGTTCATGAGATAGCCTGGTGACAGACGGACGGACGGACAGCGAATTCTTAGTAATAGGGTTCCCGTTTTACCCTTTGGGTACGGAACCCTAAAAATAATGTGTCCTACCTAGACAGTACCTACGTAGGAAGGATAAGTAGTTGACATCGTGTAATAATGTAGTAATGTTTACAAAGAACGTTTAAAAATGGTAGAAATGGTAGAAATAAAATTCGATTACAAAACAGTTATTAATACGATTTTTTTTGGCCAAAAAGTCTTATATAAACACACTTATCATAATTATAAAATTGGAAATTGATTACTTATTTAAATTATCGATTTAAAACTTACTCTCCTTCATTATTTTTGGTTATAACGAACCTCGAAATTTTTTACTGATACGTCAAAGTGAAAGTGAAGGGTAACATCACCCCTTTGCAACCACGAAGTTGCAGAGCTACGTCATAGATGGCGCATGGCGCTGTATTTCGGTAAATAAAAACACAACCACGAAGTGAATAATGCAGCACGATTGTTTGCCGGCGCTGCACAGCAGCCGCCCTATGTTGTCTCCTATAAGATAATATTCCATCCTATCGAAGGTTGAAGGGAATAATTTTCACAATAATGTAAAGGGCCATAAAACAACGTTAATGGGTTTATTTTAAACACTCTTTAGTACTGACTTACCTTAAATATTATACTTTTATATTATTATTTATGTTTTTGTTCAATTTCGGAAGCTATCCGCGAGGAAAAAGGTGTCGGAAACTTTCCGTCGATTCGGATGGGTTTATCCGACGAGAAATGTCAAAAATCGTCGGGTACGGAAATCAAAATAGCGATGGCTGGAATCCGTGACGGAAAGATCCGATTCCGTTTCCGAATTCGATTCCGAGTGTTTTAAAATCACCCTGAAGGAAACGTGCATTTACCGTAGAGAAATTCGACCCGTATTTTTTTATGTCCACGCACGTCCAATGGTCAAATAATTTCTCCTAGTTGATACATTTCAAATTATATAATGACCGTACCGGATTCAATACCCAACCTAATTTAGTTAATACTGCTATCATAAAACACAACATTAGAATATTTGTGGTAGTGATTAATAACATCGTAATGTGTTTAATCGAGCCGAAATGCCTGAGCCACTCATGTTCAAAAAAATTAAAGTGAAAGTTGTGGCAGCGGACGTGAGAGGAGATCTCGTCATTCACCGACGCTGTTGGGTAATCGAAATTATTTTTAAACGAAATTTAAACACCGGTGCATCCGTCCCGGTGTTTTCGATCGACAATAGCGACACATCCACAAACACTCTAAAATATAAAAATACTAAATGGTCTTTTTAAAAAGTGTTACCATGGAGTTTTTTGTTTATTTTTCTCTATTATAGGTAATTGCAATATGGATGTTTCTTTCATCTAGTCTCATATTTTGTGTGTACTAAATGAGAAATTAAAATTACCTACTTCTATTTTCTTAGTCTATATTTTTCGACAAATTTTAAACTTCAAATTTACGGGGATGTATCTTGATGTACCAAGCTTCTTTTATTCTAACGGTTTTGTGAACATAAAAAAAACATCTAAAATATACTGTAACTACTCTAAAGCCTAAGAAACTCTCCATTAATGTCACGTTAGTCATATTTGTAATACAGGGTATCCGATCCACCGTAACACATACGAACTCATTCAGCATTACAATTAGGAATGTACAAGTGCGTAATTCCTGTTTAATATAATGTTAATGTTTACTGACAATGCTACTTGTGGATGTAGGTAATGGTGTCGACCCAAATCGGACATGTGCATCTTGAATCAGGTGTACCGTACGATCGATCCGCATCGAGAGCGCGGTAACGGTGACTACGAGCACGCACCTATGGATCACTGTTTGTGGAACGCGTACAACCACTTTAGTGATGCGCTTTATCGATACTAATCGATCCCCTAAATCTCTAGTTTCATAACTACTCTACTGTTACTAGTTTTGTGTAGGTTTCATTACTTTGCCTACATTTGCAAACATAAAATGCTAAATGTCTTATATTTTGTAAACTATGGATAAGGACTTACCTTTCAATGTTGTTGAAGTAGGAATATTAATAAAAAGTAACTTATTTATCACTACTTTAACCTACTAATCGCAGCGAAGCCCCCAACATAGCTATTTATCTTGCAATGGTCATAAATGAATGTTCCCTACATTACTGTAGGCACATTCATTTCGTGTACAATACAGACCTATTCAGAATGAAAACACTATAAGCGTCTCTAGGTTCCCTTTGCACCTACATCCAGACAATTGACGATACATTGTCTCGTCTTACGAGGCATTGAGTCGAACACAGCCGTAAAACAGTAATGCGGACAGATCCTAATTACATTTCTATAGAATGAGTCACGTAGCTCTAGACACAAAACCATTACGAATGAATATATTTCAGTGGATGCGCTTGCGCACATCCGCATATGAAACACGCACTGTTGTAGAGTCGCGGACGGCTTTAGAAAGCGGATCGCATGCTGGACGGGTTAGCGAGCCGGTTAAAAATACCCAAAAAACCTCGTAGAATACATTGAACAATTTTTCTTTGGAGATTAATAATCCTTAAATCATCTACAAATACCTAGTTTCTTGAATAACTAGTTAGTAAATAAGTAGATACATTTCTGCAGTTTTAAAGAAGGGGCATAATCTTAACTATACATTTTAGTAGGTAAAAATTACGTGAAATAGTACCCTCAGAGACATCAGGTCTATTCTGAATGTAAGTAGGTATAGGTACCTACTGCGCCTACAATATCACAAAGAAATGGTTCTTGTTATCAATTCATATTAGCGGCATAGATTTCGCGCACTTGCTTATCAAAATGTAAGCAAATGTAAGACTAAAAATAGGTGATTTGCTCCATTGATTTCACTAATAAAACGTCAGTCGTTTAAAGAGTTACTTGATTGTTTCTGGTCAACTGCATTTGCGCGTGTACAAAATGAGTGAACGAAATAAAACAAATGCAAACACCACATGAGGAAAACGTTTAAAAGGACGGTGAAAACTGTGATTCCCATTTTTCCACAATGAATTTCCGATGAAAGTTGGGAGTGAGTTGGTCACAGCGTAAATAGCAGGTCCAAGTCCTCGCTCCGAAATTAGAAAAACGTTAACCTTGCACGGCAGTGGCATACACGCGACCGGACCGCGTTGCTTTCACCCATCGCCATGTTTGCCGCGCCCGCGTCAACTGCGTTAGTTGTTAGACAATATTACCTGTAGGTACCTATGCCTGTTAATCATAGTTTCAGACATTCGACATGAGTATTACAACTCAATTATTGTTCAATAAGTATAAAACAAGTTAATTATACAGTCTAAAATGATGAAGAGCCAACCTTTTAATTCCCTGCGAAAATGTGGAAGAACAACCAAACGAATAGTTGTTAACACTTGTATTGTTTGCTAGATATATGTGGTATAAACACTGTCAATTTATCTTAAAACTGAAGTATCGTCCCTTATAAATAGTTACTTATGTATATAAAATTTGAGGTTAAGAGCCTGGGTACAATTTATTTAAAATGTAGGTTATCGTAGAAGTGAACATCCGCACCGATTGAAAGTGAGGTTCGTTTCTCGTGAGTGCGTTGCACCGCGAAGTTCATTCGCTTGCGGCGGGGGCTTAGGGTTACTGGGTCAAGGGAGTGATGATAACTTAAATCCGCCCATAAAACGACATTTTTAACTATAAAAAGCGATTCTTGATACACTATAAATATAACCAGCATGCAAATTGAGAAATGACAGATAAGGGCTAATTCAATTTAAAGTAAAATATACTTAGACTAATAATTACGACTTTAGCGAATCAGCTTGATACTTTTCCATAGAATTCCAGACGTTTTTGATGATCCCAAGCTAAGCAATAAATGGAACTTGTAAAAACTGGATTCTTATCACGATTCCTGTACCAAATGAACCATTGTAGAGTTTAGCGAAAGCAATAGCCATTTGGGCGTTGGTGCCGTTGCATAAACCACATTATACACATAGCGGTTTACCAGTAAATTGCGACAACAAAGAATACATAAAACATAAGTGATGACGGCGCAAGTCTTGCGACGGCAAATTTCTCCGGAGAGAATCTCGACGGGCGCGCTGTCACCGGTAACCGGTGCGACTGCGCAGTTCCGTAGCTCTACCAAGAGTTTCCGCTCGTCAGACGCTACTATTTACGAAAAATAATCGTAAATATAAGTACATCTTAACGTTTTCGTGCGACCATTGTACTAGAATTTGTGAAGAAAATATTTAATGAAGACCTAACGACTGGAAGCAAAAGTGCACTCATGGTAGAGCTCATGTCTCGCTATCTGTGTAGCAAGAAATACGTCATACCAACGAGCTTAGCAAATGAAGTATAAGTAGCCAAGAAACTTCTTTGTTATAATAAATCATTGATAAATAATTACGATGAAAGCCTCGTTCTATTTTTAAACTCAAGTATTTGTATGCATTTCCATACGACTACAAGTAGTATTTTTTTAAATAGTTTACTTTATGGTTGTTGGTACGTGTTAAAACAGTTTGTAAACGGCGGAAGACACAGTAGTAAGGTGTAAATTAGTACGTTTTTATCGGTCAAAGAAAGTAGTTCGTAGTCGTTTCGTGTCTAACGGACGTTTAAAATTTACGTCAATTTATATAACTAACGCCTTATTAAGACTTGTTGAGGTGACATCTAAACAACAGTTAGCGAAGACCGGGTTACCTGCATTCGAGGGCTGTCGGATATAGTAAGTAACTTCCCAACATACTTCTGGATATATAACTTCATCAGATTTTGTTCAAAGAAACCATTCGTTTATTTCTAGGAGTGAAGTAGGTAAATAGCATACACACAAAAAAATAACAACTTATATTTTTATGACACCAGTCAGTAAGGTCAATCGAGAGGATGAAGTCTGAAATTCATAGGCAAGATACGAATTATCTCCATGAGGAGTCCCGATCTGGACTCTGAATTTCAGTGTAACGAAAAATCTCAAAAATATGCATTTTTTATATTAAAAAATATATAGCTACCATACATACATGCCTATCCAGGTTTCTTTTTCCCCATACGCGAATATTAACGCAGCCCCATAGTGTGATGAATCCGAAACGATCCGTAACTAAAAGCTGCATTCAAAATTTTCGTATATATTAAAGACACTCACCGAGTAAAAAAATCCGTAAATCATTTTATAAAAATAAATTATATAAGCACTACTACTTAATCTTCATTTGAAAAACGAAAGTTTTTAAAAGAAAGATCCGCTCTCGTGCTCATTTCATGTTCATAATAAACATAAATATAAAACCGTAATTATAGTTAGTTGAATACGACGGACGCGTTTAAGAAATTCTTACTTAACACACGTCCTCTAATTAGAGACTCAAGCATCCTCATAATAATACGGAGAAGGCGACGCATGGGGCCACTTTCTAAGCAACTCTAAAAGCAGTCGATCAATTCGCGCGAATCACTCATCAGAACACTTTCTAATCGACGACGTCCATTGCGCGAGAGCACAATTAAATTTAACTTCTTTTTTTTTACTGCTTAAAAAACTTTTTTCACGTTTTGAAATAAGCAGAGAACATTGCAGTGGGTACTCACCTGTTTATTATTTAAGTTGCTTATTACCATACTTACGTTTCGTTTTGTTTGTCCTCAGATGCATCAAAGAGTGTCAGGTTGGGCGCTGTTGGCGTTGATCAGTTCATCGACGATTCTTCACACGCTCGCATATCCACAGCATGTTCCGCTTATCACGCAGGTAGGGTACTATTTAATTAATTATTTCATGGATAGATATTTCCCAACGTTTCAAAGAAATGTTTTAAAATCAGCAAATATTTTCGCTCCATTTGATTAATGCGATAGAAACTCGATTTAAGTATAGTGGGAAACTTTGACGACATTTAAAAATTTATAATCACGAACAAAATAAAAATATAAAATTATAGGCTTGTAAATGTGCCGAATGCAGATACTTATGTATAATCGCATAGGTATTTTCAAATACCTTACCCATAATATGGATACCTACCCAATTGGTGAAATATAACATTACCTACACTTCACTGATCTTACTCGCAAAGTTGTTATAATTTGTTTTATTAAAGTAAAAAAACTAACGCATAAAACGTGTTGTTTAAGCATAACCAAGGTATTTCTTAAACGTTTATACTAAAACCCGTCAGTCATTCGGAAGTTAAAATTGTTGTTTCTTTTTAGGCGACGAGTAGTGTAAGAACGCACCACCCCCAGTATTATAGCAACTCGCTGCCATTGGCTCAGCAGGAGCAAGTGGCTCAAGAACGAAAATTCGCTGAGAAACCAAACGCCTTGAAAAAAGTCGCCCTCGATGACCTCGATGATATACAAACCAATTCCATATCCGAGGGAGGCTTCTCGTGGACTAACATGCTGAGTAAGTATATTGACCCTCTCGTAAAATATATACTTACTTAAATGACCTTTGTATACAGATATAAAAAAAATGATTTCCTGTTAATCACCAATTTTTATAAACGATTTTTAGATGCATAATGATGATGATGATGATTATCACTTGTAAACTGACTTGATTCTTCTTGCTACATAGCTATTTAGATACAAATTATTCTTTCACTCCATTCTGTTGAGTATGAGTGGGATTTTATGGAATCGATCATCAGAGACGCGAGAAACATGTAAGGACCGATGTTATGAAAATTTACCCTTTGCTTTCACTCACTCTATCACCCTCAAAAGATGCGATACATGCGGCAGATGCATATAATTTTCTTGTTTTATAGTATAGCCACTCAGGTTTTTTATTGATCACTCCCTATAAGTATAATGCCTTCCCGCAAACCGTCAAACTGTATTAACAACCGTTATGATTTTTGTTTTTATCACAAAAATGAAAGCAATTCAAATTCCCACGAAAAACCTACCTGCCCAGCACCATTCATAAAGGAGACGGGGATCTCTGGGCCCAATTGTAATAAGTTGAGATATGGTTTAAAAAAAGCGGTATTTTTTTCTGATTCAAAATATAAAAAAATCAGCTCAATTCACTATCCGGGAGACGAGAAATCATAAAAATAAGTTTATTTTACCTGAAGAAATAGAGTTTCGATTACAATAATCGATTACTGTGAATGATTTAAACAATTGAACATAAAATACTTGATTGATTCAATCAAAATGAATAAATACATTGTAATAATTAACAATAAAAAAAAACTACAATTAATATAGTAACTAACTGTGTGGCGTCCGCGTTTCCGAACGCTCCACAAAATGTCGACGGACGAGTTTCCGAACGTCCGCGCGCCCCAGACAGAGTGAGCACGTTCGGTAGCTCAAAAACAAATTGTGTTATTAATGATTAAGCACATAATTGTATTAATTTTAATATATTAAATACACTAAAGTGGTAAAGTGGTAAATTAACACCAAAACTGTATATTAAAACAAAATAACAATCACAGTTAAAAAATCAGCTGTTTAGTATCTAGGTTGTTGTCACTTTGTTGAACCACACTTTTACTAAATGTCTAATAATTCTGCTCTCAGATAGCCAAGACCAGAAAAAAAATCGGTGATGGTTTGATAAGATATAAGCTCTTAATGACACCACTCTCATATTTTTACAACTGGGCCCAAGAACGTATGAAAGCGTATCCGTCTCCTTTCCATTAAACTTTTACACCCAGCATGTTTTAATTTAAAATCCTGTTACCTTTAATATACTATTATTAACTCTTCTTTCTACTTTTCCATACTTATAGGTACAAACACAATTTCAGGTATGATTATGCAAATGCTTTTCAATCCTGGCGCCACTGGACCCAACAAGAGTGACAACCTCGATACGGACTCGATTGCGCCGTCCCCTTGGGCCAACCTGTTCTCTATGGGTCTCAAGATCTTGACCGCCATCCTCGGAGGAGGTGCCAGCGACGGCATCGACAAAGTAGACAACGGCTCATCGCCAATGCAGGTACCAAACGTAACATAATATTATAATCACTGTAATATATAATATATTATGTCTTGTATTCATATATCAATGCATAAAACATTCACATAACTTTTATGAAATGAGGCCAAAATACAAAGCATTATTTATTTAATCTACTAACAATATGTAGATTTATTCATTGGATTTTAGAAAGTTTACAATCACTAATAGTGTAAAAAGCACAGCAACGCAGCTTGCCCCTGACCTGTAGAAGGTATCATCCATTTAGTAGTTTAGAGAAGCCTCGATTCACTACAAATAACCGGAGCATCCACTTCCGGGGATTACCTCATAGAAATACAGTATATTTATTTTCACTAATCACTGTGTCGATTTCTTCAATCTTTTTCCTTGAGGTTCTTCCTATATTGGAACTGTAAATAGTAAAATTTGGTTACGGAGACGGTGTCGCTTCTCGCTTGCTTCAGGGTATATTGGCTGCGGTTCTGTCGACGGTGCTCGGTGCAAAAGATCCCGACCAGGTCGCCTCCATGGCAAAGCAGGCTGGAGAGGTACGCCACCCATCCTTCCTTATCCTTTCAAATACGGCAGATGTAAAAAAAATCGTTTCTTCAATGCATCTTATAAATTCGTTTGTTTCATTCTTAGAGTACTCATAATCAAATGCAATAATAGACAATTCTTCTCCGCAGTTCATAAACATCGTGGTGAATCTTTTGGACGCGCTGAAGACCTCGTTCTCTCATAGATCCCTCACCGCACGATCCATGGGCCGCAAGGACTCCGTTAGTGACGCCGCTCTCGCGGGCATTGCGATGCTCAAGACTTACGTGAGATCTTTCGGAACAAACGATGACAAGTGTCTGCAGAAGTATGTTTGCGATGCCAACAATGAGTGCTCTTCCGACATTGGACCCAAGAGTGTCTTCTGTCAATTCGGAACGTAAGTATCTTTTCTCCTTGAAACTGTTTCAAATCTGCTTATCATCCCAATTTACATAGATACATAAACTCACGCCTGTATCCCACGGGGAGATCCCACAGAAGGCAGAGACTACCCTTTGCCCCATACTACGATCCTGACATTCCTGTTTCACTTCATCCACATTCATACACCTTTTCATGCACTTCAGTCCGTTGAGGGTGCTATAGTGCTATGGACTCAACCTTTCTTTAAGATACCTATAATCTGGCCGTGAAAGGTCCTTCCTACATTTTTTCCAATCTTATCTTAATCAAAATCTCATTCCTAAACTCATTTATTTCCTATCTTTCACAGCTATGCTGCTAGCTTCGTTTTGGAAAGGCAATCCGGAGGTACGTTTGATGACTTCTACGAGGCCGGTCGTCGGGGACGTTCCGGCGTGGACTGTCGCCAACTGTATCTGCAGTGCAACGAAGTGTAATACCAACATGAAGTGTCATCAAAATAATCGGACTTCAACATTCTAGTGAAAACATTCGAATTTAATGATTTACAGGTTCCGACTTATAAACCATCACAAAAGTAAAAAAAAAGTTTAAGTAGTGACAAACATTGTGCATTAGTCAAGATCTTGTCGAGTACAGTTTTAATGAGGGTACGTAAATGAGTAGGTATTAAATTTGGACGCAACAAAATATGATGGCATATTGTGCTCAAGACCTCAAACTTATCCCAACGCACTGACAAAACAGCATTCAGTGTTAAATAATTTATTTAAATTATTTATTTATTTAACTTATTTTAGAATTAAATGAGTAGACGTAAAATATTCCCAAATGTTAAAAATCCCATACATGAGAAGTTTTAGATTTGAATATTTATTTAATTGGCACATTGTTTATTTGATTCAATTAACAATTTCGCCAGTTTTTCGATAATTAACGACTGATGTAAAAAGTTATGTGTGATATAAATAATTATATCATCAAATAGGTAGTATTTATGTATATTGTGTATGTTTGCGTGATTGAGGACGTCCTTGTGTGTTTGTGATTGTAAATTAATAAAAAATAATATTTACTTAATTTATTTTATTTTATACAACCTACCTTTTATTGCTGACGTATTTTGTGACACAAAAACGTAAGTGTGAATATAATCCCAATTTAAAAAAACACCGCTATGATGGCGTGACATTAGACTAGAAGCCATCATAAAAAGAAGTAGAGCATACTATGCACTCACAGGCGCAACACGCGCCTGCGCATCTTGCTGCCAGTTAAACCTTGACATTCAGTGACACACCTCGGACCAGTTGACAGGCACGATGACATTGGATCATCTGTTCTCCCAAATGGGTGTAGGAACAAAGCAACTTACAGACAGGTAAGTGTTCTTTTTTGAAGCAAGTTTTGTTTAAATATGTTTTCAGTCACTATCACTGGGTTAACGCTCTGAACATACCAAAGCGAGTGAATTCACTTGACTTTTTCTTAAATTCCGTGCCGATATGGATAAAGATTGAAAGTCTATGGCAAAAGCCCGTACTAGCGCACCCGCACAAATTAGCTCGCAACATTGATCACATTTCGTTGAAAAATGTGCTTTTTCAGCGTTCTAATACAGTTCGTTTTAGTGTTTTAAAAAAAATGGTGGCGCTATTTGCGTAGGCCTTAAGTGATAGTTCCTAGTGGATGCAAGTGAGAAATAATACCTGAAGGTTTAGAATCAAAATCTTGTTTTTATAAATGGTTCTTCGAGAAGAAAATTTATAGAACCCTGCTAATAGGTAATTTCGTTTTATTAAATAGATATTCCGAATACACTGGTCCGGCACACGATCAGCAAGTTTATTACGCGTACGAACCATCCGTACCTACTCAAGCCCATGTAACCCATGTCACATCTTCAAAGCAGTAAGTTAAACCAATTTTATATTTACGCAATTCAGTCTATACTGGATCCATGCAAGTGGAGCTTACGCAGTAAATATCCCGTACTGTCGGCGGTAGCCAAAGGAGTAACTTGAACAATGGCTTTTTGAAACAGTTCTTTAAGAAAATCTATAAGGTAACTGTTTGAAATGAAGCTCGTTGCTACATTGCTTTATAAAAATTGTGTTGTAAACTTTAAGTAGGTATTTATAACTAGTTGATTCTGCAGTTGTAGCATAAGCGTCAAGACTAGACTTATGTCACGGAATATGTTGATGTTGTCTCTTTCTCTCGTATGAACTAAGACAGAGAGTGAGCGAGCGAGTCCGTGACAGAGGTCTTGTCTTGACATGCATGCTAACCCCTCTGCTGCCACCAACCTAAGTGTACCTATTACCGTCCGTCGTAATGAGTGAGCAAGACAGAAATATTTTTATTGCTATCAAATTTATTTTAGCTGTTGTTTGGTACTATTAGATGTCATTGCGTTATTCATATGAGTATTAGAAAAAAAACTTTTTTTACAGTAGCCACGGCGGAGGCCACAAAAGCGGCGCGTCCATGTCGGCGCTCACGTTATTAGCTTTCTTATTTTTCCTCCACATTCTGCAACAATGCATCAAAGATCACATGGCGGAGATGTCAACCGCACCGATCATGGTCATGACGGCCGGACGAGAAGGCGATGATACGGTATCGAAAGCCGTTGTATCCAATAAGCTCGATAAAGCTGGGTTTACACGATTAGATTCCTCGAAAGAAAATGTCGAAGCATACCCGACGGCCTCGACTACAGTTAAGAAATATGACGCGAGAAATCCCTACGAGGGCGATTCGTCAAATGAATATAACCTGATGAAGATCAGTGCATCCGACTCCGACAATATTAAGAAAAGAACTGAAGAACAAAAGTATAAACACTTTTTCAAAAATCACGCCAATCGTAGTTCAGGGTTCCCGGGATTTATGAGTGCAACGGACGATGATTGAAATTTGTAGAAAAAACAGCTATTTTTTTAGATATAAATCATAGACTTAAGCGATCTTAATATTTATTCATAATAAAGACTTATCATAGTGTACATGCACTTAATATGTTTTACAAATAGATCTATTTTAGATGGTAATACACTATTCATTATAAGCGAAACGATGTCTAGATAGAAAGACATGTTGGCCAAACGCCTTGGATGCGAAGGGCACAGGTTTGATTCTAGGGTATTTAATCTTCGCAAACGTCGCGATGAAACCTATATTTCAATAGAAATATAAAATTCATTTGAAAGATGATGTCATCTACCATCCTGCACTAAAACCTTTGTGTTAGTCTATGACCCTCTGTTTGAAGTGTATATCTTCACCTATGCCCGGTATCATTATTTCATTTATGTATCTAACATTTAAATGTATTGCTCTATCTATACTAAACAATAAGAATCATTATCAGCACTTTACTTACGAGATGTGTCAAATTACATAAAATTATGAGAAAGTTTAAATAACAATATTCAAACGGATGTGTGAACACCATAAAAAACTACACAAATGTAGAGAATCCTTAAAATACACCAAGCAACCCCTGCAATTTTTAAATGACATGACAAAAATGTGATTCTGTTATAATTAAGACATTGACATTATTTTGAAAAATGATTAAATTAATAAGTATTTTTAATCAATCACATTAAAAATAATTATATAATGTCTCACCGATCGATCAAGCATTTTGTTGTTGCAAGAATTATCGACTAACTACGATAGACGCCATAGCTTTTAATAAGTGAACTGGAGTGGAAAGATACTTAATCTATGTGAAATCAACTTTGTGTTCTAACTAATTACGTCTCACACGCTCGATGTATTTAGTTTGTGTGAGTGCACTGGAGCCCATAGTCGGGTCCGTCATTCTGTTCCAATCAGTCTGGCCTACCACAAACCCGATGGCGCGCATTTTCTCTTGCTCCCTTCTCTCTTCAATGTCCGCCCAGCGTACCTGTTTCAATTATCATACGATGAAACTGCACTGTCGTCACAATGGCAATATACCTTATAACAAACTCACCTTACCCCCATTATTATATTTTCATCAAATGCAAATAAATAATTATTGTTTATTTGCATTCAAATCGTAAAGCGGCTAGCGACGATTTGGTAAAAAAAAAAGTGTTTACGAAAATAATTTTGAACCGAAGAAGAAGCGAATCCGTAGGCACATCAAAAACCTTTATGCTGAGATATGGTTGCAAAACTGCTGAAATAATGGTATATAGGCCCGTAATGGACAATATATACCAAGTATGTAACGATATAGATATGAATAACATTTAACTTATGTGGGAGAGGCAAAAAATGCCTCAATATAATATTTTTTTGTTAAATTGGTCATAAGTTTAATGGTTGAAACATATTGTTTTTGAAATGAGAAAGGTAAAGTATCACCTTTTTAACTTGCATATAAAACAGCGCGTAAAAAATAAAACGCTAATAAGTAAGTTTTGTAGCTGGACGCGATGAAACTTGGGACTTGCAATATGAATATATTGCAAGTCCGAGGATAGCGATTCCCCGGGTTAACACATTTCCACAACCATATCGTTATGGTCTATGGAATACAATAACAATACTATATAAATAAACAAGTGATATAAAATAGTAGGCATTGTTCTATACTCACAGTTTTCATTCCCGGTTTGGCCGTGTTCGGTTTCCAGTCGTCTAGTTGAAGGTAGTCCTCCATTGAGAGTTGCGACGATCGAAGAGGTTTGTTGGTGCCGTCGAGCCGCGCTAGAACAATATACAAACCCGTTCAAATACCACAATAATTCATACTGACTTCCATCTAAACCTTGGCAGGGACAACACAACTCGCAGATTCATGTTCCCGAGTAAAACGATTCTTAAAACTAAAATGTACATCATATATGTGACCAATAACCTACCTAGTTGCGCCGCGTCGTCCATTTTCTCCCACTTCGATGAAAAAACGGTATCGACCTGTGATTGAGCAGCACCTTACGACTTTAGTTCAAAATGCTGTAATAGAATTTATTAATCCTACCCTAACTAAAACAAAACACGGGGAAAATATAACCTTCATTACTTGAATACAATACAATTACTTTTATTTAGGTGTAGTCTGAATCGATATAAAAAAATACATTGCACTCCTTTTTTATTAAATTTCATGACTTCAAAACTAACTATTGTCCCACGCCCGCTTATATTATCATCTTTTTATAAAGGAAATTCCTTGACTGCTTCATACATACGATTAGTGCGTTCTATAATTGTTTAGAGCTCTAACGTCGCCTCACCTCGGTTTCTTCCGCATCCTCCATAATAACTTCATCGGAGACATCCTCCATTTCAACGTCAGGTATGGCAGCACTTTGTAGTAGAGTGGTAGCGTCCAGTTGTATATGATGCGACGGTGTCGGGAAGAATCGTGAGCAGATTACTTCAATATCCTCTAATTTTCTATTATGGATGTTTCTCTTATGACACACTTTCGAATCTAGATCCATAGTACAGATGTAAACCTACAAAATTAAGGTCATGTAGAGCATGATAGAGCCCTTGGCACAAACTCTACTGATACCGGTGTTGTATACCACACATACTTGAAAACCACTCTGCCTGGAAATGTTCCATATGTCCGCGTAACCCTTTAGATCGTCGTTGACAGCGTCGAATATCAAAAATGTGAAATATCCATCAGTCAAAGTCCTCTTAAACGCTCTCTTCAACGAATTCAGGTATGTCACTTCGGATTTTTCGTCGTATTCGTACTTTAGAGTTGGTTTTTTTACCTGCAATTAAGACGATAATTCTATCGATTCTGTTGGCACCAAAATAAGCTTGTTGCCGTCCTTTAAATGGCTGTAATGTATGAGCAAGACGGCTATATGTCAGGTACTATCACATTTACATAGTTGACTTGTAGTTGGTGTACAACAGAATCGAAATAAATGTTAATAAAATAATAAAGTAGCGTTACTGTAGGGAAAAATGTATGTTATAATATAAAAAAACTGTTCACTTACAACTTTTCCTGTGGATGGATCCTTCTCTTCTGTCTCACCCTCTTGCATAAAGTAATCATCGATCGACATAATTCTAACAGTTCCACCGTATTCTGCTTCTCTGTCGCGAATTAATTTGGCCAGGTAAGATTTACCACTGCCAGGAGGACCTGTAAAAAGTTAAATTTGCGCTTATAGTTATTAGTACTACCATCTCGGCATATTGCATCCTTTACATGGTATTTATGAAGACAAGGATGGCAATATTTTAGCGCGATCAAATTAACATTCGTCGTCGTAACACCTACTTAAAGTAAGATCGTAAATTATCCATGACCATAGGGATTATTTTTTATTATTTTTTTACTTACCTCTTAAAATTATTACTATCTTGGCTGGCCTCATTTCTCGCCCCGGTGACTCCAGTAGGTCGTCAATCATTACTACGTGTTTAGTCTGAATGGGCGTTGACTTTACATCTTTCTCTTTAGATTTTTTTGATAGTGAATTACTACTTAAGTCACTATCTCTACTCAGTGCTCTCTTTCGAGTGTCTCTTTCATGGCTTCTACTGTGATGTCTATTTGCCCTAATTTCATCTCTTCTTACCTCTCTGACCCTGTCTTTATATAATTCTCTATCCCTTTCCTTATGAGAATCTTCGCGACGAGTGTATTTTTCGCGGTCATCTCTTCTCCTGTCATCATACCTGTTATCTGGTCTTCTCTTCTCATCATATTCCTCCCTAGGTGGGACCCTAGACCGGTAATCTTCTCGCAAATCATCCCTTGGAATTCGTCTCTCATAATCTCTAGAATGATGATCTCTGCCAAATCTTTGTCCACTATCATATTCTTTTTCCGATCGTCTTGGTTTTCTTGAAAACAATTCATCACCCTCTTTTTCAAAATCCCTCTTGACGTCATCCCCATCTTTTGATTTATGATCGTATTCAAACAGATGTACCGGCTCAATAAAGTCGCGTGCTGGAAAATTTATAACATCTTTCGTAGGATAAATGTAAGTAATGTTTAATATTTTCTGAAGTAGGTATGATAACACATAAATTTATAACAGAACATAAAATATTAAGTACCATTTTAAAACTGCCACTGAGGAATATATAAATGAAATGTACCTGTTTGAACTAGTTAAATCACAGAAGTCCATTCACTAATAATTTTGTGATTGAATTTGAATAAGTACTAAGAAAATGAAATTTTAAAATAAAACAATAAGCAAGTAATATTCAACAATAGAAAACTGAATCCAACATCAAACACAACAAAGACCATGTGTATTATTACCTTTCAATCTTAGAGGCTTGTGTTCATATTCAACAATAAAAGAAGGTGTAAACAACACTGCCTCTGTCCATTTAGGTCGAGGAGGTGGTTGATTCATGTTATTCTCCCCCAAAGGCCTCCTGTCATGGAGATTGTTTGCATAATCACTAACATTTTGGGGGCCAGGCATTTCTTGCATCAAAGGTCTTATTGGTGGACCCGACATGTTAGGTCTCCCGCCTGGCATGTTCGGCCTGCCATGCAAGTTGGGCCTCTCACCAGACATGTTAGGCCTCTCGCCAAGCAAGTTGGGCTTGTCACCAGGCATATTCGGCCTGTCACTAGGCATATTAGGCCTCTCGCCAAGCAAGTTGGGCCTGTCACCAGGCATTTTAGGCCTGTCACCAAGTAAGTTGGGCCTGTTACCAGGCATATTAGGCCTGTCACCAAGTAAGTTGGGCCTGTTACCAGGCATATTAGGCCTGTCACCAAGCAAGTTCTGCCTATCGCCAAGCATATTAGGTCTGTCACCAAGCAAGTTGGGCCTCTCACCAGGCATATTAGACCTCATAAGAGGTCTGGGTGGTCCATTGTCATTGAATGGAGGCATTTCAGGTCCCCCATATTGTGCATTCCTATTGTAATGATACTGCTCTTGGGGCATATCACCTTGCCTCTCATCAAACATCCTCTTCTGAGGTGGATATTTATTGATTTCCTGATTTTGTGCCGGATAATTAGAGCCTTGTCTATTATTGGGCCTATTTTGTCTATTATCAAATTGTTGATTATTAAAATTTGTATTTCTGTTACTTTGTCCATATGGAGGCTGATTTTGATTATTGCCACCATACTGTGCATTTGGGGGACCTACATTGTGAGCTTCATTATTTTCATCAGATTGCCCACGGACCATAGATAAGATATTCATTATTTTCTCATCTCCAAGAATATTATTTATCCCTTTAGAAATTGTAGAATAGTCGGGTGCCTGTTGTTGATACTGAATTTCATTTTGCTGATACTGAACTTCATTATGATCGTCAGAGATGTCTATCACTTGAGTCTTGGATGCCGCTGCATATGTCTTGTCGGCTTCGGGAACTAAATCCAAGCCTGGTATACCTTTACCAGATGAACTTTTGACCAAAAAGGTAGCATTATCGGGAGCAGAAAAGTTGGCAGTTGTTACAGAAGAGTAATTATTATCATTCGAGGCATTATAAGACTCATATCTGTCTTGGGGATCAATATTTTGATTGATACTTCTATTGTATCCAGTTTGGGTATTGTGCTGCCTCTGATATTGAGAATTTCCCTGATCATGATATTTATCAGATAAATTATTGTTTTGATAATTTGTTGGTACACTGGGATAAGTTTTATTAGTTGTTGGAGGAGGTACAGCAGGTGGAATATTACCTGCTGGATTGGTGTTAGCATTTGATGGTGGCTGAGGTGCAGTTCCTGTGAGCCGAGCCCTCTTTAACTTCATCTGCTGTCTACGCTCCATAAGCTGAGCTCTGCAAGCCTCAAACTTGTCTTCATACTCCTTGTAAGCTTGTTTATCGGGATGATTGACATTTTCATTTTTCCATTTTAGTATTTCTTCCTCCCATTTTTTGAATTGTATATCGAAAAGTCTCTCTTCTTCGGCTAGTTTTTTTAGAGCATCAGCATTAACCGAGTTGTGCTGATGTTGGGCTGTATCTGGAGCATATGACCAGTTGGGAATGTTACCTGGTTGTGTGTTTGTATTGTTATAGTTTCCAGTGTTGCGCAGTTGGTTGCCGGGGGGTGGTGGGACAGGGGCAGGTTTGTTGGAAACTGGAGTGTGAGCATACAGAGGTTGATTATTTTCGTGTGGAGGGGGCGGAGGCTTGTCGGGCGGGGGCGGAGCCGGCGGAGGTGCTGCGCTGCTAAGCGGAAGAGGCGGCATCCCACCCATTGCATGTATTGTTTGCATTTGTTCAGTGTACTAGAAAAATAAAGAAATTAATAACCAAAACAGATCACAGATCCCAATGAGACCAAATGAATTTTCTGCATTATTTAGATAATTTTAAAGATCTCGATTATGCCTGTCTATAATTGTAGTTTGGAAATTAGGTATAAAATTTAGCTATTTTAAAACTATATCTTATACACATAGTATTTGTATTACATTTTACTTCAGCCTAAGCAACCAAGTGCCATAACATGTTACTATACAGGGGCCAAAGACAGTAGACAGCCTGTCAGTAAGATATTAAGTATATATTGATTAAACTAGAAAAGGATCAAAACCGGTCTACTAGATCTCATACATTTTAGTATGTTCAAGGGGGTTGGAGGAAATTAAGGAAACAAACCTTCTCGCCATATTGGGTTTGCCACTGAGCGTACTGCTGTTGCCATTGGGCCCATTGCTGCCAGTTCTGTTGCTGCATAGCGAGCCATTGCTCGGATGTATAAGATCCCATGTTCGTATCAGGCATGGCCATATTCGGGTTCCATTGACCCGCAGTTGCCATTGGCCAAGCCATCTTTAGTACACTACTAACAAGATTGTCTTGTCACATAAAATTAAGTTCATACAACGTAGTATACTAAAATCAAGCCATTAAATTCATTTATAACTAAAAAGCAGCAGCCATTTTGATTCGTAAAATGGTGGTTCAATGACTTAGACTGACTGACGTTGACATGCGCGTCAGCGCGTCATCCCCTTGAACAATAGTGTTGGACCAATGTCGATTAGTGTTGATAGTGAAATAACACAATTAAACTATGTAGTGTAGATCTTATTTACTTATCAATTCTTTTATAGTGCTAAATAGATTGTGATTCAACTGTTCTGCCATGAATTGGACAGACGTATTTCACGTTTGATATGGGCGATTATTACTCAAATTTTAACCTTTGGGGATAAGACGTGGCCAGATGTTGCCAAGTGTCATGATGGACAGAAGGGGAAATCTTTGTGCAGGAGTGGGACAATCCAATTAGCCTAGTGACTTGATGTGAAAAATGGTCTCAAATTCCTTGCGTACTAGCTGCGCCAATGCCACTGCGCAGCTAGTACCCTAGGATGGTGCGAGCGGTGTGACCGCACCGGGCGCCGACATCGTAGGGGGAGGGCGCCAAAATCAATTGGAAGGTGACTACAGCGTAATTAATTGGCGGGTAATATTAAGAAAATCATTTTTGAAACTTAAAAAAATGCGATGCGCTCACTCTGGGCCAAACCTGTTGGTGTTCACGTTTGACGAAAAGTTTCCTCATAACAAAAACTTTTCCAAAAGTATTTTTTTTTTTCATTCCTACAGATTACCTACTTAACTGTGTCTAGTACTTTCTTCCACACGGGACATGTTTCCGTGTGTCTTAAGCTGACGGCAAGCTATCCATCAAAATTATTCGGAAACGGATTTTGGTTTCTCACTTTCCAAAACCGTTGTTTTATAGGAACGTTTCAATAACCTCAATTACGACTTGGGACATGTAGTAGTAAACAAATGTTGGCAAAGAAAGAAAAGTATATGCCAAATCACAATTACATCTAATACGAAATGAAGCGGAACTTCTATGAGCGAGTGGGAATAAAAAACCATGAGCCGTCACGGGACGCCTGGCAGATGTGAAACATGGTTTTTTTTTATTTATGGCATTTATTCACATCAAAAAATATTCTGCATATTATTGATGTAAAACATCTATAGACGCTTCACCACAACAAAATGAAATATCGCCTATAGATGATTCACAACAAAAAATATTCTGCATATTATTGATGTGAAACATCTACAGGCGAGGGGCAAACCTGATTTTTGGCGTGGCGAGCGCTTCGCCACAACAAAATGAAATCAACCTTATTACTTAATACATAAAGTATAGTTTTAAATGCGGCCACGCTTCGTACTCCTCGGCTCGTCGGTTCTTTACGCCGCATAGACTCCGCCCACCGGCTGACTCCACTCACTCGCCGCTACGATGTTTATGTTTTGTTTCACATCTGCCAGGCGTCCCGCGACGGCTTAGTTTTTTAAATCTCTATTTTCATTGCAATTTCATACCAAGGCTGTCAAAGATATCTATGAGGTTTGTTAGGTAATAATCGTCCTCAGATTATGTATATCGAATTTACATTCCTTCAATTATTATAATAGTTCTGCAAGTAAATTATTATTTTTATAAACTTAGATTATACTTCTTAGTCGATAAGTATAGTATAGTAGTAACAGTAATATAAAAAAATGCACTTTCTTAATTTTTTATAATACTTATGATCAATTATTGTTGATACCCCTATTTTATAGTATTGCCTCTATAATTATTTATTAGTGATACCCGACAGTCAATGCTTTTTTTTATTTATAGCATACCGTAGTACAGAACCTATATGAATTAACCACATATCGATAAACGATAAACATAAGAACAGAGTAAGGTACATCACTACAGCGACGCCATTTTCGCGTTGGATTTGATTGTGTTGAGTGTAGTTGCTCTGATATTTTTCGATTTTATAAACAAATTGAAAATGGTTGTTTCATATTTTCATCATAATTATTATGCTTATTATTAATGACGTGTATAAAACCCGGCTGTGATGAAATAAGTTAAATATTAATGCGGATATCGTCTGCGCGGGAAATGTGATCACGTCCAATATAATTTTCTATGGGATATTGTCTGATTAAACATTATTATTGAAGGCTATCCATAAGAGGTTGTCACCATGATTCCTACTAAAACTCGTGAAAGCCGCAGAGTGAAAGCATTCAAGTTGCCTAAAACTCTAGAACGTTTATATAAAGAAAGAAAATGTCGCGATTGTGCAGTGGTCGTAACACGAATGGACTTTGCCAAGATATTGGGTAAATTTACTAAAGTAAAAATACAATATGAAAGCAGTTCATCGTCTAAAGCGAAACAGAAGTCGGAGGTATCTTTGCCTCGTTCAAATGCTCGGTTCAAACGCAAAGAGAATGGTATGGTATTAGTACATAAAAGTATTCCTAACAATCGCCCTGTCAAACAATTGCTAAGTCTAAAAAAATCGAAACAAGACGAATCACCTTCACAGGCTCTTAATATATTAAAGGAGAATAATAGGTTGAGAAAACCCAATACTGTATTGAAGGACAAAAATTCCAATTATGATAACCTCAAAGAGGAAAAAACATCTAGTATGGTAATTAAATATGGGATTGTGTTTGAGGACCCAATGGCAAGTAATAATGATATTAGTAATAAGATAACCTTATCAGATTTATTGCCACAGATAGAAGAGAGTATATTACCTTCAGAAGAATGGTGCATTGATTACTTTCCAAAGAGTGAAGAACCAAAAGATGACAAGGTTTATGACCGGATAGCGGCGGAATTAGAAGACCTCATGTACAATGAAAAACCACTGTCAAAGTCTGAAGAAAAACCTGACGGGACTGAGAGTAAAGTTGATGAGTTTCCCTCAATTATGGATATTCTTAACGATAACTCCAGTGAAAGTAAAACCACAGATCAAAATGCTTCTATAGATTTTAAACCTAGCTTAGAATCTAGCGATGTAGAAGCTATGCTCCTTGGAAAATCTGATTCTTCAAGTGATGTTGTAGCACCCACAGCAATGGATGTCATAGCACCTACAACAATGGAAGTCATAGCACCCACAATGGATGTCATAGCACCCACAACAATGGATGATGTAGAACCCATAATGGATGTCATAGCACCCACAATGGATGTCATAGCACCTACAACTGATGTCATAGCACCCACAGCCATAGATGTTGTAGCACCCACAACTATGGATGTTGATAACACAGAAGTGGGGAACTTGATTGAAGATGTTGTTTCCCAGCTGAATGACATGGGCACAGGAAGGGTTGAGCCTGATAAAAAACTGCCTCTAGTTGCTGAGACTGCTGGATCTACTATAACCGAAGATATAGAAAATCCTAACAGCCCCTCTATTCTTGACGAGGCTCTACAAGGTATTGAAGAACATTTACCAGCTAACCTACAAACCAACCCTGATACCAGTGTTCAAGATAACCCAGTAGTAGAAAACACAAATGAAACTACGAACACTGAAATCACTGATACTCCTAAGGCAATGGAAACTGATGTTGATGAAAGCATGGAGTCCAAAGACAATAAAAAACAGAAATGTTGCTTGGCTTCAATATCTGGTATCACACATGTTGTTTTCAAGAAAACGAAAAATGGCTCCTGCTACAAATCTGTCACTTGTCCAAAGAATTTGAAATATAGCATTGAACTAGACGAGAAATCTGTGGAGCTTTTGGGGGCTCCAAAATATATATCGAGTTTAGAAGACTTGCAAGTACTATTGCAAATTGTAAATGAAAGTAAATTGGACAGTTTATATGTCTTACATTAGTACACTTCACTTAAATGTAACCATATGATAAGCATATGCAGTGCCTAGACTATTATGTGATGGTACGAAATTACCATGTTTGGGGAAATGAAATATTGTTATCATATAATTTTATTGGGAGTTAACCTACATTTACTTTCTCTATGCCTGTGTAAAATTACAACATAATGTTTTTGACTGAGAAATACATGTAAATTGGATATTTTATTGCATATTATATATATTTGTTATCACATATCAATATTGAGGACATTATTACAATTTAGGGATATCATGCTTATTTTTATTATGATTAGAGATTTATAAAAGGACATGGGTGAGTATGTTTCAAAACCTTTGATTAGGTTGGGTAGGTACCCTATATGAAAGATGTACCCTCAAATTTATAGAAATTTCAGTCCATTTACAAGTTATATCCCTAGACAGTGGCACTTTTCTGAAAAAAACTGATTTACAATACTAATTTTATTGGATTGTAACTTTGACTTAACATGGGTTCATAATGTATATTTATTAAGAATATTACATCGTTTAAATAATACTGAAGTAAATATTGTCATTTTTTATTATTATTTTCATGTACCTATGTATGTAAAGTATAATATGTGCACACATTTATTATGTTATTAGCATTCATAACATAACAAGCGGATACTTAGGTACAACTGGTAGAAACACCTATGTACTTATTTATTTATTTTTACTCATAATACATAATTGTTCCATGTATGCCACCAAAATCATATTATTAATAATTTCTCTTTAGTTTCAGTTGGGCGAAAGTAAAATCGGAGATGTCCTTGTTGGAATCTTATTTTTCGCATTGAAACTTTATTTATGTTATATGGTACAAATGCCGTAAATTTCATCATATAATGTCATCATATGCATTAATTATCTACTTACGTATTTATTATTCTATTTTTTTCTCAGTTCATGGTATCCACCTACCTATTCCACTCTGCCTTAAATTACTAAGCTGAGTGAACAATATCACCATACCCTCTGCCTACTCTTTCTACTGGCGCGGCCGTATTGATATTTTTGTTTATATTTTCCTACCCGTAATCATAAAAGCTCCCAATCAATGTATGGATATTTTAAACTGGCAATGATTTCTGAGGTGTTGTTTTATTTTTACTAGTGATGTACTACACTCTAGGTAGTAAGGTACTTTTGTGTTTACGAAAAATATTAGTTTTACAATTTTCGTTAAATTAAATGTATAATTTCTAAAATCATAAGTATATTTTACCAATAGCATTACGCAGGTAATCTGATTTAGGTATTAGTTCCAAAAGATAGCGCAAGGTGTTTGATACGCGATCTCCGAAATTATGGAGCGACGATCACGTCTTATGCTAGGGGTTGCTGAGGCACTGGCTATAACTAATTGGGTATTTCGGCGTTTTGTTTTATGTGGAGGCGGCTACGGTCTAAGCCGCCGCAAACGCGTTGTCTGATTGATAAGTTTTCATTTTGTCTAATGAGACTTGCTCTGGGATCGGGTGTTATAAAAGTAGTAAGTATTCACGTAATTAAGTAATTAATCGTTCGTTGTCAGCTAAAATCAATCCCGCAGTAACATTAAGGACTTATATAGATAAAATTATAATTTTATTGGCCCTAATATAGTAACGGGTCTTGATACTTTAGAGCAAAGCATATTATGATGACAAATTGTATTAATATAATTGCAACCAAATTAACACATACATTTCTTAATATGTAAAATATTTTTCATTATGTTGCGTAAAACGTAGTATAACTTGCGTAGACGAGCGATCTAAAATACTTGAGCGTAGTAATCACAGACTGATATTTCGCTCGGTCGAAATGGAATTCCTTGTCTATAAAATTATATTTAGTCCGCTTATACAGACCACGTTTTTTCGAAATGGCTAAATGAAAGAAAGAGAAGTAAATTGCATTAAACTAAGTTTTAAAAAAAAATTATACTTTATCTCCAATGACTAATCTCTAATTGTTAATTGGTCTATCAATCCACTTTGAATTTTTCTTAGATTTAGGGGCATTACTGGAGCTGATACCGTACATGTATAATATCAACGGCTATAGAATGTTTAATTTGTTTTAGTGGCGTAGTATTGTAAGGCTAACCTTGCAGATATAATTCGATAGATGCTTTCGTATATAATTCTTTTTTTGTTTTTAGGATATCTCCTTTAAGTACTATTTTGAGAATACTTAGAATTTAGCTATGTATATTAACGTTTATTAAGTACGTATGTACCCAGCTTAGCTATATTATATTACACTTCGTGTAAAGTTATCTGAATATTTACTAACAAAATAATATTATAATGACATAATAAGTAGGTACCTACTGTACTGTAGTTTTAAATAAAACTTAATGTCAATAAAATTTACTGCTTCATTTGTTGTTTTATTTACAGTTTCATATACTTGTATTCCTTATCAAAAACATTCAACTGTGTAGGATAACTTGTTTGTGTGCCATCCTTGGTAACAGAAATTGTGGCAATATGACATGCAGCTCCAATAACTTGATGCATTGGTTTGTCATTAAATCTCACTAAGAAAGTAGCTAGAGCTCCCACGAATGCGTCACCGGCTCCCTGTTAGATAAAAACAAAGTAATGATAAACATTACATTAGATCATTCTTTTAGAAACTTTCTACCCTCTATTAAACCGATAATGGAATCGAATATGGGTAGGTAATCATAACGATATGTATTAATTAGGTACTTAATTCGTGTCCACCTATCTTGTCATTCTCTATGTACCCATATAAATATGTGAAATCATGTTTAAATGTAGTTACATCGATATCGAGTATAAATAATTTCTGTAATATAGATAAGTACTAAAAGTGATGAAAAAAACTTTGAACATGGATAGATCTAATCGAATTATGGCTCTGACAATACTATCTAGAGTGATCTAGGTGTTCTGCCGAAAAAAAGTAGGAAGTGCCGTTACATATTCATAATCATCAAATTGCACAAGTATCAAGAATAATGTGAATACCTACACAGTGTATGTTATGGTAACTGACATTGACATTTGTGTAAGTGCTGCCCTGTGAGAAAATGTATTTTTATGATGAATAGTTTCGATCCTAACTCCATGTGCAGTGTTAGACTTAGCCAATATATACTCCTTTATTATTGAGTGTTAGTAGCACCCTCTGCAGCCTTGTACACTTTGGTCGCGCGTCGACATAGATGTGTACTACTAGGTACTTAGTATAAGCCGTGTGATCTCTTACTTACAATAAGTACATCACTATTATACCTATAGGTACAGTAAACATCATTGTTTTATTTTTGAAATAGGTAGGTATGCATACCCAAGTACCTTGATCCTATAATAAATAGTAACCCATAATTTTTAGACTGGAAACTGATAATAAGGCTCTATTCTCTGTAACCCCAAGAGTCATATTTGCGAACTAGGATGTTGTAGTTATAACTTTGTTTTTGTTATACATCAAATATAATGTACATCCTATAATTAGTGGGTAAGAATGTACATACGGTGGTATCTACAGGCACAACTTGTTCACAGATAACACGTATCGGTTGTTGATCAGTTTTAGATAAATAAACGGCGCCCTCTGACCCTAGAGTGATTATGACGGATTCACACCCAGTCTTCAATAATTTCTTTGCAGCATCAACCACATTCCTTTAAACCAAAAAAATATATTTAGTGATGTACCTAACTAGGGTAGGTACATAGTACATACTAACTTGTTCTTTAATAAATATGTGACAACAGCATAAAAAAAATAAAGCAGATACTTACTCAATTGTTACATCAATATCTGTAAGTAAAGAGGCCTCGGACTCATTCACACAAAGTATTGAACAGTAGGGTAGTATTTTATCAATATCAGTTCTTGCAGGTGCTGCATTCAGCAATTTTATCTGTTATTATAAAATTGATATAAGTACCTACCAACCAATTGGAATTTTTAAATTGTACCTACATGAATAAAAACTTACACCATTGTTTATTTTGAAAGCTTCTAATGTTGTTTCAAATGGAGTTTCCAACTGAGCAATAAGGACATCGGCAGATTTAATCAGTTGTGCAGATACATCAACATCTTTCTTACTAAGATGGTTATTAGCACCGGCAACTATTACAATTTGATTTTCTCCATTTTCAGCAACTGATATTTGGGCTATACCGGTTGCTGCGTCTGGTGTTATATTTACATGAGTCACATCTACTCCAACATCCTTTAAATGTTCTTTGTATTGTTCACCCCATTGGTCATTCCCAAGCTGCAAGAATATAAATATAATTTTAAAAAAGGTAAAAAAGGTAGGCCCCTACCAACATGTCAATAAATATTAATGTATACTCTTTATTGTATACAAATGAAAAAATACAACATTATTAGGTCTAAATACAGTAGCTATGTACAATTGGGTGGTCTTATCGCTAAAAGCAATTTCTTCCAGACAACCAGTTTGGTTGAAAGAAAAACTATAAATTAACATTGTTTACAATTATATCTAGATTGTAATTTTGAAATTGGTGTTAAATTATTACAGCTAATATTGTCTAAATTGTGATGCCTACCTGCAAATACATATAACAAATAGTGATGGTACCTACCCTACAAATCATATAGGCATTTCCTCCCAGTTTAGCTGAGGCCACACATTGGTTTGCACCTTTGCCACCGTAACTAGTTGTAAATTTCGTTCCATGAAGTGTTTCTCCTGGCTTAGGCAGTCTTGGAGCATACCTTGAATGTTTATTAGCCGGTTTTAGGATGCTAGTATAATCTTTTATACATAAATAAATAATTGGTCTTGCGCGCGGCACTCGACCTTTTATATTTACAACCAAACGAGATAGAAAGTAACAACCATGGGTAAAACCAATGATATATATAAAACAATAATACACCTACGTAGTAAAATCGACTGAGCAAGACCCGAGAACAACGATTTTTGCATCTTTCTTTGATTCTATCTGCATTTTTTCTAACCAAAAATAAATGAACACTGAATTTAAATAGATCAATGCGTGTGATTGCAAAACAAGCTAATAAGTTAATTAAAATAACTTACTTGCTGTTTCTCTGTATGCAAATTGATAAGAAAAATGCTGATAGTAATTTACCAACTGATAAGAAAGTACAGCGTTATCAAAAATACTGTCATCTATCTGTCACTGGGCCCGTCCGACTCTTTCATTTAAGATATTACCTAGGCGATTTAAATTACTAAAATTACTACTTAAAATACTAAATTAAATTACTAAAAAAAAATCTGAAACCAAACTAAAACTAACTTTTACATGGTGGATTTACAAAACATTTTGACAGTAGGTGATTGAAATTCGTTTAGTACCTACTTATTGAATTACGTAATCACCCGATTGATCTATTTTTCAAAGACAAACATTTGTCTATGGATGGTGACACACCAAGATGTTTAGAAAATGTTTAAAATTTGATTTCGGGGTGAACCTATTTAATCATAAATTAAAACTGAAAAATGTTATAATGAAATTGACTAGTCCATTGAAGATAAAATCATCTTTATCACTGACATCATCCATTTTTATTTATAATGTGTATTTATTGAATTTGCCCTTGCTATTAATTACTTGACACTGGCTGAAATACCCGCTAAACGCAGATGGAGCCATTCCTAATCTTATTCCATTAAATATAATTTCGTAAAAAAAAGAATTACAAAAACAGCGGTAAAGAGATCAATGACCCCAAATTATTCAATAAGTTCATAGCACGTTAATGATAATATTACCGTGTTCATAGTCTATACTTTTATAATAATAGATATTATTGTTATATAATAAATAGTTTTTTTTTACTATGTCCCACCACAATGTGGTGTATATTTGCATTGTGGTGGGATTATTGGCAAATTGTTGATGAAAACAAATAATTTTGGTAAGTAATTACCTAATATAAATTAAATAAAAACAAACAATTATTACACATTCACGTTTATTCTTTCTAAATCAATACTTGTATTGTAATGTACGAACTAAGTAGACACTAACACACCCGAGGTCTTAACTTTCTGATGTTTTTACATTTTCGGGTTTGTCTTTATTTTCTAATGCTGTTTTACTTTCCTGTTCACCAATTTTCTCTGCCATTTCAGCGTATTTGGATTGCCTATAATCATATTTGGCGGCATCAAGTAACACATTCTGAATTAAATTTTTATTGTTACCTTGTTTGTTGATAAGATCTGGATATGGATTTCCTCGCAGTTCCAGTACAGCTTTGTCAAGCACACGGGCGTACTGTGGTTTCGGTGCCTTATACATTTTGGTAAAAGATAAATTAGAATGTTCATATCTTGGCACCAAAACTTTAAAAAGTTTATGTACAAGTTCCTTTTCAAGTAACCAAAAGTCTGCTGTATCCATTGTTGGTTTATGGCAATCACCGTGACGAATAGCTTCAGATATAAGCTGTAAGACAAGTGTTTTAAATTAATTAAATTTGATATAAACTTTTTGGTTTCATTGTAAAGTATTTCATAGCAGTAAGTACTTACTCGTTCGGCATATTGGCGGGCTTCGTCGGCTCTATTGTGATTTAATTCGATCCTTTCAAATTTTATGAGTCCTGTTACAGTTTTACGTAATTTATCTATCCTACCTTCAGGACCTTTCGGATTCCTTAGTCTACGATATTCCGGTTTCACATTTATACGTAGTTTTGAGACTAGCTTGGAGACTTCGGCCTGATTCATATTTTTATTTTTCAGTTGATAAGACGACAAATAACTTACAAATAATTCGTTTTTACAATATCAAAACAACAGTAAAATAAATGCGTCTAGAGGTTAGGATTTTTTTTAAGCATCTTAGATAGAGTAGAGAATTATTATTATCTGTTATAGTCTTTGGAAATAGTATTTCATAGACTATTTCTAGAATACTTTGCCGGTGAATAGAGTAGAGAAGAGATGGTAGTCATAGACACATACATTGTGGGGTGGAGTATCAGTATTTTTTCATTAAATTTGTGTATTAATGATCTGTGGTCTTAATAGAGCAACAGTTTATTTAATAGTCTAGCTAGTCTATGACAGTTATTTATATTTTTTTTATTATGAAAATGGGATTACAATGTTATATGGTGTGGTCAATTTATTTAATTTAAATATAATAAATTAGTGTTTGATTGAAGGTTTTGGGTGCCGATAAATCAATCATTCATCCAATTCCATATTTATTATACAGCACCGCCAGACGATTCTCATAAATCATGGCTACGAGCACAAATATTGAAGATCAGGGTGTTTACGATCTTCTTACTGAACTATGTACAAGAACGGCTTCTAAATATTCGGCACAGAATCGAATATCGCAGAAACGGCTTATGTCCAAAATGAGATCTCATGCCTATGAGATAATTCTGAAGAAATCCTCTAAAGAGTTTCCAACATGTAAGGGAGAGCCTATAATAGATTTGCTGTCTTATTATTTAGTGTCCCAACAAGGTGCTAGGAATGTTGCCGAATACAAGAGGACTATAGAACTTAAGAAAATAATAAGCATGATTCGCCACACAGACTTTGGTGATACCAAGGATGTAGTTTATAAGATTTTGCGGTTTCTTAACGGGTTGACCAATACAATCAAAGAGGATTTAGCCGCCGATTTATTTCAGGTAAGTTTGTGTAATATATACTGCAGTAATTTGATCAAGATTTCTTGGGAGAAAACTTATTTATGTATATAATTAACAATGTCCTATAAATAAGTATGATAGTAAATATTCCCATTCTGTTATACATATTATGCCCCTCTTTTCATTCAATATGTTTTATGTTTCGATTGTCTTTACTTATTTTCAGAATCCATTTACATTTGGACTTCTTGATGAAATGCTCCCAAAACCCAGGAGGGAGGCATTTGGTTCCACGCAACCATATCCAATATATCCGCCACATGTGTTTGAGTTGCCGTTCTCCCTGAAACGCCAGGGTGCAATGCTGGACAATCAGAAATCACAGACATATACTGAGTATACAGTAGAGAGTTTTGATTCTGCTTCTTGTGAGTATAAATTACTTTAGTTTATATAAAATACTGTATATAAAGTACTGCTTTTTATGTACTACGTTCATATAAAGTAGTACTTTCAAATACCTACCTATATTTCATTTTAAGGCGAAAATTATCCAATCTCCCATAATAAAAAAAAATATAAGCCTACCAAGTTTCATGCCTTACCATCTCAATTGAAGTCACAATCGATCCCATAGATACAAAAAAATAGAAAAAAATACTATTTGTAAGTGCCAAAGGCCTATATGAAATAAATAATTTTACTTGGACTTATCTTTGAGTATGGCCCCAATTTTGCTGTACACAAACTATGACTAAACTTTATTTGACAGCCCAAAAATATTCCCATCTAATTGTATGGTGTGCATGGTTATATTGATTAATATAGGAAGCAATTCATAATTGCTAATAAATTAAATACAATTTAATATTAATTTATCTTAATTCCATGTTCAGTTCTACCAGAAACCAGTTACTCACAAATGCACGGGCAACCGGAAGTAAAAACATTTCTCAGTCCAATGTCTCTTGCGTCAATAACGTCAACACACTTGTCTCCATACTCTGAGACTATGTTCAACTATCCAAGGTTAACGGCACCAAGAGACCTGCATATACCCAGTTCACAGTCTGATAATGTTCACATAAAGGTATGACTTAGTAAAATTTTAGTTTATAATAGTCATCATTGCATGAATGAGATAATAGCTGATCATAGTTGCAGCCAAGATAATGAAATCTGGAACAAGGAAATCTATTCCTACCTAGACAAATTCATACAATTGATGCGCTTGTTTGTTTGTAATATCAAAATAGCAGCTTTTTAAATGCATATTAAAAGTATACTATAAGTATGGTACTTACAACAAAAACACTATTTTTTTATCTGTATTTCTGTATCTTTATTCTGGGTTATCTCCGAAAGTCGGGACCAAATTTCACAAAACTTCAACTGATAGATGGCTAATGATATAAGGAGTAACTTTAACTAACTTAATTTTAGAAAAATAATTAACTAGAATTTTTATAAAATACGATGTAACAAAAATTATGTATGTTTTTACCTACTCTATCCATTCCTAAACCATTGATCAGATTGTGATGAAACTTTGGTAGGATCTTCTGAGGACGCCCAGAAGAGTTTCATGCCTAAAAATATATGTGGTATGCCTGTCACAGCTATTTATTAATAATTTCATGTTTTATGCAGATATCCTTAGCAAGCACTAATATGAAGTCGGATGTGAAGGAAGTATTTAGAGCTAAACCACATGACGAGTCGCTTGATATCTGGGAGTTAGCCACACAAGTTGATAAGGATATCCCAGATGATATATGGGATATTGCTTGTGAGTACATTATCTGAATATTGATATATTTAATTTTTACTTTTGTGTGACTTAGGTAGGTAATTGTAAAACATTACAATCCAAACTAACATGTAAAAATCTAAAAACATTCGTCAAAAACTGAAACTTTAGACGCAGACAGATGCGACGAAGATGTTCGTAAGATACTCAAAAAAAAAATTGTATATCTTTATGGTGCTTAATATTATTACCGCAAAAAAAAAAAAATAACAATTATTTGGCTGAGTCAGAGGGGAGGAGTTAACTGGACTATTAATAATGTGTTAACTTCAATTTAATCCGAATAAAAAGTAAAATTGAAGCAATGGTAACCAAGTGGTCGAACGCACACTTTGCAATCAAAGTGTGCAGGTTCAAATCCCGGCTCACACCTCTGGGTTTCATGTGCGAATCTCATTTTCATCCGAGATTATCACTTGCTAAGAAACGGTGAAGTTCAACATCGAGAGGAAATCTGCACGTCTATAGAAAGGCGTGTGAAGTTCACCAACCTGCACTGGGCCAGTGTGGTGGACTATGGCTTAAAAATCTCCCTCGTATTGAGGGTGAATGCGCCCGATATAATTGCAATAGGCTCATCCCCTATTACATTGGGACCAAAATACATCGGTGAAGTGTGGGCGCACTACAGCCTACCCATTCGTGGAATACAGGCGTGGTGATGTATTAAAAAGGTATGTTTAATTAATGAAGTATAATGGCGTCCACACTGCTCATATTTTGCAATTCCAGCAAAATTGCCACCCATAAACGAGAGGCAGCTCATCGCCAGTTCGCCGAGAGAGCTCAACCTGTGGAGACACACATATGACAACAGGCTCACAGAACTTAATGTCATATCAGAGAAACAGTTCATTAGACATGTCATGTATTTAATAAGTGAGTTGCATAATTTTTATATTATTATCTATACTCTATACAAATAAATAAAATTGGAGTGTCTGTTTGTAATATCAAAATAACACTTTTTTACCAAATGCGTATGAAAGTATATACGATACCTATAACGAAAACGCAATTTTTTTTTTTTTTTTCTGTCTGTTTGTTTGGGGTAAACTTCTAAACGGCTGAACCGATTTCAATGGGACTTTCACTGACAGATAGCTGACGTTCCAAGGTGTAACTTAGGCTACTTTAATTTTAGAAAAAGCAAGCTAGTCTATATATAAAAATCAATGCCACTTCGTTGTAAGCTTACTCCTAAATGGCTGGACCGATTTGAATGATTATTTTTGTATGCGTTTGGTTGGCACCCTGGATGGTTTAGATTCACAATTGGACCCGGTAGGTGGCGCTGCTTTCGTATGTCACTCATTCTAAGGCGGTACGAAGTTCGCCCGGTCAGCTAGTTATCTATAAACAGCATTCAGTACAGTCGGCATCATAAATATTGGGTCAAACGGACTATTCAAAATTATTTGAACAACTACAAATCACCTTTATTATCACTTTCAATGATAATGAAAATTTTACTAATGTGAGAGAGAGTACCTTTTTTTTAACGTCGGAAAATCCTTTATGGATACCCTGCCACCTCGGGGGAAGTAGCAGGGTTATGTGGGAGTACCGGCAGAATGCCGTATACCCACTAAAAACCGACCGTGTACCATCTTCCGCTTATATCGGTGCGCCACGGGATCGCTTTGGCATGCACCGCGACGAATCTCGATAGCACCTAGTCCTAGAATGGGCTAAAAAAAATCATATTCTAAAGCCCTATTTACATTACGAAACTAGTGCCGTGAAAGTAGTTTCGTGACATTAGTTTCATCAACAGTTTCACAGTGTAAACTTCAAGTTTTACCATGCATGCATCGATGAATGCATGAAACTTGACGATAAACCGTGAAACTATTGATGAAACTAATGTCGCGAAACTACTTTCACGCCACTAGTTTCGTAATGTAAATAGGGCTTTAGAATAGGATTTTTTTAGCCCATTCTAGGACTATATACTATCGAGATCGTCGCGGTGCATGCCAAAGCGATCCCGTGGCGCCCCGATATAAGCGGCCCGATTTAATAACTACTTTCACGCCACTAGTTTCTTAATGTAAATAGGGCTTTAATCTTTGAGATTTCAGGGTATTCATGTATAATTTGTTTACAGTTGGTGTTGAAACAAGTTCATTCCCATTCAACCATGAATTTAATCGGTTTTACATGAAAGATAATCTTGTGTTGGAGGGTATATCAATACAGCATATAAAGGGGTATGTAACGGAGCTGTTGTATATAGGCACTTTCTATAAACGACTTTACAAGTTTGCCTTCAATCAAACACTGGAAGATCATTTTCATAGCAATGGACTTGTTTATGAGGTAAGACATACTTAAGGACGTCATGGATGGATTATTCCATGGATATTATTATGTATCTTTTTTTTTTCTAGACTATAATAGTGTCCCACTCCTGGGCCAAGGCCTCCCCTTTCCTCTTCTTCTTCTTCTTTTTTTCAGTTTTGGCAATTATCCTTTTGTCCAAAGATATCGCTGCCAATGTCAAATGTTTTCCCCTTTCCTCTTCCACACTTCTTTGTCCTTGGCAACCTCCAGGAACGTTTTTCCCACAAAGGTGTCAAGGTCGTCTCGCCACCGTCTTCTCGGATTATTACGTATCAATATATATAAAAAATCAATGCCACTTTTCGTTGTAAGCTAACTTCTCCTAAACAGCTGGACCGATTTGAATGTTTTTTTTTGTATGCGTTTGGGTGGCACCCTGCATGGTTTAGATTCACAATTGGACCCGGTAGGTGGCGCTGCTTTTGTATGTCACTCATTCTAAGACGGTACGTTCGCCCGGTCAGCTAGTTATATATACGTAATAATCCGAGAAGACGGATGGATACCTATATTGTATTAAATTTTTCAAGTTTTATTTTTTAAATTTTCTTATTTAAATGTTCTATCTTCATTGATTACAATGAAATAAAACTCCTCTACGCCAGCTTTTAAAATGTAATATAACGAAAACAATCGTGTTAGACCTCTTTTGTGTTTTGCTATAGGTAAATTGTGAGCTGCTTTCAAATCAACAAAATTGATTTCCTATATTTTAAGTACCTTTCCAAAAAGAAATCTACCTATCAGAATCAGCTCCTCACAGAGTTTTGAAAAGGCGTTTATTTATTATTATTATTTATTATTAGCCTTTAGATTAGTCAGATGCTATATAATGTTAGTGGTTGATAAAAAACATCGGTAATTTTAAATTTCTGCATCTGTGTGCCTTTTGGCAAAGGCCTCTCCAAGTCTTCTTCAATCTCTATCACTTGCAGCGACCCTTGTGCAGGTTCTGCCAGCCATTCCCACAATTTCATCTTCCCAGCGTCGAAATTGTCTTCCCCTTTTTCTATTCCCATCTCTTGGGTATCTCATTTAATAATTCAATGTTGTAGGCCGCTAGAGAAGTGATAAGAAGATATCTACTAAAATTCCGTCTGGTTGCCACTGAGTTGTATGAGGAGTCCAGTAAACACAGCAACGAGGATCTGAACTGTATGCCGACGCTTCTACAAATACTAAACCACATGGAACCACTCAAATACGAGATAGAAACTATCGCTTCCATCTATAAAATAGTTAATACAGGTATGGCAATTTGAGTCTATACAATTGATGTTAATCATTTATAATACACTAGCAGACCCGGCGAACTTCGTACCGCCTTAGAAATAGTAACATACGAAAGCAGTGCCACCTAAAATTATCAGTGTTTATCTACTATATTATGCATGTATTATACGTATAAACCTTCCTCTTGAATCACTCTATCGATTAAAAAACCGCATCAAAATCTGTTGCGTAGTATTTAAGATTTAAGCGTACATAGGGACAGCGGGAAGCGACTTTGTTTTATTACTATGTATTGACTTTCAAAACATGTGTTATTGCAACAGTCTTTTGTTACTTGATTGTGGGCAACTAAAAAAAAATCTATTAAAGTCTAAATGACTTGAAAATAACTTTATGAAGTACTGAAACAGAGGCAAGTACCTAATATATAAATCATTGATGTGTAAAGTATATTTTCATTTTTAACCGACTTCCAAAAGGAGGTTTCTCAATTCGACCGTTTCTGTTTTAGTGATGCTGTCCTTGTGTTTAACGTATTTGAGCACCCTTCTAGCAAAGTCCCCTCGTGCTTGACTCCTGCGTTAAGAGTATTTTTGAAGTATAGTACTGTTTTTACTTTTAATTTCCGTTTGCCACCTATTGTATCGCCACATTTGTAATATTTCCAGATTCCAAGAGCACAATACCTCACGGTGCCGAGCTGATGTCGTATTTGTTTAACGAGATATCGTTGATTACGCATATTAAGACGACAGAGACTATGTTCAACGCATTGCAATCTATATGTGGTGTTTATTTCAAGTAAGTTGAAACGTTGATTTTGATGTTCACGTATTTTAGAACGTTACAAGTAGTTCTACTGAGTTCATCATAAGAAAGTTAACCCATATATTTATAGATAATTAAAAGCAGTTAATAGTGTTATCATTAAACACTTTTTCCTAAATGCTTTGTAAATTCATAGTGAATCTGTTAATTAGAGTTCCGTACCCAAAGGGTAAAACGAGAAACCTATTAATAAGACTCCGCTGTCCGTCCGTCTGTCTGTCTGTCACCAGGCTGTATCTCATGGACCGTGATAGTTAGTCAGTTGAAATTTTCACAGATGATGTATTTCTGTTGCCGCTATAACAACAAATACTAAAAAACCAAATAAAATAAATATTCAAGGGGTCTCCCATACAACAAATGTGTTTTTTTTTTTGCCCATTTTTATAGATAATGGTACGAAACCCTTAGTGCGCGAGTCCGACTCGCAGTTGGTGGGATTTTTCTTTTGATATTGGAGTCGTATGGGATAAAAATATTAATACTAAGAAAAAATCAATGTAATAAAATTCATTATGGAGTAACATTTATGGGTGTAACTTCTGCAAAATCCTTTATAAAAATAAATATATTTCAAATTTGAAAACACCAACAGGTATGATGTTGACTGTACATGTCCCTAAATTATAAAGTAATACCTTAATTTATATTATATACATATAGTTACGACAATAGGCATCCTCCCATTCTATAACAACGAAAGTATTTCTAATACTATTCTATTCTCTTTTAGATTTATCGAAAGATTCATATTCGAAGGTGAATTGGATGACAGGTACAACGAATTCTTCATACGCAAGGACAATCAGTACGTGAATTGTCGTTCGAAGCGATACTGGGACAAAGGGTTTCATATCGCGCAGAGTGTGGCGGTGCCGGATTTTTTGCGGTCACTCGCTAAGTTCATACTGCTCTGTGGCAAGTCGTTGAGGCTGTTGAAGCTATGCAATCCTAGTGTAAGTAATCATAATATTTGTAGTCAAATTGCCATAGACAGAGAAGAGTATAGACCTAATCACAATATTTTTATTAGGATAAGCGTAAATAGGAAGCAGTTGTCAATTAGTAGTGTATTTATTTAGGCGTTGGGCATTAGTATGATATTTTTTTTTTTTTAATTCACGAATTATGAATATTTTAGAGCCAGCAAACAACAACATTACAGACCACTACAGTAAAAAGTTTTATGTAATGTCATTGGCTATGGTGTAAGGACAATAATTGAGTGTTATAAAACCTATAAACATATTTTGTTTTGTTAATATTCGTATTTTATAAAAAAAAAAATCCGCTTAAATTTTACAGACTTTTCCCTCTGACTTATCTCTCTGGATTTACCACTGCATGCTTTGCCTACAAGTAGTTATTGTGTTTGTGTCGCCATTTCGTCGTGGTGTGCGTGTTTGGGTTGCAGCCCTCCATACCTACGTTCTTATTGTAAGCAAAATAAATCCACAGGATCCATTAGTCCTCCTCATATCATCGGACCATCCATCAGTGAAATGCTGCTCAAGTTTCGAAGAGCTGGAACGCCAACAGCAAGTGTTAGACGTGTACAGAACAAGGTGTCTCTTCGTGAGCGGAGAATTAGTGACCTTCGATCAGATACTGCTGAAAAGGGAGGCCGAAAGGAAGGCATTCACTGAAATGGCGTCGCTGAAACAGGCTGAAACAATGGAGAAGATTATTGGTAAGCGATTTTAATACATCATCATCACGCCTGTATTCCCCGAAGGGGTAGGCAGAGGTGCACTGCAGTGCGCCAACACTTCGCCGATGTATTTTGGTCCCAATGTAATAGGGGGCGAGCCTATTGCCATTATACCGGGCACACAGGTTTCCTCACGATGTTTTCCGTCACCGTTTCTTAGCAAGTGATAATCTCAGATGAAAATGAGATTCGCACATGGAACCCAGAGGTGCGAGCCGGGATAGTAAGCGATTTTAGTATTTCAATTAATTTAAAAAGGTTTCATGTTGTTCCATAAAAACTTTTGAATCAAAATACATCAAAGGAGGTTTCTTGTAGTTTTATGTAACCTATTTAATTTAAAAATGCATGAAAATAACGTCTTTTTTCCAATGGTAGCTATAATGTGACTAGTGCAATGGCTTCAAGGTAACAATATCTAATGTTTACACTACTGGACATATTCTAGCTATCATTGATTTTTTTTTTCTTATTATAAAGTTAAGCTATTGACATTTTACAACCACAGTATTAGTAGACTTCAGACCGTAGGCAATTGTTATGTGCACTCGGAAACCTGTAAAAAGGAATATTGAGGAAATTTGTGAATTAACAGAGAGATTGTTTTTAGCGGACCGCAAAAGGCTTGCGCAGCTTATAATAGCGGAGAAGCAACATTCGCTACGCGTGCTCGAAGCGGCGATGGCTGAAGCTAAAGCCGCCAAGAGTAAAGCGAAGCAACGCGAGCGGAAGAGATGCGAGCTTCAGCTGGCTGCTGAAAAGGCGAGCGATGAAATTGATTCCAAGCTTAGAGATGACGAAAGGTACTACTACAGCCCTTTTAACGTCCCACTGCTGGGCACGGGCCTCCCTCAATGCGAGAGGGATTCGGGCCATAGTCCACCACGCTGGCCCAGTGCGGGTTGGCAGACTTCACACATCTATCGAAAACTAGTCAAGTTCCCTCAGGAGTGCAGGTTTCCTCACGATTTTTTCCTTCAGCGTTTCATAGAAAGTGGTAATTTCGGATTTAAATGAGATTTGCACATAAATCCCAGAGGTGCGATCCGGGCTTTGAACCTTTGCTTTGAACCCCTTAGATTGCAAGGCATGTGTTCGACCACTCGACTACCACTACTTTATTCATTTAACTAAAAATAATTATTAAAATAGCCTCGCCCCCCATTACATTGATTGGGACCTAAATACATCGGCGAAGTGTGGGCGCACTGCATTGCACCTCTGCCTACCCCTTCAAGGAATACAGGCGTGATGATGATTATATTACTAAATTAATATCTATCGACCGTTTAATGTTATGGACTTACCATTCAATATAACATTTGTTTGCTAAATAAATATGTTGGTTCATTGTAGGATAACAATTTATGAATGATGGTATTTGTATTTATTACAGGAATAAAATAATGGAATATTACTCAAAACTGAATATGGAAGTCGAAAAGAGTAAGATGCATACAGAGTGGAAAATAAAACGTCTACAATTAGATCAGAGCAGGATGCAACTGCTGTCGACCGAAGAAAGAAATTTAAAGCGTGAAAAACTAGAATTGGAACATCAGAAGAACGAGGAGATCATGGCGATGTCCATTCAGAGTATCGATTATAAATCCGATGATGGAATCGATAAGAATGACAATATCGATAAAACAGACACTGAGAATGAAACTAAAATGACTGATTCAGCGTCGTCTGTAGTGACCCTAGAATCGGAATCTCGTAACGATAATTACAAATCAACATCTCAAACTTCGAATGACGTGTTTAACACTATATGCAACGTGACCAAAAGCTTTTTCGGTGTGACAAGAAGTAATGAAGAAACAAACTGTGATAATAACGAAGTACTGGATTCTCAAGGAAATGTTGTTCAAGTTCAATCCCAAATGATTTTTAACACACAGTCGTCTTGTGAAATCGGCAGCAAATTAAACGAGGCATACGATAACGCACAATTTCAGAGTACAAGATTAGAAGCTTTGTTGAACAAGCAAAAGGTGATGGCACACGAATTCGGTCAGACCGACAGTGAAAACAATCGTCTGAAGGATCCACCACTCATTAATATATCATCGATTGATGAAGAAAACAACATCCATCACTTGACGACTTTTGACGAAGCCAAGCGGAATAAACTCAAAGTTTTAGGTACAGAGTTTGATATAGAACCCAATAAGAAGATTGTGGTATATGAACGGAAAACAGACGCTCAAAAGGAGGCTATAGTAAACAGAGATAAAGTGATGGGTGTTGAATATAATATGCCAGCAGATGCGTTTGTAAGAAGGGAACCCGCTAACGAAGCCCAAGAAGAGGCCGTACGCAATAAGAAAAAGGTTTTAAGCTCTGAGTATGATACGAAAATGACGCAATGCAGTCCCAAAAGGGATACCGCAAAGAGGTCGGGGTTAACGTTGAATCTGAAGCCGTACGGTGAACAGTCTACTGGTGGTCACAGTCTCGGAGTCACGCCGAACACTGGGGCAATTACGCCCGGTGATTTCTTTTCACGGGTAAGGTATATACATTTTTTTTATAAAACATTTCGTTAATTTTTTTGTTCTTTAACTATCTCAACTTAATAATTAATGAAAGTACTTAAACATAAAAAAAAAAAAACATACGGCTCGAATTGAGAACCTCCTCCTTTTTGAAGTCGGTTAAAAATTGATCTAATCCACATAAAGTCAGGTTTTAGATAACCAGCTTGAAGTTTGTTAATGTATGCCAAGTGGTAAAAATGCTAATTGCTTTTTTTTTATTGAAAATGCCTTGTTTAGGAACCGTTTTGAATATTTAACTCATTTGTTTCAATTTTGTGGATTGTATCCTTTTTGCTAAGCTACGTCCAATTAGAAGCCTGAACTCTTTTTTTAAGTAATACATTGAGCTAATACATTTGATTACTAAAGCAAAGTCAAATATCTTGACTTTTATAAGAATTCTTTAAAAAGGTATTGCTCAAAGTGGCCATTTTAGACCTAGGCTGTGTATAGTATGTGTGTACTATATGATTTATAATATTCTGCTTTATTCAGCTTGATCTGGAAACACCGACAACAGCCGACATACCTCTCGAGGGAGCGATGACCGCCGACATCTTTACACCGCGCAGCGAAGGCAGCAAGGACTTGGAGTCTGCCAAGAAATCTGACAAAGAGTACATCACTTCAGAAGGCTTCAACTTCCCATTGTTAGTCGACGACGAAAACGTCGAATCGGAAATAGCTAGTGACGTGCAAACTGGAGACACTCCTGATCAATCGCCGTCGAAGTCTTTAGAAATATCCGAAATCGGAAATTACAGATCGAAGTACTCCTTCTTCAATATAATCGATGGTTCATACAATCTTGACGGATTCGATCCGTTCGGCGTGAGAGAACTCAAACAGTTCAATCATAACCATTTCACGAAAAAAATGCATTCGGAATTGCCATCTACGATTTACACTCACCCTTCGGTTATCATGGAGGAAGTGAAAAAGCGACCTTATCCCAATATATTTGCGTCACATTTTGGACCGGAGGAAGAGGAACAGAAGACTATTATTTGCGACAATATCGCTACACTAACAGCTTGCCTTCAAAGATCCGTGATGTTGCCGCTAACGTATCAACTGGAAGTGGTGAACAATTCAATTTTAACACATTTCCTCGTGAATCTCGACATGTACGAACACTTGAGGAGTTTGAAAGATTATTTCTTTCTCATGGACGGAGAATTTTCTAGAAGCATTTGTCACAATCTGTTCGCGAAGTTGGTGACGACGTTGAATCCGCAGGAGCTATTGAATTTCGCGACCCTACATAACATTCTTGATAAAGCTCTCGGATCGTCCATATCACGTAAGTACGCTACAATGCCCTTTATATACATTTGAAGTAGAGATCAAATTTGATTAACGTTAAAGAATTGATTTCAATGCTATAAACAAAATAAATCATTGATGTTTGCAGTTTTGGGTTTTTCAAAAAAAATATTGACCCTAATTTCGCTGTAAGCAAGCTGCGACTAAACTGAATTTGACAGAATTCAAAATACTGCCGTCTTGCTCTTGAAATACGACGATAAGAAGGACCGTAATAACCTTTGTTTAATATAGAAAATCAAAGGGCTAATGAACTAGCGAGGTCTAACTTAGTCTGTATGCCTCTTGCAAGTTAGTGGACCAGGGCGTCCTGTTTTAAAGGCTATTGACGCTTAAGGACATGAAAATGAATTTAAAAGTTATATTCACGTGTATAAGGTTTTATTTCTGTTGTAGATGTACACAAATTCTCCGAGAATCTCTCGTTCACGATAACGGACTCTCCGTTGAGTTTTCAACACAGTTCGCCAGATGTCTTACAATGTCTTTCGCTCACGTACTCGATCAGTTGGCCTTTGAATATAATATTGTCGCACGAAGCCCTGTTGCGGTACGCCAAAGTGTTCCAGTTTCTCATCAAGATGAGGAGGATATTCTGGGTGTTGGGAGAGGATTTTGAAGTAAGTAAACATGTGTTAAACGTTTTCCCATGATTGATTCGTCTGTACGAACAAATATAATACAAAATCCCCAAGTGTTTTAAATGTAATTATTCAGTTCTGTATCATTCATAGGTTGACTAAAATGACTTTGATAGCTCAAAACTATTGCTGTCTTGTTCATACATGCCGACCAAGAAAAGTACAGAAATACAGTTTGATTAGTGAGACTGCTGAGATTGATAAGAATGCTTTTAAAGTATATATTGAAATTCCTATTAATAACGATTAGGTAGCACTTGCTGAACGGTTAAAGATATTATCGTGAGGAAACCTGCACGTCTATAGAAAGGGGTGTGAAGCACTGGTCCAGCTTGGTGGATTTTGGCTGAAATCTCCCTTGTGTTGAGGGGGATTATACCCTAGTATAATGGCAATAGGCTCGCCCCCTATTACATTGGGACCACAATACATCGGCATAGAGTGGGTGCACTTTAGGGAATATTCCCTAAAGTGCACAAGCGTGCTGATGTATTGATTATATTAGTAATTCAAAATTTTCCTTTTATAGGCTTTAAAACTCTCAGTCAAGTTATCGAAAAAACACTCTCGAAAGCTACTCCGATCGCCCCAATATATATCAGTGCAAATATACCGGCACGTCATGGCTTCTATGATAAGGGCCCTCGACAACTACATCGTAACGACATGCATCCACACGTCGTGGACCGAGTTCGAAAACGATTTGAAGAAGGCGCGAACGCTCGACGACCTTTACGAGTGTCACGTGGTGTACATCAAGAAGGTCCTGTTCAGGTGCCTTCTGAACAACAGATCTACTCCCGTTATGAAGCTTTTGAATGACATATTCACTGTGATTTTGAAGTTCAGTCGAGTCTTGAAGGCTGGGTAAGTTTCGAGTGTCCTGATAAAACATATTTTTTTATGGTACTAAGCCCGCTACACATTTCCACCACTTTTACTCCTTTAAGCCAGCATCGACAGCGTTGTGCATTGAAGACACGAATTTCATCGAAAAAGGTGAAGGAGAAAATTTTTCCAACTCCTACATCTTTTCCGAGTACACCTGTAACAGTATATTATTGTTTAATTATAATAAATAAATATCAACCTGCACATCCATAGAAAGGCGTGTGAAGTTCACCAACCCGCACTGGGCCAGCTTGGTGGACTATGGCCCACAAAAATCTCCCTCGTATTGAGGCAATAGGTTCGCCCCCTATTACATTGTGACTAGAATACATCGGCGAAGTGTGGGCGCACTGCAGTGCACCCCTGACTACCCCTTCGGGAAATATAGGCGTGATGATATTTTTTTTAATATCGTCTGTTAACACATACTCATCGTATGACCCCAAACTAAGCATTCTTGTACTATGGATACCATACAATGCACTGGGGACTATCCCAGTGACACTCTGACCAGGCAAATTCCGGAAAGGCATGAATCAAGCTATTGTATGGTACCTACACACACGTATGGTATCATACGATGAGTGTTGTGTTGTCTAGCGATATTTATTTTATTTATTTATATTTATTACAGAGAATGGCAACAGAAAGCAGCGAACGGTCACTTCACACACGAGAGTTTCACACAGCTTCAAGAGTTGTTCCACTTGTTCGAGAAACTAGCCAAATATTTACACAAGGTTGTGACGAAACTGATGGAGTGCGGTTACCAGAGGCATCTGGTGGAATTATTGACTATGGTCAATCTAAACGGGTACTACGACCCTGAGAGATCGAAAGAGGAGCAAAGTACGAGTGTCGTTTCTACGTAGGGATCAGTGACATTAATATTTTAACTACGTGTAAAGTACATTTGGTCGTCAAACTCAGCGCGTTAAAATCTTTGCCAATATAAAAAAAAAACTCTGTGCTGATAAACATAAATAATGAATTTATGTGCTAAAAGCATAGAGTAACTAGAGTACCCATAACGGCTCTACTCTTCGTATGGCTCTGGGTATATCTACGCAGCATAGCTCTGCGGTAATTATTCCGACATTGTTGTTATCTCATGTACCTATAGTATACGGCAACTACATATATGGGAAAACAATAATGGTGGAGTCAGATACACCAGTAAAATTTACCGCAGCGCGGGCTCGACTCGTGAAAACCACGACTCCACGCTTCCAATTGCGCTCGCGCTGTCAATGTAATTCCGTGGAAGAAATAACTTTTTCTATGAAACAATAAAGTTCGTTTTGGTATTGTCAAATATATACTATTTAACGAAGGATATTATCTGTTTTTCACATACCATGTTCAAAAAAATCCTTGTTCTCAGAATGATTGTAGACAAGGATAACTCAGTTCTCTGAAGTATAGTTCTCAAATTTATAGAAAAGCTTACCTAATCCATTTACAATGTAAGTTTTACAAATATCTTTTGTCCCGAAACATGACCTTTACTGTCTTTAGAGTCGATTCTGTTGGCACCTAACTAGACATCACTGAACTAATCGTATTGCCGTCCTTTTTACTGCCGCGATGTATGAGCAAGACGGCAATATTTTTGCCGCTGTCGAGTTGTAGTTTGTATCGACTTTATTGGCAATATGTGACATGTTTCAGTACTTTAATTTACCTCATAAAACACTTTCGAAGTGAAAAATGTCATGCAGGTTTTTCGATTAATTATTTTTACACTAGTGGGTTAATCAACCTTTCAGTAGTTGTAGCATGAGCGCCAAGACTAGACTTATGTCACAGAATATGTTGATTTATCTCTTTCTCTCGTATGAAATAAGACAGAGCGAGCGAGCCAATCCGTGACTTAGGTCTTGCGTGCTAATCCCTCAGTGATGTGTAAATAACACTTAGGCGTGATAGAGTATCCAGTGCCGTAAATAGGGCGGTGCCACCGGTGCCCAGGCACAGGGCGTAGACTCTGGGGGGCGCAAGAATGGCCAGACCAGCCAGGGCTATTATTTTTTCAGTTTGCTCCTGATAAGTATCCGATGCGCCCCTATTTTATCTAAAAAAAAAAACTAGGGCGCAGTTATAGAAACTCGCACAGGGCGCAGAAATGGCTATTTACGGCACTGAGTATATCACTTATTTTAGATAAATGTCACATTTATGTTCGAAAAGATGTTTGAAAGAAGATTCATAATAATTGCACCACAGTTATTGTATTAATGACTAATGTTATACATATTTGCATCTTGTTATTGTTGGCTCTCCTAACTGTTTGGTTATATCATGTTTGTTAACATTCAGACATATTTTCCATAATAATACACTTCTCATCAAAAAAATCGAAACACTTTCGTTTTTATTGTTTTTGTCCTAATTTTTAAAATTACTCATCATACAAAATACGAAACCTATGAAGACTTAATTTGAATTTAGAACATTAACATTAGGATTTATAAACCTCATACTACTCACTATTAAATGACATTTTACATTTATTCCTAAATATACACATTTTTCTGATAATCCTTATCAAATCATAAACTGCGAGGTGTTTCGATTTTTTTGATGAGAAGTGTATTATACATTTATTGAACTTGCGGACAATAATGTTAATACTTAATGATCGGGATTATTTTTTAATCGAATATTAGCAAATGTGTTAAACTATGATGGAGTAACACTTAAAAGTAATCTCATTCTACGCTTGTTATATGAGTCTCGTGGCATTACAATTATGTTAGCTATTTATTAGTTTTAATTATAATGTTATTTTAATTATAATATCACTCCCACCTTTTAATCGTGTGATAATAATTATAATAAGATAATGTTAATTTTATAACATTGTTACCTAAGTGCGATTATACCTACTCATTTACTATTATTAAATGCTTCGTTATGTTAATAGGAACTTACGTTATTAAACTTTTAAGTTAGACGGTTTTTGTGTTTAATTTTCATATACCTGTGTGTTTTTCAATACATTATCAGGTTGTAGATTGATTTATTATTTTGTTTTGAGTCGATATCTTTTACTATTTGACTCTTATAGTCAACAGATGGCATTTTTAAACTTTTGTTTAGAGCCATCTATTGTCCAATAGCTTACACTATTTAATAGTACCATCTAGTATCGAGTAGATAATCCTTACACGGTATAATAATTGTACCGCTTTATCGTAGTTAATCTTTAATTTATAATTGTGTCGTCAATAATTACGTCATTAATGATGCTGATATACATATTTGTATGCATACAACATAGTATATTTTATTGATAAAGTAGTTTTCAGTAGTACACCCAGAGTTACCAACAATGGCCGCTATGACACTAGCGCCACTATTTTCCTTATAATCAGGGTGTGTTTTCACGAATACTTCATTCTACCGCAATTCGTCCTAGGGTGCACATCCTATCTTAATCAATTCGGCGTGCGTGACATTGAAGTGTGAGCCGGCTTTTCATAATTTCCTTGACATTTCTCATCCGGAAAATTTCATGCTGACCTACCTTTCATAAAGAAAAGGAGAGTTCGTAAAAAACTTGTACCAAGTGAAAACCGTGATCTTTATTTACAAGCCATCGATCGCAGAGCTATTTTCCACGATCCGACGATACTTTTCCGTCGCGTCGGCGATATCGCAACAAAAACGTTAAATCACAAGAGTAACCGTCACCACCGCCGAGATGGCGTTCATGATGCCAGTAGTGAAGAACGATTGGGACATTTACAACTCGCAGCGGAGTCGGCGGTCGTCGGAGTCGGCGGAGAAGGCGGGCATCGGCGGCGGGCGCGTGCGGAAGGTGTCGGAGTCCCGGTCGGAGGGCCCGGCGCTGGCGGCGCGCGGCGCGGCCGGCGCGGGCGCGCTCAGCCCGCACCGCAGCGCGCCCGCCATGCGCTCGCTGTCCTACTGCCGCGCGCCGCCGTCGCGCGCCTCGCTGCGCGTCCCCGTCGACAGCCCCAGCAAGGGCTCGGCTAGCCCGGCGGGCGGCGTGCGCGAGGACAAATTCCACACCAGGTTGGTGGAGAAGCTGAAGCGGGCGCTGGGCCGTTCGGAGTCGCGGCGCGAGGAACGCAGCTCGTGAGTTAACGGGTGCTTGTGTGCAGGCAGTGCCGGGCGCGGGCCGCCTCGCCCGAGCGCCGCTCGCGCTGCGCCGCGTGCGTGCCCTACCTGTGACGCCGCCGCCGCCGAGACCGGCGGCCCCGAACGGCGTCCGCCGCGCCCGCGCAGGCACACTATCTGTGTTCCATACAGTGAACTCGAGTTGAGTAGACGATCGTGTGATAACTAACCGCCTTAGGTCGCCTGTGATCCTAACGTTTGAAGTTACACATCGACAATGCAATAGTTTTAGTCTAGTTTTCATATCGATTCGCTTTCGTTAACTGTTGCATGTTCGTTAGTCATTCGATCGGTTGTCAGACTTGTCAGTATTAGGTTGTAATGAATGTAAGTCGTATGGATTTTAAGACTGCGTTTAGTTTAAGTACCTTGGGGTTCGATAAGTAATAATCAGGTATCACCCTAGAGGTGTAATAGTTAGTCTATGGCAGTTCGTAAGGGGTATCTGTGATTCGTTATTTGTAAGTGATGTCGTATTTATTTAAGAGATGTTATTTTGGCAATGAGAAAACCCTTTTTATTCACCTTTTGAATGTGAGATTTAACATTATTCTTTCAATTCAAAATTAACCATTCAAAGGTTTTAGTTCAATAAAAAAATAAGAAATTGGGTAAAAACAATCTAAAGGTTTGGCAACTGTTGTTTATACTAAAATTGTTGTGGTACCTTTATATATGTATAGTTAAATATATACACGTAGTGCGAACTGTCGATAATGATAATTGTAAGTCACGTTGTACTGTAGTCGTCGATGTAATGTAGCGATAGTTTATTTATATATTCAGGACGGAGGCGGTCTCCGTTTTGTAAACAATTGTGTTATAATTTTACCTTTATTTTAATAATGTTGACTTATGTATGACTGTAACCGGACCAGCTTTGTTAAATAGTAACTATTATTATCAATCAGTGAAACTGAATAGTGATATACAGAATAAGATGTAACTAATAATGAATTCTAAAATTAAGAAATTAGGTATAACTCGATGAGATTCTAGTGAGGGCATTATGGAGTGGGAATTCGTCAATGTGTTTGTTTTAAGCGCTTGTTAAAGTTCCTTTCGCCTATTGCGCTGCGAGATTGGGTAGTTAAATAGGCATATACACGGTTAGAGAGTTAAGATACAGTAGCTTTTATTAAGAAATCAATAACTTAAAATACTTTGACGTGGAAATAAACTAAGTCTGCAATAGGTATAACTGATTGTGCTACCTATTTGTTTGCAAAATGTGTCGACCTACCCTACAATTACACGTAATTTTGTCTGATCTGATATAAAAAATACATAAAGCATATTCTCAATATAATTAAACGTTTTATTTATTTAATATTCATCTTCCTCATTATTCACAACCATTTTAACGTGTGGTTTATTCGGAGTGATTTCATAGTAGCTATCTAATTCACTAAAAAGATGGCTAATGCTAGTGAAATGATATACCTAATTGACATTTAAATCCATCTATAAACCTGTATGTGGCCTTTTTCAGTACAAAAATATTTTGTACCGCCTCAACAGAACGAAAGTGTCTATAAATTGCACAAATATAATTATATATTAAACATTTAATTTACATAATCTACAAACGCGTAATAATATTTCCTTTTGACTGGACTCGAGGAAATATTATTATTAATAACAAATACGGTCACTGTTGGGTTGACGCGCTTCTTGACGCCTTAGTATGCCTTAGTATATTATAGGTGAGCATAAAGCCCTGTGCAAGTAGAAGCGTCGGAACACGTGCAACATTTTTTTTTGCCTCATAAAAGTAGCACATTTTTTAATGAAACATTGCTTATTGTTGGCCACAGAAATTCAATCTTTATCAATTCTGTTATAGAGAACATTTTCAAAAAAACCGGCCAAGTGCGAGTCGTACTCGCGCACGAAGGGTTCCGTACCATTATCTATAAAAACAGCAAAGAAATCACGTTTGTTGTATGGGAGCCCCCTTAAATATAGATTTTATTCAGTTTTTTTGTATTTGCTGTTATAGCAGCAACATCATCTCTGAAAATTTAAACTCTCTAACTATTACGGTTCATGAGATACAGCCTGGTGACAGACGGACGGACGGACAGCGAAGTCTTAGTAATAGGGTGCCCGTTTTACCCTTTGGGTACGGAACCCTAAAAACGTCAAGTTAGAAGTATTATCCACTCTACCTACACACAATCGTCGATGTACGGTATGGCATTGAATGCGTTATTGACAACGACTGATTCTACTGTAGGTATGTGTCATACTATTTGTGGATCGATGGCTTTGCATTGCCAGAACCTTCTATGCGGTTATACTATAAGCTTACATCAAGACAGCTTTTCATACTTTAGAAGTTTAATGCGACGTCTTATTTATTAATCTTATTTACAGCATAAAATTCTATTAACTAAAGTGGAATACATCCATTCCCATTAATATTTATTCTTCTTCTTTTTCTACGAAATGATGACATTATCATCAACAGAAATACAAGACTTGTGTCATATATTATAGACTTAATTCATATTAATGAAAAATTCGAAAAAAATACTTTATTGTCATTTAAATCTCTTTTTGAAGGAGAAGCGTAAAGAAAAAGGTCGTTATTTGACCCTTACGTTTTCTTATGTTGAAGATATGGCACGTTAACTCTCCTTTGGTTACACGGTAACGACATCAAACCTTGAGAAGAACTTCCGTATTCTATTCATTCATAAAATTCATTTGTGCAGTCGTGACAAACCACTGCTCACAACGTATAACAAATCTTATCTATACGTAAAACGGCAAATTTGTTGCGACGAACAATCTTCTTTGATAAACATGAATTCACAAACGAGCCGAAATATTTATTTGACGTATAACCGCTTTTACGGCATCAATATTCAATAATCATCTTTACAACGCAATAAATTATGATGATGTGATCAATAATAATTTGTCATTGGTGATAAAAGATAGCTACGTGTAGCCCACATCAATAGCGATCTTAAGAAATGTAGCTTAACGTACTGATAAACTTTACAATTGGAATTTTCCATGAGATAAATTAAGTAAGTAGAAATTCCTGACATGATGATGTCGATTTAAAGAAAATATATAATAATTGTACACAAACAAGAATAAAACAATTATTGATAGCAGTAAACTTATAATGTAGTTCATTTAGTATTGGCAAAAGATTTGTCGTTCGTGTTTTATGCATGGCTTAAGGCAGAGCTTAGTGGAACAATCAATTGTCAAACATTTTTAGATTATCCAGTCCCACCTAGTTTAGATAAGAAGAACGGACAGAAAACTATTGGGAAAAAGAAATCCTTAAAGCTTTGTTTTCTATGTTTTCCATAGTTCCTCGAAAGTGGTGATTATATACGTCACTGTGCACGTAAATGTAGACGCGGTAAATATTATGACGTTTGCTAGTTTATCTATTAGAGCGAACATGTAAATTACATTGTATATGCAGTTACGCCCACGCATGGCTTCATTCTAGGACGTGCCTCTAATTCAATTATAGTAATCCAATAGAGAATCGGTTACTAAGAGTTACTGCACGCTGACAATCCTATTTAAAGTTAACAGATTTAAAACTGAGAAGACGAATAATTGATTTAAAACTTAACCGGTGGGTCCATGAAGGGTGTAGTTTAATTAATTATTGCTTTTCCCAATATAACGCATGCTAATCAATTATTTAATGAATCTACAATGAATCAGATTTTTTTTTATTAATTTAAACTACATAAATGATTTGTAAAAAAAGAATACAACTCTACAATCAATTCAGAATTTATTTTTTAATATAAAAGAAGTCATTGTTGATAATTATGGTCTGTAGAATAAACTCATGTTTGCTCTGACATGCTGCGACGAAGACTCTACAGTGTAGAGTACATACCTAATTGCCGGTTTGGTGCATATTAACTATCCAAGAGTCCTAGGCTAAAACAGGCTAGTATTCATAAAACGCAAATACATCAATCTAGTTAGAAATTGTATTATTAGCGCTACCAGGAAGCGCCTACATAGGTTACCAGTTCAATAATGTAGAGAATAAGACTGGTTGAGTAAAAAATACTAACCTTTGAAGATAGTCGCTGTTATCAGTTATATTGAAAATCTTATCGTTACCAAGAATACATGTAGGTACTTCCATCTCGTAAAATAAATAAATTTTATCTATCATATAAATTACAATAAAACCAGTTCAAAGGATCAAATCGTTCAGATAAAATGGATACAATTACCGAACCTTGCCTTTGAGAGATACGGTGTAGTAAAATACTTCGGTAATAACTACTTAAGTACTGTTTGACTTAAATAGCGATTAAAACTACCTAGGTGTCTATAAAAGCCCCGTGTCTGCAAGCGCGTCAAAGCGAACGTATGTTTTTGTGCCATCACCAAAACGGACCCTATAAACTCGTTGAAGAAGCACATTTTCCAACGAAATTACATCGATGATGCGAGTGAATTTTGACGTGGGGTCGCGTGGCTATAACCACGGAAAATCCAGAGAGAGTATATTTTTAAAAAAAGTTATGATTACGCCCGTCCGAGTAGGTGCAGGTTGTAAAGTGGACTTTAAAAACAAATCAGCGCGACCAGACGATACTGGATCGGAAAACTGAAGCAGATTGTACCGCATTCCGATGCTCAATTGATATAAACATGCGAAGGGAAAATGTTAAACATTTGTGTTTGGTGCCTTCTTCTTCCAGTGCCTTTCAAACGAGTGAAGATTGGTTATCAACTAAAGATGAAACGGATATCCGGTAACTATCCGGGATCCGGCCTATCCGGCCGGATACCGGATAGTAATTCAGTATCCGGCCGGAAAATTAAAAAAAATCTCATTATTTTACACGTGGAATGTACTACATACTACAATAGGTTATGAACACCGTTTATTTTTATAATCGCACGTCAAAAATATTTGTTTTATTAATTAGTTTTGTACTCCAAATTAACAATTGGCAAATTGTGGTAAATATATACTATAATATTCGGTATTTCTTGGTAAGAGGCGATTGCCCTTGGCTTCGTATACCAGACCAGCTTCTGCAAAAAGCCTTTCGCTGTAAGCACTACTGCCAGGTGCTGAAAGATAAATTGTAGCATACTTTGACAACTGCGGGTACTGATGCAAATTAACTGACCACCATATATATGGGTTGTGATTGGCATCAATACGAGAGATCTCTTTAAGAAGCGTCATGTAACGCGATAAAGGGCCGAATATCCGGTAGCCGGATATCCGGCGCTTCGGCCTGCTAGCTCGCCGAATATCCGGTATCCGGCCAAACCACTATCCGTTTCATCTCTACTATCAACTTCTGGAATTTGTTTCTCTCCGGTGCACGGCGGAATTATGGGATTACGTTGGAAATTCCAGTCCATTCCCGTATGTTGCGGAGCTGCGATTTCCTCCTGCGACCATAGTGTAATGTTGAATTGTTCTGTTGATGACCACGGCATTTTGTAGCGCAGGGATTCCCAAACCGGGTTCCTGGAACCTAGGGGTTCCGTAGAATAGTCAATATTATATACGCATACAATTGTCGGACATAATATCGATACATAAGATATTTCGTTCTTCACATTAAAACTTTAAGTTAAGAATAATGTGTTTCCATCATATTACTAATTTCTTAAAAAAAATGATCATAAATTTCAGTGTTGATTTGTAACCATTTGATATGGGGTTCCATAAAATAAAGAGTATTTGGTTAGTGTTCCGTTATCTTTGAAGTTTAGGAATCCCTGGTAGTGATCAAAGCGTAGGTCGCTCGGCCTACGGTACCTGGGTATTACGGGTTTCATTCCCTACGGAAAATTTCGGAATTCGGCCTGCGCTCTGGTCTCGGTATAACTTGGATCACCCCCATTCCATTATATGGAGCTTATTGCACAAGCTATGCTTAGTTTGGGATCATACGATGAGTATGGGTTGTTGAGCGGTATTAGGTAATATTTTATTCTGGCGTTACTTGCATTTAGTTTGGTTTACATTAGTGGATACAGGGTGTATCAGAAGTCCGATACATCTGCGATAGCTATTGCGGTAGCGGATAGCAGGATTTATGTAAATCGACAGCTCGTGTGAACGCTTCCAAAAATAATGTTCTTTACATCTATTCCTGTTAAACCCGTAATTATCGGGCAGCCGGTTCTATCGTGTGATCATACATCATCACGCCTGTATTCCCCGAAAGGGTAGGCAGAGGTGCACTGTAGTGCGCCCACACTTCGCCGAAGTATTTTGGTCCCAATGTAATAGGGGGCGAGCCTATTGCCATTATACCGGGCACATTCCCCCTCCTTACGAGGGAGATTTTGGGCCATAGTCCACCACGCTGGCCCAGTGCAGGTTGGTGAACTTCACACGCCTTTCTATAGACGTGCAGGTTTCCTCACGATGTTTTCCTTCACCGTTCAGCAAGTGGTAATCATTGTTGAAAATGACATTCGCACATCAAAATTATCCCAGAGGTGCGGGCCCGGGATTTGAACTTGCACCCCTTACGTTCAAGGCGAGCGTTCTTGCCCGCGAGGCTACCACTGCTATCGTGTGATTAAAGCATCTATTTATTTGGCTTACAGTCGATCATTCACGTCTACTCTCGTAACGTTTTCTCATAAATCCGGCTATTCTCACAAACTAATACCGTCATCACATCAATCCTATTGGTCTGTTCTAAGTTTAGAAACACCAATCTCTCATTTCTCGAACAGCTTCAGGTATTTATTTATAATCAATGTTCCATTAACTGAAAATGTTTTCTTGGAAACTTTATTGTAAATATATGAGTATCGAGGAAGACTAAAGTTAGAAAGGTTCTTTAGGTACTATATGCCATGCCACGAGTATAAGTAATTGTAGTCTTTGATCACTTGGTTACCTTAAAAGGACTTTACAAATAGGGCCGAATGAAATCACTTTACTTTAAAAAAAAAACTTCTATTTTTTATTAGTAAATTGTTGACAATGTAAATATTTTGTTTTTAATGTAAATAAATCTTAAAAAAAAACTCTGTAGAAAAACATATAAAGTTCATATATCCGCGGCAAAAGCAACGCAATCGCACGATTTAAATTCGTTGGCGTTGACCGTACTCTCCTAATTATTTTTTTTTTAATGGACTACGCTGTTGGCCGTGAGGTGGCCTTTACAGCTTTACCGGAGGAGTGGCGAGCGCAGAGTGCACTCCAACCAAGGCATTAAGGGCGGAAAGGGGTGGCAACTAGCTCAAGGGCGCCACAGAGGGCACGACCTCGGCTTGGGCAGTTGCCATGAGGGGAGAGGTAGTGACTGTGCTCCTAGGTGCAAAGATGCACCTACGAGCGGAAAAGGGGGTTCCTCGATCTCGCCGGCGAGATCGGTGTCTGTTTAAGGCTGGTGTAGGTGTGTTGGTAGCCCTCTCGACGCCCGGGTCGAGGAGGGCGGTGATCGTGTCGGGAGGATCAATCAACACGTGCCGCAGACGGCGGCGACGCGGCGACGAGTTGATGATGTGTGCGCGGGGTCTGGCTCGTAATTGCTGGCGGCGACAATTAGAGGATTTAAATGCGACGCGGCTTTTTTAAAATAGCGTTCGGACGCTATTTTGAAGTGTTTTCGAATTGAGAAGAGGCCAAGGTCGGAATGATCCTAATTTAAAGATAATAGATTTACTAAGAACTTAAAAAAAGTTTTCAAAAGACATTAATAATGGCACTGTTAATGGAATATTGCAGCTTTCCTATAAATTTGAGGAGTGCTTAAAATGAGAAGAATTAGATAAACTTTAACGTGAATTGCTCGTGATTCGGCGGCCTGTTTTAATGCCACGTGTAGAGCTCTACATGTAGAGTTCTTGGAACAATCTTAATTCTGAACATAGAATAGAAATAGTGTGATACAATCAGATATTGGTTTTGTCTGCACACGTGTGTTCATCATAACACGTGCCTGATAGCATACCATAGTCTCTACAGACTCTATGTATGTAGAGACTCTACTCTACAGACTCTATGTATGTATACTCTATGTAGAGACTATGGTATATCGCCAGACCAAATCTACACATCGTATGATACCAACCTAAGCAAAACTTGTACTATGGATAACCATACAATAGACTGGGTAAGATCCCAGTTAAACCCGTATCAGACTAAATTTCGAAAAAGCCATTTCTGTGTCTAGCGGGAATCGAACACGCTACCACCAGGTATAATGCGTAGCCTAGCTAGCTCTAGACCAAGCCCTCGTTAAGAATAAGATGAAGTCAGAGTTCCGTTAATTTCGTACATTTCAAAAATGAATTTCAAGTTGTTTTTTTTTGCGCGAGCCAATAAAAGAGCACCAGAAGTCGTATTGCTGCACAAAATGTCTGTGCCAATTGCTACGCAATAATTTTTTATTGATATCAATTTAGTCTGTAACCACTAAACGAAATACTTACATCATTCCTCTCACCCCTAATGAAAGGTAAGTAAAAAGCCCTTTGTAATAACCTTGTGACTGTATAATAACTTGTATGAACTTTGTTTCTTTAATTTACTTAATAACTTTTAACGCCTTTGTCGAAACATGTTCTGCTCCCATGAGTTTATAATCTTCTATTTTTAAGAAATGTGAAATTTCATGAAAAAAGATGAGGAATGGCTCCAGTTGCGATTAGCAAGTACTTCAAATGTGTTACACAATGTATGACACTGGCTAAAATTAGCCAGTGTCGAATAATACATATTTTAAATACAAATGGGTGATGAATGTGATAAAGATGACGGATGAATCCCCTCCTATGACCTAATAGTATAATAGCTAATAGTTCCTTTTGGTTTTGGGAAAAAAATTATGCGCCTTTTTATTGATGCTCCTGATGCTCGCCTGTTTGCTGCCATAATAATACACAGTTTTGACATTTATGAAATGGCGTTGACATATAACACAACAGTAAAATAATGATCAATACAGTTATGACAAAAGTCACACGCCAAAGCAATAATAAAGAATTGGATCCGCCATCTTTATCACTGTCATTATCCATTTTTATTTATAATGTGTATTTATTGAATTTGTCCTTGCTATTAATTACTTGACATTGGCGAAATACTCGCGCTAGTCGCAGGTGATGCCATTCCTCATCTTATTCCATTAAATATCATCATTTCGCTCATTTCGTTAAAAAAATAAAATAAAATAAAGAATTGACGTCGTCGTTACCTAATTTGATTGTTCGGTTTAATTGTCAAATGAATAAAACACTGCATCTACTGAGGCGAGCGAATTGACTTGCCTTTTTTGAAAATATACTTTTTATCTATATACATAAAGATTGAATTTCTGTAGTAAACTCTACGTAATCACTCGTCAACAATAACTCATGTTATAGATGGTATTTCGATTAAAAAAGGTTCACCCTTTGTTGTATGTTATTACAGTTGGTATTGGTAAGTCGGTGGCGTTATAACGCGCCTGTGGGCTTAATGTTTGAGCGTCAAGCCGGCTAATTTGCAGAAACAGCGCGGTCCGATGTTATCAATAGCCGTGTATTTCAAGCAACGAATCCAATTGTCTCGCTAAGTGCTCTGTGTAAATCAATCGCGGAACAAATTACTCTGAATTGTATTTTCGATTCGAGTAAATGTTCATTTCTAGGTTTGTATACAGAGTACTTTACTCTATAGAAAATTCAACATACCAAAAATATAATTTATTATGGATGATCTACTACGTAAAAAGCTATTAAAGGCAGTCGCTTAGTATCTTAGAACACATTGGACTGAAATAAGTTAAGAAAATTGTTACAAAAATAACACTTATAATCCTGAGCATAATCGACTAAAACAACTTCATAAAAATAAAACTAATGTCAGTGACATAAAGAGTGTTTTACAATAAAGTCAGTATGCGATACAAAGCTTATACAAAGTAATTTGTCCCATTCAGAAGAAGTTACATTTTCATCATCAGGGTATTTGTGATTGGTATGATGCTCACTGTTCGATTATACGTTATAACGCCGTCCTTTGTGTACGTCTTTTTACCAACACACCTAATTCCGTTCTATTTACAAATCAACCAAGATACAAAATTAAAATACCTGCCACAAAAGTTTTCTGACGCGATACGGAAGAATGTTTTAACATAATATTTTTATAGGCGTTTGTTAATGTGATTGAAAAAATATAGTGGCACGTGTAAGCTTACTTGTATTGTCCAAATTTATTGTGGTGATAGGTATCTTTAGCGAGTAGTTACTATCGGTCATTGTTGACTAACGCAAGCATATTAATTAATTTGTTATAGCAGCGGTCCGTCCCGGCTTCGCACGGGTTTATAATATAGCCTATGTTACTCAGTGATAATGTAGCTTTCTAACAGTAAAATATTTTTTTGAAATCCAGTAGTTCTTAAGTTAGTTACATACAAAAAAAAAACAAAAATACAAATCTTTCTCTTAATAATATTAAGTATAGATATAGAAGTATAGATTGTGTAACAATGTACCACTGTTGAGGGGAATTGTGCCCAGTATGATGGCAATAGGCTCGCCCACTATTACATTGGAACCAAAATACATCAACAAGGTCCCACAGCTTGCACCTCTACCTACCCTTTTGGAGAATATAGGCGTGATGATGATGTTGAAACAAGATAGAGTACTACCTGAGACGTAATTGGTATCAATAGAGAACAAGCCATCTTTTCAATAGTATCAATTCAGAAATGTTTCTTTATATATTTATGGTCGCAATTGTCTGTACTCTTGTTGATTGGATACATAAAATGTTATGTAACATAGTTTTCGTGTCAACTGTGATGCCAAAGAATACGAATAGCTCAAGAACAATAGCAAGATATAACCTGTGGGTCAACAACATTATACTTTTTTACTGTCCCACATCCATCAATTCGCCCCAGTGTGTTAGCATTGATGTGCCATTGTTTCAGATTTTTGCTGTGTAAATGAATTTTTTGCTGTGTATAAATAATGTATAAAAAGAGTTTAACTGCTTGTGGCAAAAATCCTGCAATACCGCGAATATTTCGCGCGAAACAAATGTGATTGGAATTGGTCTCGACTTGTCATACTTTATTGTTTCACTGTGTCATAATCCTGTGATTCCAGTGAACGATAATCGGTACTCTTGAACAGCGACCGGTTAGCGGCGGATCGACGGATGCGCCCACGCCGGCGGCGCAATGATTAAACAGACCGTGAAATTGTTACTACCGTGTTCCAGCACTTTTTGGTGTATTTGTAAGTACTAATCCAAATATTAACTAGGTCTTAAATATAAGACACAGATTTATATTATATTTACTTAACTGAGTTATTTATCAGTAGACATTAAAGTCCCGTGCCACTAAGTTTTTAATGTATCTCATAGACTAACTAGAGAACCTATATCGACTCCTTCCTACGTATGGCTCTGCAGGTTTTTTAATGTATAATAATAGTCAGGTCAATAAAGTTACCTATAGTATACGGTAACTACATAGGGCAACTGCAATGGCGGATGTTAAATATACATCAGAAAAAATTGCCGCAGGGCAGAGTCGATAGGGCTTCTCCGTTATATATCTCGATGACGTCTCTTCATTTGTAAACAAACACAGACGTAGAGTGTCATATCTATTAATAATGAAGACCGAAGAATACATATGACTAGACATGTTGACCACTAAACACGAGGCGCCACAGACCACAATCTCTGAAGGACGAGGGATCGGATTCCCTGGAACATAATACAATGATATTTTTAGATAATTCTATTATCTACTGATACCTACGTTCAGGACAATGTTTGTTTATCAAATAGTTTGTAGTATTCTATCAAATAAACTGTTTATCTATTGTTTTCTTATATTTACGCGAATACTATACATTGAAATTAAACTATTTTACAGATTTTATCGCGTTTATTTACTATTTTATTTTCCCGACGTTTCGGCTGCTTTACAGCAACCATGGTCACGGGGGGAATGAGGTGTTAGACGTCCTGATGTCATCGTTAATAACTGGGTACCCTCATATTTAGTAGTTGTTTGCCGTCCGAACCACGCAGAAAGTGCTTACGGTGTCTCTTCTTCCCTATTGCAATTAGGATGTTTTTTAATTTCAATGCCCTCACGTATTTATCTAAACTGTTTATCTTTCATTTTCTATTATCGTTTTGGAGAAGTTACTGATTAATGTATTAGAAAATAATTATGTTTCTTCATATCCAAAAATCTTCTACCGCATATCTATGAATATATTTTGAACTATTCCCCAAATAAGATAAGAAACTATCGTTAATTTTCGTTAAAATTGTGTTATTTAGAAAATAATTTAATTTATTTATTTATTCAAAACTCATTTGCAATATCCTTACAGATAAATCCAATGCGATATTGCAAGCAAAATGATTATTAATGTAACAATATAAATATTATTTACCCCTTAAACAGGGAGAAACAAAAGAAAAAACAGAGAGAAAAAAACAATTAATAAAGAACATTAACAATAGATTTTACACATTAGGTCTGTTTACAATACACCTTTGCGCAGTCTCTGTAAATTTCGGCAGGCTACAGTTATATATGTCGATATCGATAGCAATTACATTAATGAGCCGAATGGCGCGTTTTTATTGTATAATAGGATAAAACAACAATAATAATAATAATTTCATTTATTTGTCAAACATGAGTATAACATATATAAACCTTATTTTAGATGTAAATTTATTAGAGCTTCTCTCAATCGTTGGTCATAAGCATGTGATCTTTCTCAGATAAACAGTCACTGAAAGCTGTTTTTTCCAAGTATCGCGCACGCGCATTAACACGTCGTGCACTAGAGCCATTAAATTATCACGTAACTGACAAAAATAATGTAAACATTTTCACATGACCGTGTATATAATGAGATCAACTGGACGGTGTGGTGACAAAGTGTATTTAAATAGCGAATCGTGATATATTGACATCAATGACACTATGGGTGGAGTCGGACACTACGAAGGTGTGGTGTGCTCAAATCAAGGATTATTTTCAATTCAAGTATCTTTTTTAAAGAAGCAAGCAAGACTACTTTAGTTTTTTATAAAAAAATCTTCTTTGAATTTTGTATTTTGATGTCTTTATTCTTCTATAAAAATGTCTTCTTAAAAAATTGAAGACATTATTTTAAAAAATCACCTTAGTAAAAAACTTAATGATATAGGTTAGTTAATCCACCTTAGCTAACTCACATCATGAAATTTTTGGCAAAGGCGGTTTTTGAGTTAATGTCTTCAATTGAGAAATTTGTGACAATGTTACATTTTATTTTATAAAAGTTAACATTTAGTTAACATTTAAAGTTTTATAGCATTTAAATGACTAATTAGTTTTTATATTACAGGATAATTACCAGGAAAACATAATTAAGCCAAAAGTAAGTTTTCCCTTATACGATATCTAGAGCCTTCTGCAAATTAGCTCAGATTAACATTAATGCCAGTTAATCTAGCCTTGTGTGAACTACTGAAGTGTAACGTAGAGATAGCATATCTATCGTAAACAAATAATAAATTACTTGTAAGTGTTTCGACTCTACCATGTTGTGAAATGAAAAGGAATACAGTTAAGATTATGAACCTGTTTTATATTGTATAGTTCAGAGATTATCATTTGTTTTGTAGTTTTAAAGCAAACAGAACAGCTTACATGCGTACAGGTTATCATTACAGGGGCATTTTTAATCACAAAGTATAGACTTAACAATTTCATATTTATATACCTACTATTAATTAAATTTTCAGTCGAGAAATTTAAGGAAGTGTTTTATGTTCCTCTTCAATATTAATTAGGTCTTTATATTACGTACATAATAAATAATTGAAGCAATATACTCGTTCGTTTGGGTATAAAAGTTTATGATACAACATGAACCTTAATTGACGCATTTCACTTCATAGAATTGATAGGGTTTTAGATAAGATATACAATGGTTGTGACGTCCTTTGCATTATTATCTATAAGCCTCTTCAGTGGTACCAGTGGTTGGTTTAACATAGTGCATATTCGGGATAGTTTTTTCGTAAAAAAATGCTCGTATTTTCTGGCGATGGAGCTTGAAATAACAATATAAAAAATCTCAATCCTTGTAATTCTAAAACGTAACCAAGAAAATTTAAATAAAACAGTATGTACATACACTTAACTTAACTCTTCCATAAACAAATAAAAAATAAAAAAAAATAAACATTTTTTCCTATTGCGCATTTGCCCCACTGAACGCTGCATTTTGGAGCGATATGAAGTTATTTACGAGGGGCCATTTCCTCGGGACGTCAATGGTTATGTACATACAGCGAAAATAGGCTGAAAATAACTCTGTAATGAGATTTTTGTGGCGCACATTATGAACATAATTACGTTAGGAGAACGGCATTCCAAAAATTCTTGGCATGGTTTATAAAGCTTTTATAAAATCTAAAAGCGGCGAGTTAGTTGCCACAACTCAAAACTCACAGACGAGACCCTACCGATTGGAATCCGCAACACGTTTGAAAACCTGCTTGATTTCCTGATTTCCTTTAAACAGTAAAAACAGAAAAATAAAACAATGAAATTTGACCTTCGTCTCACATTAACCTCAAAAAATAAAGACCCAGATGGTGCACTTGTATACTTTAAAAAAACGCGGTGGATCTGTGAAATTTATAAACTTAATGATCCGTTTACAGTGGCATTCTTGAACATTTTTGTATAAATCAACTTGAGGCAATGATATTATTATGCTCGTATATATCAAACTAATTCGGCTATTTAAAAGGCTGTATATAACTAAATGGTGTTCATTATAGGAAGTATTTCGTCTCGTTAACAATTGTTATGAAGTAGGAAATAGTGAAGGGCTTCTTATTGATCCTGTTGGTACCCAATTGTCTGACACATACTGTGACGAACTGACTGTAGTTTGTAGGTATCATGGAAGGTATAAGAAATTTAATGGGAATTTATTGAATGATTGATTGATAATATTTAAGTGCCTGTGATAATGATCCAATGAATCTGATAATAAAATACGTAAGTATTCTGTGTTTTTCCATTGAAATTTTATAAGTTCAGAATATGAAATAGACACTTATGTTGTGCAATAATAAAAATCTAATTGCCGCATTTCCATTATAAGAAATCGATCAAAAGGGGCGGGGTGGTCTTTGGACTTTTTTGGCGATATCTAGGACCATACAGTTATGATATTGTAATTCATTACCTAGCATTTACAGCCCACAACCCTACTTAAATATTGCAAAATTAAAACTAAATATGATTGAGGCGGTTTTAAAATTGAAACCTTTTGGAAACATTTCCCAAAGTGAAAAGACATCAAGAAGTTCCATGTAAACTGTTGAACCTATCTAAAAATAACATTGTTAATGAAACATATAAAATTGTAGATTACTTTATTCATTTCGACTGGAAGCATAGCGGCTACGATAACGATCCGCGAGCGCAACCATTGTTACTTACGTCATGTCCAACTCATGCATTTTTACAGTAGGAAATTTCCACGCGAAGCACTTAACCGAATTGCGATACTAAAGGTTGTGTTACAGAGTATCTTATGAGTCTCCGATGTCGTGTATTTTATTTTTTTATGTGTGCGTTTCGATATAATAGCCCTCGAACTTGGGTCCATTTTGAGGTATTTGACTATATCAGTCATTATATTGGTATTTAACTAATAACTTCTAGCATAGGTCATGCTGCCTAAAGAAATAGTCGAATAATCTTTTTTTATTTTGGAGAGTTCTATATGTTGATATCAGTAAGTGAGTTATAAATAAGTAGCAGAATAAGGGAGATGTAAAAATATTACTTATCATATTTGACCTTTTGGGTCCCATTATATTATGGTGACGGGTAACAAGATAGCGATTACAATACTCTAATATAATATAATGTTTGGATTTATTGCAGATTAGGTATTTAGGTATAATTCCCCCTAGCTATCATTATAATATACTTTTATGTACCAATGATAATTCGAAAGTGCCCACATAGGGCTTAACAAAACACTGATTCTTATGGGTCACTGGCTCCCCTAAAATGCGTTCCTTATGTTATTAATAACACTAGGAGATGCCTTAACGCGATGCCTACATATGAACCAGTTTAGGCGTCTTCTAGAGTTAGACAAAAGGGGCATTAATCCCTTAAATAAACCATTATATTTTTCGACTGTATTTTCGCGTTTGGACCTGAATACCTTTTTGGCAAATCATAAGGCTGCTTTTACCCTAATGGAAAATAAATTAGAGCTTGAACATTTAGCATAGTTGCTTATTTGTTAAACAGTATTCCACTTAATTTAATTAGCAGTCGCCGCCGATGGGTAGGAGACATTTCAGTTGGTCACTAATTGATGGGTAACGGAGAATCTAGCTGCCATATTTAATAAACATGTTTGACTATTAGCTAGGTGTACCTCCTGCGTCATTACACCCTGAATCCACTAGGGCCATTGGATTTACTTAAAAATGTACTCTGTGTCAATATCCATAAAGATTGAATCTCTGTGGTAAAAACCAGGCGATCAAGTGTCAGAATATCCTAGCGACATTGATGGAATTTTGTTGGAAAATGAGCTTTTTCAATGAGATGATACAATTCGTTTTTATATTGAGGGGAATGGCACATAAATTAGTCACATATAACGCACTTAGGACATTTAGAGTAGTTATATTACTTTTTCCTTATTTAGTACCAGTATCTAAGAGAACACACACCTATGCAATGCCCAAATGTATGGAATTTTTTAATCTATTTACCTACTGAATACAAAAAACTTAGTACTGACAATGTTGTAGAAGATTCGTTAAAATAAAAAGAACGGGACCATTTTTTTGCATAAAAACCAAATGAACTGTATGCACTAAACAAAAAAGCACACTTTTAAATGAGGAAAATTAATTTTGACGCGCTGTTTATGCCTTACTAATACAATATTTATGTTTATTAGCACAGAGTACATTTTCAAAACAGTGAATTCGCTCGCCTCGGTGTATTGAGGCCGTAACAAGTTCACATGAAACCTATTTATAATAATAACAATGCATTAAATGATATGACAAGACGTAAACTAACGGTAATCTTGTCAATTAATTCAATTCAATTTATTCAATAAATAACTTATGTAATTCAATACAATATACACCGGGTAAATAATATAGGAATAAATAAATAAATATCGCCAGACAACCAAATACTTATCGTATGATACCAAACTGAACTAAGGAAGCCGACTTCAAGGTTCACAGATTTCCATCTGGACAAATGGCGGAAAGAATACTAATTATTAAAATATAGTCATAATTTGGTAAGGATTTAAATAATTAAAAATTGTATAGCTTTGTTTACTTCCCACCCCTGGGCCAAGGCCTCCCCTCTTCCGCCCAGTCCCGATCCGGAGCCATTTCCAGCCATATTTAATTAACTAATAGGTTAAGTAAATAAATGTCGCCAGACAACACATAGTGATTATAATAATATGATCCCAAACTAAACAAAGCTTGTACTAGCTTGTATACCATACAATTGACTGGGGGCGATCTCAGTTACACCCAAACTACGGAAAATGACGAGCATGTATTTTTTAATAACTCTCATATCGTTATTATTATTTGTTATTGTGTCTCCTTATATAATTACATTTCGTAACGACTTATAATAAACTGAAATAAAATATCTGTTAAGTAATAATACATTTCTAGTCGTAGGAAAATTATACGGCACATTACGTGTACGTTGACACGTCGATGTTGTTTTGTTTTCCATAAAGGGTGTCATATTTTTCCATAGCGCTAAAGTCTCGTAATAAGTGACTAGGAGGTGGGGGACGCTTGTGGACTCATAATGTTTACACGTACGGGGAATTTACGTCGACGTTTTATTACGAATAGGTAGAATGTTACCATCAATACCGTCAGACCAAATAGTAGGCACTCCTTATTCTTGAGTTTTCTGTGACATCAATGTAATGCACAACGAGTTATTTCATCAAAGATAGAGCACTTCCTAACATTTGACAGTTACACACGTATAATTTTGTGTGTGAGTTTGACGACTACACTCGGCAAATTTCGAGACGTATAAGACTAGACGGTCCAAGACAAATTTCGTTAAAAAAACTTTGGACATCTCTTCGACACATTTATGTATCTATAAATTATGATATCATTGGTATTTTTTATATGTTCATCGAATGAGGTGTTTATTATTTTATAGTCTTACCCTACTTGATATCAGTATCTACACAAGAAAATATTAAGTAAATAACATTTAAATTTGTATCATATCTACTAATCATAATTAATACACGATAGCAATATTTGTATTTACAAACAAGTCGATCTCGTAACCTCGTAGCATTTATCTCACTGCACATGCGCGGCCTAGGACAAGGAATCCAGTGACGTCATTAGTCGATCGGGTTCAACGACCTCCGTCTGACTTGCGCAATTTGACATTACAGTGGAAAATTACCGGCCCAGATGGCTGGGAGAAAAATAATGGATGGGGCGTAGGGATGGGCGCTTTCTTTTATTTGCTTCTAACTTCGTGGTTAAGATTATTTTAAATTCGGAACAAAGAAAAGAAAAAATGCAGAATATAAAAAGTATTCGTTTACTTTTAGGGTTCCGTACCCAAAGGGTAAAACGGGAACCCTATTATTGAGACTTCGCTGTCCGTCCGTCCGTCCGCCCGTCACCAGGCTGTATCTCATGAACCGTGATAGTTAGATAGTTGAAATTTTCACAGATGATGTATTTCTGTTGCCGCTATAACAACAAATACTGAAAATAAGAATAAAATAAATATTTAAGGGGGCTCCCATACAACATACGTGATTTTTTTGCCGTTTTTATAAATAATGGTACGGAACCCTTCGTACGCGAGTCCGACTCGCACTTGGCCGGTTTTTCTTTTTATAACAAAAAGGTCAAACATGATAAAACTTTTTAACAATTAAATAGTACCATAATAATATTTTGGTAGATAGGTACACTAAAATTATATACTTAAAGAATATTAATAAAGTATTATTTATTTATTTATTTATTTTATTGGTTTACCAGCGCTTATACACACTAATACTTACAGCTAGGTTTAAGACTAATACAGTAATATCATTAAGTGTGACAAACAAATTATAGGTAAACACCACTTGCAATACGGAACAAGAATTATGAACACACAGTAATAGAAATATAATAATAATAATAATGTACTATTTATCCACCTTCTGAGCATAAACTATTTGCACCTAGGTGCGTTTAAAAAACTTTTATCGTTGTTGAAACTTCGATGGTATCAGATATAATGACAGTATAATAATAGAATATAAAAAAGTGTACTTACTTCATGGTATTCTTATAACCTACAAATAATATTATTACGATTTGTGAAACTTAATCACAGAGAAAGGATTATCTACGTGATAAAGTATTATTATATAGTGTCTTCGGTTCAGACAGGCAGTTTGAATAAGTAATCAAGAAAATTGCTTAGATACATAAATATAAAATGCCGATTTTAGTAAATACGAAGAAGTCATTAAATTATATTTTATAATATTATTTTTATTAAAGTTATCTACGTATCTCGTTATTTATCACCCTATCTGTAAGTACAGGTTAATTTAGTAATCAAATATGGATTGAACTCCAAACTTCTTAGCTACAAAGGTGATTTGACCGTCTAGCTATTAGGCTATTGACTTTTAAGGCAGATCCGTATAAATAAGTAAGTAACGAACAGGTCTATCGATTGGGTGTGAAGTCGGGATGACTTAGACGTACATATGCTACAAGTATACTGAAATACATCATCATATAAATAAATACATCATTACGCCTGTATTCCCCGAAGGGGTAGGCAGAGGTGCACTGCAGTGCGCCCACACTTCGCCGATGTATTTTGGTCCCAATGTAATAGGGGGCGAGCCTATTGCCATTATACCGGGCACACAGGTTTCCTCACGATGTTTTCCGTCACCGTTTCTTAGCAAGTGATAATCTCAGATGGATGAAAATGAGATTCGCACATGGAACCCGGAGGTGCGAGCCGGGGATAGAACCTGCGCACTTTGATTGCAAAGCGTGCGTTCGACCACTCGGCTACCACTACTTATACATTATTATACTGAAATACCTTCTGTTTATAAACTAGAGAGTTATGAATGTATAGATATTGGGCTGTTTTCTAGAATAAAGGTTCACCTCAAGTTCACCTCTAAATTTTTTGTAATCATAGCGCGCCGACCGATAACAACATTTTATTATTAATAAAGCCAATAAACGGTAAGTAGACATAATGGTACGTCCTTTTTTCACTTAATAATTAATCGTTGATTTATTATCTAGGTAGTCATGTGGAGTTTTCAAATAAATGGTAAATTTGAGTATAGTTTTTTTTATTAATTAAATATAATACCTTTTCTCACCATACAAAATTTGTCGGAAAGAATACGCTGAAACAAAAACACTCTTATAACATCCATTTGTTTTTCCGAAAGCATTTCGCTGTTCGAAGTTTCCAGGATTTTTCCGTACGCCAAACTAGGTTATTCAAATCTGGATGACATGTTTATTTACGTAATCCTTCATTACGACCGGTGTATTCTTATCTTAATGAATCACCCCTTCTTATTTCACGTGACTAAGCCGTTTATGAATCATTACACCTACGGAATACTTTATGGCGCCTTTTGGAAGTACACTCTTTGCGTGGAATCAAATAAGACATCTTTGTCAACGTAAACGTAACGTTAAATCTTTTTTAGCTGGTTATTTGTAAGCTTGTCGCAATACTTTGAGACCATAACAAGCATCAGCATTTAAAAAGTCTTAGTTTGACTGTGTCATGTTTGCGTGACATAAAACCTCCACGCGTGTTAACTGTCACGGCGTTGTTAAGGAAAATGCCACAAAACTGCACGTAACCAGTAAAACGCACTCGTGTTATCCACGTGCCAAAATTACCAATCAAAACACAAAGGCAATTTCTTGTTTGGTTACAGTTACTGGTAAGCCCGCACACTGGGGCGACGACCCTCACGCGTCAAATTTATTGCCATGCCAAAACAAACTGTATTTACTCATAGAAAAAGTTCATTCTTCAAGTAAATGATGACGTGACTTTTATCACAGAAATTAAATCTTTATGCATATTGTCACAGTGTTAGTTTTGGTATTGGCAAAAATTGTGACGCTTACTGACGGGGTTTAATACTGTCTTCTAGATGTGTCTGTACCCTTGACCCGGTACTTGAAAAACATTTTGAATTCAATGAATACAGTCGCGAATGCTTATCATATATGAATACCATTCGTACACGACTCTTAACAGGCACTGTTTTTCAAAAACGCGGGATGTATTGTTCAAGTTTAAGGTTATTATGGACACAGTATATAATTATGAAACGATCTCAATAGGACCCTAGCGCAAATTTCAAACAAAAGTTGGGATTAGACTCTTGGCTCTATTCTATGTCAATCAACCCATAACCAAACTACCATATGTAAATATTTTGAAGGTTACACATAGCTAATAAACTTTGTACCCTAATTAACTTGCATACTATCATTAATCTTTCTTATTAGTAATTTAAAATGAAAAATGATGTATTAGATTGCAGTCTAGATAATACTCAGATTACAATTCGGTCTAATCACATTTTTTATCTGCCTTTAGTATTGTCGACGGGACAGCCAAACGAATTCGGTTCAGGTTGTATGACGTATTGGTTCAAGGAAAATAAAACATCTTAAGTTGGTGGTTTTATTACATTTTATTTTTACATGTACAGTACAGTGCGATTTACCAGGCATTTGCTCCCTCGCACCACCAAATTGTGGAATGAACTTCCTGCAGCGGTGTTCCCGGACCGATGCGACAAAGGTATCTTCAAGTAACGAGCATACTCATTCCTTAAAGGCCGGCAACGCACTTGCGATGCCCCTGGTGTTGCAGGTATCCATAGGCGGCGTTGATCACTTACCATCAGGTGAAACGTCTGCTCGTTTGCCTCCCTATCTCATAAAAAAAAAACATTATTATAGATACCTTACGTGTAACTTGATTTTAATACCACCAATACTTCGCCGATGTATTTGCCGTTGTACCAACTAGGCTTGCACTACTTTAAGTTATTTTGTGTTCAGTTCAGTTCAAACCGGCCAAGTGCAAGTCGGACTCGCGCACAAAGGGTTCTCTACCATTATCTATAAAAACGGCAAAAAAACCACATTTGTTGTATGGGAGGCCTTAAATATTTACTTTATTATGTTTTTTAGTATTTGTTGTTATAGCGGCAACATAAATACATCATCTGTGAAAATTTCAACTCTCTAACTATCAGGGATCATGAAATACAGCCTGGTGACAGACGCTCGGACGGACGGACGGACGGACGAAAACGGACAGCGAAGCCTTAGGTAATAGGGTTCCCGTTTTACCCTTTGGGTACGGAACCCTAAATGAATACGTGTTGAATTCATAACTCCTCCTATCAAGGTAGAATCATCTCCTTTTTTTAAACGGTTAAAATGGAGAATATCTGCTGATCATTAATAGCCTTTTTGAAATCGGTTAAAATGGAGAATATCTGCTGATCATTAATAGCCTTTTTGAAATCGGTTAAAATGGAGAATATCTGCTGATCATTAATAGCCTTTTTGAAATCGGTTAAAATGGAGAATATCTGCTGATCATTAATAGCCTTTTTGAAATCGGTTAAAATGGAGAATATCTGCTGATCATTAATAGCCTTTTTGAAATCGGTTAAAATGGCGAATATCTGCTGATTAATAGCCTTTTTCCTTTCAATAAAAGTACACTGATATCGATGATTTTATCGGTAACATTTCGATCTTGGCGTATTTTCATAATCCCCTTATCGGCTCGCGATAGTGGCTCCCCGGCTCGGGGACACCTTGATATTCAGGTCACCGGGCCAAGGGCGTAGACTGCGTCGTACGTCGGGAAAGGGGGAAAGGGGTAGTAGAGAGGGGTGTTCCCAGATAAATAAACATACGAAACTACGCGCTATTCCCTGGCATTTGCGTAGTGGCCCCCAGGTACTTCAAACATTATGATTTCTTATTCTAGCTAGTATAGATAGAAAGAGTACTTTTTATTGTTCACCAAATAGTCTAAACTAAACTAAAGCTATATACATCATATATGTTTTATCGCTTAAATTAATTTTGACAAGTTTTTTTTCTTTTCTTCAAGTATCTACTTGAAGTCAAATTTGCGGGTAACTTTATAACAGTAAGTTTGTTTTTATCTACCTGGATGTTATACAATTAGGAATGTAAATAATTAATTGCAATAAATATTTCGCGAACTAATATTATAAAGAAAAGAAAATATTCAATCCAAGTTTTGATCCAAGCGTTAGATTTTTTAACGTTTTACATAGTTACATACTTGTTATAAATACAAAGTGTGTTCAAATTTATTAAATTTTTTTTGTAACCGTTTGTGTCCCACTTCTGGGCAAAGGTCTGATCTACCTCCTTCCATTCGTCCCGGTCTTTCGCTCTCTCACACTATCCGTCCAAATAAGCTTCAAGGTTATTGGTCCTACCACGGCTACGACTTCCTCATTCTGGGACCCATTCGGTACAAAATTTATTACATACCTTAATTTTTTTATTCTTAAAATTGACTCTTACAATTTTTTTAAATAAATGATATTTAACATTTATATATTTGTCTATTTCGAACAAATGTTCGTAAATAAGATGGGATATGAAATGTGTGTAAATTTATTTCGCGTTGTTTTCAATATATCATCCATAGCGAATATACAGTGAGAGACGCTGAAATAAAAATAAATTTGCGTGGTATGTTTGTATACGCTTTAGGACGCTTCAGCCGACCAGATTTACATGACCTATACCCGCCTCTATCAGGCAAACTTTCATTCAACTAATGGCAAAGCTCTCTCAAACGTCAGAGCTCTAGTTACATCGGTAGTTTTTAGAGTATTTGGCACTGAAATACAGAGCAGTTATAACATAAACAAGATTTATTTTCTGTGACGTAGATCTTGGTTCGTTTGTAAATATATTCATATGACCGCCACAAGGTTATAGTAGAGACATGCCTAAATGTAGCTTTACTAACCGTTTATTGTGATCATTTATTCACATGCGTCTGGGTAAAAAAGGCTATCTAAAGTTTATTGTTCGTAGATTATTGTAGAGACTATATTAGTATGGCAAATTTTATATATAAATAATTTAACTCATTAAAAACAGTGAAGAACCTTAATTTTGCTTCTATTTCACAATGTAGAGCGCAACTATTTGGCATACTCTACATCTACTTATCATAAACAATTAAAAGGAAGTGTCTGTTCCGTAATTAATTTTCAAACTTCCTCTATTTACTGCCAAACACGACATGATAGAGATTATATAAAATAATAAATACCATACTAAATAGTAATTTAGGGACCAGTTAATTATTTTAAACTAGCTGACCCCGCGACTTCACCCATTTCACCTGCGGAATTTAGGATCCCCGATTATTCTTATTAAATAGAAGTAGCCTGAGTTACTTATAACATCAGCTATCTGACAGTGAAAGTTGCGTCAAAATTAGTCGAGTCTTTATTGAAATTACTGGGAACAAACATACACGTAGACAGACCGACCAAATTAGCTTATATATTCATATGCATTTGGTTAAAACTGTTATATTGATATTTTAAGGTTCATTTGTTTTTTTACGCAATGAATGAAATGATGATATTTAATGCAATAAAAACTTTTTAACAAAAAATTAAACCGCCGAAAATTTTAAAAAGCAAAAAATAATATACCTTTTTTATTTAACCTTAATAACAAAGTTCTTAAACTAATGTAAGTATACCTAAGTCATTTTGAGTCGGCGCCAAACAAGCAAATTAATTAATTTAGTAAAGTGTGATGTACGGCGGCGGCGCGGCGGCGGCGCGGCGCGACACGTACCTTCGCTGGAAAATGCCGAGCGTTCACGAAGTTAACGTCAGCGAGACAGCAATACACAGCGAGATAGCGATACACAATGTGTGCGAGTGGTCGTACGGAGAGCACATTTTTTGGAATGTTAATGTTTGTCGCTGAAGATTTCACGTTGCATTGTTAATTTCATTTGGTTATTTCTTTAAATTTATTGTTCATTAATTGTTTGGCGCCGACTCTAAATGACTTAGGTATACTTACATTAGTTTAAGAACTTTGTTATTAAGGTTAAATAAAAAAGGTATATTATTTTTTGCTTTTTAAAATTTTCGGCGGTTTAATTTTTTGTTAAAAAGTTTTTATTTTATATTTTTTTGTGGCTAAAATCTACTACTTAATCTGAATCTACTGTTTGTTTTTTTGTAATACACAACTCAGCATTAAAATTTGAGAACTAACAATAAATCTCTCCCTATTTTCCCACCTTTCGGGTAGGATTTTTGTTCCTAATTTATATAGGACCAACTTCGAAGTTATACCCTAACCAATACGTGTCGAAACGTGAACCTCTTCTGTTTTCTTCGTTGGTTAAAAATGGGTATAATTCCAAATAAAGTCCACGTGGGCGTAGGTATATCATGGTGTAGGTGCCAATCTATATCAGACTAGGCAAATACACACATGAATTGGCACCGACCACAAATGTAATGAATTATAAGGTTATTTGTAACTTTTTAGTGTACCTAGGTTTTTGAAGGCGAATTTAGTATCTATTTTGTGAAAAGATGCAAGTATTAGCACCTCATAACAGCCCAAAAAAGGAATTCACCCCCCTCCACCCTTTCCATCCCATCGTTTCGATATTTGTTAACTATCCGTATTAAACAAAAAAAGATTTTTCGAAATCGGCTCACTAACGCCGAAGATATGCTATAGTCCAGAATGCAAACTTTATCAGCCCATTTCACCGCCTAAATATTTTTTTTTTCAAATTTCCTAAAACACGTGTTTCTTTATTTTGTATGTAAAATACATATACAAAGTTTCAGGTTGATCAAAAAATATTTTTGAAATTGTGTGACCTTTAACCCCCCATTTCACCCCTAAGGGGGTTGATTTCTGATAATGTTTTGAAAATGGGACCACCCTCGAAGAATTCCTTAGCAACTGTCATAGAAAAAATCGAAATCGGTTTAGTGACGCCGGAGATATGCGTGATCATACATAAAAAAGAATGCAAACTTTATCACCCCATTTCACACCCTATACATTTTTTTTTTCAAAATTCCTAAAACACGTATTTCTTTATTTTATATGTAAAATACATATACAAAGTTTCAAGTAGATCAAAAAATAATTTTTAAATTATGTGACCTTCAACCCCCGCATTTCACCCCCAAGGGGGTTAATTTCTGATAATATTTTGAAAATGGGACTACCCTCGAAGAATTCCTTAGCAAATGTCATAAAAAAATTCGAAATCGGTTTAGTGACGCCGGAGATATGCGTGATCATACATAAAAAAAAATAAAAAAAAAATATACGCGTCGAATTGAGAACCTCTTCCTTTTTTTTTTTTTCGTCGGTTAATAAAATGAGGAATGGCTCCAAGTGCGTTTAGCGGGTATTTCAGCCAGTGTCAAGTAATTAATAGCAAGGGCAAATTCAATAAATACACATTATAAATAAAAATGGGTGATGACAGTGATAAAGATGGCGGACGCAAAAACTCAATTGTATTAATTTACATAGGTCTACTTTTGTCATAATCATGCCTATAGAGCTTTTGACATAAGAGTTTTATTTTGATATGGAATATCGATCCAATGCATCAAACGTATCCTTGTCCTATTTACCTAGTTACATTACTGTGATACCTTCACCTGTATTGATTACGAAAAGACCATTAAACATTTATTTGAATTGAAAAATAGAATACTCATAAGTACATACATATACTCACGCGTGTATCCCATAGGGGTGGCAGAGACTAACGTTTGCCACATGCAACGATCCTGGAATACCTATTTCACTTCATCCACAGTCGCACATCTTTTCATGCACTTCCGTCGGTTGAGGGTGCTACCGACTTGACCTTTTTGGAAGAGACCGGTAATCTGGTCATGAAAGGTCCTTCTCAGGCGCCCTGTTCCTACACTTCCACTCAAGATCGCCTGATATATTTCTTTCGTCATTATATTATAATACTTATTAGTAATCGCACAAAACAATAGAGGGCTATCCACTAATGTTATTATAAGGATTGAATGCTAGTGGGTTTGCATTGGCGAGATGATGTTACTGCTGGCAGAGACTGGATGTGGAGGGTCGAAGATCGGACTCAGCGGCGTTCACTAGGAGAGGCCTCCAACAGGGAACGAACATAAGCTGGTGATGATGTCGATGTTCCCAAAATCCCCCGACATCTATACAAAGAAATAAAACTAAAGTATGTTTATTATGTACAACAAACACCTTTTTAGTATATACATATGAAAGTATATACAGCAATTTAACAAAAACAAATTTTCTTAAAATATTTTGTATTTCTGCATGTTTGTTTGTTCCAGGTAATCTCGATAAGTCTGACCAGTTTGGACTGGGCACTTACCGGTAGATAGCTGTTGTTATATATACCAACCTAGGCTACTTATTTCTACATGAACGAAATAGCGGACAGAGCTTAGAGGCAATTTACTGATTGACCACTGTTTACATTGTATTTTCTTCTATCAGCAGTTCTTCTACGTCATTCAACAATTGCTAGAAACAATAAATCAATTAGAATTCCCGCCATACATCGCCTGAAACTAGATAATGACTGATTGAAACTGAACAAAGCTGTAATATTCAGCAAACCAATTAATGAGCACTCATTGAAGTCATACATGATCTTTATCACGTTCATCACCCATTTTTATTTATAATCTGTATTTATTGAATTTGCTTTTGCTATTAATGACTTGACACTGGCTGAAATACCCGCTAATCGCAGGTGTAGCCATTCCTCATCCTAACTACAGCCCTTTTAACGTCCCACTGCTGGGCACGGGCCTCCCCTCAATGCGAGGGGGATTCAGGCCATAGTCCACCACGCTGGCCCAGTGCGGGTTGGCAGACTTCACACATCTATCGAGAACTAGACAAGTTCCCTCAGACATGTAGGTTTCCTCACGATGTTTTCCTTTACCGTTTCATAGCAAGTGATAATCTCGGATGATAATGAGATTCGCACATAAATCCCAGAGATGCGAGCCGGAGTTTGAAACTGCACACTTTGATTTGCAAGGCGTGTGTTCGACCACTCGGCTACCACTCATCGTATTCAATTAAATTTCATCATTAGATTTTTTCCCGAAAACAAAAGAAGCACTCCTTTTTCTTACAATAAAGTCTTCGTTTTTCAGCATTTTAAACCTATCTCAATAGAGCAACAAGTATATTGAACAGTATATCAACATAACTATTTAGGTCGTTTTAAATCGGGACCACTAGCAATAAATTCCCTTAGTCACGCTAAACGCTTCCGAAATAAAAGTTTCCATTAACACGGTAAAGCCGGCTAATAACTACGCGTTTATCGAGAACGGATATGCAGTCGCAGCAATACATAAGACATTATGTATTGCTGCAACTGCACATCCGCAGGACACTGTCACGATGTTGAGATTCGTCTTTTTTACCTTAGTTATTCATTTATTTAATTTGTCCTCAATTTGTTTGCCTTAATTTGTTTGGTTTATACCAATGTCAAGTAAATAATAGCATTACTTGACATTGGTATAACCCAAGGGCAATGGTATTAACCAATAGCCTTTGGTTAGCAGAATCGCTAATCAAAGGTTCAGCTCTTCCTCATCTATTTCATTAATTTCGTACAAAAAAAGAAAACATAAGAAAAAACAAAAGATGTACTGTCACTGCACAACCATTCCCGTTAAATGTGTAATCATCGTGCAGGCGGCTCTACCGTTTAAATAGAGCTCGACACAAATAGCTATCTGAATAGAATAATTTGTAAAAGATTGGTCCGAAATACGTTCCTTTTGGCAAACACACTTTAGTGCCTTAGGACGATTATATATTCATAGATAATATTTCTGAAATCATAGCTCTTCCATTCAAATCTAGCTCTACAAAAAGTTCACATCACCCATAGACTAAGGACAATTTTAGGTGTGTCGTTGTCTGGCGGTACTACCGTACCATCGAGTAAACATTTTTTTTTAATTCTGAACACATTTTAAATCATTCGACATTGAATCCGGCTCGGTCCTGTGTAAACCGACTGGTATCGGTGTGATGGCGTTTTTATTGTTCTATATTAATTGGACGTCATAGAACGGTCTTGTTGAAGATGGAAAACACGACGATACTGGTGCCGTCAGTGGCAAGCAATTGTTTTCTATTACCTATATTTGGATGATTCATTAAATGGACGTGCGTTTAAACATCGAACAACTTAAGTAGTCATAAAAAAAACCTTAAAACGATTATGTACAAAATCGTTTTAATTTTACTGCAATCTTCATTATTTATTAATAACTTGAACAAAATAATCCAACCTAGGGATCACCCTGTGCTCAATGACCTCCTGGACTATAAAGTCCAGGCGATCGAGCGCAATGAGGGTGCGCGGTACTGGCGACATAACTCAGGCAACGGTACGTACGGCAAGCGGGAACACCAAATACAATATTTTCTACTACTAGAGTAGTTGCGTGGAAGGTTATTCAACAGTGAACAAAGATCCGACTCATCAATATACAGAATAGTGTGGGAAAACAAATTTAAACTCAATTTGCCACCTTTTCACGCGGTCCAAACTATTATAAAATACTCATGTTGCCTGGTCTGTAATTTTATCATTGAATACTTATTTACTTGCAAATAAATTATATTTTACTGTTGTAAGTGATCACAATTTAGGTAAACTGTGTTGGGGTTTTGTTACAAAAATAAATAAATACTTGAGGAAATGAGTCTAATATTGTCTCCAACTGTATATTGTTATTTTGGCACGTCTCATTATCCATTTTTAAATGCCGAACTCTTTATTACGTTTCTTTGTTTATTACATTTCGCTTCCTAAAGACGATCATTTATATGAATTTTGTGGATTTTTTGAACTATACTGATTATCGGCTTTAGTTTCAAATAAGTTCAATGGCAGGAGTAATATTTTGTTTTCCCTAAAGTAACTATTAAGCCGCGGGCACACTGGGGCCTTGAACATTGAGCGTTTTGTACGAGTCAATACAGTTTGTTTTAATATTAGCAATAATTTTGACGCGCACTTTTTGACACCCCTGTGTGTATTGGCGTCAAACTCGTATAATAAAAATATTATACCATTTTAATATCCTTTCTTGATGATCCTACCATAAATCCCACCATCAATTAGCATTTATTTTGGTATAAATGCTAGTCACCAAGATTAATCTTTCCAGCTATTTTCCGATACGATTGAGGCCGTTTCAACTGTCACAAGGTTAAGAAATTATCGCATTATAGTAATTCTATTATACAAAATAAAATATTCATTAGCGCCCCTCACGAGTTTAAACATTGTTTTCGAATTTCTCAGTTTATTTTGGTGCGAAAATATTATAAAAAATACATACAACGTAAATGAGAGTTCGTGTTGGATGAATAGTTGGCATTTGGCATTGAATCAAATGTTCGACAGACAAGTGATGTGAAGTGGACTTTAATGGCTTTGCATGAGATAAAATTGGATCAAGAATTTATATTATTTTATAGACACCACATATGTAGTGCTAGTCATGTGTCTACTAAGGAATGATTTTCTGTTTATTTAAACATAACAAGTAGACATGGTCATTACATTTATTTAATGGCTATGACTACTTTATCAGCTGTATACTCTCATGAAACAAGTGAATTGAGAAGAGTACATAATTTGTATGGAAATTTGATATACGGGAGATAAAAACAATATTAGGTCCATAATTTAGTTTTTTTCATGAAAATTATAGTAAAGGAGACGGGGATCTCTGGGCCCAATTGTAATAAGTTGAGATATGGTTTAAAAAAAGCGGTATTTTTTTCTGTTTCAAAATATAAAAAAATCAGCTCAATTCACAATCATAAAAATAAGTTTATTTCACTGAAGAAATAGAGTACCGATTATAATAATCGATTAATGTAAATGATCACAATTGAACATAAAATACTTGATTGATTCAATCAAAATGAATAAATACATTGTAATAATTAACAATAAAAAACTACAATTAATATAGTAAATAAATGTGTGGCGTCCGCGTTTCCGAACGCTCCACAAAATGTTGACGAACGAGTTTCCGAACGCCCCAGGCAGAGTGAGCACGTTCGGTAGCTCAAAAACAAATTGTGATATTAATGGTTAAGCACATAATTGTATTCATTTTAATATATTAGTATACACTAAAGTGGTTGAATTAACACCAAAACTGTATATTAAAACAAAATAACAATCACAGTTCAAAAATCAGCTGATTAGTATCTAGGTTGTTGTCACTTTGTTGAATAACCACACTTTTACTAAATCTCTTATAATTCTGCTCTCAGATTTCCAAGATCAGCAAAATTTTTGGAGATGGTTTGATAATATATAAGCTCTTAATTGACACCACTCTCATATTTTTACAACTGGGCCCAAGAATGTATGAAAGCGTATCCGTCTCCTTTCTGAATCTATGAAATTTTCTATATACGCGTAAATGAATGTTTATACAATTAGCATCCCGAAATTCTTATTTAAACATCTACAACTGTTAGGACTTTCTCTGACCATCTCATCTTTGATTACAGTCGTGGTGATACACGTACTTGTGTATGAATTGGAATCTAGTTATTTTTCCGTATCAGACATACCGCAGACAGTTTGCATAAGCCAAGTTCTATTGCATCGTGTCCAAATTAGTTTCAACCAACTCTACCACAGGAATTTCGCCATCAAATGATGGATATACGCTATATTAAGGTCCAAATTCGGATAGTTAAAGTGTTGTTAACGTGTTCAGGTAAGCGAAGTGGGACGAAGCACGCGTTGAATGCTGCTCCGACCTTGCTTACCACGTGCTCGAGTCGTGTCACTGTACTCTACCAAGCAAAAATGAAGCGAACTCCAATCAGGATTTAGAAACAAGTTTCATGTTAAAATACACATTATTTATTGTAGAGCCTGTTGTAGACATATTTCTTTTAATACTTAAGTGCTAAAAGTTTTTGAACGCAGTTGTAAATAAGTTTACTAAAGTTTTAGAGTTGAAATTAAAGTTTTTGTTACATACTTATCAACATCGCAGATTATAAATAACACAAGTTTAACTAGTACAGTCCAAGTTTGTGCATTTTAAATTTGAATAGAAATTAGTTAATTATTGTAACTATCATTGTATTTTTTTAATTTTAGTTATTTAAAAAAAACGATTTCTACGATGCTCTGATCTTTTGTGTGCTGTTCTGTTCATGTTTAACTAATAACACCATTATTATTACGCTACCTTGTATGGGGTTAAGTAATAAGTAGCCTTGAATAACTGGGGTACTTCTTTGTACTCTTAGTACAATGTAATTATGAGGTAACTGCTAAATATAGTAGGTCACACAGATCTACACTAACATGATGTATTATATCGAGGGGTAAAAGAATATTTCACTTTAGCGACACTTTTCAATATTGACTTAAATGGATTCAGCTGATTTTTCTGCGTCGAATAAGTATGCTCTCTTGTAAAGTTAAAATAATGTCGCTTAAGTCAATTAGCCTTTCACCCTTTGCTTTTGTTAAAATAGAGCTAATGCCTCAAATATTAATCTTATAAAAACCGGCTAAGTGTGAGTCTGACTTGCGCACGAAGGGTTCCGTACCATTATCTATAAAAACGGCAAAAAAAATTACGTTTCTTGTATGAGAGCCCCCTTAAATATTTATTTTATTTATATTTTTAGTATTTGTTGTTATAGCGACAACAGAAATACATCATCTGTGACAAATTCAACTGTCTATCTATTACGGTTCATGAGATACAGCCTGGTGACAGACGGACCGACGGACGGACGGACAGCGAAGTCTTAGTAATAGGGTTCCCGTTTTACCCTTTGGGTACGGAACCCTAAAAAATTATGTTCTTAAGTATCAGTAGCTTATTTATAAGTTTTACGTGAATTCAACACTCGCTAGACGCGAGAATCGACGATAAAATTAACTGTAAATTGAACAGAGCCATTATTTTGGTCACACGAAAACTAAAACTTTGTCAGATTAAATTCGGATAGATTGATTACGTAGACGCTTGCGACTATAGATGCCTAACGATGATAAAACCCATGGCAGTGCTCCAGTTAAGATTTGTGACTTTTAGTTACCATACGAATACGCATTAGGATGTCAATACTACTTACTAAGTAGTTACTTTTGAGTGACTTAAGGGTAAATAATGATATTTAAAGTTTGGTAACTAGGTAAGTAAGTAAAAAAATTACATAAAATGTGACGCATTCGCGAGTGTGGGCAATCGGAGGTGCGCGGGCGCAGCACACGAAATAGAAAGCAACACTAGTGGGTCGATGAACCCCGCGACCGTTTGGTGCGGACACCGCAGTGCAGCCATCCCGCAGATTTTGCCATACGCAGTGTAAGCAAATTTAAGATAGTTGTACGACATTGTAGAGTTCGGGAGAACACGCAAATACCTCCCTTATTTGCATCCCCTGGAAAATATCATGACAATTTATTTTATTTTACGCTGAAATATGTATTGCATCTATTTAATAAGTATCTTATGTAACCTACAAATTGGGTTAAGATTTCTTTGTAAAAGTGTGAACTTGTATTTTTTACCAAACCTCACTTTGTACTCGCTTGATTTACAGTTTTTACAGAATCAAAATACACGTCAGGAGGCATAGTGTACCTCTACCTATCCTTTATGGGTATTAAAGCGTGATATAGCACGTGTCATGTCGCATTGCTGACGAAAATCTACGCATTCGAAGATTTGCGAGGCGCGTTTGAGACCAACAAAATAGAAAGTAACAAGGCCGAGCATATTTAACTCGCCTGTGATCTTGAGTCACGGGCGCGACGCGGACCTTGCAGCTACTAATCAAAAGGGAGACAGCACTTTTAAAATACATCAGACACGTGGGTTTGTAACCAAAGATTACTTAGGACTCTTACATTTTACCCTTGAGGTCGTGAGCGTCTGGGGTGTGGGCCCCGGACGCTCTTAAGTAGACGATGACCCTGAGGAGGACGGCGGCGAGAGGTGGTCTCTCGCCGCTGTATGCACTGCGAGGGTGCAGGGGGAGCGAACATCTGCTCCCCCCGAGACGAACACAAAGGGCACAAAGCTCGGGAGCGAGGCACAGAGGGATACCGGTGCGTTACGGTAGGAGATCCCGGAGTCCCTCTAACGTGTCAAAGACGGCCACCGGGGAGGTTTTAGTGGGTAAGAATCTCACATATCTCAGTCTTCTCCCACACAGAAGACTGGGAATCTTTCTGAAGATTTCCTCCCGGTCAACAAAAAAAAAAGACTCTTACATTTATGACTTAAGACTATTTAAGTAACCGACAGTGACATTTAAGTACTAACCACCAAAAAGAAACCTGTAGGCAATTTTGAGTAATTTCAATCCCTTTACAAACTAGTCTTACAACATTATTCTACAGTATGATAGTGTATTGTATTGCCGGCGTGAGCTGGTGAATTCAATTTATAATTTCATATTTCTATACAATAATGAGACACTTAGTTCAGACGATTGTCTAGAAGCCCTCTTCAGTTACTAAATTGCTCAATAGGAGATGTTACTGAAATTTGCAAAGGCTTAAGGAGTAGCTGAATTATAAATTGGATCAAATAATTCATTGAAAATAATAGTTTTACTTGCTTATTTTTTCCACAATTTAAAACATGACGATTGGCAGCGCGTGAAAATGTAACAAGTTCATTGAAATTTATTTCCATTTTAAGTGAGCCATATTCCAATACCGTGGTTAATTTGACTACAGATATACCTACACTGTTACTAAGTAGCTTATTCTATACCACAATTACTTATTTCGTACAAAGCTCGTTACGTTTCGATCGTAGTTAAATGTTTACGACCTCATAAAAACTTTATTCGGTGTTATGGAAATGTTACTGTTGAATAAAGAATATTGTTTCGTTCTGAATGATTAGTCAGTTTTTTAACGTAAAATATATGCTCAAATTTGAGTAACTTACTACTAGTAACTAATTTATTACGACTGGATGAAAGATTGGACCAGAAGTCTGTGTACTTCTGTACAGATTGATAATATAGCAGAATAAAGGTATACCGTGGATACCGATATGTAGAGTAAAGACTGAAAAGATTTTAATGAAAAACTTATGGCTTCTCTATATCCTATCCTATATCTATATATATAATGAAATAATTAAGTTGCTATTTCAAGTTATTAGATGCATAGTATAACCACAGTGACATAATTACACATTATAAAGTCTGGGGCATACCGGGGCGAACGATTGAACTTGATTTTATTATTATCTATGTGTTTAGTATCAATACACCTAGTTTTGTATCAATATATACTACTACTACAGCCCTTTTAACGCCGGCCTCCCCTCAATGCGAGGGGGATTCGGGCCATAGTCCACCACGCTGGCCCAGTGCGGGTTGGCAGACTTCACACATCTATCGATAACTAGTTGCCTCAGACGTGCAGGTTTCCTCACTATGTTTTCCTTCGCCATTTCATAGGAAGTGATAATAATAATCTCGGATGAAAATGAGATTCGCACATAAATCCCAGATCGCAATATGTATAGAATTAAATTTCTGTGTTGGAAAGCAATGACTAAATAAAGAGGGCAAAAGGTATACGAACAAAATCATCGTCCCTCAAAATTCGCGTTGAAAAATTTCGTTGAAAAATTAGGTTTTTTCTCTTCGTTATTTTATTACAGTTCGATTTGTTATTGGTTCGGTCGCATTGACGCGCCTGTGAGCACACAGTTTTATAGGGACAAGATATGCGACAAATGTCTATTTTAAGCGAGTGTTATTCATTCTGACGGAAATACCCTGACCTATCTTTATCTGAACAACTGCGATGTTAGATGTTATATAGAGTTTCCTTGTACAAAGGTGACTAATATCGAGGGGTGAAAGAATAATAGTGTTTTTTTTTAAATTTAATCATATTAATTAAGCTATTCTCAATGTTTTTTTTTCTAACTTGGCGGACGTACTTTTTTATAAAATTCTTATTTGAATTTTAAACAAAAGCATTTATGTAAAGTTATGATACATTTACCGTGAAATATTGTAGAAGGTTTTGTACTTAAAGTGTCATAGTGGAGGTTTGTCAATGGATTGTAATATATATAAATAAATATGAAAGCTAATACTATATTAAAACTTATTATATCAAAGAGATATTAGAGATATCTTCCCCCTTACCACCTGTCTTGCAATGTATTAAAATTACTTTCAGTTTTTAACAGTTAACTCAGTACACAGTCTATCAAAAATTTACACTTAGGATGTAAACAAAAATACTTTAAGAGGTAAGGATCTTTATTATCTCAACATTTGACATTTCTACACGACAAATTCTGTGCGTGACTTTGACTTCTACGTACGTTGGATTGTCTATGTCAAGATGTACAAGACAGAGACATAGATAAAGACAATGGGACTATTTTCGGCCATAAAAGTACATATTTTTTTTGTCGTACATTATTCATGAAATCTGTAAATTAAGGTGTTAGTAATTATTTCATGTAAGTTCGAGTTTTGGCGTTTGTTATCATAAGTAAAAAAATGCAAAGTCTATGTGTGCGGAATAAAAGAATGTGCGCTTAGGCAGTCGGTGTGTATGACCGTTAAAATAATTATGCAAGCAAGCCTGTGAGTTGCAAGTCGACGGCGAATAGACGACCAAACAGCCGCGAACGAGGGCTCCGACGATAGTGTTGTATGCTTCGAGGTCATTCGATTACCGATATCGATGTAATCTTTCGTCAATCTATAAAGTCAACCTATGACATCCTGTGGGGCGACTGGAGTTGTTACCGTGTGATAAATATCAATTTCATAAATAAACAAAACCTAATCTATCATAATAATAAAGCGACTAAGGAATAGATACAAATTTGTATACTTACCTAATATTACATTAAGTACTACCTTCATAACATAATTAAGAATTGAATACGTTTAGAACCTATAAAACGCAGATGTTGATTAGATTGATTGATTGATTTTAACGATTGATGGTAAATACGGAGCTGGGACCGAAAGTACATCGGCGAAATGAGGGTGTACTGCAACACGCTTCTTACTTACCCTTCGAAGAATACAGGCATGATGATGTATTGTAACATAGGTCGGTATCTTTATTTATAAATGTGCGAAAGGTCTTTCCGCAGTTGGATCTGAGCCAATACTTTAGGGCAGTGTTTGTTTACCAAACTGTCAACACCTTAGACGTAATGTAATAGGTGAGTATGACCATTTATTTTAATTATAGGCTTAAGTAATGAGAGACCTGGCGCTAGTATGCTCTACAAACTGATAACTCTAATTACATACAAATTATAGTTACTAAAAACAAAATATTATGTACCTACTACTATTTTGTTCTTAACGGTGAAGGAAAACATCGTGAGGACCGGGGGCCCGATTTTCATGCGATCGACATTCGTCTCGATTCGAGATATCTCGAAACGACACGTCGATCGCACGAAAATCGGGCCCCAGGTGCTGCACCGAGGCAGGGTGGGCTATGGCCTGAATCCCCTTCGTATTGAAGGGAAGCCCGGGCCCAACAGTGGGACGTGAAAAGGGCTATAGTAGTAGTAGTAGTACCTATTGATTCAATTGTCACTAGCGCAGCCTGTCCCTATTAATTTAGCTTAAAATATAATTTCCACTAAAATTGTGTGTCCCATTAGCAATATCTGGGTGTATAGTTATGTATAATATGTATCTATGTTAACTTAGTCGTTCGTTAATACTAATTAAGCCTATCGACATGGTGTAACTTACATCACTATCGCACACATTCGTTCAAGTTTCAATTGTCTGCAGTGGAAATTTCCACGATAAAACATCTAACCTTCGAATGTACTGCTCGCACACGGCTAACTTTGCATATTTCCCTCTCACTCCCACGGAATCAACGCAGACACTCTGACCTAACCGGTTTGGACCGTTCCAACTTATGGTCTCGCTTATATATCCGTCTCATTCACGCCGGACAAGTTATCGTTCTATTTTACGAATAGCTCTGTGGTATGTATACTTCTCCGTCGTCGGCCAAATGATTTTTGTTACCTGTCTTTCTCTAGAGACTGAATGAAGCAGAATTTGTTGTCTTGATGCAGAGCTACTGCCTCAAATCCAACAAAATACTACGGACACGTGCTCGTGAGGTTAACGACTGATACAGTTGATAACATTGAAAATAAATAAATAATTGAGTCATATGACTATTATTGTGAGCAGAGAGTCCTTTTTTTGATGGTCATAATGAACGTTTTTACTTTTCTAACGGAGTACTGCTATGAACTAAGAAAAGGTGTATGTTACATTAGGTAGATGAGTAAAAATCTGATTAATTACTAAACCTTTAGTAGAATGATGAAGAAGAAATCAGATGTAGGTACATAAGTAATTAGTTACCTACCTGCTTATCTAAAATAAATTTACACAAATCAGATCATTGGTAGGCAAGTACAGTGCATTCATGAAATATTTTCAGATATGTTTATAAACAGAACGCCCTGAAAGGCCGTTGGTTTGGCCTCCATATTATATTAAAACTCGCTCGAAGTGAATTGCAATCCAATTGTAGCTAGATGGTGGCTCTACATTTGCCAACTGTATCCATTGACCATACATATATAGCTCTAACTGTTTGGGGGTAAATACTAATAATATGGGCCTAAGTAGGGTGCTTAAGTACGGTACGTAGGTGGGTACTTGTGACATATGAGTTCAGTATGTTTTTTGGCATTGGAATAATATTTTTTCTTTATATAATCCGAGTAGGTAGAGGTTGTAGATAGCTTACAAATGAACTTGCCACACATAGCACAGTTGCAATCCACAAACGTATTTTTTTTCAGTAATGTGTTATCGTTAAGAATTGAACGCCAGTAGATGTGCACTAACGAGAAACAATAATGGCAATAATGAAATACTTCAGAAAGTCTTGTCGCATCTTTAAAAGTATAGAGACCCATTTTGAAATTTTAGGATTTTGACTATAAATCTTAAAGGGTCGTTCTAACGACAATTTTTCAACAACATTATTTTTGAGTTAGGTCTATATAGTCTTAAAGATGCGTTATGTGGGTTAAACAGATTTTTTAATAGACTTCAAGAAAAGGAGGAGGTTCATAATTGGAACCGTAAGTATTTTTTTAAATATTCCGTTGTGTTTCTTTATGGATTCTATGATTCTACTGGAGTTAATCGCGTAAAGCCTCCGAACGAACTCTGTGTTAATATGCATATAGTTTGAATTTCTGCGGTAAAAACCACGCCTTTGCATTCGCTCGCGCTGTCAGTACTATTAAGTTGAATAATGAGCTTTACCAATCAGTCAATACAGTTTGTTTTGGTATGGCCAATAATTTTACGCGCGAGGCTCAACGCTCCAGTGTGCGGCAGGTTAAAGAGCATCGATGGCCCGCTATTGTTATTGTTATGTATCGCCAATATATTACTGACATCGGTAACGAGGGTCACGTACGTCACTAGCGTCTCAGAGACGCCAGATATTTTAAAATTACTCGCACCGGACTCTCATCGATGCTTCATCATGCCCATAGTTATTCACGACACGTTCCTCCCGACACGATCACCGCCCTCCTCGACCCGGGCGTTGAGAGGGCCACCAACACACCTACACCAGCCTCAAACAGACACCGATCTCGCCGGCGAGGTCGAGGAACCCCCTCTTCCGCTCGTAGGTGCATCTTTGCACCTAGGAGCGCAGTCACTACCTTTCCCCTCAAGGTAACTGCCCAAGCCGAGGTCGTGCCCCCTGTGGCGCCCTTGAGCTATTTGCCACCCCTTTCCGCCCTTAAGGCCTTGGTTGGAGTGCACTCTGCGCTCGCCACTCCTCCGGTAAAGCTGTAAAGGCCACATCACGGCCAACAGTGTAAGTCCTTCAAAAAAAAAAAAAAAAAAGTTATTCACGACACAACAGGACGCGTGACGAGAACTCACTCGTAATTGTTTAGCTAAGGGATACTACTAAAGACGAGTCTTATAACTACAACAGATCTGAATATTTGGTACTTAATTACGATACTATGTGACACCTATATCTAATTTTGACAATACTTAAACTACTTAGTATAAGTAATATTTGGGGAACGCGTATTGAGAGAATACTTAATACGGTTCACCAAATACGCGAACCATGATCGATAAGTATTGAGACTAGGTGACATAGGTATTTGGATCATGTATTTTTAAAGACTAGGAACAGGTGCGACTAGTATTAAATTTACCTAGTGTACTTGCCATACTAGCCTTCTAGATAGCCCATCACTAGAGAGTACGTGGAATATGGATTTGTGTAGAATTGCTGAAATTCTCGTGCTGTCCACTGAAATGGAAATAACTACTAGTAAACATAAATATAGCGTGACGGCAGTACCTACATGCGGTAACTTCATTACTTGGCACAGAGTTTTGTTGATCCCGCGCCCGTGAAACTATAAATATATTTGATAGAGTTCACATCGAGACATCCGCCTGTGTTTCTATTGCTATAATAGGCAATATTACAAAATGAATACGAACTCTTATAGTGTTAATACATAACTATAATATACCTATAATTATTTGACAGTTACTACAAAAAAATCTCAAAACATGTTAGTAAGGTTGCTTTAAGATTTGGTGATAGGTATCAATCACCGTAGTATCACGATACGAACTGGCTAGTTCGATTTATGGCCGGAATCTCCCTCCTATTAAAGGGGAGTGTGCCTAGTGCATGGATAATGCCAATAGAGTTGCCCCTATCATCAACTAGAATCATAGACAATATAGCCTGCTCCAAGTACGCTCCGATCTTTGGCTTTTGTACAATGTTGTGACCAAAAATACGTTGACGTAGTGTGGGTGCACTGCAATGCACTTCTGCCATCCCTTCGAGGAATTCATGCGTTATATTATACTATGAGAAAGGTTTTGTTCAGAGTGCATATTTTTTATTTCAGTCCATTGTCTGCCAAGTTCAAATGAAAGTTCTTTTTATATTCAACATCATCATCATCATCATCACGCCTGTATTCCCCGAAGGGGTAGGCAGAGGTGCACTGCAGTGCGCCCACACTTCGCCGATGTATTTTGGTCCCAATGTAATAGGGGGCAGTCCCAATGTAATAACTTTATATTCAACAGTTTTGAGTTAATTGAAAAATTGCATTTAGAAACGTACAAAGTAATTATTCTTCTTCTGTATAATAGTCATTTACAGTGTAGTGTAAATTTAACTGATAATAAGGCCTTACAAGAAAATAAGCTATGTAGATATCTACCTACCTTCCCCACAAATGCAAAAACTATTTACCCTGAGCATTTAACATTAGGAAGGAACTAAATAAAATAAAAATACCTACGGTCTTCGGCATACCTAGTTCAAGATAAAAGCGTCTAACTAAACTTGATTCTCTGTGAGTATAACAATATATAAGGTAAGTAGTTAATTTATTACCTACCGTACTTCTACTGTACTATACGTGAAATTTCAAATGGTTCAGCAGTGCTCACGGTTTTATCGTTATCATAAACGTTAATACTATTGCCAAGGTATGGGTTCGACAAGCCACGTTATTATGCCATGAAAGTGAATTTTACATAGGTGTAATTCTAGAATTTGTAATCTTTGTAGTTACTAGCGCCATCTTGTGTGGAGTAGCATAAGATTAGAAACTTTTTGTACTTTTCAATAGATGGCACCACTTTGGTATTAATGTAAGTAGGGTTAAAATATATACATTTGGGTTTGAATTCATTTAATGTCAACTGGTACTGGTGTAAATGTTGTCATGTGATACCTCTAGATGGCAGTATTTACAAATTATTTTCCAATTATTTAATAATGGGAAATTAGGAAAGAACAATGCAAATGCTCTGTAAATAACACTGGTGTAAAATTTAATTCATTATACCTACTCCATGTCATGTAATTTTGGAGAATTCAACGATAGGTACATAGGTACCAAATACCAAATAGTTAGATTTTAATAAAACCTATCTTAATTTGTAATTACTAATTCGCGTCTTTTTATTATTGCTCTGATTGTTCCGTAGCCAAAGGGTAAAACGGGAACCCTATTACTAAGACTTCGCTGTCCGTCCGTCCGTCTGTCACCAGGCTGTATCTCATGAACCGTATAGTTAGAGTGGAAATTTTCACAGATGATGTATTTCTATTGCCGCTATAACAACAAATACTAATAATACAAACCGAATAAATTAAATATTTAAGGGGGCTCCCATACAACAAACATGATTTTTTGCCGTTTTTATAGATTACGGTACGGAACCCTTCATGCTCGAATCCGACTCACCGGTTGGCCGGTTTTTATTTTGGGTAAGAAAATATGTTTTAGGTGTTGTTATCTCCTTTTTAGCTAGACTTTAAATACATGCGCACCAGCAGAGAACGAGGAAGAAAAGATCCTTATGTACAATGTCAATCCTTATGTACATCTTTAGAGAAGCTTTTCGATTGTTCCAGAAATAATTTCTGATAAGCCTTTAGTCAGTACCTAGAATGTTTACAACATTGTAAGTATTTGATAAGATTAGTATCTACATAGTTCCATAATGAGTTGTTATATACCTACACTAGCGGCCCGTCCTGGTTTCACACGGGTGGACATTTTTATTTTGTCACATTTTTACCTTAAAGCTTCACTTTACACTATGTTGGCAGTTGTATTTGTAGGTGGCAGCAAAACCATATTGATTTTCAGGAGATCCTACTCGAGAAAGAGCAACATACAATTTCCCATGAGAAAGGCACTCTTTCCTTACGCAAAACCCTCTCCCGCACTTCGGTGCCCGCTCTGTCGCCGCGTTGCTCGCTGCGTTTCGTGGACCTTCTGGCGCGTCGTCCGCGGCGGCGTGTATTTTTTTTGTTTATAATTGACATTTTTAATTTCGTAATATCTTTTGAATGGAATGACCGATTTCAATAATTTAAAAAGTAATCGACAAGTATTGAATCAGTCTTGAATACGAAATAATTTATTTGGATAAGAATTAGTACAAAGGTATGGATAACACGGTCTGATTTTGAACGGCATTTCTGTCAACATTTAAAATGTAAAAAAGTAGTTATAGTAACAAAACTACAGAAGTTGGATATATGGTCTCGCGGACTTTTTTGTAGACATTGATGTGTTCTATAATATTGTAGAACATTCTTTTGTTCTATCATCAATACTTTCCGCAGCGTATGCGATGAAAGACATTTTACAGCTAAATTTTTTACACCTTGGGTTGGTTTTAGTAAAGATTTCTAAGGATCTCTATTTTTTTCTAGTAATAAATATAGCCTATGTTACTTAGTGATAATATAGTTTTCTAACGGTAAAAGAATTTTTGAAATCGGTCCAGTAGTTTTTAATTATATTCGTAACATACAAAAATACAAATATACAAATCTTTCCTCTTTATAATATTAGTATAGATATAGATAGTATAGATATAGATTATTGCAAATTCACCCTTCAAGGTATTTTGCAATTATTATCAAATCAACCTAACTATATCTCCTAAAATTATCTATCTACTTATTAATAATAATGGTAAGATTGATGCTTGAGTAGGTGTATCTTTTACCCCGGTAGCGTTTATACGCTGCATTGCATTATTAAACTATCAGACCTTTATAGGTCTGATAGTTTAATAATGCAATGATGTTTTACACCATGACGCCTTGATTCCGTGACGGGATAGGCAGAGGTACGCAACGGATCCACTTTCACACAGTTTCGGGAAAAACGTGCAAATTCCCTCACAATATCTCTCCATGCAACAAACGGAAATGTATGAATAAAGTTATTATATGAATAAAACTATAACATTAGCTATAATGTAAAGATGAGATCTCAGAGCACTTACAATAAATAGAGGGACTGTAGACTGTAGGTAGTAACTGGTAACTTACTTAGTGAGTTTATGTAAAAAAAAAAGACGTGTGGCACTCGGAGACTGCCGCGGTAAAGCTATTGCATAGCATTTTTATCAACTTATGCAATTAATAAATGCACTTTGTTTATTCATATGCATGCGCAGTAACGCCGATACAACCAATGCCACCTAGAGGCGAGTTGCTGAACTAAAGAGACAAGCGTGATACTTCAAAAAGTCATTAAAAGTTCTGCTATTCATCGATAGATGGCAAAACTAAAAAGTATCACCGCTGTGCCGGTCGGAGTGGGGGGTGTTAGGTTATTTTCGTTACGGAATTTCTGGATTTGGTTTTCACGCTCAAGGCCCGCGATAGAAGCTATGCAATAGCTTAAAAATAAGTACAAATATATCTTTATTTAATATAGAGCATTAGCCCTGCGCCGGCTTTCCGGCGTTTAAGGGCGTATAAGGCGTATAAGGGCGTCCAGACGTGTCCATATTTTTTTGGACAATACCAAAATCTCTGTAGGAAATTTAACATTAATATGAAAAATAATGCGACACGTGTTTCGCCTCTCAACAACGCATCCTCGGGACGGTTGGGCTGCGACTGAGCCTATTTTTTTAGATTCAATTGTTCTGCGGAGGATTGCTCATAGTTAGGGCCCATGACTTATGACATACTGACTCTCGACTGACAGGGAGTTCGGTCTTGTTGGTTTCCTCTATTATCGATCAAATGTATTTGATTTATAATTCTAAACAATTCCGAGGGTGAGTGGTAGGTCCTTTTCTCTACTATTGTATTAACAATGGATTTCCGCAATATTACGCCTGATTCCATCAATTATTTTGGATACCGGATAGTAATTCACTATCCAGCCGGATACTGGATAATAGTTCAGTATCCGGCCGGATACCGGATTGTAAAATAAAAATAATTATTTTACACAGGACAATCTTATGATTATTAGGTATTCGTTCACCACAATTTGCCACTAGTTAATTTTGAGTACCTAGGTACTAAATTAATTAATAAAACAATCATTTTTGACGTACGATTATAAAAATAATCGGTGTCCACCTATTGTGTTATGTTACAATAGGTGGACACCGATTATTTTTATAATCGTACGTCAAAAATGATTGTTTTATTAATTAATTTAGTACCTAGGTACTCAAAATTAACTAGTGGCAAATTGTGGTGAACGAATACCTAATTATCCGCATTTGTTGGTAAGAGGCGACTCCGCTCAGCTTCGTATACTAGACCAGCTTCTGAACTGACGAGCCTTTCGCTGTAAACGCTACTGCCTGGTGCTGAAAGATATATTCAAGTAAACCTTGAAAACTGATGCAAATTAACTAACCACCAAATGTATGGCGACAACCACTGCTATTATCTTTTGCCACTTCATTGAAACAGTTCCAAAAAGTATCATGAGCTTCACGTGTGAAGTTGGATCCAGTTTCTTCTTCTTTCATCCGTTTAGCAGGTGTTGAAAACGGCGATCATCTGTTACTGACAGAAGATTTGTCGTAAGTGTTTTTCATACACTCTATCATGATTTTCAATCGGGCTTTTTCAGTTTCAAGAACTCCTAAATAGTCTGGATTTTCATAGTAATTTGTATGCCGGTTCGATTTCTTGTACGCGTTGAATTGCGATGTATTGGTAGTCGCGCCATCTAGTGACGATTAACGGAAGTAGAGCTTTTGTGGCGAGATAAGGTGGAGAGGGTGTGTTCCTTTTCTGTAGGGTGATTTTAAAACACTCGGAATCGAATTCGGAAACGGAATCGAAAACTTTGAGTTGTCGATTCCGTTTCTGACGGCATGAAAAAACGCGATTTTGAATAGCGGACGGAAGGGCCAATTGGAAAGTTCCGACGTCGGAAAGATTGTGTGCGTTTACAAAGAACGTTTAAAAATGGTAGATATAAAATTCGATTACAAAACAGTTATTAATACGAATTTTTTGGGCCAAAAAGTCTTATATAAAAACACTTATCATAATTATAAAAATGGAAATTGATTACTTATTTAAATTATCGATTTAAAACTTACTCTCCTTTATTATTTTTGGTTATAACGAACCTCGAAAATTTTTACTGATACGTCAAAGTGAAAGTAAAGGGTAACATCACGACTTTGAAACCACGAAGTTTCAGAGCGTAGGTTTATCCGACGAGAAATGTCAAAAATCGTCGGGTACGGAAATCAAAATAGCGATGGCTGGATTCCGTGACGGAAAGATCCGATTCCGTTTCCGAATTCGATTCCGAGTGTTTTAAAATCACCCTGCAGCAGGTGGCTGGTGAGCTGGTGAGGGTTCGCCACACACTTTTACAATAATAATATCATGGGCGCGTTAAGGCAAGTTGCGGCATGGATTTAAATGTTTTTATTTCCTATTTTATATGGCTTATAGGCATCCTTTTGGAGAATACTCGGATACATAGGTAATTATTTATCCTGCATCAGTAGGTATAGCTGTACAAAGCTGGTGGCCTTGTCTCCAACTCTCCACTGTATGTCATTTGTTACAGACAAATCAAAATTATTGTTCCCCACAATCTCGATATTCTCACATCTAGTAGGTACAAAATGTTGACGTACTGAGATCCTATTGGCTTGGAAGATTACATATGTTTATAAATTATAGCTTACGAATTATGCTATTCTGACAATAATACTGTGAAGTTTCAGCAAACCCCGTTTAGTAGGTTTAGCGTGAAAGCGTAACATCCATCCATCCTCACAAACCTTGGCATTTATTATATTAGTAGGGTAGGATAGGGTGTGCTAACCACCACATACAGAAAAATACACTAAAATTTAGTAGTTTTAGTGTATTTTTATAGTACTATGTTAAGAAAAACAAAACGATAGCATATTCTAAGTAGGCTTTTATTTTCTTGGAACGAGTTCCATGTCCAACAATTTCGATTTAATGACGATCAATACTGACGTGAATCCGATTTTTAAGCCTAACTAGCTTCTACCCGCTACTTCGTCCGCGCACACCTCGATTATTCAATATACTTAAATAAATTAATGGTAAAAAATTATGGTATACCATTCAGTTGATACTGATGCAAACGTCAAAGTATTATTTCAGTCTTGTGAAATACCCTGTATAAGCGAATCGTTGCAACTCTAAGCGTGTAATCTACGCTTTAGTCGCCGTTGCAAGAATGTCACACCCTCGGCCGAGTATCAATTACATCATATTAGAATTAGGAGCGATGCTGGCCGCCCGCCAGCTGATTTCCCCAGACAACTATTGGCCGGCCATCAATCTAATCGAACACGTGGCTGTCGGCGGCTACTTATAAAACTTGTTGGATCCTTATTCACGAGACAATAGAAATTAGTAACGATATTTTGATTACCATAATACATTACTACTTATTTGTAAATTTCAGATTAGACTACTTGGCTAACTTTTAAGACGATGAAGTAAATTTGTATGAGGACGCTAAGCTAAAGCTAAAGCCTTTAAACCTAAAGCTTTTAAAAGGACTTTCTGTATCTATTTACATCATTGTTGTGTACTTAAGTTGTTTATAAATTTAAAGGAATTATAAAATATTAAAGTAAGCACGTTTTTAGAAAACATAAAACAGTCGGCTGTGTGTCCGCATATTTAAGCTTTGCGCCCACAGGCGCGTCAAAGTTCGCTCAACCAATTTTTCCATACTAAAACGAACTCATAGAAAAAGCTCATTTATTCATCAAAATGGTGGGCGCGTGCCTTGTGCCAAAGAAATACATAATTTAATTTTATCAGCTCAGAGCGCAGTTTCAAAAAAAGTCAAGCCCGGGGCTTGATAGGTTCATAATAAATGTATGGGAAACGACGAGGAACGTGCGCGAAGCAGCTGCGATGTGGCGGGGATGTCCTGCTCGTCCCCAGAGACGCCCCATATGCGCGCCAACAAATCGCCTATTTTATTACCATCTTCAAGACAAATACTATACTGAAAGTCCGAAATCGAAATATATGCCCATAATCACCGATATTTATCGGACACCTGCGTGTATGCGTGTATTAACAGATACGATATCGAAATGACCAAGTATTTAGATTAATTTTTGTTATAACCCCTCACATTTGTATACCGCTCCTCAGTCGGTGTTAATCGTTCGACAAGTAACCACTATGACACTTTTACAAATACAATTAAAAATACGATAAGTTAACATTAAATTAGTGAATGACAAAATGAAGTCCTTTGTTGCGTTTTTAGTTTTTTTGACACTCTTGTGCAATGTCAAAGCGAGATGTAAGATGCGTGGTGAGTGCTACGAAGTTAACGGACACATTAAACCCTGCCCCGTGGATTATGAAGCGCTGCCTCTTATTGAAGGCCTCTCACCCGAGGAAGCAGAAGAGGCCCTGAAAATCTTCGCTAACAGATGTCCGACCCAAGTTCTTGATGAGGAAGGCAACCGATTGCCCAATGATCAAATACTAACCTGCTGCGATTTGCACCAAATTCGAAGGATGTCTGAAAGTATGACGCTAGGCGAAGGTGTTCTCGGTCGTTGCCCAACGTGCTTCAGAAATTTTGCACGACAAATTTGTGAATTGAACTGTTCACCAGACCAATCTCGTTACGTAGAAGTTTATACTGAGATGGGTACAAATGAAACGGAATACGTGAATGAAATAGACTACAGATTGAATGAAAAATTTATGTTAGATGCGCACGCTTCGTGTGCTGGTGTAATGGTCCCACAGACTGGTCTGCCGGCTATTAACATGATGTGCGGAAACGCTGTTGTCTGCGATGCCGACGCGTGGTTTGGATTCACCGGAGATACTTCAATGAACCCTTTGGCTCCAGTACAAGTTAATTTTCTAAGATGGCCAACAGAAGAGGACTCTATGTCAGTACGAGCCCTGCCGTGTAATGAAACCTTCGATGGTGATCTTCCTTGCAGCTGTGTAGATTGCATGACGACGTGTCCTACAGGCAATGAGCCTGTTGTCCCAGAAGTATGCACAATTCTCTCATTTAACTGTATCGGATTTTTTATAGGATTAGCATTTTTTGTGTTTAGTGTAATAGTGTTTATAGTTCTAACTGTGTTAGAATATAGATCTTTGCAAAGAGAGGACTCGAAGCCAGATGCGTCAGTTGAGTATGTAGGTGCGAATAAACTAACTAGAATATTCCAAGTATTCTTTGCAAAAGTTGGTGTGAAATCAGCGGGCCACCCTGCTATCGTAATTATGATTACGTCGTGGATTTGTTTCGGCATGTTTTTTGGTGTATTGAACCTAAATCTGACATCTAATCCTTTGGAACTTTGGTCTGCACCGGATTCGCGTAGTCGTCAAGAATTAGAGTATTTCAATTCAAGATTTGGACCATTTTACCGTGCCGCACAAGTTTTCATGACCTTTGATTTAGAACCTTTTGTGGTTGATAACGTTACTTACGGTCCTGCGTTTAGAGTAGAGGCGTTAAGGGAGTTAGTCAAACTTGAAAATGCTATAATTGATATAGGCAGGGATAACGGAGGAGTCACCTTAGAAGACGTTTGCTATGCTCCTCTTCGCCCCCCAGGCAGTGACGCTCGTCTTGATCAATGTGTTTTGATGTCTGCATCGGTTTATTTAGGTAACGACAGAGAAGACATAAATAATAACACTTATCTCAATCTTATTAGAAACTGTGTGAACAACCATTATGGTTTTAGTTGCTTAGCATCGTGGGGAGGAGGTGCTGAGCCAGAGATTGCATTCGGAGGATACGATGATGATAATATTTGGAGTGCCAATACGTTACTTATTAATTTTCCAATATCAAATTTCATATTGGAAGATGATCTTAGGCCTGTGTTGGAATGGGAACTTAAGTTTATAGAGTTACTGCGGGACTACGATCAAAACGAGAAACCAGATTTTATTAATGTGGCTTACGGTACAGAGAGATCAATAGAAGATGAGATCCAAAGAGTATCTGTAGCGGAAGCTATACCAATTTCCATAAGTTACATTTTAATGTTTATTTATGTCACAGTGTCTTTAGGCAACATACGGACGTGTAAAACTTGGCTCATTGATAGCAAAATAATGGTTGCATTGGGTAGTATTGTAGTCGTACTCATGGCTATTTTCTGTGCGATGGGCGTAATGGGATTCGCTAATATTACTGCAACTTTATTGGCCATCAATGTTATACCATTTTTCGTACTATCAGTCGGTGTGGATAATGTTTTCCTAATGGTAAACGCTTTACAGGATATAGAAAGCAATTTAAAATCATTAGATGGTTACAAAGATGACTTTACCTTTGAGCAAAAAAGACGATTCGTTTTCCACAACATGTTAGGTAAGGTTGGCCCATCTATGTTTGTGTCGTCCGTCACACAAATAACGTGTTTTGGGATCGGTTCGCTTGCTAACTTTCCAGCCGTAGTGTCGTTTGCGATATTTGCATCTATATCTATAGGTTTCTTGTTTGTATTCCAAGTGACCACAATTGTTGCTATCTTATCAATTGATTACCAGCGATCGTCTGCTAATCGTCTAGATATATTCTGTTGCATTCAAAAGAAAATTTTAGATGATGAAAATCCTTTGCACTCCGGTATGCAATACAAAGGCGTTACAAAACGATTAATGGAGCCCTATTCAAAGTTCATATTAAATTGGCGTGTCAAAATTGTTGTTGCTATTCTGTTTATGCTTATGGTATCAACGAGTGTCGTGTTAACTCCACATATAGAAATCGGACTAGATCAAGAACTAGCGCTTCCTCCTGATTCTTATGTTTATCATTATTTACAAGCGGTTAATGATGTTATGCGTATCGGTCCACCTGTATACTTCGTTCTAAAAACTGGCTTAAACTTCACAGACCCTAATCATCAAAATGTGATATGCGGTGGGCAATTATGTCACGATGATTCATTGATAACGCAAATATTTTTAGCAGCACAACACAGCCCTATCACATATGTCTCTAAAAGCTCTAATTCATGGTTAGATGACTTCATCGATTGGAGCAGCCTGTACGGTGGCTGCTGTAAGTACAACACTACAGATGGTAGTTTCTGTTCGAGCACAGATAATTCACCGGAGTGTTCGTATTGCGTCATTAGTAGGGACGAATATGCTAATGGATTAAGACCTAGCAAAGAAGCTTTTCAGAGATACATACCATTCTTTTTACGAGATGAACCGACAGAAATTTGCAATAAAGGTGGTTTGGCGAGTTACTTCAACGCTGTTAACTATGTTTTAGATTCGGAGGGTCGTGCTATAATTGGTGATACAAACTTCATGGCGTATCATGTTCCGTTAGGTACCTCGGAAGATTACATAAACGCTGTGAAATATGGATACGAAATCAGTAACAATATCAAGGCAGCTATACGGAAACACACAGATCTCGATGTGGAAGTCTTCCCCTATTCCGTGTTTTACGTGTTCTACGAGCAATATTTAACGATGTGGACCGATACGCTCTTGTCTATTGGATACTGTCTTATTGGCGCTACTTTCTTCAACCTCATAGTTTCCGGAGGTAATGTTGTAAGTACATTTGCTGTGATGTTCACAGCTGTCTTGGTTCTTGCAAATATGATGGGTATCATGTATATTTGGAGCATTCCACTTAATGCTGTGTCTTGTATCAATTTGATAGTGTCTATTGGGATCGCTGTAGAGTTTTCAAGTCATATCGCCCACGCATTCGCTACAAGTACCAAAGGTGACAAAAATGAACGGATTGAGGAAGCTATACAATCAGTAGGAGCGACCATTATAACTGGTATTACCCTAACTAATATACCGATCATAGTTCTTGCGTTTTCGTATACAGAAATCATATCAATATTCTTCTTTAGAATGTTCTTCAGTGTAGTAATTTTAGGATTCCTGCACGGTATGATATTCTTCCCAGTATTATTAAGTTACTTACCGTACAATCCACGAGTTAAAGTTAATAAGGACTGAAGGTTTATTTTTACATAGTTTTAGTTACCTAAGTTTTAAGATGGTCTGAATGTGTTTCGCAGTTATTATGGACGTATAAAATAGGAGGACTCGAAAGTGAAGCATCCTATTGATCTATATGTGCGTAAATCGTGGCATACTACTTAACGGTTGCCGCATAATGGCGGCGATCAACTTATACGTAAAAATACAAGCTGGCATACAATAGATGCTTCACTTATTGTTTAGCAAGAACCGTCCGACCCTTTATGTACGTTCATGGACGTATCGATTAAGTTTCAAATAAGTTACCTATAATCTAAATGAGTGATCAAATTACTAATGCCCTCTTGGTCCATACAAAATAAGACTGTAACTGGATAACTGTGATGGTAATATTGTGTAAATAGTTTGATTGTAAACTGTATACCTGTGTAAAATTTATATAAAATAAATATAAACAATATTTAAAATGAATAATTTCTATTTACTCATGTCTTTTTTTAATTATTTACACTATTATAACACACAATATTTACATAAAACAATAGATACAATATCGAAAACAATGACTAGATCATCAAATTGAATTGGGTTTTCAGCTAGAAATAAATGTTTCGTACGCTTTAAAAAAAATTGTTGACATTTAAAAAAAAATTTCACGTTATTTTCCATTTTATGTAGAATAAAGTCAAGATCTAAGGTAGGTAAATATTTAAATTTACAAATAAGGGCTAAATTATCTCTTACCTAAGACCGAGCTAGTTCTGATTTCTGTGCACACCCTACGTATAATTCAGCATGATAATAACAAACTACGCATCTAAGACATGATTTAAATAAGCAATATAACATATAGCTAACCGTAGTATTTCGATTTTGGACAGCTTCTTGTCCGGTGGTAGAGTTGGCAGGAGTCTTCTCAGGGCTGCGAAGGCCGCATTGAATGCTTCAACTCGAATCCTTTCTCTGGTGGCGTGGGCTGTTCGATACTTGAGGGTAGCCCTGCGTCGTCTGCGACGCTCCTCCCTGGATAAGCCGGCGCAAGGAGAGCCGGTACCACTGGATAGGTAAGCCTCTTCAGATAATGCACATGGCTCCATCGTTCGATCTCTAAAACAATGGAATTCGTTATACGATAGCGCATGTTACATGAGGCCAGCGAATCGACTGGACGCTTTGAAAAGAGCCATGTCTACATATAAATAAGGTTTGTAATCCCGTGGTAATAGCCACGCAAACTCGCGTCAACATTCACTCGTATCATCAATGACATTTCGTTGAAAATTTATATTAAATAGTTTATAGAAAAAAAAGCAAAATATAGTATTAACTTTTTTTATTTTATAAAGTCTCACCGACTGATCAAGTGTTTCTTCAAACTGTGTCATTGGCAAAAGTCATCGACTAAATACGATGAAAGCCATATCTTTAAAAATTGTAAAGTGAATATCATGAATGTACCTATGTTCTTCATTTTGGTATTATCCACAGAGTAGCTAGAGTAATAACCATCAGTGGTAGCCTCGCGGGCAAGAACGCCCGCCTTGAACATAAGGGGTGCAAGTTCAAATCCCAGGCCCGCACCTCTGAGATAATTTTCATGTGCGAATGTCATTTTCAACAATGATTACCATTTGCTGAACGGTGAAGGAAAACATCGTGAGGAAACCTGCACGTCTGTAGAAAGGCGTGTGAAGTTCACCAACCCGCACTGGGCCAGCGTGGTGGACTATGGCCCAAATCTCCCTCGTATTGAGGGGGAATGTGCCCGGTATAATGGCAATAGGCTCGCCCCCTATTACATTGGGACCAAAATACATCGGCGAAGTGTGGGTGCACTACAGTGCACCCTACCCCTTCGGGGAATACAGGCGTGATGATGTATTATTTGATGTATCTAGAGTACCTCGTATGGCTCTGCGGTAATTATTCTGCCATTTTTGTTATCTCATGTACCTGTAGTATACGGCAACTATATGGGAAAACAACTGTGGCGGAGTCAGAAAAAACCAGAAAAAATTACCGCAGCGCGGGCTCGATATGCCATCGCCGTTATATTATCTCCATGGTATTATCAAAAAATTAATAGCGCGCGTTTCGAAACGCCTCTAAAAATATAGTAACTACCAAATAGGAATAGACAAGCTCTATGGATTTTGATGATTAGTTGCATTTGATATTGTTGCGCGCAGCACGCATCCCTATAACTAATAGCTGGTATCATGACAGGTGAATTATTATAAGAAAAAAGGCAAGAGTGAAATCCAAAAACGCTTTGGGTTACGTACATATATAATCTATAGTAATACTAATAATATAATCTATATCTATACTCTATACTAATATTATAAAGAAGAAAGATTTGTATGTAACGAATAGGTAAACTTAAAAACTACTAGACCGATTTCAAAAAATGTTTTGCAGTTAGAAAGCTATCACTGAGTAACGTAGGCTATATTTATTTATCCTGAAATGTTAAAAAAAATGTCCACTCGTGCGAAGTCTTATTAAGTAATAAAGTAAAATACGCGTATCCTACATACCTAAAGCATAATTAAATAAATATCGCCAGACAACATCTATTCATCGTGTGGTCCGAAACGAATCCACGCTTATTGTACTTTTTGAACTGGGAAAAATCCCAGTTATTCAAGACCAGAGCAAAATTCCGATAAAGTCATTTCTGTAATGTTCCTTTGTGTAAATCATCCGACAGGTCCTATTGTAAAACTACATTGATAGGTAGAATATGACTTTTGAAAGTGGGTTTTAAAATTCAAAACTTGTTTAATTTCCTTATAACAAAGTACCTTAGTAAGTAGGTAGATACAAATAATATGCGGTTCCTATACGTATTGTTATTAATAAATAATATTGTTATTAATAACGACACATTTATGGAAAATGATTTTTATCTGTTTCCGTTACGGAACTCGAAAAGCATAGTTTCCTTCAAGGTCAAAGCCAAGGCGATCGTGTCCCCAATGGAGTTATAAATCATGACTTTGTTTCTTATAAATCTCTAATTTGGCAAGTCATTTCATTGTCTTTACATGCAAGGAAACAAACAATTGGAACTGATTAAATATACCTTGAAAAAAACAGTGGTACCCGAGTAGTCGAACGCAAGCCTTGCAATCAAAGTGTGCAGGTTCAAACCCCGGCTCGCACCTCTGGGTTTCATGTGCGAATCTCATTTTCATCCGAAATCATCACTTGCTATGAAACGGTGAAGGAAAACATCGTGAGGAAACCTGCACGTCTGAGGGAACTTGTCTAGTTCTCGATAGATGTGTGAAGCCTGCCAACCCGCACTAGGCCAGCGTGGTGGACTATGGCCTGAAATTCTCCTCACATTGAGGGGAGGCCCGTGCCCAGCAGTGGGACGTTAAAAGAGCTGTAGTAGTAGATACATGTAGGTAGTTGATAGAACAAAACGTAAATGTTGTTAGAAGTTTTCAAGACTACACAATAGACAATTATTTAGAGGACAAACACGCTTGGTCAGGCGCTGGTCCGGCTCTTCAGGAACTCATTTGAGGGTGTTTGCTATTTGTCCCGTTGTCCTCCCCCTTCTACCTTTAAATTGTGCACAGCTCGTAGTTTGGTAGTTGATTATATTTGTGTATTGAGAATGTATACAGCCTCATTAACTTTATATTGTAAAGAAAAACATACAAAAATGTAATTGCTTATTGCAAAAAAGCAACCATGGAGTTTCTTGCCCATTCTTCTTTATAGGAAAAGCATTCCAAATGGGTAGGAGAGATACCTACTATTTTTTTTATATTGACGATTCATAAGTGCCTGTATTGGTTTATATGTGAATAAAAAATTCTGATCCTGATTCAAGAGTATTTTTGTCCGTATATTGTATTGAATTTCTGGGTATTGTATAAAATGTTCACCGTAGAATAATGTATATAGGCCAAGATACCTCTTTCTAGGGGCCAGGTTTTCTCTGCCCGTGATTGGCAGGAGTGCCTCCCGTGGTTCAGAAAGCATGCAGGGCAGCGGTCCGTCCTCCAGACTGCCCGCGGCGCTCTCCAACCAGCTCTTCATGGCGACTGAGAACAAGATAATGACCAAAATTACACATCTTATATAACAAAATACTTTTAGCAAAAATCAAAAACTGACTGCAAAACCACAAATAGGCACTCAAAAGCGAAAAATAAATTAATATAATTATTATAAGCGCTAGCCACTCATCTATAAAAGTCGGTGCCGCTACCCACGCGTGTTATGCTTATTTGTGGTTCTGAAGTCAGTTTTTGTATTTTGTTAAACATATCTTTTTCACGATTTTTAGTGTCAATAATCGTTGAAAATATATTATATATTAGCAAGTCCAAAATGTTTGAAAAAAATTGTCAGGCCGTGCGAAGCCGGGACGGGCTGCTAGACTTAGGTAAAAATAATGAAAAAAATTGTCCAGCCGTGCGAAGCCGGGACGGGCTGCTAGACTTAGGTAAAAATAATGAAAAAAATTGTCCAGCGGTGCGAAGCCGGGACGGGCTGCTAGACTTAGGTAAAAATAATGAAAAAAATTGTCCAGCCGTGCGAAGCCGGGACGGGCTGCTAGACTTAGGTAAAAATAATGAAAAAAATTGTCCAGCCGTGCGAAGCCGGGACGGGCTGCTAGACTTACGAGTACTATACAGATGACTATAATATTTTAATCAAGCAAGTACCTTTTTGTACCTATAATTTAAAAGTATTGCTGCAATTTTATTACGAGTACTTATAGAACTGAATAGGGTCCCAATGGCCACCAAACCGATCGATTCGCCACGGTTAGCGGGCATGATTGGATTACGAGAAGGGTTACGGGGTGCGATATAAAAAGAATAAATACGGATTTATTATCCCCAAAAGAGGTCGCTTAGTGCGAGGTGCGAACGCATATTGTATTATTTATCCAAGAGCAGTTCACACCCTTGCGGCTAGTAAACTCGATTTGAACGGGAATCAAAACATACGTGACTGGGACGTCTCGAAGGGAAAATATTATGGCTTTGGAAAGTAAAATAAAAGGGATTAATAAATGAAGAGTCAATATTTTATTGGTTACCGACACATCGGTCGCAAATGAACAACTTCATCACGACCTGAATATGACCACAGTTACACAGGAAATTCTCTTACATACAAACACCTACAAGAAAAGAATTCAAGACCATCCGAACAGCTTGGCCAACGTCTTGATGGAAGACAGCACTATAATTCGCAGATTGAAACGAAAGATGCCCCGAGACACTTAAATTTACAACAGTGAAGTAAAGTAGGATACGACACAGGAGCATGCCAAACAGAAACTCATCTAACCCACTGATAAATGTCACTGTGGTGACAGATCGCAGTGTAACGGGAGACAAGAAAAAAAAAAACATGGGTCACCGTCGTATCGTATCTGAGAGGTTCCGAGTTCGATCTCCCATCCTCCTTACCACCTTCATACAGCAATGTTTTAAATATTACATTCAGTTTTTGATAGATAACTGAGTACAAAATGTATCAAAAAATTTAGTTAGTAGGGACACAACCAAACTTTAAGAGGTGTTGGTAAAGCCCTTGGTTATTAATATATTGCCGCCCACTTCTAAGGCGTACGAGTTATGAGTCGTAAATCGACAGCTCGTGTGAACCCTTCCATACTGACTGCAAATCTGTTCCCGTAATAATCGGGAAGCCGGCTTTATCGTGTGGATAAAGCCTAATTCAGCATAGGGAGTAACTACTAGGTAATGTGAAATCGTATCGTGATCGGTACTTGCGTTATTTTCCTTTTCCCATCGATTATTACACTAAAACGTCGATTATATGCAAGCGTTGCAGAAAAGTGTTAAGATATTCGTATCTATCTCTTTATTACAACGCAACTTTTTAATTTTATCTAGGCAAGGCCGTTTAAATTGAACTATAATTTGTAATTCACAGTTGCCAACGTCCATACCACGTTGAATACACCGGTTCTCGTCCGATCACCGAAGTTAAGCAACGTCGGGCGCGGTCAGTACTTAGATGGGTGACCGCTTGGGAACACCGCGTGATGTTGGCTTTTTGGTATAAAAGTATATTTTATTTTAATAAATCGTTACTGTATGTATCATTTCAGAGATTCGGATTCATTTCGATTTTTTTAGTTTCACTCTATTAATAGCTACTTTGTTTTTACGCCCATTGCACACAGCTAATTGCTGCATGATCCTCGCCCCCAAATTATATTCTAACTCAGCAATGTATAACCCTTTTGTACTGAAAATTCTTTGTAGGTAGCAAACACGCTACGAAGGATTTTCAGGAAAATCGAATAATTGTATCGCAAATTTTACAAAATATAGGGATTATCCTCATTACATAGGTATATTAATTACTGTTAGAAGGTACTAAAGGAAGGTACTAAAGGAATGATTGATTCAAATTAACAAAACGAGAACTATAATATTATATATAATTTTCAACCACAGTTAAAATATTGCAAAACATGGTATCATGAATAAATGTAACTTACGGAATATTATTCTTCAAAGATTCTGCGCAAAATATTTACAAAACCATGTTTCCCAAGAACTGAGACTAGTTTCACAGAGAAATCGGATCACTACACTGCACTTCATGCACACACACTGGTCCAGAGGGCAGCATCCCTCCGCTTTTATCTCCTCAGTATAGGGATGGACCCACCCCCTCGCGAGAGGGCGTTACCAAAGAGGACATGAAAAAAACATTGAAAAATACACATAAATTTTCTTCTGTTGGTCTTGGATATGTAGGAAAATCTTTAAATTACAGAGGGCACGGAACAGTTCAATATTTAAGAAATGCGTTACTACGATCCTGAAACATTACTATAGGGTCTAGGGCATATTGCAGTCACAGTTATTTAAGTGCAATCTCAAGATACTGACGAATTGAATACAATTTGTTCATTGATAAAAAGAGAGCTGTTAGGTATCACGCATCGATTAAAACAAAAGACTTCTTCTTCTTTTTTTACGAAATGAGTGAAATGATGATATTTTGATGGAATAAGATGAGGAATGCCTGCACCTGCGATATGCGGTATTTATGGCAATGTCGAGTAATAATAGCAAGGACAAATTCAATAAATACACATTATAAATAAAAATGGATGATGACAGTGATAAAGATGGCGGATGACCCAAACAAAAGACTTAAAGGTACAGGGACTTGAAAAGTAACATTTAGATTTCTCTTTTCATTAGTCAAGTCAAGTAACCGACATTTTACATACTAGGTATATGGCCATTTCGGTTCGGATATTAAGAAGTCCAAATTTTTCGTTCGAATGCAACTTTTTGATTAGCCAGTAATTACTACCTACTATCCTATTTAAACATTTAAAACTGTTATTTATTAAACAAAAAGTATTTACATAATAAAAAGAAGTTAAAACTAATTGAAAAAAAAGCATATCGAGGGGTGAAAAGCTATTTGACTTAGGTAAGCGATATTGACTTATATACATATTTGGAATCAGCTAATTTTTCTGCGTCGAATAAGTATACTCTCCTGTAAAGGTAAAATAATGTCGCTTAAGTCATATAGCCTTTCACCCCTCGATATAACCATTTAATTTATAGGCGATTAAAATATATTCACACATGGATTCAAAACTACTTTTATTCTCTCCTTCTCCTTCTTTTATTAAAATTTCATAATTTCATTCATTTAGTAAGCAAAGGTGAAGAAGAACGTAGTTTGCACTGGCGATGCTTGATGATGAAGTTACGATATCACTCGCAAATGTCACAGTATATCGATTATTGATGTGGATTACTATGCAGAATCTATAAAATCAATTCTAAGGGGTGCATTTTGCATGTATCCTTATCATCATGTGTCACTGTGATTGTCTGCCTCATACCGTCAAGGATGAATAGCACTGTTACTAAGTATTAGAACACGTGATATTAATGACCGATTAAAAAAATAAGTAGAGTATTAACGGTATCAAAATGATAACGATTGCTGTAGCATTTTATTTCATATAAGTAACTATACAATATTGTTTTGAAAGGGCCACATCTACCATACTCTTTCGCAGCATCCGCATCTGCGGCCCCGCCCAGCACTGGTCCGCCAATCCCCGCCGGCTCCGCCTATCGATCGCGGACACAGGTGTTCCTTGGTAATTGAGGCCAGGCTGTTTTCCCGAATAGCTTCTACCCCCCTAACTTTCGATACATCTTGGTAATATTTAAATCGTGGAATCCAATTCGGTTTTATAGAAGATCGACTAAAACTGTGGGAATGAAACCTTATTTTTGGGATGCAAGACTCATAAAAAATCATTTTTTTAGTACTTGTTTATTTTTTCAAAGAGGTTAACTTGTGTATTAAGTTTGTTTGTAGCGAGTATGTAATCATCGCACTCGCTCGTCTGCAGAAATCCTTGTGAAGTGAATTACGGGCACCTCTGCTTATCCTCTGCTTATCAGTGAATACAAGCCTGAGGGCTGCTGATCCAGTTGTGAAAGTCGGATTGTCATTTTACTGACAGAATGAAACCGAGTTTCATAGAATGAAATGAATTTTACAGCATAGTTAATAAAAAATATTACAACCAAAGATTTATTTGCATTTGCACGAGGTTAACACATATCATAATATTATAGTGAAGGATTTTTTTAAAATAAAGTCTGCATTTATGTTGGGCGCTTATCGAACCGCACATCTCTCCTGTTTACGTCTACGCAAGCGACAAAAAAAATTACAGATAAGTAGCTACATTCATTGAAAGCTTAATAATATCAAAGTCATTATGATTATCGATATTTCGAGATACCTACCTACTTTATAAGATAAGCAAAGAAAATTTAGGTAGGTACGTACGACGCATTATAAATTCTATCAATAAAATCGGTAATTCTTACCCGACCAAAATCGTGTAAGATATGGCACGCATTAACAAAGCTTATACAACTGTTCACGAAAAATTTATGTGAGAGCCATAGATATACCGACATAATTTTAGGTCTGTGGTGACAGTCCTCACGTTTTATTCGGTCCACTACATGCTCATTACATTTACATTTCGTTTTGTTACAATCACATCACATGTTAGTATTTTGTAAATGTTACGAGATTTGTTTATATATTCCGTCTATGAAAGAGACGTGAGGATTCTTATAATTTTATATATGAGATTTATTTCCTTGTGTAAATCCTGAAAACAATTCTATTCTCACGGTAGAGCCACATTTTGTATGTAAGCTAGAGTCCGACCGAATCTTCAGCTTCGGCCAATAAGAACTGAATATTGAAAATTTGATTTTGAAACTGAATTTCTTAGAGTAATTAAACCTTCAGGTAAGGCTTCAGCCAAAAATCGACCTTCGGTCAGACAATAGATAATGTAAGTTTTCAATGACTAGTCGTTTGTAGTTACCTACTCAAAAAACTGCTTGCTTAGTTGAATTACAGACAAACTTTTAGGTAAGTAAAAATATCGTCGAAGGTTTGAAAACATAATTCAGTAATCACAATTTTACAACGGGGGTTGGCTGTTGTACGCCAATAAATTGAAACTCGAAATGGCAGTCATCTGAATTTGAATTGGTGCTCATTTCCATGCCGCTCGGAAATTGATTTACTCTATCATAATACAACATAATTTATGCAAAGAAACATGTACCGCTCGGCGATGTCCACGGCATGATGTTAGCTCGTAGTTTATGACGCCCTAAACACACTGCAGCGAGTGAAATCATTTCATTTTGTAACCGACTTCAAAATGGAGGAGGTTCTCAATTCGATCCGTAAGTTTTTTTATGTATGTAACCGCATATCTCCGGCGTTTGTAGACCGATTTCGAAAATGTTTGTGATGTGTGCTAGAATGCTTACACTGAATTTGTTTTGGCATTCCCAAAAATATTGCAGCGCGTCTGTACGTGCAAGTGGCTTTAATGATGACGCTTCATTGAAAAATGTGCTTCTTCGCCGTGTTAATACAGTTAATTAGGTACGGTATTGGCAAAAAAATGGTCACGCGTTTTAACTCGCCTATTTATACAAAGGGCTTTAAAACTGTAATAAACAGTTACACGTAACAAATACAATATACTGACAACATATTTCACGAAGGTCACGGCAACCGCTAATTTTCTTTATTGCGACATCGCATCGGGACACGCGAGGCAGATAAAGTAATAATTTGGTTTGCCATCATTATGTACCACATAGCATTGCTTTATAACGATGACATCATGATAATTATGAATATAATTGCCTATTAGAAAGTATTGGAATACAACGTATAGAGGATATCTATCTCCATATCTTCTTTGTCGGTATCACTCTTGTCAGAGTGGTCGTGGTCATCACTTCAGGTGTTGGTGGCAAGCTTCACAACACGCCGCCACTCCTCTCGGATGGCCGCCTTCCTCGTGCATAGGTGTAGTGATGATGAATCATTTACTGCCGCTTTTATTTGGTCAGTCCACCTCATAGGCGATCTTCCTCGTGGCCTGGTACCCTCAACCTTTCCCTGGATCACAAGTCCATATCTCCATATACCTCCAGTAAATTAATTATGAGGAGGTTTGAATGACCATTGACCATTGAATGTTCATTGTGGTAATAGGAACGCATGCGTCAGTAAATATTTCATTTGAAATCCATCACCATTTTAGACTAGAGTAAATTAAGGAGTGGGTCATCCGCCATCTTATCACCGTCATCATACATTTTTATTTATAATGCGTATTTATTGAATTTGCCCTTGCTATAATTACTCGACATTGCCATAAATACCGCTAATCGCAGGTGCAGGCATTGCTCATCTTATTCCATTAAAATATCATAATATATAGATAGATAACTCTTTATTGTTCCACCGCAAAAAGTATTAATATTACACACAGTTTACACACAGTGTCACGATGGGCGGCCTTATCTCTACCAGGCAACCTTAGGATGGAGTGGATCTAGGGAATTGATTAAGGCGGGGGAGAACTTAATAATTGATTAACACTAAATAGTTTAAAAAGTACACATACATATAAATACACACATACAATATAACATCCTACATACATAAAATATAATATAATATCCTACATACATACATACATAAACAAAAAAGCTCAAGTACTTACAGTTAAAGTAAACAAATTTAAGTTAGACAGTGAGGTAAAACTTCTTTACCCGATCTTTGAAAATATGTGAAGAGGTGGATTGGCTGATCAATACCGGCAGAGAGTTCCATAAGCGGACAGCTTCAACAGTGTAGGAACCATCATAAAAGCTGCTGGTGTGAGAGGGCATTTTGAGGGGATTTTCATTTCAGTCATTTCGTAAAAAATAAAAATAAGTAGGCAAGGTAGATACCAAATGTTCGACCAACCCTGAGCACGACAAACGGCTATTAATCCAACATTTTCAAGGTAATATACCGAACAAAAGATAATTTTAAATTTTACGTCAAATACCATCAAATAAAATAGTACATTAACGTTGTTTTTAAAAACAGGCATTTGCTCAGTAAGTACCTATCGTTTCATGTTTATATTTCATTGTAGAGCCTTGCTCGCTCATGCGAGAATTTAACTGCACAACGGAGGCATTGAACCTTCAAATTAATAAACCTACGCGCTGTGGGGACACGTGGAAAGCGTGGAAAACTACTCGTCGCCATAGCAACCACGCAGTTGGGCCAATAGGCTTTCCCATTTTCCAACGAAATAATGAAGCCTTCCTGTAATATTGACTGATTTTTGACAAATATAAATGATATCTTTTGACATCCAACAAGTGCTCAAGCTATTTGTGATATTTTCGATACAGTTTTACAGACGCTATTAAATTTCAACCAGTTCAAGGATGGCTTTCAACTTCGATAGTGGTCAAGTAAGTCGCTGGATTTTATCCGCCGTCTTCATCACGTTCATTACCCATTTCTATTTATATTGTGTATTTATTGACTTTGTTCTTGCTATTAGTTAGATAACTCTTTATTGTTCGAGCTTTTAAAGTAATACAAACTAGGTATATGATTTAATTTAAAGTGTTACAATGCCTTTACACTAAAAGTGTTCTCTATCAGGCAACCTTTAGGTACTTGACATTGGCAGTATATAGAATTCCTCTCTATTATAATGCCCGCATCGCTAGTGCAGCCATGCCTCACATTTTTTTCATTAAAATTGCATCATTGGATTCATTTTGTAAATAAGAAGATGCCGCTAAACTGTACCTATCTATTGTAAATTTATTTGTCTAATACAATTATGGCTGGATAGAACCCTGGCTCGCACCTCTGGGATTTAAGTGCGAATCTCATTTTCATCTGAGATTATCACTTGCTATGAAACGGTGAATGAAAACATCGTGAGGAAACCTGCACGTCTGAGGGAATTTTCCCGATAGATGTGTGAAGTCTGCTAAGATATAAGGACCCAATAAGTACTCTACGTATTAAAGGACAATATTGCAATTTATAAACCACCCTTCTGTTGCAGACTTTATTGATGTAGAAACTCAGATTAAGTGTACAATCCGAATAATTTTATGCTTGGCTTATTAATAGGTATTTACTTACTTAAGAAATTCTAGTCTGTTTAGTTGGCTTTAAATAATATCTTATCGTAAAATACAAAACACGATTGTTTTCTGTGAGATTATGGTTGGCATGCACAAATGTCCAATATTATAATAATTAGATAACAGTAGATGCCTATGTGTAATACTACTTATGTATATGTATTAAATTGATAGTCACTCACGTAAGTAAGTGTATCATTAACATAAGTATCTATCTACATATATCAATGGTATTAAAAAGTGTAAAAAGACGTCCAGATAAAATTGGACCGAAATTTATCTCATTTATGCCAAGGCATCTATAAATACGTCTTGACATAGACAATTTGACGTACATTGACGTGAGAGTTAGACACAAAATTGGACGTGTGAAACTGGAAATTTATCGAAAAAGCTGCCTCTTTGGTACCTATAATATCTTGTTGACATAAATATTATATGAAAGTCGAAGTGGGTAAGCTAAACATTCCCTATTATGACGGAGAGTCCAAGCCAAGTAGACTGAAAGATTGGTCACTGGCCTGATAAAATGACGGTATCAACATTCCCCGGCGAATAAAATTGTATCGATACAAATATCGACACGCCCATGCAATATGATTGTAACTCATTATTTTTGACAAGTTGACTAACAATGCTGCATCTATGTAAATTATTCTTCTGTATAATCATCGTAACTCTACGCCTTTTCGTTTTTGGGTTATAGTAGTAACAAAATCATCGTAAGTCACCAAGAAAGAAAGAACATCCTGCAAAAACATTGTAACCCCTTATTACTATAATTAATTAATGATTAATATTTTTTCAATGGAATACAATAAGATACGTAGAAACAGCGTATTAACACTTAAGAATATTGTAGGGATCAGCCTAGAGATGAAACAATTTTTTAAACTAAATTTTTGCTCTCACCAAAAAGTAAGAAAAATTAATTTATTTGTAGTGAGTAGGTATTATGTACCCATCATCTGAGAACTATCACGAAGCAGGAGACTTTTTGGATACCCCTCATAGTTCTTCTGAGTAGTAAATCATTTAAAAAATTCGCCATGACCAGTTGATCCAATCATTAATCCAGCATCAGTGCACCTGCAGTGCCCATTTACACCCCCCTACAATGAAACACACAACGTTTTTTACTTACTTACAAATTGTAATTCCTTTAATCCAAGTTAGATACATCCAATTAGATCGTAAACATCCTTAGCAGTTCCAATATGCAATGGAATTGTTAACTTAAATGTAGGTGAATAAAGTTGGAATTCGTGTTATTTTGTTGGAGTGCGTCATTGGAAGAGGGGTGATTTTTTATTTGCAAGCGAATGACAATTTTTTATCGCATTGTGTGTAATGTTAATCCGTGTTTGACACGTCTAGCTGGTGGCCCATAGTTAATAGCTCCTCGTATTTGCGATAAATTGTTTTATACATTTATGTTTTGATAGAAAAATATAAAAGTAATCTGGCGATTTATCATTTTGTAATTCCTCGTATTATCAAATGCAGGCACATAAATGTTGGTTTTATACGTAAGAATAATTCTGGAAATGGTAGATATCAGTCTTAAATTAGTAAGCGATTGGTATTACCTAAGTGGTATAACACTATAGGTGTAAACTTAGGAGAGGAGGGAATAGCCTAGACACAAAAATGCAAAATTACAAGACAAAATAATTAAGTACAATCAAATAAAATGCTCAACCAGTACATTTGTCAACGTTCAAAATGCGACTGCTTAGCCTTCGCTTAACACCCGCGTATCGCTCTCTTGTTTACTCTTCAACTCCGGCCAAATACGCCTATCAGGTGTTTAGGATCAATGATCCGATTCGAACAGTGCCGCCGCGATGATGTCATCCATCGTTGCTAGCCCGCTGCGTAGTGATCGCCAACAGTACTTTGCACCATAACTGAAAAAGAAAATTAACGTATACAGGTGAAAATAAAGAAGAACAGTAAAAGACTAGTAAAAATGACGAAATCCTGGCTTATACTCTCTTCTTCAGTGCAAGGCACAGTATTTTTAAGGTTCCGTACCTAAAAGGGAACCCTTATAGGATCACTTTGTTGTCTGTCTGTCAAGACCCTTTTTCTCAGGAACGCGTAGAGGTATCAAATTGAAATTAATAATAATAACACATACTCAAACCTGCGGTCCTATGGAGCTGTAAAAAAAAACTTCTAAATTAACACAATCAAAAGATACAGCGGGATATGTTGCGTAGGTATTTAGTACATTTTCAAGGTAATCAAAAACTTAAAGAGTACTTCCCGTTTACCTAGATTCGTGTAATTTGGAAAGAAGCAAGGTTTTATAGCACACGTAAAGGGAAAAAGTCTGAAAACTGTACATTTGTAGTTTTTTTTTAAGGTCTCGCCCCTTGTCGGTTCATCAGTTTCAAATTTATAGTTACAACGCATAAAATAATGTTTTGCAATTACAAACTTATTTGCGGTTAGTTTTTATGGGGACAACAGTATACCAACGGCAAAGTTAAGTTTGTATCTGTATCCAGTTTATCTTTTCGTTAGAGCAATGTTCGGTGCTTTCATAGTTTAGGTACGGAAGCCTCGGTGCGCGAGTCCAGCTCGCACTTGGTTGGTTTTTTTGTTGAACCTTGCTAATGGATACAGAGGCCTAGACACATTACTTCGTTTTAATTTTACGTCACTGCAATTTGTTGGTTGATACTTATTTATTCATTCGTAATTAAGGTATGTACACAGTTATCTAGATTTGTTAAACCTTGACTCGTTAACTTGACAGGAATAAGGAGTGCGTGACTCACGATGGAAAGTCCGCCGGTAGAGTTATGCCGTGACCCGGTAGGCCTCGAAGCCTATCCTTTTCTATCTATTTCTGTAGAAGTAATTTATCATCTTTGGACAGGAAGAAAACGAACATATCAATTTGAATTTTGTTAACGACAACATATTTATTATGTGTACTTATCTACTTATTATATGATGTAGTCATGCTAGCTATGATTGATAAAATTATGTTGTTTTCATGCCTTAAAAGATGAAGTCATAGCAACTCCATGACGATAGTGATAGAGGACTTAATGCCAAGTTCCAATGGTGAAATCATCCTTAAACATAGGATCCATAAGTATGGATCCTATGTTTAAGGATATTATTTACCAAGTAATTTTTAAGTAAAAATTACTTGGTAAATAATAGTGTGTGAAGTGGAATAAGTTTGTAATATTATAAAAAATAAATTAATTTAGGCAAGTATCTACTTGATTAGTTTCTTACATCCGTGATAAGATTTGAAAGTAATCTTTATAAACAAAACATATTTTTCGATTACGTACACTTTATTTGTTGAGGACGTGGCTAACAACGCGTAGACAGATCTGACTCGGAGTTGCATCAAATAACTTTTATACCTGGGTGACTTGGCAGTTAAAGCCTCCGTCATACTGAGACTGAACTGTACTGAACTGTATTTACACATAGAAAGAGTTCATTCTTCAATAAAATTACGTGAGTGACTACGCGAGCGAAGTCTGGCGCCTAGGATCGTGGCTTTTGCCACAGGAATTCAATCTTTATGTTTATTGACTCAGAGTTCGTTTTAGTATTGGCAAAATTCTGACGCACGACTTTTGACGCAATGGTGTGCACAATCGTTGTAGTATAACTATGGCTTCATATTTTAAGGCATGAAAACAACATCTTTCATCAATGGTAGCTTGAATATGACTAGTCTAATAGCTTCAAATTGACAATGTATTGTCTACCCAGGTTTTAATCTAGCTATTGTTGATAAATTTGTTTTTTGTAAGCATTATAAAGTGAAGCCATTGACATCCTACAACGTGAGTTAATAGACTTGAGAACCTGATCATTGGCTACGAGAAATATTCTAAAAAGGTGAATTTCAACTATTTGGTCTTCAGTTTTACAAATTTAGTTCGTACCTCGCAAAATAACTGATATGTCAAAGTGAAGGTTAACTTTTACGTAGCAGTTGAATAGTTTAACCGGGTGACGAGGCGGCAATGCAGGTTGCTATCCAAAACAATGAAGTTCAGGGACGATTGACACAAATGCGACCCCGTAACAGTCACCCTCGCCGTTTATTTTTAGAAGCACCTTTTAAATATATTTTTCTTGTTGAGCTTAATAGATATAACATATAATATCGACAAAACACATACTCGTCGTATGAATCCAATCTAAGCAATGGGTACCATACAATGGACTGGGGACGAGCTCAATTACACCCAGACCTGGGTACATTGGTCGCTGACGAGAATCGGTCCTGCAACCACCCAGTGCAGTGAGCTGAGCTGTCTACGCTCAGGCCACTAATACATGCGTAATATGCTTACATTTCATACATATAGGTTCACTTGGTTGATTTTATTTCTACTGTAGAAGAAGGTACCGACGAAGGTATCATTTTAGTTACTTACGTAAATGTAAAATTCATTCAGATTAGTTGATTACAAAATGAATCCCGGATTCTATACAATGTAGAGTTTCAATATAGATAGGTATTGAAGTGGCGATATACTATCATCATTATCAGTCTTAACCATAATATATCTGAATTTTGTAATAGTATCTAATACCGACAACTTAATGAATCATTCTGAAACACGATTAATTTATCACGAGTCAAGTTTTTTTTATCTTCCTCTATTATTTTATCAGGGCTGCATATTTCTGATAAGATAATACTAAATAATGGCGGACAATTAAGTCCTGCGTAAATAGACGCGTCTAAACGACATACGTCACAGCATACCAAAACGAACTTTATCAACTCAGAAAAAGCACATAGTTAAACGAAATTTCATTGGAGATCCGAGCGAAATTAGCGCGTTGCTTTTGTCATTGACATTCTTATGTTACATCTACATCATCATCATTATCTTTATACATTGAAACAGAGTTGATTCTCAAAAAAAGGCAAGTGTATTTACTCGCCCCAGTGTAGTAAGGGCGTTATAATGTAGGCAAATAGGCGCGTGATGTATGGGGTAAATAACAATTTGCAACCGGTCGTATGAGGGATGATTATAACGCCGGTCCCAACAGGGGGTGGGTTGACACCTGATCAATGGGTGAAGCGTGTATGATTCCATTGTACTCGTTATACAATATCTTTTTGTTACATTTGAAGAACTTTTAACGCCAACCGGCGATACACACGCAATTTTAGAACAGTTTAAATTTGACAAACAAAAAGGATTCAATCCACATCAAGTCAGTTTCGAGTTATGGCAGCTTGAAGTTGTTAATGTATTAGGTAGGTACACGTGGGCCTTGTAGGATGATAATCTTGGCGGTAAAATGCTATTTGCTTTTTTCGATGAGTTCTTTTTTGTTGATTGATAGGTAATGCTTCCTTTAGGAACCCTTTGGTATGTCAATGCCTGCCAATGCTATGTCAATTTTGTGGATTGAATGCTTTTTGCTTAGCTACGTCCATTTGTACTTCACAGTAACTTGACACCGGGTGTTTAAAATTTAATTTTACAAATGTTCGCGACACGTGTGTTTTGCCCACAGACACGTGGCGCCGTCATCGTCTGATTATGTGTTGCGACGCTTGGAGGAATATTGTCTTTTCTGTAATTCGAGTCTATGTTGATTACATACTGACATCAATCTACACATAATGACACATCAACATAGAGAGAGAGCTACAAAAAACAATACAATAGTTTTAATGCCGAAGGCAAACACCGTGAGGAAACCTCTATAGAAAGGCGTGTGATGACGATGTATAAAATTTAGCGTAAAATTTTCGTCATTCTTAATTAAGTCAAATCTCCTACCAAATGTTGCGGTCAGATGCGTTGCATAGGAATATGTTGGTGACTTTTCTTTGGTAGCGCATTCTATCCAATATTATATGACTGTTGTTGTGTTGTTTAAAATATGCCACAATATCCGATATAGGTTTTCTACATAGGTTACCTATATCATTAAAAAAAGGGTTTTTTCAATGCTCTACCATTGACATAAGGACTGCTTTGTTTGTATTGATTTTCTAAAGGGCCTTTGGAAAATTAATAAAAAGCAGAAGCATATGCAGTTTGATGGCCTTTTGAGCTTACGTTTGTGCGTAATGTTTGTTTTATTCAGTTCAATAGGGAGTCAACTCCAAAGCGGTTGGGCAACTGGCAGGTCCCTCGATGGGCGCCAACTCGTGCTCGCCCCTTGGAGATGCGGCCCGACCCTAAGCCCATATGCGATATGAACGGACACTTCCTACCGGGAGCGCCGAGGGGTTCTTCGCGATGCTTTGGCCACTTCACCGGCACTTGGGACCTTCCCAGAAAAATCACCAGAAAAGTCGGTAAGTTTTATTTAAAAAAACCTAAGTACTTATTAATTACGACATTGTGAGATTGTCATAGAACTTTATAGGTGTAACATTCTACAACTAAGTTACATATTTTTTAAGGTAGCCCACTAATAGCCTCAGGCTAGTAGTGTAAAGTTCGCGGCGGTGATGCGTTATAAATTTACTCCGTTGCGGTAAAACTATTACAAGCCTTATTATATATTCGTTATCTGGTCGTAATAAAATTATACCTTCCACGAACACTTTGATAAATTTTATCATTATTGTTCGGCCTTGTATAAAAGCCATAAAAACCCCCTCTTTTATTTTGTCAACATCCACGCAAGACACTTCCTACCTCACGAAAATATCGTGTTACGAAGTTATTTGGCTGCCCTTTTGGAATATTTTGCAACTTGCGCTTCATTCAATGATTCCATAAATATAGATTTCGTTAAAATCGATGACCTATTAATACGTATGCACGCGACTCCTGTAGGTAGGTATCTAACATACTTCTGCGAGTGATGACAACGTTTTATAAGAATAAGTAACTATATATACTACTACATATACCTTTTGCATGAATAACGACCTCATACTATTATTGGAACGCATTGTGTTCTACTTTTAGTAATGAATGTTAGATAATTTAATGAAACTGTGAATTTGCACTAAAGCAACATTTGCGCTGATTAATTATCCTGTTTCTATTTTTATAAGTGTAAATGCATCGTCAGTGCAAATTTGGGTTAAAATGTATTGAACTTAGTGAGGATTGGCCTTATTTCAGCTGAGGAGTTAGCGAAGGAACCGCCGGACGGAAGGTTTCCAGATTGGCTAAACCTTCGTGTGCAAAGGCCTAAGGCCGTGGCTACGGCACGCACGCGCGCTGGCAAACGCGCTAAAGCTAAGAAGGAGGAGGCCAAGACCGTACAGGACGCCCAGACGTTCAAAGTGAGTGAGTCAGGCGACACGCGAACTCTATTCGGTGATTGTAGAGACGATTCGCGCGCTAAACGTGCAATTGTTTATTTGTGATAGCGTGTTGGCTCTACGTCTTGCCTTGAAATTTTGCAATTCCTAACTAGGTCTGTTAGGCAAATGTCTTTTAGTATTTTCACATCCTGTTTTACACATTCATAATATTGTTCACATTTATTAGTTTTTTTCTGTTTGGTTGCGTGTTCATTTATATTTTTTTGCTGATAATTAACTATTATCTTTTCTTTTGTTGATTGCAGCCATTTGTATGCCCGTTCCACAAGTACACAATGCAAAAAAGAAAAACATAACAGTCCAATCGAATAAGCCACTTTTAGCACATAGCCTCCTATAAATTTGTTTCATTATTTGATTATTACCTACCTATCCATCGGCGTATAGTAATATTTGGATCTTTAAACATTTTTACATGTCTGTACCCTCCTAAATTAAAAGGAAATTGATAGTCAGAAGCAAACAAATACTGACGATTTGAAGAACAATCAAGATAGTCAAAGAAAATTTGAAGAAGACCCGTTAGATTGGGATGTAAAGAAAGAACCGAAAGATGCTGACGGGCATGGCCCCTACGTACCTGGAACATTGACAGATCCTGACAAAAGGCACGAGAGCCATGAGGTATTGGTGAAAGAAGCAGTCGAACAAATCCACGGACCGCAAGAGGACGACGCCGACAAATTTTGGAGAAAAGTAGCCGAAAACGCAAAGAAAAATGAAACAACCGGTGAAAAGAATATGAAAGATAGGAGAACAAGTGGTACTACTAAATTGCCTCAAGTCAATGTCTCTCAGAACTTTCAGTTCGCGAAGAAAATGCACGTCGGAAATCTGGAGCATCAGCCGTTGCCTGATACTTTGGGATACCGGAATTTAACTAAAATTGCTGAACACCGCGATTCAGATATAATTGTTAAACCTTACGCCATAGGATGGAAAGGGTACGGCGCGTCGGGACCTACGTGTTGCACTAAAATGCGCGTTCATAGGCCTAAGACTTGCGATCCGAAAAAAGTTGACGGTGATAAAGAAGACCAGTCACTCAGGCCTGCTACTTCTGCTCCAGACTTGGGAGGTCAGTACAAAAAACCAATGTCACTAATGGATTTGGCGATCTGTTGGGATTTTAGGCCGGAAGATCCTAAGAGAGAACCGAGACCGCCAAAACATATAGACGGCACAAACGGGTCCAAAGCACCGGCGGTTTTCACGATGGTACATACTCCTAAAGAGGAGATAGAGGGTATACCTATTGGTCATACAAATCCCATTTTCAATCAGAATCGAGTTGTAGGGGATATCGGACACCATCCTGTGCCGTACTTCGAAAAGGATATGACGAAGGAGAAACGGAAGGACTCGTGCGAGGTCCAATACTGCCCGCAGCATAATAGTGCTAACGAAAAGAAAAGATCAGGATCATCCAGCAGTAAAAGTTCAGGTCAGTCTGGAAAGAAGCAAGAATGCGACGGGATCCACGGATGCGGCACTCCCAGCGAGGTGAGTAAGTTCAGCCGCGACGACACAAGGCCGGAAAAGTTGCGACCCATAAAGGAAGCGTGGAATACAAAGAGCAAGAACAACAATAACAATTATGACTTTAACCGCAATCGGCATAGTTTAGAGTCATATGAAAAGACTCCTTTAGCACAAGGGAAACTACATCATAGCTCCCCGAACGAATCTCAAAGTTCCAGACGTTCAACTAAAGACGGTGATTCGTCGAATACGAAACACAAGAGTTGTTTATCGTGTAACGGTGTGAAGCCATCGATGGAATCCAAGCAAAAAGAGGACTACAAATTCGCTTTCAAAGCTGGTAATCCTAATTCAGTGCAAAGTGTGACTAGTTCTTCAGATTCGAAGGGTGTGAAGATGCCTAAAATGCGTCATCCGTACACAAAAAAGTCATATACCATTCCAACTTTGGCTCCACCATTTAGTATTTGGCGCGACGCAAACGCAACCGGATACCCGGAGCATTGGCGGCTGGCGAGTGTCTACCAACACGCTTATAAGCCACCTGAGCAACGACGTAAGCCATTAATAGACAGTGTCTACCAGTGACAATGAAAAATACAACTTAATATAACTGTTTATTGTATCTAATAATCAATGACAAAATGTACATTAACTGTTCAGATTAAAATATATCTTTGATTAATCTTTATCGTTGTCAAACACCTGCATTTTATCTTTCGATATGACGTAGATTTTGAAATCCACGCAGGTGTTTTATGTATTGTATCATGGTAGGAATCGTTCGTATTCCATGAAGAATGTGCACTTTCTGATGGTCTCCCATGCCTTGCTGCAGTAGTGGAACCAACCCCTTTCAGACAGGTTGGGCACGTTCGTGACTTGATGTCTGTTCACACCAAGAATCATCCAGCGCAGTCTTTTAGCTAGTTGTTCAAATGAAGGATGCCCGCGGAAGATATCGCGATTATCTGCCGAATAAAATGTCATAGTAAAGTATACTTACTACTATTTAACGATGCTTGGTTGGTGATTGGGGCGAAGGCTCACTGCAACTGGGTAGTTATGGGTGACTTCTTAGGGTGTTGGTGTAAGTGGGATGACCTTCACTCCATTTTTTGGTACCCATAACACAAGCGTTGCTTGGATTAGGTCCATACAATGAGTATGGGTTGTCTGGGGGTATTATTAAAACGACTATTCAAATACACCAGATAGGCAGAGGTGCACTGCTGTGCCCCACATTTCGCGGATGTATTTTGCACCCAATGTGATAGGGGGCGAGTCTATTGCCATTATACCAGACCCATTCCCAGTCTTTACGAGGAAGATTTGGGCTATAGTCCACCACACTGGCCCAGTGCGAATTGGTGAACTTCACACGCCATTATAGAGACGTACCTACAGGATTTCTAACGACGTTTGCCTTTACCGTTCACCAAATAGTAATCCGAAAAGAATAGAGGTGCGAGTCCGGGAATTGAACCTGCGCCCCTTAAATTCAAGGCGGTTTTCTAATTAGGCTTCTACTGCTTTTTTACAATGCCGGATTAAGGTAACTTGATGCCCTAAGCAATCTTCCCCCTATCCTTAAGTGAACTGCAAATAATTAATGGAAAAAAATGTGATTACGTATCGTAGGTGGAATATGTATGTGTTGTTCCTTCTGCCCTTATCCCATGCTAGGTGGGGTCAGCACAACATGATTTCAAATGTTGTTCTAAGATATTGAAATTTAACTTTCGTGTGCTCGTTTTTTTTCTCGGTCGTCTCTGGTGCCCCCCTAGACGGGATGCCTTAAGCAATTGCTTAAATAGGTTATAGGCTAATCCAGGACTGCTTATATATTATTAAAAGCATGCGATATATGTTAATTACACTTTTGTTGATAATAGGTAGGTAATCATAAGTCCGATATATTTAATAATAACATTTAATCATCATGATAACGCATCATATTATCAATCAGTTGGCCAACTACAAAAGTAACTTTATGATGAGTGATATAAGTAGGTAGGTATTATTTTATTGTTAGTTGCGAAGCAATCCCCGGAAAATATAAATTGATTGCGACAAGTACGAAAAAAATACAAATGGCGGTGTTTCGAACAGCCAAGTGGATATTGTAGCTGCTGCCTGGGACTCTGTGGAACGCTTCCTAAAAACTGTTTGCCATACCAAAACAAACTCTATTGCCTCATAGGAAACAGTTCATTCTTGAACTACTGAACACTGACAGCGGGGGAACTTTTTGACGCGTGATTGCGTGGCTTTTACATAGAGTAACTAGAGTCTACTCTTCGTATGGCTCTGCGGTAGGTATTTAATCCGCCATTGTAGTTATCTCATGTACCTGTCTGTAGTATACGGCACCTATATGGGAAAACAACAATGGCAGAGTCGGATAAACCAGAAATAATTATCCCAGCGCGGGCATGATATGCCATCTCCGTTATAATATCTCCATGGGATTTGTCCACAGAAATTCAATCCTTATGCATATCGATACAGAGTTATATTATGGTATTGGCTATAAATGTTAGAGGAATAAGACCGATACTGGTCTATAGATAAAGCGCTTTGTTTTCCGTCTAATAAAATGCAATTTATGTGAGTAGTCCCAATTTTGTCCCATGTGATATTTTTAGAAGTTATAATTATTGATAACTATACATTGCATCTTTAAAAGTATAGAGACCTAACTCAAAAATAATGTTGTTGAAAACTGGTCGTTAGGACCCTTTAAGTCTATAAAATGGGTAATACTTATAAAGATGCGAAATGTCTGAAAATAAAACCAAGACTGGCCAATGGAGAAAATGTTTGGATTTCATGCAATAAAATAATTTAACGACCTAATAGTCATTGCACAGCATTATACTTAACTAGTACTACTACTACTACTACTACAGCCCTTTTAACGTCCCACTACTGGGCACGGGCCTTCCCTCAATGCGAGGGGGATTCAGGCCATAGTCCACCACGCTGGCCCACACATCTATCGAGAACTAGTCAAGTTCCCTCAGACGTGCTGGTTTCCTTACGATGTTAACTAGTTTTTGTCAATTTTGTGGATAGGATCCTTTATGTTTAGCATCGTCCAATTGTACTTACCAAAGTCGCTGTAAATTTCCGGCAGTAGGAACAGATTAATGGGCGCTCCGCACGCCTCCACGCTGTAACCCTTGCATATATTGTCCACATTCATTCCATTCTTGTTGGTATCGCTGTACATGTACATTCCAGAGTTCAGCTGTAAGTTGGACTTTTGGAATGCTTGCCTGAAATACCAACACATTTGTTACGTTGGTTTTAATATGTTTATTAAGTAAGTAAGTAAGTAAGTAAGAAAAGTATTTATTTGAAACAAAACACAGAAAAATAAACATGATCCACAAAACCAATTGATTGGTTTGTCTGTGGAATGACGTCACGCTCAGATGGTTACATTAGTAAATACATATTTATAATCAGCGAAATCTACACATAATGATTGTTTTACTAATCTATACTAATATTATCTATACTATATATATAATATTATAAAACTAAAGAGTTTGTTTGTTTGTTTGGTTGAACGCGCTAATCTCAGAAACTACTGGTCCGAATTGAATAATTCTTTTTGTGTTAAATAGTTCATTTATCGAGGAAGGTTATAAGTTATATATCATCACGCTACGACCAATAGGAGCGGAGCAGCAACGAATAATGTGGCAAAAACGGGAATATTCCCGAACATGAATCGGGTATTATAGACTTATATATAATCATAGACTTTATAACATCACTCTACGCCAAAGTAACTATTAGCGCGGGTGAAACCGCGGGCACAGCTAGTACATTATAAGGTACAGGTATGCTACCTTTAAGTTAAACAATCACAATATATTTTAGATGTCCGAAATAATACTTTTACGTTGGCATCAGTATCGAGTATACAACTGAATGGTATAGTTTTTTATCGAAATTCGACCATGTTTTTCCAACTTATTTTCGTCGTCAATTTCTAAAACTCGTAATATCTCGAATCCTATGTAAAATTTGTATGTTCTATTTTGTGAATATTGGTAGACGCCCTTCATATGTGTAGTTTACACTGCTGAATAGGGTTATGGATGTACACAGATGCCAGAATACGATACCTGTGACAATATTTAAAGGTCTATAACTCAGAAACTATGATAGTTAGGTATAAACTGTCTAGACTATACATCCACATATGAGCTACCGTATATGTACCTAATTATTATTTCTGACTTCTGATACACCCTGTATACAATAATTAGAATTTTTCATTCTTGTCAAATGTTATAAGGGTCTTAGGCTAAGGCTACTTATGAATAGACAAGCCCAATAAACATTAGGCACGAATGTACTTTCTATTGAGAATAATGGATAAGAAACTCTCCATGGTTACTCTTTTTCCAAAAGGAGTATAATAAACTAATAAACTTCAACACTCGCCTACGGTGTCAATTCAGTTGTACACAAAATAAATAAATTAATACATTTTCACGCCTGTATTCCCCGAAGAGGTAGGCAGAGGTGCACTGTAGTGCGCCCACACTTCGCCGATGTATTTTGGTCCCAATCTAATAGAGGGCGAGCCTATTGCCATTATACTGGGCACGTTCACCCTCAATACGAGGGAGATTTGGGCCATAGTCCACCACGCTGGCCCAGTGCGGGTTGGTGAACTTCACACGCCTTTCTATAGACGTGCAGGTTTCCTCACGATGTTTTCCTTCACCGTTCAGCAAGTGGTAATCATTGTTGAAAATGATATTCGCACATGAAAATCATCTCAGAGGTGCGGGCCCGGGATTTGAACATGCACCCCTTACGTTCAAGGCGGGCGTTCTTGCCCACGAGGCTACCACTGCACACAAAATATAACTAAACAAAATTTGTCAGAACTAAAAATATTATCGTCTCACTCACACATTACGTCCGTAACAAGGATAGTCAAATACATTTTTTTCCAATAGTACTTAGTACTTTGACAGAATGTGTACTGCATAATTAAAGACGATAAATCTATTTGGTTTATGAAACAAGCTGTATTATCAAAGATTCATTCCGATATACACAATGTTGACATTAAGTCGGCTTGGTCTGAGCGAAAGCCTCTCGGCCCACAACACCTGGGGGTGAAGTCTGTAAACACTATCGTTGTGGTTTTGCTATGACTTCATATTTTAAGGCACGAAAAAAACATCGTTTATCAATGGTAGCTAGAATATAACTAGTCTAATGGCTTCAAGGAGACAATGTCTAATGTCTCCATCGGTAGTATTTTAACTAACATTATTAAAACATGTTGTTTTCGTGCCTTAAAATATGAAGTCATAGCAAAACCACAACGATAGTGTTTACAGACTTCCACCCCAGTAGTTGTAGCATGAGCTAGCGAGACTAGACTTATGTCAAATATGATTATATCTCTTTCTCTCGTATGAAATAAGACAGAGAGCGACCGAGCCAATCCGTGACAGAGGTCTTGTCTTGACATGCGTGCTAACACCACAGGTGGTTGTGGGTACGATCCCCGCCAGCGACAAAATTTCGGACAAGGACTTTTCGGAATTTGCCCTTGTTTTGGTGTAACTTAGATCGCCCCCATTTCATTGTATGGCGCCAATAGTACAAGTTTTGCTTAGTTTGGGATCATACGGCGAGTATATGTGCTGTCTGGCGATATTTAAAAAAAGTAGCCGCCGCGGGACGCCTGGCAGATGTGAAACATTATGTTATGTAGAGTAGAGAGATGTGAAACATTATGTTATTTAGAGTAGAGAGAGAGAAGTTTTCGCATCACGGCATCGCGGCATCAACAGTTGCTCTCACTCACCAAGCGCGCCATTAAATGTTTTACATCAAAAAAAAAATTGTCGTGTTTAAATTAAGGATGGGTTTTAAAGTCGTCTCAGGTAAGTAGTAGTAATACCTAGTAAAGACATTTTGGATTTGAAGTTGAGTTGCATAAGATATTTATCTCGCACCTACCTGTAAAGGTCCTGCATAGTCCTAACAGCCTCCGGGGTGAAGTCTTCGAGCTGACACCTGTTGTGTAGCAGCAGCAAGTGGGGGTGACACTCGCCGTCACCGGTCGACTCCGAGCCGTCCTGGTTGGAAGACGCCGAGTTGGATGTGGAAAGACACGGCTTCAGCATCTCCGCCGCTTGAATGTACCTGAAAAAAAATATCACCCGATAACTTAGAACCCCCAGGGTGATTATGTAATTGTATTGCAAGCCTATTTCAATTACCTTTTGCCAAATAGCTGTCGAAGTGTATTAAAACGTGGCCACGTTTTGTAGTTTCAAAGGAATAATGCTTGCAATTAAATATACATAATCGCCTGACTGGCCATAGACGTTCCATGATAACTATCTCAGAAATTTCATTCAAATACCATGCAAACGACTAACGTAAAACTTAAGACATTTGAACCAGTCTGACCAAGACTTTATTCCTATTGAACAATTGGGTTCATAGCGCATTTTATTAACCGACTTCAAAAAGGAGGTTCTCAATACGGGTTAACCGTTTTTTTTTTACGTCGAATGCACGTTACTTGCGCGAAAAAGGCGTATATATAGTTCCTAAGATGCAGTCAACAAAGACGGCGGTAGTACAGCAATATATACAAAATTGATAGAACTTAAGCGTCCGTACATAGCGGTAGCGCCACCGCCTTAAAACATTTATTTTGGAAAACATCAGTATCAGGAGCCCTAGGTCCTATACGTGTTCCTTTTTCCTTTTGAGTTATGGAAACCTAAAATGAAGTCATAGCAACTCCACACCGATACCGAGGCTCCGATTTTCGTGCGATCGAGATTCATCTCTATTCGAGATATCTCGAAACGAAACGTCAAGACGTATGTATTTTTTTCATTTGTTTCGAGATATCTGGAATAGAGATGAATCTCGATCGCACGAAAATTGGGGCCCAGGGCCCTGATTGTTAACAGTGAAATTAAAGCAGATGTTTTGTTTACACAGTGTACTACCGCCAACGGTGCCAATCTTACGTACCTCGGAAAGTTGTAATCTGTAAACCAATCCTGTACAGCTATGAGTACGTGGCATATCGCCATTAAATAAGAAGCAATTTGAAGGCAGTCCACCGTGATAACGTTCGCACTGCGAGCGGTAATCGTCGCGTTCGCCTCGTCGATGAGCGACGGCGACCACAACGCTTGGCAATCCAGGAGTATCACGCGGTCGTTGGTCACGTACATATCTACACCTGAAATATGTTAACCAGAACTCACTCTTAAAACAACGCCAATAGAGTACACTAATTTTGTGGCACTTCGCAGTTATTGCGAGGTTGTATAAAAGTCTCCTTAGAATCAGAATCAAAATCAGAATATTTTTTATTTAATCGTCAATAAACAAAAAATAATAGTATCCTCTTAGTTTATGCCAGGTCAAGGTAAACAAAATTAGTTCAGTTGTCTCTGCAAATGTTCTCTCAGGTAGCTAACAAGTGGATACCCCACTTATTTAATTCTGGGCAAGCATGTGTAAAGTCAGTATTATTATTTTAATAAATCAGTACTAACAGACTGTTTGCCGTTACAGGTAATAAAAACTGCTTGATTTTCTTATTATTTTTGTACAAAGTTAGTTAAGTAGTGTTTCGTTTATAGAGTTTCATGCGTAATGGCCGCGGCGCGGACGTTTGTGGCGCCACCTGGCGGCGCAAGCGCCCGGTTGCCATGATAGGAGCGATGATAGGAGTGTAATGTAATGAATCCTTTTCAGATTGAAGTATTATAATCATTTTATTACTTGATATAAAATAAGGAAATAATTGATTTACCTTTAGTACAATGAACACCCCTTTCAATCTGCTCAATATCTTGCAACTTAAACTTGAATAAACCCTCACTTTTCTCATTAACTTGTGCATCTGGTGCGCCAACGAAGTCGAGGGCTTCCATCTGATTGTCTAAACCAGCAATATCATTCCCCTCATATCCACTTTCAGCATTCATTTCATGGGAATGTAATATTTGAGTGCACAAGTTTTGGTCATGTTCATTTTGGGTGATCAAATTCATTATCATTGATTTACCTACACCCTGGGTACCTGAGATATGAGAAAATACAAAACAAAGTAATGCTTAACAGTAAAATAATAAGTACCAATTTGCAACCTAGCAGTAGACTACCCTAATAAAACAATTACAAATGATATCTACATATATTATCATGTATCAACCCCTGTTCATGCAGGCAGGTATATGGCAAAGCTCAAGTGGGATTGGCCTGTCACGTGGTACAAATGGACCCAAAAAGGTGGACAAATAGTGTTAGCCCCTGGAAGCCCGAAGGCGGTTGCCAGCGGCATGGCAGACCAAGGCCAAGATAGTACGACGATTTGGTCACAAGTCCAGGACGGGGACATGTGGAGACGGAAGGAAGAGGCCTTTACCCAGCAGTGGGACATTAAATAGGCTATTCAAAATTAGTTGGAAAGAATAAGTTTGTGTGGAGATAGTTACCTATGATTCCGACAACTAGATAATTTGTACTGGAATCATGTAGGAACTCCAGAGCTGCGGTGTTGAACTCCAAGTTTTCATCCAACAATTTCACAGGTTCTGTCATGTACTTTAATGGCTGATTTGGTTTCTGTTCTGCAATTAATAATAAAATTGATCAAATAATAACAAACAAATTGAATAATAATATAGCTTGCAAATATCATTATATGAGACAATGGCACAGTGTATAAAACAACATTTTCAGAATTTGCACTGGTATTAATGTAACTGAGATAGACCTTTCCGTAGTGCAAACTATCCTTAGTTTGTGGACATACAATGAGTGTTTTATTGTGTAGTAAATGACTTTATAACCATAGCCAATGTTTAAATATAAAATGAAAACTTAAATATAAAATTACTTTCATAGGTAAATATAATAAAACCTTTTAGATCCAGTAAACTTTTTATTCAGTACCTACCAATGGTCTTCTTTTCTTTATTTTCATTTTGGGCTATTTTACACGGATGTGGCCCGTCTGCATCTGAGGTTGATGTTTTTATAGTTTTAGGACTCTGTGGTCTTTCGTCTTTGGGTGCACTCTGTTCTCGGGTCTTCAAAATTATCGTCGGCTGCTTTTCTTTTTCATGTTTTTCTTTACTCTGATCTTTAACATCGCGATCGGATTTTAATATCATTGGTCTTCGAGGAGTGGTAGCCTCCTGTAAATTAATTTAAGTAGGTAAAGACCCCCTAAATTAATATAGATTTTATACTTGGGTCTTGTTATTAGTACTTAAGTACCTACTTGTACTTATTAATCTCTTACATGGAAATTCTCTCCTACAAATAAGTCATAGCTGTTTACATACCTTTGCAGGAAATATTTTCTTCTTTTTATCTGCCATTTCAGCAAATATCTACTACTCAGTGAGTTTTACTTATATGTGGCTTGTATTATAATAAGGATAAGGGCATATATAAATCAATAATGTCATTAACATCAATTTCCAAATATTTTATGCTTAAGTTTGTTTAGTGTTTACATTTGGCTAAAAAAGAGATTCACACTTCACAGATTAAAAGATTAAAAGCACAGAGCACAGACTACCTCCATAGATTATAGTTCGCAGTCTAACTCGTCTAACTATAAAACCAATGACTAAAAACGAGAGTCCAACACACAGAGTATAATAAGGTCCAACATCTTGACATTACAGTGTCGTAACTTTTCAGATTTTTGCATACTAACTTATGCTTAGTGGTAGTCGGGGCCGTGGCCGTTGTGGTAGCCGAGTGGTCGAACGCACGCCTTGCAAATCAAAGTGTGCAGGTTCAAACCCCGACTCATACCTCTGAGTTTATGTGCGAATCTCATTTTCATCCGAGATTACCACTTGCTTTGAAACGGTGAAGGAAAACATTGTGAGGAAACCTGCACGTCTATAGAAAGGCGTGTAAAGTTCACCAACCCGCACTGGGCCAGCGTGGTGGACTATAGCCCAAAAATCTCCCTCGTATTGAGGGAGAATACGCACTGCAGTGCACCTCTGCCTACCCCTTTGGGGAATACAGGCATGATGATGTATTCATTTATTTTTTTAATTTATGCTTCTTCTTTTTTAAGAAATGAAATTATTTATGAAATTTAATGAAATGGCTGATTTGCGATTAACAGGTATTCTGCCAGTGCCTTAATAGCAAAAACAAATTCACAAACACACATAAAAAGGCCACCATCTTAATGATCTTCAATTAGCCATCTTCATTAACAACTCAATGGATTTTGATTGGATGAACCTTTTTTTTTTTGTTTATTGGCCTCTTTCCATTGAAATATTATTATTTTTTACGAAATGAGCGAAATGATGATATTTAATGGAATAAGATGAGGAATGGCATCACCTGCGACTAGCGCGAGTATTTCGCCAATGTCAAGTAATTAATAGCAAGGACAAATTCAATAAATACACATTATAAATAAAAATGGATAATGACAGTGATAAAGATGGCGGATTATATTAATTTATGAACAGTGACAGATAAAGTAAATTGTCATGTGTCAGTACTTGACAGCAACTAGTGATCTGTGGTTGGTTGACAGATGTTTGATCGATTTGATATGATTCTGAAAATTTATTTTGTGAATACACAAATTGTTGTGTGATTATCGCTGAGTGAGTGAGCATTACGTAGTCATACCACATAATAGATTCTATTTAAACTTTCAAAAATGGGGGTATTCAACACTCCTGGCTTAATTATTGTGTATTTTACTTGTTTTTCATCATTGATCTATTCAGACATTTGTGTAAAAACTGGCCCGTGTACTTGTGTATTCTCAAATGGCACCGGAATTGACTTATCGCCTGCAGTTCCATCCAAGTTTTATACTGTCGATACTTACGCTAAGAAGGTGAACAACAGCTTTGAGCTCAGCACGTTTTACTATCACCCGTGCTACGATTCCAAAATGAATTTGACCATTCCAACGGGCAATAAAAACAATACCTGCGACGGCTTTTTGTCGGTAAGGACTTTTTTCTATATTGTAATCGTTAAGTGTTATAATTAATGGCTTCACTTCATTGGAATGTGTGCCTTAATATCGTATCTAAAACTTGTTTTATTGTTTAACATAATGACATGGACGCGCTTATTGCGTGATAACCAGTTTAGCCTTAAAATGTTTCAATGAATATATCTATGAATGCACAAATTTTATGCTTTATTTTGTGACATTTAATACATACAAAATTGTCTATTCTCAATGTTATGTTTCAGATATGCCACCATGTAAATACCATGACACTTACAAATGTGACAACAAATGCTTATGTGCTTGATAGTGGCCGTTATGAGTTTATGGGATCCACAAACGATTCGAAATTCAATGACCAGGGAACTTCAATTACATATGACAATGGACCATCGTAAGTCATTATATCGACTATTAAAACGGATAAGATTCAAGCACTTTTTGTAACATTGCACGAAACACAGCTCAAAAAACCGGCCAAGTCGGACTCGCACACGAAGGGTTCCGTACCATTATCTATAAAAACGGCAAAAAAATCACGTTTATTGTATGGGAGCCCCCTTAAATATTTATTTTATTCTGTTTTTTATTAGTATTTGTTGTTATAGCGGCAACAGAAATACATCATCTGTGAAAATTTCAATTCTCTAGCTATCACGGTTCATGAGATACAGCCTGGTGACAGACGGACGGACGGAAGGACAGCGAAGTCTCAGTAATAGGGTTCCCGTTTTACCTTTTGAGTACAGAACCCTAAAAATGGAGAAAAAATCACTGTTTTCAATGATATAATATAACTCAGTATTGCCCAACATAGGGCTTGAGGCACTTCACCTTATACCCATGGATATGGATATTTAAACTTGGCAAAAACTTCTAAAGTAGCCAATCTATCAGAATCAGATTTTTTAAATTCATGTTAACCAATACAGGCACTAATGAATCTTCAATAAATAATAGTAATAGTATCTCTACCAACCATTCAGAATTCTATTTCTCTGGAGAAGAATGGGCAAGAAACTCCATGATTGCTTTTTTCCAATAAGGATTTACATTTTTCTGTGTTTTTCTGAATTAACATTTATACAATATAAAGTTAATGAGGCTTTATAAATTCTCTAAACACAATTAATCACCTATTGCTATGCAAGACATATCTAATAGTTTGTGCATGGAAAATATACCATTTTTAAAATCATTGCAATGAACTGTGCATGGGATGTATACATCCCATGCCAATAGAAAATCAATTGTTGCAGTTATGGACAGCTTAAGTGGTTATATTGTGTTCATTAATTGTATACATATATTGTGTACATTTGTGTACAAAAATTGTGTGTGTCAGAGTACAGTCTGTCTGATAGAGGGCTTGGTGATTGCACCAACACACTCGGACAGTAACATGTTTGTCTCATCAGTCATCAAATTAAGAAACTACAAGATGAATACAGAATGCCTGTAGTTACTGCCATGACTGGGATAATGTTATGCACATTACTTGCGACAGACAGCCAAGTCTTTGTATTGTAAATTCATTTTTTTTTTTGTGAATGTAACCTTGTTTGTATAAACTACCATAGATAAGTAATAAGATAACATATTGACATTTACAGGAAAACAATCATCCTTTTAGAATGCACACAAACGGACAACAGTCTCCATGTATACTCATTATTGGAGCCAAATGGAATTGTAAGTATCAACAATAGTATTAATGCCACCCATTGAAAGGTTTTTAGGATTTTTATGGATGTAAAAAGGGTCAGATGACTGTCTCTAAACATTAAGTGAAGCTTTCATAGCAAGTTGGATCACTTGTATGTAGACAATGTAGACATGTATGTTGCACACACATTACTATGTAAGTCAGTCGCCAATGTTAATAATTTACCAACAAATATTTATTGATATGTTGCTTCATTTTTGAGATGAGAGGTGCAAAGTCATTCTCTTCTTGTTTGTGGTAATTTTATAAGTATTTCACATAGAGAACCAGGGGTTATCCCAGTAGACCAGATAAGATCTGTTGAACCTATACCTACACTCAAATCATCCACGGAGAGGAAGGTGTACATAAAAACTTTAACCTATTAATTCCTTCATGTGGGTTCAAGCAGTAGATATGAATAAAACATTATTTTCAAGTATATTATGTAAATTTACTAAAACATATGTTTGTCAAGGTCACAGTTTGATAAAATATCAAACAATAATGGCATTTTTGTTTGCATTTTTTCGATCAAATTTACAGTATAGCGAGTGTTCTGAGCTCTTTGTAAATTAATAAGGATCTCTTTGCTCATTATATTCGGTTAGTTTTGTAGGCGGTACCTTATAGCCTATTAGTCACCACCCAGGTTAATCTACACAACTAAATGTATTTTACATTAATACATTTTACATTCGGTATTTTGTACATAAGACCAGGAACCTTAGCATGGCTGTGCACACATAAGTTTTATCTCTTTTAACTGTCAGATTTGTCGAAAAAATTACGTCACTTCGAGCTTTTTGTACTAGACATGGCTCGGTGTGATGTCATTTTCTCATCAAATCTGACAGTTGAAAGAGATAAAACTAATGTCTACGTTTTCATGATACAGGGTCTTAATATCATGATAATGCTGATCCATGTTTTTTTAAATACATAATCACATGATTTAAAACGACGACAGCTTGGCTTAGTGAGGCAAGCGTAGCCAGCATGGCTTAATACATGTCGGGTTCGACTCCGGCAGCGACAAATTTAGAAAATGGACTTTTCAGAATATTCTTGTAACTGCCCAGTATAATGGCAATAAGCTCGCTCCTATTACATTGAGACCAAAATACATAGGTGTACTGCAGTGTACTTGTGCCTACCTCTTCAGTCAAAACAAGCGCAATGATGATTTATTAAATCTTTCATTACTATGATAAAACAGTAATGTTTTTCGTTCCAGGTTTTGACATTCTACTCGCCGGACGCTTGCTTAAAACAGATGGGTGGAAGATCACTTGGGTCTACATTGTTAATAATATTCTTCTCAATCCTAGTCTTCTACCTCGTCCTCGGAATTTGCGCCAAGAAATTCCTAATGGGTGCCACCGGTATCGAAGTTATACCTAACTTGGCTTTCTGGTCGATGTTGCCTGCTCTTGTGAAAGTGAGTATCTCCTGTGAAATTACATTCAAATGTGTTGGATATCATTTCAATTCAAAATTGCGTTATTAAGATAAAGTTTGTTTGTCGTAAAAGTGTTTATTTAGGTCTTATTTTGTTACTTATTTTTGATTTATTACCTTACAAGTGTTGTTTTAAGTTATAAGCGGCTTTCAGACTACGTTATAATATATAGCACAACAATATCGCGCACCATACAAAGTCAATAATATATAGTACAGTACCAGTGTGAACGTGGCCATAACAATGTATGGTGCGCGATATTGTTGTGCTATGAGCTATATGCGATATGCTATAATAGTATAGTGTAGTCTGAAACCTGCTTTAGTGTTTATTGGTGTTGGTGCTCTTTTTCTCTCCTGCTCTTCTACCTGTGGAGACTTGATCACTATACTAATTATGAATGATTCATATGTGTGCAAGTTGTTATGTCTCTTGATCTAGTGGTTTGAGCGGAAGCCGCTCGGCTCGCTATACCAACTAGTTGCAGATTCATAATATTTTTTATTCATATAAACCAATACAGGCACTTATGAATCGTCAATAAATAGTAAAAATAGTAGCTCTACCATCCATTCGGAATGCATTTCCTATGGAGAAGAATGGGCAAGAAACTCCATGATTCAATTTCTGTCAATGGTAAATTTCGGAAATGTTCCTAGTCCGGGTGGTCGCCCGGTGTACCTGTGTACTCGGTGTACCTGTGGTCGCCCCCAGTCCATTGAATGATACCCAAACTTTGCTTAGATTGTGATTATATGCTGAGAATGTGTTATCTGGTGATATTTTTATTTATGATCATAGTAAAAGCTTTGTTTAGTTTGGAATCATACAGTGAGTATGTGATGCCTCTTCTCTGAGAGCAAGAGTAACCATTGAGTTTCTTACCGGCTCTTCTCAGAGAAAGCAAAATTCCGAACCGGTGGTAGAATCTGACTATTTGTAAGTGCTTTTTGGCCTACAGTCTACACGAATAAAAAAAATGATTTTGATTTCTTGCGATATTTATGTTTTTTTATATTTTTTTCAGGATGGTTGGTTATTTGCTACGAGCGGTTTTAAGCTGCCGCCCCGCAACGCTCCCGGGCCGACCATCTCGCCCGACCCCAACAGCTACGACAGCATATAACATCAGAGGGACGATAACCTCTCCGATGCCCAACTCATCTTAGTTGATTAAACACGGAGACGGATTACGCCCCGCATCTACTCGGGCGAGCGCATTCACTTCACTTTTTTTGATTATGTACTCTGTGTCTATAAACATAAAGATTGAATTACTGTGGTTACAATATGCGACCACGCGTCATCGATAACATTACGTTGAGAAATGCGCTTGTCGCGCGCACTTTGACGCTTCTGTGAGCGCAGGTCATTAGACGATACATAATCTATACAGCAGTTTGTATCCGACGGGTATAATTTTCATATATACAGGTTGTCCCAAAATTCAACGATAAGCTCTGCGCAACGATATCGTTGAATTTCAGGACATCCTGTTTATAGCCATAATTTTGTTGTATACGAAATGAGACCAAACTAGAGTCTGCTCTAAAAATAACTCAATACTTTATAAAAAAGTAAGTCAGTAATAATATCGTTGAATCAATAAATAATAAGCATAATGTAAAATCATGTAGCTACTTTTAAATAAATATCAATTTTTCCCTAATATATCATAAAAATATTGAGTTTAATTGGGACCAGAAGAGGTTCCAATATAATATTCATCTTCAAATATATAATAAAGGACATAGACATTTAAATAATATTTTTTAAACTGTGCATAATTGTGCTAGGAATAGACTGGGATGTTTTGTATTGCATTGTTATTTGGCTATGGCCTATATTGATGTCCTTTCTGTTAACACCACCAAACTGAGTTATTGCCATCCTTCTTACGGTCGGAATGTGTAAGCAAGACGGCAACATTTTTAGTGCTGTCAAAAGTCGCGCGCCAATTGTTATGCCAATACCAAAACAAACTTTGTGTAAGTTTACATAAAGATTGAATTTCTTTGGTTATAGCCACGCCCTCACACGTTTGCTCGTGCTGTCAATTTAATTTCGTTGAAAAATGAACTTTTTGCATGAGTCAATACAGTTCGTTCTGATAATGAAGAAAAACTCGAGGCGCGCCTTTAGACGCCTTAGTGTGGCGGCTTTATGGTCTCAAACTAAAAATGTATATTAAGAAGGTGTTATTTTTCAAATTCAATAACAGTGGTCATACATACTTTTCTCGGCTGGCAATACTCTTGGCACATTATATCAAAATAATTCTAGCATGTGTTTATCGGGCAAAATAATTATAATATATTGCAATGACAGTTTGCATACTTTAACACTCCGTAATACCATAATAAACCTGGCTTAGTTATTGTTTTATACTAAAATCTTTGACATAAATAAAAGTACATAAATTATTTTTACATTAAATTTTTTATACAGGGTGTTTCAGAAGTCCGAAATAATACTTTGGGTACATATACGGCAGCTCATATGTGGATGCTTAGTGAAGACAGTTTATACCTAACTATCATAGTTTCTGAGTTACAGACCCTTGAATATTTGTCACAGGTATCGTGTTCTGGCCTTTGGGTACATCCATAACCCTATTCAGCAGTGTAAACTACACTAATGAGAGGCGGCTAGCAATATTCACAAAACAGAACATGCAAATTTTGATATTACGGGTTATAGAAAATGACGACGAAAAAAAAGTTGGAAAAACATGGTCGAATTTCAATCAAATTTTTATACCATTCAGTTGTATACACGATACTGATGCTAGCGTCCAAGTATTATTTCGGACTTCTGATACACCCTGTATATTATTTGTGTATAATGTTACTAATAAGTTATATATAATTATGTTATTAATCAGTAATTTTACAGATTAAGAAGGCAATTTTTGCATATTTAAAATCTAATCCAACCTACCTGATATGCAGGTAAAGTAAGTAATGTGCATATTAACCGCTTTCTAGCTATAGCTGTAACATTTATACTAAGCGTTGTAATGTTGTGTTCTTTTGGATCCATATATTGTTATTTTGGGTTAAATTTATTGTATTTTTTATAGAAATACTGTTTGATTTACTATTCCATATTCGTTTATAGGCTTTTGGGTGTGTGGAAAAGAAGAGACGGAAAGTTGTGTCAAATATTCAAAATAAGTAATTCTGAAACTCTAGTAAAGTAGACTCACAGAAAAAAAACTGAAATATTATTTTTTTGTTCACTTTACGATACAACTATACTACAATATTACGTTTCTTTATATTATGTTAACGTCACTTTTTACATAGTGAAACTAACAGATTATACTGTAAATGTTACGAGAATTGTATAGTCTACTTAAAACGCGAGGTACGTCAAGATTTTAGATGAGATTTTTGTTCAGTGTTGCCCGTTTTTATCGAGAAAAACATATAATCAGCTGCATGGTAATCTCTTAGCAGTGTTGTATTAATATTGCTATGATTTATTACCAGCTTTTTGTATACAAAATCTGTCAAATACATAATGCAGTGGTGGGACTGCCCTACTTTATACAATATGATTCTACTTAATTTTTAATTCGGACTTCAGTTATTTTACTACACATTTTAATGGATCTATTGTCGAAGCATGAGTACCTATTGGAATCTCGAATATTTTTGTAATACTATTTGTATCTTGCCCATTATTTTTTAAGCACTAGTCACTGGTATTGTTTTAAAACACAATCATTGTACGAAGCAGTTGTCTAAGGCTTTGATGGATTTAATAGTGAAAACATTTATCTGTACCGTTAGGCTTCGTATGACCGCTTAGACATAATTTTTATTTCTTTCAACTGTCAGATTTGTCGAGAAAATTATGTCACGAGCCATGTCCAGTACAAAACGCTCGAATTGACGTCATTTTCTCGACAGATGAAAGAGATAGAACTAAAGAGTGGCGGTTAACTCTTAGTTAATCAGTTTAGGTGACATTTTCATTAGGATCAGCCGTTGTTCCATGTGCGCCAAGACTAGACTTGATGTCGAGGAATATGTTAATTTTGTCTCTTTCTTTCGTATAAAATAAGACGGAGAGCGACCTAGCGAATCCGTGACTGAGGTCTAGAGCGATGGATGTTCCTGAAGTCCTAACCATGCGTAAAACATTAAAGGGTCTAATTAAAGTTCAGCGTATATTTAATTCTTCTTTTTTTGAGAAATTATATTTTGATGGAATAAGATGAGACATGCCTGCACCTGCGATATGCGGTGTTTATGGCAATGTCAAGTAATTATAGCAAGGACAAATTCAATAAATAGGTACACATTATAAATAAAAATGGATGACGACATTGATAAAGATGGCGGATATTTTGTTAATTTTCGTGGTTTTACACTCTGCAATCGTTACCAAAATCAATATTACCCAATGTGTCACTAAGAACGTTGATAATTGAACGCAACGACTTTTGTATTATACTTAAACGATTATTATAATTATTTCCCATATCCAAGTTATTTAGTGTGTATTGTGATTTTTTTGGTGTGTAAAGAAGTCCTGTAGTACTACGTATTTTAATTTTATAGTAGAGTGAGATGCGCATAAACAATTTGAATTGGAATAGGTTTGTTGGTATTTTAAAGGCGATGCAAGTGAGCGCGCTCAGATAAATGAGCTGCTCAGTAGACCGAGACAAAGTAATGTGGACATTTGAGCACACTCACTCAAGTCTTGCTCAAGATTGATCCGCTTGCTTCCGTACTAAGCGGAGTCCTTTCATTCTTTGACAGACAGTTTGATAGTGAATTCCAAAATATTCTCATATACCTATTCTGATTTGATAGTGTTTATACGTAAATAAATCATTATTATACCTAATATATTTCAAGAACAACAAGATGTATGATACATTATTTTATATTCTGCAGTTTAGGGTCCCCTGTTGTTTAGACTTTTCTAATGTTTAATAAATAAAATATAATATTGCTCATTATGTATTTTATTTTGTATCGTAAATCTAAAATTACTATGTGGAGCGTTAGTTGATAAGTATAATTGATTATATCTGGAATCCCATCTGAAATGTAGACAAATTATGGTGCTAAGTCAGTGTCTAAATCTATAAGCTAAGTAGTTTTAGAACTGATTCGTACGTGTGGTGCATTTTCTGTGAAGCAGTCGAACAAGTGATGAGATCTCTCGCATCCATTCTCACCATCCGTGACTGTTTCATCATTCACTAGAAATGTTTATCTTGTATTAAAAATATGTAACGGAGCCGTGTCTGTAGGTATATACATAAATATATTTAAAAAAGTTTATAAAACAGTGGTAGCCGAGAGGTCGAACGCACGCTTTGCAATCAAAGTGTGCAGGTTGAAACCCCGGCTCGCACCTTTGGGTTCCATGTGCGAATCTCATTTTCACCCGAAAATGTCACTTGCTATGAAACGGTGAAGGAAAACATCGTGAGGAAACCTGCACGTCTGAGGGAACTTGACTAGTTCTCGATAGATGTGTGAAGTCTGCCAACCCGCACTGGGCCAGCGTGGTGGACTATGGCCTGAATCCCCCTCCCATTGAGGAGAGGCCCGTGCCCAGCAGTGGGACGTTAAAAAGGGCTGTAGTAGTAGTAGTATAAAACTATAACCGGCTACGGAAATAAGAAATGAAGTCGGTTAAAATCGGGGCTTACAGGGCAAAATTGACTCCTATGGTGCCATAGGTTAGGTGTAAATGATACCGTTGTTGTGACTATTGTAAAAGGAACAGGTGCACAGGTCTAAAAAAGTTGCCGCTATGGCGCCTTAAACTAGGCTTGAAGCGGTTTGAGCTGGGCAGTTGCGGGTTCGATTCTCGTCAACTGAAAATTTCGGAAATAGCCTTTTTAGAATTTGCTGTTGGCTGGGTGAAACTGGGATTGCCCCCTGCTCGTTGTAGATAAGTACATATTAGGCCTTACGGTGTACATTCCATATCTACTTATTAATAAATACTTGCCTTTCTTACACATGTCGATAAGCTTTTTCGAGCTTTCAAATTTAGCAGGATTGTCTGTGTATTCCTTCTCCGCCAGTGCATACGTGTTCTCCCAGTCATACATACCTTTATTATCTAGCTGTTAACCAAGGGGATATACAAGTGTAAGTTTATATCCTCTATTTTGTCTGCAGAAAGCGGAAAGTCGTATCTCGAAATATCCAATTTCACACCAGGGCCGTGATCCTATTTCAAAAAATCATTACTCCTTAATAAACCTAGAAAAAATCAATGCTGTTTTTTTTTTCGTCGTAAGCAGACATGGACCATTCGACGCAGCTTTTTATCTGATCAATTCTGCAGGGTGCTTCAGAAGTCCGAAATAATACTTAGACGTCTGCATCAGTATCGGGTATACAACTGAATGGTATAACAATTTGATCGAAATTCCATGATGAACAAATGAAACACCATGATTTTTAATTTTTTTTTGTGTTCAATTTCTATAACTCGTATATCTCGAGTCCTATGTCAAATTTGCGTGTTCTGCTTTGTGAATGTTGGCAGTCGCCCCTCATAAGTGTAGTTTACACTGCTGAATAGGGTTACGGATGTGTGACAAATGTGTAAAGGTGTTTAACTGTGAAACTATGATCTTCTTCTCATTCGTTTCGCTCTTGATAGAGCGGTCGTGGTCACGTCGAGGCATCCACGTCGGTGGCGGGGGCGGACACAGCTCTCCGAACGATCTCACGCCGTCGCTGTTTGTTAGCAGACTGTTTGAAACTATGATAGTTAGGTATAAAATGGCTTCACTAAGCTTTCACATATTAGCTACCATATATGTACCTAAATTATTATTTCGGACTTCTGATTCACCATGTGTATCAATAAGTCATTTAGGCCAATTTTCGAGATACGACATTTTCGCTTTCTGCAGTTGTTTTTTTTTTTATGAGATAGGGAGACAAACGAGCAGACGTTTCACCTGATGGTAAGTGATCAACGCCGCCCATGGACACCTGCAACACCAGGGGCATCGCAAGTGTTAGTTATATACCTAAAAGGTAGAGAACAATTGCTGGGGCCCGATTTCCGTGCGATCTACATCCATCTCTATTGGAGATAATATGTCGAAACGAAACGTCAAATTGGTCGTATTTGTTTTCTGGTCGTATGTATATCAAACGAAAATCGGGCCCCTGGTTATTAGCCTCGCTAACACTCAAAATTTGCATGACCGCTTTCAATGTACCTATCTTTTGTTTTGTTCTCTCTTATACAGTAAAATAAAAATACAAATTAAATTATTGATCCCACCATTTTAGCCTTCTTGAATACGCAAGCCATCAAACATTTTGCTATATTACTGTTGGGCATTTTGTTCTTTTGTAGAATTAGCATCTCTTCGGCCGAGAGCGGATGGTCCTTATTACACTCAAGGCCTTGGTGCAAGAACCACGATTTAATTTCCATGTCAGTTCGTCCCTGTTTAAAAAGTGCAATAATATTTAAAAAAAAAACCGGCCAAGTGCGAGTCGGACTCGAGCACGAAGGGTTTCGTACCATTATTTATGAAACCAGCCAAGTGCGAGTCCGACTCGCGCACGAAGGGTTCCGTACCATTATCTATCAAAACGGCAAAAAAATCACGTTTGTTGTATGGGAGCCCCCTTAAATATTTATTATATTCTGTGTTTTAGTATTGTATTGTTATAGCGGCGACAGAAATACATCATCTGTGAAAATTTCAGCTCTCTAACTATCACGGTTCATGAGATATAGCCTGGTGACGGACGGACGGACGGACGGACAGCGAAGTCTCAGTAATAGGGTTCCCGTTTTACCCTTTGGGTACGGAACCCTAAAAACGGCAAAAAAATCACGTTTGTTGTATGGGAGCCCCCTTAAATATTTATTTTATTCTGTTTTTTAGTATTTGTTGTTATAGCGGCAACAAAAATACATCATCTGTGAAAATTTCAACTCTCTAACTATCACGGTTCATGAGATACAGCCTGGTGACAGACGGACGGACGGACGGACGGACAGCGAAGTCTCAGTAAATGGGGTTCCCGTTTTACCCTTTGGGTATGGAACCCTAAAAACTTATGCAGTTCGCCAACTCGCATAAGGCCAGCATGGTGGACTATGGCCGAAACCTCTTTAGTATTGAGGGAGCGCTGTAGGTTCTGTTATAGATAAATCAAATAAGATAGGGTCTAAAATACAGTAACAAATTTTCACTACAGTGCAACTATGCCTACCTCTTTGGAGAATGCAGGCTTGATACAGTTATATGAACTGTTAAACGTGTATTATAGAATGAAATAAAAATATATGTCTTATTTACTTACACGTACGAATATAGCACATAGCCCAATCGAGTAATACAAGAAAAACAAACGAAATAACATTTTTACATAAAAAATACGTTATTCAATTTCACAATGTTCGTGACCTTTTATAGTTTATACCTTTTATATTTTCACGTCAAGTTCAAAATAATTATCTATGATTATGATTACCATAATGTTTATCATTTGTATCAGCAATTTAATTTCGATTAGTGCCAAAGCCTATATATGCTAAAGACTCCTAAATTCAGGGGGCCTCTTATGACAATGTAAGTATCAGTTATAAAGTTAAGCTGTCTCTGCAGATAAAATAAAATGAGTCTCATGATGATCATCCCCCATCTTTATCACCTCCATCACCCATTATATTAGATACCAGCGGCCCGTCCCGGCTTCGCACGGGTGGACATTTTATTTTACTTTAAACATTTAGGCATAAATAAATATAGCCTATGTAGTATAGTGACATTGTAGCTTTCTAACGGAAAAATAGTTTGACACTAGAAAAATATCTGCGAATAGCGGGTGCAGCCATACTAATTAATTTTATTCAATTTTACAAGAAGATGTTGCAAATAGAAGACACAGGTATTATTATTTAATCATGTATCCGTGGACACCGCGTATCCGTTCTGTCGGTCTCTATATTAAACAAGTGTCGGAAAAATTGCAAAATTGCCAACGTGTCGATGGAAAAATAAATTGCCGGTTAACGTGAGACGCGGATGTAGGCAACTAATTATCTACGAATGTCTGTTTTTATTCTACTTGGCTTCTGTTAAATACTTACAAACGTACAATTAGATGTCGTGGTAAGTATTCTGCATTTAAAAACATAGTAGAGTAGGACTAGAATACTACTTGTTTAGATTCCTACATGGAACCGAGATCTACCATGGTTTATGTTCCGCTCTGCTTCACTTTGAGTCGCTAGCCTCGAGCTGCCATGTAAAAGTATTGTTTGGCAAAGTTAGCTATCGAGTTGTAGGCTTTGTTCAATATACCATACAAATATTTTTTATTGTTAAACTCGAGGAAGAGACAATTAAAGAAAACTCACTCACTGCTCGATTCTCCAGAGAGTGATCTTCTTTGTAGGATCTATCTTTATCTAGGTAAGCTGGTAAGTACATAGTAGGCATGATATGAATGAAATTAAGCATACAGATCAAAGTTCGTGGCAATTTTTATTACTTCACGGGAAATAGAAAATGCTAGGGTTATGATTATAGACGCACTTGGTCACATGAAACGATGCGTCGCAGATATCCTTGTGCGCGTCCGCTGAAAAAAAGGAACGCACGTATTCGTTTCAAATCATATAACATGTTCTATCTTCTCTCTCTCTCCAATAATGGTGAAGAACAAGGAGAAAATACATAATTATGTCGATTTTTTTCTACATAAACTACAACTAAACATATTTGACAGCACTAAAAATAATGCGTTTTACTCATAGATTACGGCCATAAGAATGACTACAATACACTAGTTTATTTTTAGGCCAGCAGAATCGACACCTATGTTTGTTCCACTAAACATAGAACACCTGTGCACGCAGCATCATAACTAAACTTATTCTACTTATTACTAGACTTACCAACTTTTCTACATGCCGTAATAGCCTCCTTAGCTGGTTCTTTTATTTCTTCAGGGAAAAGTAAATCGGCCTGTTTAAGGGCTGCCTCGTAATTCAGTTTGCCGTTTTTAATCTGGGATTAAAGGAAACAAATTAGAGACTAGGAAAGCGTGTCGGCAGTGGCGTAACTATACCAATACCATCTAAGGCTGGTAGCAAATTCTTTGGATGGGGTCGCAGTAAAAATCGCTACGTTGTAATTTAAATTTAATAAATCATAGCAATAGGTCCCCAAAGGTATTACTAATATTGTGTGCATTTAAGTTAATATCTAATAAATTATTATTTTCAAAAGCATAGGTATTAAATGTTTTAATTAAATCTATCTAAATTTTGTTAAAAAGTTAGGTTACTTTGAGCCAGTGGTATTTTGCATACCCTGGCAGGGTATGCAAAATACCACTGGTATATACTTGTCCTATAATGTCCTATACTTACACCACTGCGTGTCATGACTCATATGAAATATGTTAGTAGGTTAGTAGTTTTTATACCTAACTACCTATGAGTATAGGCAAATTTGTATTAAATTTGACTCAATGAATATGATGGGATTCTGGGTGCGCGAGTTTATTTTAAACGTAGCCGGTACTTACCGTGTTAGCCATTTTCATTATGCAAGCTATGTAGCATTTCACTTCCTTCTCGTCTATAAAAACTCCGTCGTTTATTGGATCGATTTTTTCTACAATATAATAATTAGAGGTTTGGTTGATGCCTATTGGTAATATATTTCTGTTATAAATAACATTGATAGCAGTCTTACCGTCTTCGACGTTATTTTTGGGCTGGCAAGTCTTCCTCATCATTTTCCCCGTGTTTCTCATCTGTTTCATGGTCATCTGGAAAATATTCATGTAATTTTACCTTTAAACAAGGATTAGACTGACAGAGCGGTCGTCCCAATATTATTTTGAAGACAACTGATATTTTGATTATCCATAGAAACTTCTAACTTATACGTCCAGTTTCTTAACTATAGCTTATTACTAAGACAAAGCAAATATTGATTTTGGCCATAACATGATGGGTGACTTACCGCCTCACAAAATCCTATACAAAATATACAAAACGCCGGTATCATGAAAAGGGTAACTAAATACATCGTGAAAGTCCTGACATGGCCCCGCGTACCGATGACAGATGTGAACAACTCGTTATTATCAGACCGCTATATATGAACTTACATTAATAATTGACTAATAGCTCTAAATTAACGTTTAACACCTATTAGAGTCTAGTGTGACCATATTTTATGAGCGTAATTCAAGACACTTTAATACATTGCCGAAATGTCGTTGGTAATAGAATGTAGAATGAACAACATGAAAAAGGCATATATCAACATACACTTGAACAACTTCATCTCCATGGGGCCATTGTACTATAGAGGCCCCGTGTTTGAAACTGCAGCGATTTGACGTGTCCCCATTCCAAAAAGTTTGCAAAACCTAGATTGAACTTCAATGTAGAGTCAATCAAAATCACCATACATTTCTTACTTTATGCTGCGAAATCTACCGATCCCTTAGTAGACAGAAAACCGCAATACCAAAGGTAGTAGTAGGCTTAGCATGCCCGCGTAGATATTAGTTTTATCACTTTCAACTGTCAGATTTGTCGAGAAAATGACGTCACACCGAGCCATGTCCTGTACAAAGAGCTCGAAGTGACGCCATTTTCTACGACAATTCTGACAGTTGAAAGAGATAAAACTTATGTCTACGCGGTCATGCAAGCATACCTACTAATCTACTCATAAAAGGTAAATGCTAAAACACAAAACTAGTTGGTCACAGTATTCGCACTTGGTACCAGTGATACATTTTATAATTAACAGTTAGTTGGAACTTCCTATAATTACCTACTTATCATTATCTCCTGAACCGCATTTCTTGTATTTCAGCTATAATAGGGGTAGGTAGGTACCTTAAGAAAACATAGTAGAACATCCATCGCCGTAAACGGCTGAAACATAATTACTGCACAAAAATCCTGGCTCTCGAATTCCTCTTCTCACGACCATCTATCTTAACGGTCATCGGCTCTGCTAGGTTTCTATAGCTCTCTATGAATTACATTTGCTCTGGGCCCCAGGTCCCAGGGCAAATGGTTTACATAACCTAACCTAACTCTATGGTTGTGAAGCTGCTATGACTGCATTTTTTAAGACTTGGAAACTATATATTTTATCAACGGTAGCTAAAATATGACTAGACTAATGGCTTCAAGTTGACCATGCCTAATAATCTACATTGCTCAAATTTAGCTACAATTAATAGAATATGCTGTTTCCATGTCGACCTAATTACAAAAGTTAATTTGCATGGAACAATAAAGTTTTCTCTATCTATTATTCTATATCTGTATATAGGAAACAAATTAGAGAATAGGAAAGCGTTTCGGCAGTGGCGTACCTAATTATACAATCTAAGGCCCGTGGCAAATTCATTGGGTATGTCCCCAGTAAAAATCGTTATTTTTAATTTAATTTTAATAAATCACAGCAAAAGGTACCCAAAAGTATTACTAATATGTAATATAATAAGTAAGCGATGATTATAAGTTTATAATGATTCTTAGTAAATAGTCTAAATATAACATAGACTTTGTACCTATACTTGTTTAACGTGCCGTGATACATAAGGATCATGATAATAACAAATAATTATGTATTTAACAGTCTTTTGTAAACGAGAAGACATCGAATTAACTCGTCATTTTGATGTATACACGTGTTCTTCTCCGTAATCAATCACTCATTTGTCTCTCAAGTAGGCATTCACCGCCTCCGCACAAAAACAATAAAGCAATTTTTCTTCTTGCGTTACGCTGAGACGAACGTAATTATGGATAAGCAGAAAGTTTTAAATGGCTGTTTTATTATTTGTTTGATAATTGGCAATAGTTGTGCTGTAAGTTTATTTCTATCCAATAATAATATAAAATATGTAGCGGTGTTTTTACTTGTACCTATCTAAACTATATTTGTTGTGGATATAATTTTATAACTAAAATTAAAATTGTATTCTCAAACATATACACGTATTAACAAAGTTAATTATATTATATTTTTATACATACTGATTAAAATAAAAATGCACACAAATGTGACAAATCGCTCATATTTATTCGTAGATAAGTAAACTAATAAATAAAATAAAGTTTATTTTTACTGAATTTCCTCGCTGGATTACGATGAATGATTGCCTTTCTGCGAGTATAGCTGAGCGAATTATTCAATAGTTTCTTATCCAAACACTTAACTTTAGGAGACGCGATATTTAAAACAAGTTTGTGGGTAATTTTTTATACTTACAAGTGGTTTAAGTTAATGTTTTTGTTGTCTTTTAGATGACAAGAGTACAACTCAAGAGTTCGGGAAAATTTATGAAAAAGAGTTGCATGCCGAAAAACAATGTTACAGAGGGTAAATTATTGATTGAATTTACTAAATTTTACTGTTTAGTAAGTTGTGAACTTCCAGAGTAACAATAAACCAAGTTACAGGGCCCTGCGTACGAGTGTGAAGAAATGTCAAAAAGTGAAATGCTATTATTTTATTTGCTGAATATTATGTAATTTTGATGCTGGTACCTATGTGCTGTAAACTTCCTTGATTGTTCAACCTCAGTAGAGCAGGTGGATGATTCAATTAGCTTTGAGATATCTATGAAGGTAGTAGACAAAACGTTCAGTTATTTAGAAGGTTATCGATAGTTCAGAAAACTCTGAAGTTCAGTAATTGGGTTTAAAATACTGTCTGCGACATAAAATAAACTAATTGCCACGTGGCCATATCCGTTTGCCATAAAGAAAATAAAGAAGAATTATGATCTCGGTCAGAGATGCGGTAAATTACTTTGGTTTTTTTTTTGCATTAACTATGAAACCTTTTTTCTAGATCAAGTGGGTAATATAGAGCAAGGGGAATTTTTAGAGACCCGTAACGTTATGTGCTACATTGCCTGCGTTTACACCATGTCACAAGTTGTAAGTACTTCTCCTTTTAATATTTAAAAAGAAAGTGAAAAAATATGTTCAATGCTGTTAAAAATTATTTATCCATATCGAAATATCTTTACTTCACATAAGAAAAAAAAAGATAGCATAGATAATTAAGAGTATTTTTTGGCTTTAGGTTAAAAATAATAAAATAAGCTATGAAGCTGTTATAAAACAAGTGGAATTGACATTTCCGGAATACATGAAAGCTGCAGTGAAAGCATCAGCCGTCCACTGTAAAGATATTTGTAAGTTATATTTACTGTGGGTAAGCAATGGTTACACTTTTACACAACCTACGAGTAAATCATTACTGTTCCCCGCACTATGTCGGACGGATCGCTACATGAAAGCTGCAGTGAAAGCATCAGCCGTCCACTGTAAAGATATTTGTAAGTTATATTTACTGTGGGTAAGCAATGGTTACACTTTTACACAACCTACGAGTAAATCATTACTGTTCCCCGCACTATGTCGGACGGATCATTAAAAAAACTATTTTGTATGGTTCCATACCTTAAAAAGAAGAAAAAGGAACTGTTATATGATCACTTCGGTGTTCGTCCGTCTGCCTGCCTGTTTGTAGAGACCCTTTTTCTCAGGAATGCTCCCTCGCTGAAAAAAACTAAACAACTAAGTTAATGCAAAATATGCGCCTTTATGCATATTTAGAACATTCTCAAGGGATTCAAAATCTGTACAGTACTCTTTGTTGTCCTAGAATCATGACATTTCGCATGAAGCAATGTCTTATAGCACAAATAAGGGGAAAAATCCGAAAACAGTAATAAATTTTTTTTGATGTACGAAAATTAATGTTTTTGTCATTTATTTATCCATTAGGTAAGAAACTACTGTTAAATGACTTGCATATAAGAGTGTCGAATTGTGGCAGACCAAGGCCGTGGATGAACGCAGTTTACATAAACCAGTTTACGTAAATTGTAGTCATTACCTAACTACTTTTTTTATACCGAACCATTAAGTTACCAAGTAGGACTATAGAGAATCGGGATTGGTGGTTGGGATAGGTATCTATGTCTCTAATGTGTTAAAAAATGCTTGGAGGCGAATTGGTCTAGCGCAGTGGTTCCCAAACTTATTTTATATGCTTCCCACTTTGAGAATAAATTATTTTTTAGCGCCAATTTTTCACCTTCTTAAAAACCACTATAACGTCAAATTAAATAAATTGATTATTGTGATACTATATTATCGGGATTAAACATTTATTATAAACGAGACTTTTACTATCCCAAGAGTTAACTTGAGACCTAATCATTAAAATAAAACTATTTTACGGATTCTATATAAAATAGTTTTATTTCAATGTGTAGTATTCGCGTAAATATAAGAAAACAATGTTGAGACCTAATCGTTTTATTTTTTCTGGGTCTCTTACCGCCCCCTTTAGGCCTGCAGCGCCCACAAGGGGGCGTTGTCGCCCACTTTGGGAAAGGATGGTCTATTGGTTTAGCGTTAAAGCGTTTAGAAATTTACCCTGGTCTGGGAGTAACTGGGATCGCCCCCAGTCCATTGTATGACACCATAGTACAGGTTTTGCTATTTTGGGATCATACGATAAGTCTGTGTTGTCTGGCGATATTTATTAATTATATTTATAATTTCAGCGAAGCAGTACAAGGACTTGTGCGAGGCATCATACCGCACGGCGAGGTGCTTATATGACTTCGACCCTGAAAATTTCGTGTTCCCCTGAGTTTATGCATGTAATAACGAGTTATTTAGTTTAAAATAAAACAATTTTTGAGTATTTAATGTTGTTTATTTTGAAATATTAATGATTCTATGTATTTTATGGCAAGCGGGTGAGTAGCAAAAGGACTTACGCGTGCCCGATAAGTAGGGGTTTAAAGGGAACGGATGTGCAGTGTCAGTAACTTATCTATGGAAGTGTTCACAGGAGCTAACGGTTCATGAGAGTCCTTTTTGGTATTGTCAAAATATTTGGTATTGTCAAAATAACTGTCAAATAGCCTCCTGCACACTGGTGCGTCGACCCTCGCACGTATTTTTTGCCATACTACAACCACCTGTATTGACTCAGAAAAAAAAACATTCTTCAACTAAAAAGCAGACAATTTTGTAGTCACTGTAGCCCAAATGGAAAATGTGTGGAATAACATTTTCTATTGTTAGATAGAATAAATAAGAATAGATGTACAAACCGTTTCACAGGATGAAATGAGTACGTACCTGCTTAATATAGCCAGTACATCAAGCCCCCAGTAATTTTACAACCACATAATTACTGCTAAACGATTCGCTAACCCTACAATTGAAAGAAATTACCAGTTATATCCATCAAAATAAACGTTAACTTTTGTGAATTCGGCTATAAATGGTTAAATTTTCATTGTGAATATTTCAGTTCTTATAATTGTGTTCGGTAAACTAAACTTTGTTAAACAATGTATTGGCTTTTTATGGTGTACCTATTTCATATTTTTGTGATGAATACACACGCGGTAAGTTCATTAAATGTTCTAGTATTATACCGCGACCTCGATCGCGTGGAATTTTGTAACCCTAATTAACTTTCTAAAATAAAATAAAAGATAGCAGTGGTAGCTCATTTTCATCCGAGATTATCACTTTCTATGAAACGGTGAAGGAAAACATCGTGAGGAACACTGCACGTCTGAGTGAACTTGATTAGTTTTCGATAGATGTGTGAAGTCTGCCAACCCGCACTGGGCCAGCGTGGTGGACTATGGCCCGAATCCCCCTCGCATTGAGGGGAGGCCCGTGCCCAGCAGTGGGACGTTAAAAGGGCTGTAGTAATAGTAAAATCAAAGTAGCCAATGTAAAGTAGTTATAGATAGACAGATTTTTTTGTTGTTGCTAAAAGTACCGTATTTACATTCACATGCAAATAAGTAGAACGCTGTTATTTTGAAATTTGGTACACTAAGGTACATTTGACTATATTGACTGAATGGTTTTTGATGATGATGATTAATTTTTAGATGACACGGCCACAAATAAAAAAGGCAATGGGGATTATGAAAAATACGTGTATGCAGAAAAATGGAGTAAATGAAGGTTATAGACCCTAGACCTATCTTTATGGTATTTCCCAAACATATCGTATTAAATTAATAACTAAATAGAACAAAAACACCTTATCAAAATTTTAATTTATATGCTAATAATCAAAATAAAATTGTTGTTAAATATTTAATTATTAATGTATTATTCATAGAATAGCAGTGGTAGCCGAGGGGTTGAACGCACGCCTTGCAATCAAAGTGTGCAGATTCAAACCCCGGCTCGCACCTCTGGGATTTATGTGCGAATCTCATTTTCATCCGAGATTATCACTTGCTATGAAACGGTGAAGGAAAACATCGTGAGGAAACCTGCACGTCTGAGGGAACTTGACTAGTTCTCGATAGATGTGTGAAGTCTGCCAACCCGCACTGGGCCTGTGTGGTGGACTATGGCCTGAATCCCCCTCGCATTGAGGGGAGGCCCGTGGCCAGCAGTGGTACGTTAAAAGGGATGTAGTAGTAGTAGTAGTATTATTTAGTATTCTATAAACTTTGGGCTTTACAATACTGATAATCTTTATTTTACAGATCAAATCGGTAGAATAGAACAAGGCGTTTTCACGGAGAATCACGACGTAATGTGTTATATTACATGCATTTATAAAAATATGCAAGTGGTAAGACCTATACTCAACAATTTATGTACAGTGAAGTTTAAACCTTATAATTTCGTAATAACGTAATCTTTTACAGACGAAAAATAACAAATTGGACTTGGAACGCATATCGAAGCAAATAGATATATTATACCCTCAGGAACTTAAAGAAACTGTTAAGAATGCAGTCGCAAGTTGTGTGCACATCCGTAAGTAAATCATTGCATCCAATGTGTTAACATTACGCTTGTATTATTCAAGGGGTAAGCATAGTGGAACGTTCACATTTCACGAATGCTGCAAATGGTAATGTTAACTCATAGAGCCAATGACACCAAGTTTAAACTTATGTTAGGGATTATGTCGTACCGCTTCGTTCTTTCACTTTCGTAATCTATATGAGAGAAAGAGACAAAATTTACATATCTCACTTTCTGGCAGCATTTCTTAAAGTACATAAACGGGAACTCAACTTTTTACACAATAACCTTAATACTATCTGAAAAACATACCAGGAGCTCATAAACAGGAGTGGGAAATCAAAATTATATAATAAACTTTTCATAAGCGATGTATTCTTGTTGCAGAGGACGGTTATACCGATATGTGTGAAGGCATATTCCACGCGACTAAATGTTTGTACGAATCGGATCCAAGTACATTTATTTTTGCTTAAAGAATGAAATGCAATAAATATTAGATAAAAATATAGGTTGTTTAGTTTTATGAACCCACCTTAGATCCTGCATTTTGCCTTCTAATGGTGGATGCAGTTACTGATAGTAGCTCTCTATAACTGTCTCGATCTAAGGAAGAATTGCTTTTTAATTCTTCATCGCAGCATAGTTCTGACTTTTTATTATATCAATTCTGACCTAGTTATGCGCTTGTTCTAAGATTTATTTGGGAATGTGTAATTTCGTATGCGAGTACATTTAAGATTTCAATATTGGACACTGGATTGGGTACACATTTCCCTCAAGTCTATTGCATTATAATCCTACTGGTAAGTTCTAGGTAAGATAAATACTACCCCGGGGTCCTTATAATTCTATACGAAAGTGTTAGTTGAAGTAATTGATCGGTGTCAAAAGAAACTTGACAGCTAACACTTTAGTAACACTTCAGTCTGCAATTAAATGTTTAGTACACTTTACAGCGTTGATATAAATATTTCGTCACTCTCGCATTGTCAAGACTTTGCAGAATGTTGGGCTTTAGTCGAATTATTGTTGCTTCTTTAACCCTTATCATTTTAAATGGATCGATGGTTGCAACGGTAAGTACATGTTTATTATGTATCATAAACCAGAGGCGGCAAGACATCGTATTTTTTTTGGCAATACCAAAACGAGCTGTATTGAATCATCGAAAAAGTTTATTCTTCAACGAAATGACATAGACAGCGTAAGCGAATCCAGACGCGAGGGTGTGTGGCTTTTACAACAGGAATTCAATCTTTATGTATATATTGATACAGAGTTCGTTTTGGTATTCGCAAAAAAATTTACGCACGACTTTAAAGCCTCAGTTTGCGAGGGACTTTATCGATGAATAGATTATGAAGATGAATTAGTTTTTTTCTGTCGTGTCTAAAAACGAACGATTAATTGGTCGGGATTGTAGTTTCGAAGTTTTTAAGCATTCAACAGAATATTTTATGAATTTTATATTTACATGTAGATGACGAGACAACAATTAAAGAGCTCTGGTAAACTGCTGAGGAAAACTTGCATGCCTAAAAGTGATGTTACAGAAGGTTTGTTGCTATTATTTGAAAAAAAAAAGAAAGCAATTTGAATATATGATAGGTACTTATATCTAATTGTCTTGTCTATAGATCAAGTTAAGGACATCGATAAAGGCAAGTTCATAGAGGAACGAAAAGTGATGTGTTACGTTGCCTGTGTATATAGTCTGGGACAAGCAGTAAGTATTCGCGAAATTTATCTAAGGTTTGTAATAAGATAAAATTCTTTGTTAACGAAACTCTCGTTGGTGCAACGCGAGTGGTGATTTTATATTAGTGTGAGAATACCATTGTGTCTTACAGTTTGTTTGTACGGGATCAGACTGATTACTTCAAAATTAAAAGATATTTTGAGACGTCATTACGTCCTGCATTCACTGGGTTCGCCCAATTGAATTGACTTAAAATAAAAATGTGGTCTGTTAGAACTGTTTAAATACATAAAGATTGAATTACTGTGGTAAAACTATGGAGTGTAAAATGGGAAGGAGTGACATCTAGGTATTGAAAAAGTGTACGTCGAAATTAAAACATCGACGACCCCCGGGAATAAACCGGTAATCGGAAAAATCGCTGATTCCGGCATAACAGCAAATAGTCCATAATGGCACTTACCGACTTATTCCCGGGGGGCGTCGATATACACCCTCGCTGATACCAGCGCCATTGTGGATGATTTTTGAACTAATAATTTTATCATTTCGACGGACACTTTATCAAATTTTTCCCATAGGAGATTGCACTCCTGTAAAACCAACGTGTCAAAATTCACTCGCGTCTCCGATGAAATTTCGTCGAAAAATGGGCGGCTTTCAAAATATAACAATTGAAGTTTTAACGCGTGACTTGGAACGAAAGTACTTGTGGAAATCTGTAATTTTCAGTAAAAAAGTAACTATCATACTAAATTAGATGTACCGAATAAATTCTGGTATATTATGTTTTGATGACTACTTTCAGATAAAGAATAATAAGATAGTACATGAAGCGATGATACAACAGGTCGATATGATGTTTCCGGCGGACATGAAAGATCCGGTTAAAGCGGCTATCGAGAATTGCAGAGGAGTTGGTAAGTTTTTTTTTTATATGGACCATAAGGTTTTAATTCTGATGGCGTCAAACTATGCAAAGTGCCGGATTGAGGTAACTTGATGCCCTAAGCAATCTTCCCCTGTGGGCCCCCCTATCTTTAAGAGAACTAAGAATTAATTGAAAAAAATATGTGAATACGTATCGTAGGTAGAATATGTATGTGGTGTTCCTTCTGCCCTTACCCCATGCTAGATGGGGTCGGCACAACATGATTTCATATGTAGCCCTAAGATTCGACTATATTTTTCTCGGTTTAAAAATCAGTCGTCTTTGGTGCCCCCCTAGACGAGATGCCCTAAGCAATTGCTTAAATAGCTTATAGGCTAATCCAGGACTGACTACGCATATATTAAATCTGACAGCAAACAAATAATAATATGCCGTAGGTATGAGGCGGGCTTCCGGTAGACACGCAACAGAAATGAAACATATTTTTGGTGTTGCAGCAAAAAAATACAAGGACATCTGTGAAGCGTCTTTCTGGACTGCCAAGTGCATGTACGAGCATGATCCTGCGAATTTTGTATTTGCTTGAGTAGTTCATAAAAAGTTGACATTGGTACTTAAAATTAAATGGAATTGATTTATTAAAAGTATTCATCTTTTTACTTACATTAAGTTTTAGTCCTAGCTACTATCTCTCCGTGGAGTGGTTATGTGAAAATTAGGTAACTACTTAAATATTTATCTTGATAGCACCATATAAAACAACTATTACTGCCGTCTTTGTCACGGTCGTTATATACGAGAAAGACATTGAGTGCTGTCTAACTTAGATTTTCTAGTTTGTGAATAATAAAAATGAGGTCATTCTCATTGATACGCGGATATTTAAATATTCAAGCGCACTAGTAACTATGTGTCTTCTAAAAGTGTTTTTTTAAATTACCCAATTACTTTAACTGTCATAGAATTTTTGATTATATAATATTATATGATCAAAGCATAGAATATATAAATTAAGAATTGACTTGTTAATCACATTTTTTTTTTTATTATATTAAAATATAGTCCACAGTACAAAACCTTATACAAATATAAAAATAAGAATGTACTCACTCTTTGAATTAGTGACATAGGTACTTTCATTAGCTTGATACTTAAGTTTTAGCAGTACTAAATATATCCGAAACGACTGAACCGTTTTTGTTGGGATAGCTGATATAGGCTGTTAGCTACTTGCTTTTGTAATTTTTTTTCTTAGTTTCACGCTAAGTTGCACTAACAGTTAGTTTTAAATAAACACACATATGATATCACAAACAAATCACTAATCTCAATGTGATTCTTTGTAACCGACAGTTTATCGAGTACGACATAGAATAAGTGATTTCTGGTGACATGTGACAATTATGTCATTATTCATGTCAGTTTTACTGTACTCTGTTGCGAACAAACACTGTATTAATTCCCGTAATGAGACACTCGATACAATTACATCCATACTTCTAAACTATGATTAAGGGCTATGGTCGTTGTATAAATATGCTTTCAATGTTGTCTTCTGTTAATAGTTAAAAAAATAATCAAATGCGTCAATATGGACCGGGAATATTTGTGTTTTGTCGTCGTCGCATTTTTGGTCTTTGGTATTGCCGATTCCGTAAGTATTGGAAATGAGGTTTTTGAATTAATTTATTTATTGAATGCTAATTTAAATGTATTATGTAACATCAATGTAATTGAAAACACCATTTTGTAGATGAATTGAACTCTATTTAAAGGGGGAAAAGTAGACATTTGTCCGAGTTTGATGATATATTAATGTTTAATAATGATAGGTACATTGCTGTTTTTATTTAATTTACAGTTAACAAGACAACAACTGAAGAATTCGTCAAAAATGCTAAAGAAAAATTGTATGGGGAAGAATGAAGTGACGGAAGGTCAGAAAGTTTAGTTTCGCAGTCCATATAGTACTTAATCACCCATGTGTATTGCACACCTACTACTACTACTACTACAGCCCTTTTAACGTCCCACTGCTGGGCACGGGCCTACCCTCAATGCGAGGGGGATTCAGGCCATAGTCCACCACGCTGGCCTAGTGCGGTTTGGCAGACTTCACACATCTATCGAAAACTAGTCAAGTTCCCTCAGACGTGCAGGTTTCCTCACGATGTTTTCCTTCAACGTTTCAAGCAAGTGATAATCTCGCATGAAAATGAGATTCGCACATAAATCCCAGAGGTGCGAGCTGGGGTTTGAACCTGCACACTTCGATTGAAAGGCGTGCCTTACACCTCTATTTTCATAAAACTATGAATTAGAGGAAACGGCTCATGGGTGATTAAATACTAAGCATGAAGTCTTATGGTTAGGCGGATTACCTTTGTTACCTATGGGTATTTCCTATGGGAAAGAAGCGATTCTTTTCTGTATCTAATAATATAAAACAAACTTTTTTAGAACAAGTTGGAACCATAGAAAAGGGAAACTTCGTGGAAGATAGAGAAGTGATGTGTTATATCGCATGTATTTATGGAATGACTGGTGTTGTAAGTATAATTATAACTCTCATGCGCAGGTCTTGTATACTATTCATTGAATAAGAGAAACTATTGTGTTTAATAACACTAAAATACACTTAAAGTTACTCTAGTGTCTCACCTGCCTAAGCCTTCTAAAGAATTTGGTTTCGGCAGAGTATCTGTCCTAAATTAAGAAACTATTTAACCCTTTCGCTGTTCTAAAGCTCAATATTTCTCTATACTTCTCCACAGATAAAGAATAATAAACTAAGTTACGAAGCATCTATAAAACAAGTTGATTTGATGTATCCCCCTGAACTAAAAGATTCTGCGAAAGCTGGGATTGAGAAATGTAAAGAAGTTCGTAAGTAATCTTCAATCAAGGCAACATGTAATTGTCATTACCCGAAGGGGTAGGCAGAAGTACACTGCGGTGCAAGCACTCTGTGCCTCTACCAAGTAGGTTACCTCAGTACCCGAGCTTCTACCACTAATTTAGACAAGATGTAGATATCTATAATGACAACAATATTTTCTCAAGGGATTGCCATCGGTGTCATTGTTGATAGTGCCAACATAATAAGGCAATTAGTATAACTTTGATTAATCTAAAAATCGAACTCAACATTTCTTAGTTAGGATAGAGGTCTATTTAAGGCCACCTTAAGGTTTTAGGAGCTAAGAGTGAACTCTTCCTTAAGGTGGCCTTAAATGGAGGGTCAACACGCAAAACTCCCTCGATACATGAGTCCATGAGGATTTCCCGGGATAAAAAAAAATTTAGAGGTCCATTTTAGCGAGCAATTTAACTAACCATTATCTAGATATTTTTACTGACTTTATAATAACATTTGTTTCAAATACGCGTTGAGAAGACAGTTGAGGGATTCTATTAGACATAATATTATATTTTGTTCACACAGATCTATAAATAATTTATTAATTTGCTTTATTACAGAGAAAAAATACAAAGATATTTGTGAAGTATCGTACTGGTCAGCAAAATGTATGTACGATTTCAGCCCAGAAGATTTCATTTTCCCATGATTGTTAAAATAAATACACTTAGAATAGTTGTTATAATATGGTTAATTTTATTTCTTTCCCTCTATAATACCTAGAACTGTTTGGCGATTGTTTTCATAAAGAAGTATGAAACCAAACAGGTTTAAATTAAATCGTATTTAAATATCTATATCTATACTCTATACAAATAAATAAAATTGAAGTGTCTGTTTGTAATATCAAAATAGCACCTTTTTACGATTTGCATATGAAAGTATACACAATACCTATAACGAAAATGCAATTTAATTTTTTTTTGTCTGTCAGTCTGTTTGTTTGAGGTAAACTTCCAAACGGCTGAACAGATTTCGACGAGACTTTCACTGGAAGATAGCTAATATTCCAAGGCGTAACTTAGGCTACTTTAATTTTAAAAAAAGCATTAGGGTTCCGCGGGAAAAACATAATACCCATATTTCCGGGTAATCTCCCTAAAGTCCACGCGGGCGAAGTCGCGGGCACAGCTAGTATAAAATATTATAGCAGTGGTAGCCGAGTGGTCGAACGCACGCCTTGCAATCAAAGTGTGCAAGTTCAAACCCCGGCTTGCACCTCTGGGTTTATGTGCGAGTCTAATTTTCATCCGTGATCATCACTTGCTATGAAACGGTGAAGGAAAACATTGTGAGGAAACCTACAGGACTGAGGGAACTTCACTAGTTCTCGATAGTCTGCCAACTCGCACTGGGCCAACGTGGTGGACTATGGCCTGAATTCCCCTCGCATTGAGCGGAGGCCCGTGCCCAGCAGTGGGACGTTAAAAGGGCTTTAATTAGTTAGTTAGTAAATATATAAAATAAACAAAATCCAAGTATTCAAAAGATACATATCTTGATATTGTTTTCTTATATTTACGCGAATACTATACATTGAAATTAAACTATTTTACGGATTTTATCGCGTTTATTTACTATTTTATTTTCCCGACGTTTCGGCTGCTTTACAGCAACCATGGTCACGGGGGGACTGAGGTGTTAGACGTCCTGATGTCATAGTTAATAACTGGGTACCCTCATATTTAGTTGTTGTTTGCGGTCCGATCCACGCAGAAAGTGCTTACGGTGTCCCGAGGTCTTGCAATGGTACACTTGGTTTTGGATTTAATCATATTGATTACTGGATCCCAAGTTGGTGGTAGCACCCAGCCATCTTCCCTATTGAAATTAGGATGTTTTTTAATTTCAATGGCATCACGTATCATCCTTGGTCGGAGTCGGTGTTCTTTTGCGAGGATATGCGGTTTATCAAATCTGATATAATGGCGGGTGCGGTCCTGTACATGTTCACAGATTGCAGACTTCGTGGAGCGTCGGTGTTTCACGTCAGCTATATGTTCTTTTACGCGGGTTTTTATTGATCTTTTAGTTTGACCTATGTAAGAGAGCCCACATTCACAATCGAGTTTGTATACCCCTGCATCTTGTAGAGGAATGTGACACTTGACAGGTGGTAAAAACTGACTAATCTTCTTCGGTGGCTTGAAGTAAGTTTTGATTGAAGCCCGTTTCAAGATGTAGCCAATCTTGTCTGTGACACCTCTTATGTATGGTAGTACAGCAGGTAGACGCTCAACTGTGGCTGGTTTCACTCGGTCACTGTGATGGCGGCGTGGGACCCGAAGCTTGTTGTCATGCAATACTTGCTTGATGTGGTGGATCTCGGCAGACTTCGAGGAGACAGCCCTTCGCACTTCACCTGTGACCCCAAGATTCTACAAGCGGTACGTAGACGATACTTTCACAATATTACCATCTGACAAAATAACAGCATTTCTAAACCATCTTAACTCCATACACGAGATCAAATTTACAATGGAGTTAGAGGCCAACAATACTCTAGCTTTCTTAGATGTTTTAGTGATCCGTAATCCTGATAACACCTTAGGCCACACCGTGTATAGGAAAAAGACCCATACCGATAGGTACTTAAACGGTGAATCTCACCACCATCCAACACAGTTAGCTACCGTGGGTAAATCTTTGTTTCAGAGAGCACAAGGGATCTGTGATGAGCAACACCTGGCTGCCGAGATCCACCACGTCAAGCAAGTATTGCATGACAACAAGCTTCGGGTCCCACGCCGCCATCACAGTGACCGAGTGAAACCAGCCACAGTTGAGCGTCTACCTGCTGTACTACCATACATAAGAGGTGTCACAGACAAGATTGGCTACATCTTGAAACGGGCTTCAATCAAAACTTACTTCAAGCCACCGAAGAAGATTAGTCAGTTTTTACCACCTGTCAAGTGTCACATTCCTCTACAAGATGCAGGGGTATACAAACTCGATTGTGAATGTGGGCTCTCTTACATAGGTCAAACTAAAAGATCAATAAAAACCCGCGTAAAAGAACATATAGCTGACGTGAAACACCGACGCTCCACGAAGTCTGCAATCTGTGAACATATACAGGACCGCACCCGCCATTATATCAGATTTGATAAACCGCATATCCTCGCAAAAGAACACCGACTCCGACCAAGGATGATACGTGAGGCCATTGAAATTAAAAAACATCCTAATTTCAATAGGGAAGATGGCTGGGTGTTACCACCAACTTGGGATCCAGTAATCAATATGATTAAATCCAAAACCAAGTGTACCATTGCAAGACCTCAGGACACCGTAAGCACTTTCTGCGTGGATCGGACCGCAAACAACAACTAAATATGAGGGTACCCAGTTATTAACTATGACATCAGGACGTCTAACACCTCAGTCCCCCCGTGACCATGGTTGCTGTAAAGCAGCCGAAACGTCGGGAAAATAAAATAGTAAATAAACGCGATAAAATCCGTAAAATAGTTTAATTTCTACATATCTTGATTATGAAATAGGAGTAGGTACGACATTTTTTATAGAATGTCTATTTTACAGAATGTTTGTTTTAAGGTGAGATTGACGGAAACAGTTTACCAAGTAGCGTAGTAATGCTGAATCACGTTTACTAGGAATAAAATACAAAAATAGTGGTTGCGTCACCGTCAATTAGGTGCGCTAGGTCTCACTGCAGCAATTACAGCGTGCATTTGCTTACTCACTGCACTTTATTATGTACTGATGAGTACCGTCACTATCAAAAGTATTCCCAATAATAAAGTAGCATGTATAGATTAATTAATTTTGACGCTGATTGTACTGGTAAATTGAATCGTTCCTATTTTAGAAATACCGCCAACTCAAAGAATATTTATTTTTAGAGTTTGATGCATTACTACAAGATTCATCATTTACTATAAATTTATCCACAGTAAAAAATATCAGGTAAGTTGAGCTTATTGCGGTGATCGTAAGCGTAGACTACTTGGATATTTCACATGTAACGGAGGCTGTAGGTCGAAAACAGGTTAGGAATGCATGTATACCTATTTAATTAAAAAGTAATTTAAAGCAAGCTCAATTTACCTTATATTTCTTACTGTGCTTAAATGTAAATTAAATGCATACACTTCTTTTTCCTTTTATGGAATAGCTATTGTATTTCGTTGATGGTATTTGGTTAATATTAGCTTATAAATATTAGCTTGCAACGTATGTATGTCCGGGTGGAATCTTGCAGCTGAATTTTAAATACACGCTTATTTTGGATGACAATGCATGCTTAGCTATGTGACGTCATTCGAATTCCAATATGGCGGATCATGCAAGATGGCGGAATAGTTTTTTTTTTCTGCACTACCACAGTATGGGTATCAAATGAAAGGGCTTGCTGAGGAGAACACGAAAACTAAGGGTAATTAAATAAAAGCTGGTTTTTAATTTTTTTTTTAACATTAATTCATAATATAACGATGTCAGTTGACATTATAAGGTCATTTATGTAATAGATGTCTCGTACTTGATAGTTTTTGTAAGTACTTGAAACTGTTTTGGGATGTCATATAAATATCTTTAAATTGGGCAATTATTGTGCCAAATTACATGAATTTTATATAAAAGTCGCATTTTGATGTTTGTATCTCATAATATAAATATTTGGCTTAAAGTACACTACATTGCATAAAATTACATTATTTTACAATGTTTTTACCATTTGTAATACTGTGTGGTGTGGCTTCCGGTTTGGTTTTTGGAAGAGTTGATGTAAGTATCAAAATTCATGTATCTGCTTATGTAATGCAAGAAGACATCGCGGCAGGCCCAGAAGGAGATGGCGGGATGAACTGGACTCCCGTCGAAAAGAGTGGCCCATCTTAGCTCAAAATAGAGAAGAATGGAGGAAAGAGAGGGAGAGAGGGAGAGCAAAGACTTTGCCCAGCAGTGGGACGTCATATACTCATAATAATAATAATTATTATTATGTAAATTGAATCTTCTATCACTTGCAATCACTAGTCGTAGTATTTTTCTTAAGCCATAAATTACTAGTTGCCTACAAATGGATAATTTTATTTCCAACAAAGTTTAATGCAAATCGACGCTGGAAAGGCAATCGGCAAACTAAGCGACAAAAAATCGTAAAATGAGTTGCATATACCAAACGACACAGACCGTTCGAATGAAATATATAACTCCTTTGATCAGTTTTGTTTCTTAGTAAGGATTGCCTTTCAAGCGTCGGAATGTTTCCAATTTATTTTAAAAAAGGCATTTGCACAGTAAAATAATAAATTACCTGAATGAAACGTCAATTAAGGGTAAGTACTAGTAGTTTTGTTTTGTCTTTTTCTTGCGTGGGATCTTATTCAGTGCAGATATTATAAGCGGCGTTTACCTAGACAATGTTGCCAACTAGGATTGTTATCCTAGTTGGCAACATTGTCTAGGTAAACGCGTTTGTATTAAAAGTACATTTGTACTGTATATTTGTAAATGGTTCTAAAAAAAACAATTATCATCAATTTTAATTTGTAAATGCAGGCCATTTCATCGGAGGATAAACTGAAGATGCACGAGGCTATGGAGCCCTACGTGACCAAATGCGTGGCAGAGTTCGGAATCAGCGAGGAGAAAGTCGCAGAAGTTAAGAAGAAGGGTAACGCAGACGACGTGGACCCCTGTTTTATCGCGTGTGTCTTTCACAAAACGGGAATTGTTAGTATTTAACCTTTTGTTATTTAGCCCTGGTTACTTAATCAGTTACAAGTAGGTGCTTTTAACTGATTAAGTAACCAGTATTTGTTGATAAGGATATATAGGTATATATTTATAAAAGTAGTATCCTAATAAGATATAAGCTAGGTAAGATATAGATAGCAAGGCTTCATATTTCAATTTGACTGATCTCGAAATGCCTTCGCAATTTTCAACTCCTTCCAAAATACATGATTTCGAATAAATTAAAATGTTTTCGGAGTCGCTTAAAGGAAATGATTTAACACTCTCGTCATTTATGGGAATTGTTGTTTATTTATAGATAATGACAGATGCAGAGTGACCAATATCATGATAATCAATATGCTTACCTCATCTATGTTATTATTTTAAATAACATTATTCTGAACTTGAATATGTATTGAGTTCCATGAGATTGATAGACTTGACCTAGTGTTGAGGCCAACGGAAATACAATATATCCTAAGACTAAAATTAATTAAAAAAAGGAATTAAAATGGTTTTTATATTCAATTTCAGATCAACAGCAAAGGACTGTACGACGCGGAGAAGTCTCTGGAAATTACCAAGCCTTTCATAAGCAATGAGGATGACATGAAGGTTATAGAGAAAATTGCAAACATTTGCAAAAAAGGTAATTAGGGCGTTTTACTCCACAAAGTCTGCCAATCCGCACTGGGCCCGCGTAGTGGACTACGGCCTGAATCCCCTCGCATTAAGGGGAGGCTCGTGCCCAGCAGTGGGACGTTACAAAGGCTGTAGTAGATAGATAGATAGATAGATTTACTACACATGGAATAAGATATGCAGAGGTCAATACAGTATGCTAACATTTCGTTGGTCCAAATGTTAAAGATGGCAAGATTATTATCATTATGAAAGGTACAGTCCTCTATAGTGTGAGGGCAATTTGGGACTAAGGGCTTAATTCCACAGCCTAGGTGCCGGTGTGGGCTAGCAAATTTCATACGTCTTTTGTTCCAAGTCAAATAATTTATTTCGTATAAGCCTTCGGGGTCATTAGAAATTATCGAGTTTCTTTCCCTCTTAAGCTACTACCGAATCAAAGCGCGACCTCGACTGAGACGATCCGGTAAGAAACTCAGTGGGCTTAAATTTTTTTAAATTACTTTTTTAATCGCCGAAACTGTTGCTGTTCCAGCGTTAATCGTTAAGGCAGTGTAGACGATGAGATTTGCACATAACATTTGGAAACAGTAGCGAACGCTTAAAAATTTACTTGTTAGTTTGTTTATCCATAATGTCTTGGTAATAATTTACATGATTTGTTCGTTTTAGTGAACGACGAAGATGTTAGCGATGGTGATAAAGGATGTGACAGATCAAAACTCATATTTGCTTGTATGATGGAGCACAAAGATGAAGTAAGATTAAGCAACATTTATGATAAGGTGGTAAATAAAATGTTATGTCTTAACAATATAATTTCCTTTACAGATTAACTTTGACGTGGACTAAAGGACTAGCAAAGAGAGTCTTGTTTACAAGCATTTTGAATCTCTGTTAACTCTTTCTACTTACCTTTTACTTTCTAATAAAGCAATTCAATATCAATAATGTTTGTTTCTTTTTGTTATAAACTTGTTACTTTTATCAAAAGAGGCCATAGATACCTGTCACTTGCCCTTGCACAAATTGCAATTTTATAATATCTCATGCTGCAGTGACAGAGTAAGACGTAATAATTTAGCCAATTCACCTCCTTTCTGATATTTAAATCAGCAGTCGTAAGTACTACATCGCTGCAAGGTGTGGACATGTGCCAAGACAAAATGTTATCAGGGAATACGTTGCACCTATTAGCTTACTCACTTTCTTATTTCATAGGAGAGACCGCTAGACCGCTTGTACCGCCTTGATATGATGAGATTAGGTGCTTTTGAAGCTCCATTATTTTGATGTAATTATTTTAAGGTTTCATTTAATTATAACCTTCCTAGATAAATATCCAGTGATTGTAGACATATCCACAGTGATCTCAGTTAAAGTAAGGTCGCCGTCACACCTAAGGCTGTCACGTTTTCCGCTCCAGCTAATAGGGATATAATTAGAGCCTCGATTATTGTAATCGACACCAGCACACCACGTGCACTTTATAATTACTATGTTGTCCATCTGCATAGTGTAGTTATGTTTGAGTCGATAACTTTTATACAGCCACGGTGTGCGTTGGAATGTATAGTAATTATTTTTTATATAAATAAAAAAACATAAAGGTAAAAACCTTTTTAAAAACAAGCTTTTATTTAATTACCATTACATTTATTTTTTAATTTTTAGTTATTTGGATTTCATGTGATGTTGTATTAGTTTTCGTGTTCTCCTCAGCAAGCCCTTTCATGTGATACCCATATCGTGGTAGTGCAGAAAAAGATAACTAGTCCGCCATCTTGGATGATCCGCCATATTAGAATTAGAATGACGTCACATAGCTAAGCATGTATTGTCATCCAAAATAAGCGTGTATACCAAATTCCAGTTCAATCGGTTAAAGATAACTGATCTAAAATTCAGTCGCAAGATTCCACCCGGACATACATACGTTGCAAGCTAATATAATCTTGTATAAAAAAGACACCCTCGTGGGCGCTCTCAGACGACCTCAAAGTTTCATGATCAATGGTTTAGGAATGCTGTTCAGTGTAGTATAGAGTGAACTCGATAGATGTCGAAAAAAAAAAAAACAAGTGAGCGTGGATTCAGCAAACAAACCTGCTGATTCTGCAAACCTAGAAAATGAACCACATGTACTCTAATTATCAACTCAAGACGCGATCATTCCGAATATTGCAACCCATTTCGTATCCGAAAATGTTTAGAGTCAGGGTTTACTGGCCACAGCCTTGATCAAGGTTGAGGCAAGTGTAGGATATAAACAAGTCTTGAGGGCTTTAATTGACCAAGGCTCTCAAGCATCTTTTGTCACTGAAGCTTCTGTGCAGCTATTGCACTTGAAGAAGATAGCGGTGAAGACTGCTATATCTGGATTGTTTTTTTTTTTTTTTATGAGATAGGGAGACAAACGAGCAGACGTTTCACCTGATGGTAAGTGATCAACGCCGCCCATGGACACCTGCAACACCAGGGGCATCGCAAGTGCGTTGCCGGCCTTTAAGGAATGAGTATGCTCGTTTCTTGAAGATACCTTTGTCGCATCGGTCCGGGAACACCGCTGCAGGAAGTTCATTCCACAATTTGGTGGTGCGAGGGAGAAAATTCCTGGTAAATCGCACTGTACTGGAACGCCATTCATCCAGATGGTGAGGATGGTAATGCAGTCTGTGGCGAGCCGTGCGATGGTGGAATTCAGCGGCAGGTATAATACCGAACAATTCCTCGGAACACTCTCCATGATAGAAGCGGTAGAAAATGCAGAGGGAGCCTACATCTCTACGCAACGCCAGAGGGTCTAGCCGATCGGTAAGCTTTTTGTCATCGACAATTCGAACTGCCCTTCGTTGCAGGCGGTCAAAAGGAAGAAGTTGGTACTGTGGTGCACCGGCCCAAAGGTGAGAGCAGTATTCCATGTGCGGACGGACTTGCGCCTTGTAAAGTTGCAGGCGATGAGCCGCAGTGAAATACCGCCTCGCCCTACCGAGCACACCCAGCTTTTTGGAGGCCAACTTGGCCTTACTTTCCAGATGACCGCGAAATTGCACGTCGTTCGATATGTCGACTCCAAGGATCCCGATACTTGGCTTGGCATTAAGGAGAGTGTCTTCGAAACGAGGAGATGCGACAAAGGGGTTCTTTTTGGCGGTGAACGCACAAATTTGTGTCTTATTGGGGTTGAATTGCACCAAGTTCAGTTTGCCCCAGTTCGAGACTAGATGTAAAGAAGTCTCGACTTCAGACACAAGTTTGTTCCGACACTCATCGACGTTTGCCCGAGAAATATTAGCACGACCGGTGTAAACAGCATCTCCTGTACTGTCATCTGCATAACAACGGAAGTTGCTGATATGATGCAACATATCGTTGATATGCAGCAGGAACAGGGTTGGGGATAGGACACAGCCTTGCGGGACGCCAGCATTTACGGACTTGCGATCCGAGCATGATCCGTCGACTACGTCAACGATGCTCCGATCCGTAAGAAAGCTGGCGACCCATTTGCAAAATTTCTCAGGCAGCCCGTAGGATGGAAGCTTCGAAAGAAGCGCTTTATGCCACACCCGATCAAAGGCCTTCGCTATATCCAGGCTGACCGCTAAGGCCTCACCTTTGCTCTCGACCGCCTCAGCCCAACGGTGACTTAGGTAGGCAAGAAGATCACCCGCCGATCGACCCTGACGGAAACCGTATTGTCGGTCATTGATCAGCTGGTGGTCCTCTAAGTACCGAAGGAGCTGGCGGTTTATAATGGACTCCATTATTTTAGAGAGCAAAAGAGTGATGGCGATCGGTCTATAGTTGCCTGGATCGGAGCGATCTCCTTTTTTAGGGATCGGGTGTACCAAAGCAGACCTCCAAGAGACTGGGACTACGCCGTTAGAGTAAGAGAGTCGGAAAAGACGCGTCAAGGACGTGGTCAACTCAGGAGCACATGTCTTAAGCACAATTGGGGGGATACCATCCGGCCCACTCGATTTATTGATGTCCAATGAGAGTAGCGCTCTACGCACAGACTTCTGTGTAAAACGGATCTCCGGCATGGAGTAATCACAAGGAGCTATAGTCGGCGGAGACATCTCATGGTCATCAATTCTGGAGTTGGAAGCGAAGAGAGAGCCCAGAAGATCGGCTTTCTCCTTCGCAGTCTGGGCCAACGAGTCATCCTCCCTGCGCAGTGGTGGAAAAGATGGCCGACAGAAATTCCCTTCGACAGCTTTGGCAAGAGACCAGAACGCGCGGGAACCCGAGGGGTAACGCATTAGTCTCTTGCCAATTCTGCCGATGAACTCACTCTTTGCTCCTGCCAGGGCTCTTTTGTAGGATCTAGAGGCATGATTGTACTTTTTTTTTAGGCGGTAAGAATTAGGATCCTGAGACGCCATCGCCGCAGCCCAAGCCTGAAACGACTCCCGCTTGCGGCGTGAAACCGCTTTGCAGAAGCGCTCAAACCAAGGCTTTGACTTACCACCAATGGGTATTGCAGAGGATGGAACAAAAAGTTCCATGCCCTGCAGCACCACATCAGCGATAGACTCGGCACTGGTGTCAGGATCTTCCGAAGAGAAGCAAACCTTGTCCCATGGGTAGGATGCAAAAAAGGACCGCATCCCATCCCAGTCTGCTGACCTTAAGTGCCAGACTCGGCGGCAGCCCGCTGAACGGGGCCGTAGTTGGCGCGACAATGGCACTTTGCTCCGGATAAGGCAATGGTCCGACGATCCGAGAGGAGCATCGACGGTTACCTGATAGCCATCCGGGTGAGAGGTCAGCAGAAGATCCAACAGGGAAGGTAAATGGTCTGCCGCATCTGGGATACGCGTTGGCGAGGATACCAACTGCGACAGACCATAGGCTAGAGCAAAGTCGTGAACAGACCTACCCGCATGATCGGTGGAACGCGAACCAAGCCATTCAGCGTGGTGGGCATTAAAATCGCCAAGTATCACGATCTCTACGGATGGAATACGTTCGAGTATGGAATCAGCGGCCATCTGCACATGCTCGATGAGTCGATCAGTCTCCGAGTTCCCGCTATGGGACCTATAAATGCAAGCATAGACGCGGGGATGGTCGTCGCAATCTACGCTTAACAGGATGGTAGATAGGTCCCTATCTTCAAGGTTTCCCAGACGTCTGACACAAATATCCTCCCTAACGTATACGCATACTCCAGCACGAGGCACAAAATTGTGCTCGAACTTGTATCCTGGATAATAAAGGTATGACGTATCCGCCGGGGAGGATATTTGCGTTTCCGTAAGGAAGAGCAAGGCTGGCTTGGCCGCCTCAAGGTGATAGTGGACGGCGTTCAAGTTGGAGTGCAAACCCCTGATGTTGCAGAAATCCACGCTAAGCGCGGTGGGGGGCGCCTTGGTTCTGCTCTTGCCTCGGGAAGATCGTAAGTGATCGAGCGGAATTTTGCCCACCCCAGAGTACGCAGGGCAGCCCGAGCGTAAAAGCTCAGGGAGGGATTCTCCAGCACGCAGCGTACTGGTACCCTCCTGGGGTACGTCTTTTCTAATTGCCGCTGTCATACTTGGGGTGGGGGTGGGGAATGGGCTCCGGCTCTCTCGGTAACCAGGCGAAGCGCGACGACAAAAGCCGCCACTCAGACGACCGGTCTTCTGCGAGAGTGTGGTACTACCCCGGTCGAGCCGGCCCATGTGTGCTGCTGATAGCAGCAAGGCTCTACCACATGAAAGTTGCTGCTCATTTGGCACCACTCAGGGGTCACGTGTAAGGCATCGAGGGCTAAACCCTACGGACGTGAGCAGCATAAACCCCCAAAAGGGGGGGGGGGGGTCAAAGCGGCATTACCTCTAAATATATGGTAAGGATTAATATGCAGTCGCTTTGTGATCCTACCTTCAATATCCAAATAATGGCTAATGTATTGAGCTCGGTGACTGCGGTGTTACCTAAAAGGAAATTTGCTATTATGGATTGGCCCGAGCTAGAGCAAGTTGAACTAGCTGATCCCCAATTCAATGTTCCTAACAAAATTGACATTTTGTTAGGGGCTGTACCCTATGGGCAAATTTTGAAAGAAGGATTGATTAGGGATTCCAAAGGTACGATAATAGCACAAAACACTTACCTAGGATGGATTGTCTCCGGCGAAGTCAATGAACCTGGGAGACCTAAACTCTGTCACAATGTCATCGTTAGCATGCACTCTCATATTGATGAAAATGAAATTCTCAAGAAGTTCTGGGAGATGGAAGCGAAACCATTTGAAGGAAAAAGATCTTTACTTACCCCAGAAGAAGAAGCATGCGAAAAACACTCGAAGAGATGCATCTGGACGTTATGTTGTAAGCCTACCATTTCGTTGCAGCGATCTCCCTGTAAGTACGGAAACACCAAGAATATGGCAATTAAAAGATTGCATGGTCTTGAACGTAAGCTTTCAAAAAATGAAAAGCTTAAGGGACAATATACAGAGGTGATAAATGAGTATTTATCTCTCGGACATATGGAAAAGATCTCCAACCAAGCGGAAATCGACAAACCGGACGCTGTCTATTTGCCACATCACGCTGTGATTCAGGAAGATAGAACCACCACACGAACAAGGGTTGTATTTGATGCATCGGCCAAGGGTACCAACGGGTTTTCCTTGAACGATACCTTAATGGTAGGACCAACCCTACAATCGGACTTGCGCCATATAATAATGCGGTGGAGACACCACCCAGTATGTCTGGCGGCAGACATTGTAAAAATGTACCGTCAAATAAAAGTTGCAAGTAAAGATGTGGATTTCCAAAGGATAGTTTGGAGAGAAAATGCAAATGATAAAATTGAACAATATCGTCTCCTTAGAGTAACTTTCGGTACGTCTTGTGCACCTTACCTGGCGGTCAAAGCGTTGCAGCAGATCGCTCGTGACGAAGGCCACAAATATCCATTGGTCGCTGAAAGGGTGTTATCTGATTTTTATGTTGACGATCTAATGACAGGTTGTGAATTAAAGGAGGAAGCTATTCTAATATACGAAGAGATTAATGAATTATTGAATAAAGCAGGTTTCACATTACAAAAATGGACAAGCAACCGAACAGATTTAATTAAGGATATCGCCCAAGAATCGGGAAGGAATGTTGATATCAAGGTAGATGAAACAATGAAGATACTAGGACTTACCTGGAAACGGGATACTGATGAATTTGAATACTCGGTGAAAATACCGCCGATGCCGTCATCTGCACCTGAAACAAAAAGAAAATAATATCAGAAATTTCACGTTTATATGACCCACTTGGCTGGATCTCTCCATGCATAATTACCTCTAAGGTTTTTATTCAAAAACTGTGGATCACAGGATTGGATTGGGATGATGAGTTACCATCAGAACTTTTAAATGAATGGAAAGCGTACCGTAGTGAATTGCAATATTTAAAGAATTTTCAAATTCCAAGATGGCTTAATATGAAGAAAAATGATCACACGGTTGAACTGCACAGTTTTGCTGATGCCTCAAGCGTAGCTTACGCTGCGGTTATTTATTGTAGAATCATAGACTCGAAAGGCAAAACGCATACCAATCTGGTGACTGCGAAGACTAAGATTGCACCAATAAAACAGTGCAGCATACCGAGGCTAGAATTATGCGGGGCAGTTTTAGTTACAAAATTGTTACTGGAATCAGCTGAAGTTTTAAAAATACCAAAGCTAAACTTACATGCTTGGACGGATTCTACTGTTGTGTTGGCTTGGTTGAGTGATCATCCAAGTCGCTTTAAAACTTTTGTCGCCAACCGCACATCGCTGATTCTCACTTCACTGGATGCTTCACAATGGAGTCATATTAAATCCCGAGACAACCCTGCTGATGCTGCGTCTCGAGGTATGTCAGCAGCCAAATTTATGAATAACGAGCTGTGGAAAAAGGGTCCGACGTGGTTAAGTAATACTATTATAGAATATAATAAACCTCAATCTATATTTACCGATCTTGAACAGAAATCAGTTAAGGTTCATGTAGTTGAAGTCGCGGAAAATGAGTCTGAAAAAATGTGGTTAAGATTTTCGTCTTTAAGAAGAATGGTTCGGGTTTTTGTTTTTTGTAGACGGTTTCTGCAGGTAGTGGAATTGCGCAAGAGAGCCATCAAGCCTTTGCCCTACCTCACGGCCTCGGAGATACAGGCAGCAATGAACAATTGCATCATAAGGTGCCAGCGAACTTGGTTTGCTGAGGACATTAAGGTTATTCACGAGAAAGGGTTCTGCAAAAAATCAAGTGGATTGGCTTCGTTGAATCCGTTCATTGATAAAGATGGCATTTTAAGAGTCGGTGGAAGGATTCAGAATTCTTCTCTTGCAGATCAGACGAAGCATCCTATAATACTCCCTCCTCAATCTCACTTGACGAAGTTGATAATAGCCGATGCTCATGAAAAAGTACTTCACGGTGGAAATCAACTGACCTTAAATTATTTGCGATCCAAATATTGGATTATAAGAGTCAAGAACATAGTAAAAGCTCACATACATGATTGTGTACCCTGCATTCGGTATGCTGGAGTCACAAATTGCCAACTGATGGGTCAGTTACCAAAATGTAGAGTAACCCCAAGTAAGCCTTTTCTACATGCTGGTGTCGATTATGCGGGCCCCATTCAAATAAGGACAACTAAAGGGCGCGGTTTCAAATCCTACAAAGGTTATATTTGCCTTTTTATATGCATGGCCACTCGTGCGGTGCATTTAGAAGCAGTTTCTGATTTGACTGCTCAAGGATTCCTCGCAGCTTTTAAAAGATTTGTCGCCAGACGTGGTCACTGTCGTGAACTATGGAGTGACAACGGTACAAACTTTGTGGGTGCTTCAAAAGAACTTAAAGCATTGTTCAATAAGGAGTTCATGTCTTTGTCTAAAGAAATTGCATCAGTGTTGGCTAATAGCGGCACAGATTGACGGTTTATTCCCCCTCATGCCCCAAATTTCGGAGGCTTGTGTGAAGCAGGTATTAAAAGCACTAAACACCATCTGAAACGTGTAATTGGTGACTCGACTCTTACTTTTGAAGAGATGTCTACGGTGTTAGCCCAAATTGAAGCCTGTTTAAATTCTAGACCCTTGTACACCGCTAGCACGAATCCAGAAGATTCAGCACCATTGACTCCTGGACATTTTCTGGTAGGAGAGGCTCTTGTAATAGCGCCTGATTATAACTTTGAGCAAACGCAAGTAAGCAATTTACGACACTGGCAACTAACTCAAAGAATGGTTCAAATTTTCTGGAAGAGATGGTCACAAGAGTATTTAACAATGCTTTCACAAAGGCATAAATGGACAATTCGCACACGTGAACCTAATGTTGGGGACGTGGTGCTTGTAAAAGAAGATAACTTGCCTCCGGCTAAGTGGTTATATGGCAGGGTGATGAATGTACATCCTGGTAGAGATCTCATTGTGCGAGTAGTAACTCTGAAATGTAAGGATTTAATAATCAAGCGTCCAATTTCAAAACTGTGTTTCTTACCTAGAAGTTGTGATTAAAACTGGTTATAATGAAACTTAGAATTAATTTGTTTATTTTATTGTGACAAAATGCTAGTTTGTTTAAATGTTTACAGTCCACTTAATGCATGTTTGTTACTTTATTTAGCTTTTGTTTTGTATTTACTGTATTAGCTTTATCACAACCTATGTACACTAAATGTTAATGTCTTAGGACTTTTGTAATTTTATATCCGCTCACGGTGGGTGGTATGTTAAGGACTAGGTCCTTGGTGGGTGGAATGTTCAGTGTAGTATAGAGTGAACTCGATAGATGTCGCTAGTGTAGTTTGACATCTCACTATGGTTTCGTTCATGCGATTTACCTATGTTGTTTTAAAGCTATTATTAAATTGTCTGCGTGCGATTATTTTTAAAGATCTTAAACGGCTCTTGGTTTTTGGGACCCTTGGTTGGATATAGCAATATTGAACAAATGCATAGAGCACAAACATACAAACTGCATGCACAAACAGCATGTTTGTAATCTTTAAAAATAATCTATACATACATACATACATACATATACATACATACATACTACATATACATATATACAATATACATATACATATACATATACATATACATATACATATACATATACATATACATATACATACATATACAAATAAATAAAATTGGAGTGTCTGTTTGTAATATCAAAATAACACTTTTTTACCAAATGCGTATGAAAGTATATACGATACCTATAACGAAAACGCAATTTTAAATTTTTTTGTCTGTCTGTCTGTCTGTCTGTTTGTTTGAGGTAAACTTCTAAACGGCTGAACCGATTTCAATGGGACTTTCACTGACAGATAGCTGACGTTCCAAGGCGTAACTTAGGCTACTTTAATTTTAGAAAAAGCATTAGGGTTCCGCGGGAAAAACATAATACCCATATTTCCGGGTAATCTCCCTAAAGTCCACGCGGGCGAAGTCGCGGGCACAGCTAGTAATAACTAATATCTAAAAATCGATACGTAGGAACTTAGTAACTAAACTTGAGATTCGTCATAGCGTTTGAAGGCTGATAATATACCTGGTGTAACTAATAAATTAAGTAACAATATAATAAATAACTCAAAGATATAGAAGCAAAGAAATCATTAGATAAGAGATGTTTAAATTATGAGATGAGTAAGTCATTTGACTACTTATCTTCAGCAGAATAAGTGCAGTATCACATAGAGAAGAATAAGAATGGATTTTAGTTAAACATAGCAAGCAACCTACAGTTAACGCATATTTTGATTACAATGATCTTAGAATACAAGAGTAATGTATTATGAGCGATATAACTAAATTCTCCCTACCCACTGAAGGTCCTGAACATAATATTCATAATTTTATTCTTACTCAGTTTGATCATTCTTTGTGTAAGGTTAAAATGTCCCAACATTCCTGTATAATAATACTAAAATTTATATCATTACAGTGCTTATCTTCACACTACAAAAATTACTTAATAACAACCATTTTATACAAAGATAATCGGTGTGCAGTCTGAAAATCATATATAGCTGAAAGGTTCCAGTGAGTTGAAGCAGTTGGCATTTTCAACATGAAGAAGTTTTGTTATATTGTAATATATTTAGGAGCAATTGGGAGCTTGGGAGGTGGCTCTGCTGAAGTGAGTATCCAATATTATTTAAAAAAAACATACGGGTCGAATTGAGAACCTCCTCCTTTTTGAAGTCGGTTAAAAAGAGTATCTAGGAGAGGTATAAATCGCAAGTCACAGCACTGTCTAGTTAGTAGATTATATCATTCTCCTATTGTTTTTACATTTAGGACATGCGAGAGGCTCTAGCAGCGTGTTTATTTCTTTTGTATACAATCACACCTATTTTCCTAGAAATTGTAGACGCACCGCAGAGCACCCATAGTTAGTCAAAAGCATTTTGGGCAGTAATGTCATTAGCGATCAAGCCTAATGCCATTATATCAAGCAGTCACTTCATACGAGGGGGTTTCGGTCAGTCATTATTCAAAATTATAACCTATTCTGAGCTGGTGGAATCTCCACATCCTTCAATAGTAGATTCTCCAGGAAATCCAGATATTTTTAAAGATTTTTATCTTTAGCGCTTGTACGTATGTAACGTATTTTGATAATAGTTGACATCAATCATCTGGCTTCAATGACCGCTTTACTTTTAAGATATTTACTGAAGAAGAGGATAAGGCGTTGTTCAAAGACTCTAAACCGCTGACACTTGAATGTTACGATGAATTTGGAATAACGATTGAGAGCTTCGAAGAGATCCGTCAGCATGGCAAGCCTGAAGATCTAGATCCCTGCTTTATCAGATGTTTACTAGTGAACAGGGGATTTGTAAGTACACCTTCACGCCTAGTGTGCGGGGGCACAAAACCGCGTGTCAAATTTTATCCAATACAAAAATGAACTCGTCTCATAGCAAACAAAAAGACATTGAGAGCGCCAGCGAATTTTGAGGCGTAGGGGTGTGGCTTTGACTACATCAATTAAATCTTTATGTTTATTAACACAGACTTCGTTTTGGTATGGCACAATATTTGACACACGGCTTTTGACGATATCTTAACGGCGGAGATGAAAGTTAAAGTAAAGTGAAAATAAATAAAGACAGCGTAAAATTAACATATTTACAGCGAACTCAAAGTCATTATACTGTCGCTGTCAATCGATTTTATTTTCCTATAAACAGGTAGGCTTACGATATATTAACTTTACTTCTATTGTCGAGTAGAGAGGATGTACCGGGTGTGTATGCAAGAAGATAATACTACGTATCTTCTATAAGGGCAACCTGGGCAACCTACTGCACTCCACAGAAACGAAGCATCGGGTTTCCAGCCGTTTGGAACCAGCTTTAAAGTATTTTGTGTACATTTCAGATGGATGCAGATGGCATGTATGATCACGATTCAGCAGCAACTTTAGTTGAAAAGTATGTTAAGGATGAAGGGCGTATGAAAACCATTATACATGCTATGGACACCTGCCACAAAGGTATAGATATAATTTCATCTGAATTTTCATGTAACAAAATAAACTTCCAATTGTCACAGTCCATTGTTCCAGACAGAATGCCTACTTTCAACTCCGAAATCTATTTACTAGGTACTGATAAATTCTTGAGACTGCTGTAAAACCATAAAAAAGAATGGATAAATTTTTGACTTGTGCCTACCTACCTTTAATTTAAATAGGTCAACAAATGTAATTATATGGGTTCAGATAGAACAAAAGCAATTGTGGTTTAGCGTCTTGAAAATTTATGAGTCCCTGGTAAAATAAATCGTGTTAAATAAGTAAAATAGTAAAATAAGTCATCAGATACATAAACTGTATTAAGAGATCCGTAAAATTTAGGAATTCTTATTAAAAATGGGACATTCGCACCAAAGTAACAGGCGCCTTTGTCATTCGATTGTTCACTTTGTAATGTTTATGAACCACGTTTTTGTGATACTTTCAGTAAACGACGCGGATGTTGGTGCTGATGAGCAGGGACAGTGCCAACGAGCTCTGCTGTTGGTCAAATGCATAAAGTCCTTAGACGTAAACTAAGTGATCGGACCAGGTAACTAATTTATTTTATTTGTGGTTGAGGAAGTACCTTCTTTTTACCCGCAACGTACTTACGAGGTACATCTCATATGAGGTGAGGCATCGCTCGAGCGCGTACTCGTTTTGTTCGCTTACTTAGCTTACTCACTAGCGACACGTTTAAAACTTTTCTCAGCAACTCTTGCAGGAGGGAGTGAACGAGTGAGGCGGTTCAATGTTGAAATTCGAGTAAATCGTTCAATTTGCTAACATGCGGACCACAAATGAGTCGACTCATGAGTAAGGGACATATCTCTTACTCGGACAGTGTAGCCTAAAAATCCTAAAATTGACCTTGTCTGACCATCCTGACAATATACAATAGGTACCTACTCGTTGTAACATGTTCTTAAGCGTTAACCGACTTTAATGGTCACTTTAGCTTAGAAAATATTATTTATAGTTTGATAAATAGCAATTAGTCTTGAGGATGGTAAGATTTTAGAATAAAATTATGACAGGAAAGGTATGGAGGTATCGAAGCGGAACAAACAAAAGTAATATTATCAATACGTGTGTATCGCCTAACGGGTAAGCTCCCGTACTAGGCATATACACGTTATGAAGTATTGATGATTGCGACAATAGAAGTTGCAAAAAAATTGCAACGTTATGTATTTTATACGCTTTTAATTTAATTACAGCGACGGCTTGTTATTATTTACTTACTTTCTTTTACAGAACGATATCGCGCGATAACTAAACCTTTGACTCCAACTGCTGCTGCGTAGAATCCACAATTTGCCCTTGTATTTTAATCTGTTTTGTGTTTTGTAATAAATATAATTTCAGTCATGACTTGTACACAAATTGTTTTAATGCGGGAGAGGAAGGGATGTTTGTTATTTATTTGCTATTTTAAGCATACTCATGATTAAAGATCTGACAGAACATGTAGGTATAAACCTGAAACTGCATTACACAGTCATAAAACTATTTGTTTTAATTCGTTTTACCTACGAATCGAATCGAAGTTTCGTTTGGGGCCGATTGTTCACGGTTAGGGGCGGATTTCCGGAGTTACAATCGAAGGTTGTGGGTTGCTAAAATTGTCATTCGTAGGTTCAGCTGTCTCATCGTTTATTTGTGTTCGGTATAAAATAACATCGTTCAAAATGTTCCTATCAATTGTGGCTTACATCTGATTGTGGTTGCCTCGTGAACAGGGGTTATAATGAAAATGGAGACATTTTTTACCAGAGCCTTCCTTGTTATTGTTGGATTTTTGATAGAAAACTCTGCGGTAAGGATTTATAACAAACACTGTCTTCATTGAAATTAAACTATTTTACGGATTTTATCGCGTTTATTTACTATTTTATTTTCCCAACGTTTCGGCTGCTTTACAGCAACCATGGTCACGGGGGGACTGAGGTGTTGGACGTCCTGATGTCATAGTTAATAACTGGGTACCCTCATATTTAGTAGTTGTTTGCGGTCCGATCCACGCAGAAAGTGCTTATGGTGTCTTGAGGTCTTGCAATGGTACACTTGGTTTTGGATAAACGTCGGGAAAATAAAATAGTAAATAAACGCGATAAAATCCGTAAAATAGTTTAATTTCAATGTATAGTTTTCGCGTAAATATAAGAAAACAATAAACACTGTCTTCGTTTAAACAAATAGTTTACTAAGAAAACATAACATTTAATACTATGAAATATTATCATTAAATAGTATGAAAAAATATTTGAAATCTTTGTTTAAGTTTTGTATTTTCATTGTCAAAATTGGCTACGCTAGTTCTCAGTAGGTACTCTAAAAGAACTAACTATAACAAACTCTTCAAACGAAAGTAGAGACTGAAACACTGTAGAGTTTGAAATAACGCAACTGAACAGTTAAGTAGGTCGCGGCTACGAATTGATATACTACAACTACTACTGATACACTGCAATTTTGATTTCGTTACACTATAATGTTCTCGGTATCTCATCAAGGCGATAACAGATGACCAGAAAGCTGCAATTCAAAGTAAACTGGTGTCTTCCGGCATTTCGTGCATAAAGGACCACCCTCTCTCGCTGTCAGAGATAAAATCGTTCAGAAACAAAATGATACCGGACGGCGAGGGCGCTAAGTGTTTCGCTGCTTGCCTGTTCAAGAAAGTCGGGATCGTAAGTTTTATTCAAACCCTTAATGATAGAGTCAAGAGTAGAGGTGAGAGCACTTTACCATGTTATTTTGGTTCAAATGTTATATTAATGAAACGGAGCCAGTTCTATGAAACACTACTCCTTGAGAGGTGGATACAATCCATAGAACTTCACTCAAGCCTAGAGGCCTAGAGGCCTGGGTTAGCAAACTTCATAAACATTATTACCTTGGACATGCAGGTTTCTTCAGATGATTTCTATCACCATTTTTATCAAGTGATTTAGTATATTGGTTTAAGAAGATTTGCACATGACATCTGAGAATACAATGGGTGCGAGCAGGGGTTTGATTATAAGCGAGCGTTAAATAGCTCTTTTATCTCTTCTACTTTTAATGTAAAATCTCACCTGTAGATATGATTTGTTTCAAATTATTTATTGTAATAGATGGATGATATGGGAAAGCTATCGCCTACTGGTGTAGTAGAGAACGCTAAAAACGTCTTCAAAGGGAACGAGGACCATCTGAAGAACGTTGATGAAATTATGCAGAAATGTTCCTCAGGTAACAAACTTACTATTACTTCTGCTTTTCAACAAACTTGGATAGTGAGAGACCAGCATAGGCATTTGTAAGGAATTGGTTGTCCTTGGTAGTTACAGCAAAACCGTAGTCTAGTCCGTACAAAGAGACTACACATATTCTAATATATAACAAAAATATGTTCTCTATTGGCATTTTTACCTAAGTATCGCTTCCAAAGGTCACTACTAAATTCGAAATAAGAATATTGTAGTTTAGCCATTGTTCTAGATCTTACCTTCAGTTCTACAGATTTTTTATTAAAAAAATAGATGTAGTTAAATTATCAGACAACCTGCGTAGGTACTCACTCCATTCGTAACTATGTATCTTTTATATTTGGTTTATAATACAATAGCATTCAACATTTGCCTACTAACGCAGTAAAAAGTGCTGTGGAAACACATTAACGCCTAGTAAAAAAATTATGACCGCTCTGCCTATGCATGGATGCTCACATGAATAATACCGGCTATGATATTTTTTTAGTGAACGAACAAAGTACGAGCGATGGCAACAAGGGGTGCGACCGTGCGAAGCTGGCTTTTGTGTGTTTGGCGGAAAATGCACCGAAAGTAAGTATAGACCAAACGTTGTATTCTATCTGAAATCGCCAGGCAGATCTTAATAAAGGAATCGAAATTAGGACAACTTAATTTAACTCGTCCTAAGAAAAATATATTGTTAAAAATGTTTGCTCATCATGATGGAAAATAAATGTTAGCAATATCTAGTTTTTGAAATTTTATGGCTTACTAGCTAAGCCCGCGACTTCATCCACGTGTAATTTAAGAACCCTGATTACCCGATAAAATTGGGAGTTTGGAAGAAGTTGGGAGAAACACAAAAAAATAGTTTTATTTTATATCCATTTGCGGAAAGGCTGTTATTTTGATATTACAAACGGACACTTTCATTTTATTATTTGTACGGAGTTGTGTTGTTGCTGAACAAAGGCCTCTTAACAAACGTTCAAGATCCCATGAAACCAACGTAATTTTAAACCGATTTCAAAAAGGAGGAGGTTCTCAATTCGATTGGTTTTTATTTTAATGTATGTCCACCGATGACACTGAGATTTATGATCCGATTTACGTGATTCTTTTTTAGTTTGAAGCGGAATAGTTGCCATTTGGTCCCATACACATTTAACATACTTAGTTTGGCTCAATAGATTTCATTTTATGAAAATTTTCCATGATTATTTATATTAAAAATCGTGACCGACATTTGGAGTCAGTGCCAATTCATGTGTGTATTTGCCCAGTCTGATGTAGATTGACACCTCCAAATGTAATGAGTTATGAGATTATTTGTAGCTTTTTAGTGCACCTAGGTTTTTGAAGTCAGATTTTGTTTTTTGTTAAAAATATTTTGTAAATTTCATTTTCAGTACGGCTTCGATGTTAACTTCTAATGGGAGGCTGCTGGATTCTGCACAGCTCATATCTTCAGTGCTGATGGTTTATGGTTTTGTTGCACTTTTAGTTTGACCTGGCAAAGTTTAATAAGTTGTAAAATAAAAATATTATTTTATGATTTTTTTTTGTTTTATTATATTTTATTTGTCATTTTGTATTACTATCACTTTCCCACGTGCATTCCAAATTAACTTTTATATGCATTAAGTAAACAAATATCAGTTTTTGACATTACAAATAGACAAATTTATATATGTACCCAGGGCGTATTAGAAGTCCAAAATAATGCTAAACCATGCATGAATAACTGCATGGTATAAAAAAAAAACCGGCCAAGTGCGAGTCGAACTCGCGCACGAAGGGTTCCGTACCATCTATAAGAACGGCAAAAAAACACGTATGATGTATGGGAGTCCCCTTAAATATTTATTTTATTTGGTTTTTTATTATTTGTTGTAATAGCGGCAATAGAAATACATCATCTGTGAAAAATCCAACTGTCTAACTATCACGGTTCATGAGATACGACCTGGTGACGGATGGATGGACGAACCGATAGCGAAGTCTTAGTAATAGGGTTCCCGTTTTACCCTTTGGGTACGGAACCCAAAAAAAAAACAACTATTTTACGCCCTCCATTTTAAAATGTTGTATATATAGACCTGAGCCAATTTTGTGAATATTTATTGTCTCCCCTCGTAGATGTACCTAGTATATATTGTTTATTTGGGATAGGTGTGTTCTAACTGAGAAACTATGATAGTTAGGTATAGTCTTCCTTTAGTAAGCTACCATATATGTATCTAAAACATTATTTCGGACTTCTGATACACTCCGTAGATATGTTTTTATTCATAGCTATAAAGTATTAGCGGTATATTACCAACTGGGCTGTGACCTCCTATTGAAAACTAAGGATCATGATAACTTGCATAAAATTGAAGGTTGTTGCTTTTTATGTTATAAACATTTTTTGAAGAATATGTCTCACATTGCCAATATCGGTTTTTTGTTTTATGTGAAACATCTAAAGGCGCGCTTGGCGAGTGAGAGCAACTGTTGATGCCGCGATGCCATGATGCGAAAACTTCGAGCAGCTCCGTAATTCCTCTTGCTTTTCCGCCGCTTAGACTCTGCCCACCAGCTGACTCCGCTCACTCGCCGCTACGACGCTTCTCTTTCTCTACTCTGAATAGCATAATGTTTCGCATTTGCCAGGCCTTCCGCTACGGCTACTTTTTTTTTGTTTTGGCATCCACTTACGCTATTTCATAAATTAATCTTGGTAAGTATTCAACGCCAGTGGATATGGATAAGCACTTCCGACGTATTCCAAGACTTTGTGTTTGGGTTCAATTATGATATTAAACGGAATTTTGCTGTGATATGATTTTATTATTTTGCATAAAAGTTGTTTGTGGCCTGAATGTGTCACACACGAAGGTGCCTTTGTCTGGTGTGCTAAGGTGTTCGAAGTAATACTTTACTGAATGACATTTGATCAAAATTCAAACTTGTTCTTTTACTTAGTTTTCGCCACAAAAATCTTGAGATTTGTGCGAAATTTCCACGTTTTTCTGGATAAATATTAGCACAACCCACATAAATAAAGGTTACACTGTTTGAATTTGAATTTTTATTTTTAAATTTTACCCGCTAATCGATATACCAAAAGCATTTTGGAAAGAGTAACATTATAGCCTGCAGCAGTGAAGTAGTCATTGCTTAGACAACTGCGGAACCAATACACGCTAATGCAATGGCATGTACGATGTAATAAATATTTTTATTTTACTTTATTATGTAATAAATATAATGAAGATTTTGGAGTAAACAATATAGTTTGATATGGTTAGACAGTATACAGACATAGGAGTGAAGCTTAAAACACCCTGTTTTTGCCGTTGGTCAAAAATAAAAAAGTTTTATGCAAAGGTTATTTATTCATAATTTATTTAAAACTATGTCCACAATCCGGGTAAACGCTAAGCTACGTAAGTGGTTACTAAATAATAATATACGCTAATTGTAGTCCCATTAAACAGCCCATGTTCCTTGCGTATTTTCCAGACATTGATCGATAACTATCCTAAATTATTTTCAAATATAATATTAAGAAACTGTATAGTAACCTCTACAGATCCCGTTAGCATCGCATTATTTAAAATTCGAAATTGAAGCCGAGCTGTAAAACAACAGAGCAATTAGTAATAAAAAAACATTGTTTTTAGGACTTACATGAGGTACTAAAAATCTATGCAACTCACTTTATCGTGGTTTTCAGAGAAACAGTTAAACGCTAATTTGGCCCGTTCACAACCCAGTTCTCCGTCACCAACTTCCACCTCATTTACTGTGCAAAAAAGAATTCAATATATTTCGCGTACATCAGACCGGGACCGGTCGCCGGGACTCGCTGTGGGTCAAACCTCGGTGTCTTCGTTGGATACCGGTGTCGATCCTGGCTTACAAAAGTAGTGAAATGTGTGGCGACTCCAGTCCCAAAAAATTGTTCCAAATTCTTAAAAAGAAGGGTTTGTACAATATTACTGGAAGCGACTTAATGTACGGTCCTCAGTCAAAATGCTAGCGTTCATTTCGAGTGTTGATTGGCAATATTTGCTTTTATATATAATCTAATATTTCACTAATGTGTTGTTTGTTAGCAACCTCATACGTAAAGATTTTGGATCATTGTTACATGCATTTTTTTAGATGGACAAAGTTGATTGATGACTGTTGTTGTTGATGACTTCAAATGATATTAAATAATCAATGACATATATCAGCATAAAGCTCCCCGCACACTGGGGCGTCAACGGTGGCGCGTTAAAATATTTACCAATACCAAAACCAACTCTGTGTCAATATGAATAAAGATTAAATTTATATAGTAAAAGCCACGCCCCCACCAGTCAAAATCCGCTCGCGCTGTCAGTGTCGTTTTGTTGTAGAATGAACTTTTTCTATGTGTCAATACAGTTCGTATTGTTTGGTGTGTGCAGGGGGCTCAATGCTGGCAAACTATAACATCCCATTGAATACGAAAAAGTTTATATGCGTTCAACAAGGTAAATTATAGGTATTACGAACCTGTACCACAAGTAGTAAGGAAATCTTCAATGGCCTTCAGTTGTTCTTCGTCTTCAAACACAAGCCTGGCATTGTCTAAAGCGGTGACAGGAGATAGCGCCCCTTTTTCATCGAACTATAAAAAAAACAAATGACAGGCAATCGAATTCCCCTGCACATAATAAAAGGTAGATCTTAATACGACATGTCATAAAAACCGCGCTGATTATGGAAGTTCCAAAAACTGTACACTGGTGTGTTGTCGTATCAGTCAGCGGGTTTCCCGCTTACGCAGCTATCCTAATGTTATCTCTGATTCAAAGCATATTTTTTGCTGTATTAGAAGGATATTTGAAGCTGGCACTAACGTTGCTATTAGAATATAGTAACAACAGTAATAATTCTTTCAATGAATTGGATTGTTGTATCTCCCTAGATATGATTGACTGAATTGGACATGCTCTGATTCTATTTTGTGTTAAAAATTGCGTAGTATTACTATTTTATTAAAAACTTCCATCGAAGAAGTAGATAGAGGTACTCAATATTAAAAAAAAAAGATTCGTTTAAATAGGTTCATGAATGCTCGCTTATTTATGAAAAGTTATATTATTCCATTAATAGCCACATTTTTTCTGACAAATGTCATTGACAACAGTAACTATATGAATAAACAAAATCTGATTCTTATTCTTGGACTTCCTTGTGATAAGAAAGATCTTATGCCGATATAAATCAAGGCGCACGGGAGTGCGCCCAGCCAATGAAAGCTGGCTGCAGCACCGTGTGTAATATTACACGAACCATTTGGAGCGACTTTTGACCCCCTCATAACTCAGAAACTATTTAACATAACCATGTCAAATTTGGCTCATCTATTGAGACTTGCAAGATACATGTGCTCCAAATTTCATAAACACACCTCAAATGGTTCTTAAGATATAATCGTCCAAAAATCGGAATTATTACACTGACTGACCTATAGACCAAAAATCATAGCCTCTCCCAGATGACCTAGAGAGTTCAAATTTGGCATCCAGATAGGTAATTGGGTAAATACAAAGGAAAAAATGTGAAACTAGTATAATTTTATCATTTTATAATATTTTTTCAATTAATTGATTTTGTTAGGAACATTCACTTTAAGACGTCATTGGTAGTATGATCAACCAGTCAAGTTTTTCATAATAAAAGTATCTGTTAGCGTAGCCTAGTGGGCTATGCGGTTAGATTAATCGTCTTGGTCCGGCGTTCGTATCCTACCACAATAAATGTATTTTTATATGCAGGTTGTATGTTTAAAGTTAATTATAAATTATTGAATGATCATTCTAACATACTAATAAATAAGTTTTACCTTATAAGTTTATTTTTTCATGATTGAAGAATATTTTATTTTTAATACCAACTATTTGAGTTATGTTAGTTATATTATGTGCTGCTTATAAGTCCCTAACGACGATCATTCTAACATTATTAAGGTCTTCACGTGAATATATAACGAGTGGAAAACCACCCTTTGGTATTAATTTTATTATGAATAAGTACCTACTAATCATTTCTGTACAAAAAGTAATGATATCCCATCAAAAACATAAATGTAAACCTCTGTTTAGCCAATGATAAGCCTTGGTTGTCCACTTCAACGACAAAAGATGTGAGATCTAAACGGGCGCCAATTTCAGTGGTCAGTCCTAAAATTTATTTATAACAACATCAAATATTTCATAACAACTTAAAGTATAATTTCTTCTTAAAACTTAGGATAATATATTGGCCTAAAGCCTTACTTGGCTAGTTCTAATATACGAATTCGCATTTCTAAAGCTGTAAGTACTTATTTTATTCTTACGACAATTTGGCTTGCTGGTAGAAACTAGGCAGCGAACATAGAGCTCTTCCAGGACTGTTTTAGTAGGTATTTAATTATAATTCGTACATTAGAACTAGCAAAATAAGGCATTAGGTCAATATATTATCCTAAGTTTTAAGAAGAAATTGTACTTTAAGTTGTTATGAAATATTTGATGTTGTTATAAATAAATTTTAGGACTGACCACTGAAATTGGCGCCCGTCTAGATCTCACATCTTTTGTCGTTGAAGTGGACAACCAAGGCTTATCATTGGCTAAACAGAGGTTTACATTTATGTTTTTGATGTATCTACTACTAATTTAAGGAACTTACAATTCCGATTTTATTAAAGACGCACGCCGTGAAGCAACCCGCATTGTCGCTTTCGGGAAACACCCTGGTTTTGAACAACGCAAGGTCGTCGGCTGTCACCGGATGCTGTTTGATACATTCGTTGCCTACTTCCACGAATTTCGTCTGCATACGAATTCTCTGCTCCTCAGTTATGGCCTAAAAGGAAAATAAAAAACTATAAAAATAGTTAAAAATCTTAGTTGCCTTCTTATAAGCACGTATAAAGCCTTGCTTATCCTTATGTGGGTATAGTTATTTTACTATTTCAATGTAAACCACGTTAAATGTGTTCACAGTTAGTAAAGAGGATTTTTCACTAACGTCCAAATACAGTGGCAGTCCACAGTTAACATAATTAACATTATGTTAGGGAGAACTGAAATCAGTGGAAGGTCGAAGACAAATGAGGTTCATTTAATTTTATTTGTAAATTGTTTTACCGCCAACCGTCCCGATACACTACTTGACTTAATAAAGAAACAGTAGGTATACGATATATAAAAGAATGAAATGAAAAAATGCAAGTGCATAGTTATCAGATTAAAAAAATGGAATGTAAGCAGAATATTTTGCATGTAGCTAATAGCCTAGTGGACATAAAGTTTTTGCCTTACAGTTTCAGACTGTTTCAGACCATTCTCAGAATGGAAAGACTTACCAAACTATTCTTTACGAAGACCGCAAAGACAGCAAAAGACAGTATTCCTGTTTTAAACATTGTTTTTTAAGATTGTTAGGATTGATTAAGACGAAGATGTTTGTTAGACTGTAATCATTACATTCTGTCATCGAGTTTTATACTAAACAATGTTGTTGTGACGAAACCAATATCCTGAATGACTGTATGGCTTTGGTGCATGTGATAATCAATTAGTGAATACTTCATTACTACAAAGCACGTAAGAATCAGGTGTGATAAAAAAGTAAACGGTTAAAAACGATACGTCCTACGATTCGATCCTCATCACTGCATCCAAAGATCCAAGTGATATATGAAAATAATCGTAATAAAATGAAAATCCAATTGAACATTCCAGTTTTAGCTTGGTTGGTAGAGGCAACTTTAAATGCTGGGCTGTTGGAATTTTAGGATTTCATGTGCAAATGTCATTTTCAATTATGATTAGAACTTGCTGGACGGTGAAGGGAAACATCGTGAGGAAACTTGCACGTCTATAGGAAGGCGTGCGAGGTTCATCATCCCGCCCTAGGCCAGGGTGATGGACCATGTCCCAAATCTCCGTCGTATTGAGGGGGGAATTGCCCTGTGTAATAGCAATAGGCTGCCTCCGATTGAGACCAAAATAGATCGACGAAGTGTATACTTTGAGCACTGTGACCATTATATAATTTTAGGCCGTGTCATTTGCAATTTTAAATAAGTAGTGTAGTTAACCTCATGTTGTCTAGGTTTTAATGTTTTCCTTCATCATTATTAAATTTTATGCGAGGTTAAATTTAAGATAAAAGTTAATAATACTGAAGACCCGAATCACAAGGTCAATTTGGTTTATATTTTTTTCCCTTGACTTCTCAGTATTATCTAGGCAGGTACATACAGGTGTATGTGAAGTCCGAAATATTATTTTTAGTACATATATGGTAGCTGATATGTAGATAATTAGTGAAGGTAGACTACACCTATCTATCATAGTTTCAGAGTTACAGACCTTTGAATATTTACCGCAAGTATCGTGTAGTGGCTTAAGGACACATCCATAGTCTTAATTAACAGTGCAAACTACATAAACGAAAGGTGACTACTAATATTCAGAAAACAGAACTTGGTATTCTCATCGCATGACTGAGATAGGTCGAAATAGGAATTATAAGGCACCTGAGAGATATACGAACGACACTTGCTTCTAGAAGAACAAAGCAACAGAATGCTCAATTGTATGGAAATATCTACTTTATTCCAATAACAGAAAAGAAGGAGTGGTAGCCTCGTGGGCAAGAACACCTGCCTTAAACGTAAGGGGTACAAGTTCAAATCCCGGGCCTGCACCTCTGAGATAATTTTCATGTGCGAATATAATTTTCAACAATGATTACCCGGTATTTCAGATACGCGGTAATTAGCACTCGTACTTCGTTTCAAGTTTGCAAGATTTGTTTTGAAAGATTAAAACCTGTGCAAATAGTGGCGTCAAAACGCATACGAATATTTTTTTTATGTGAAACATCTATGTCGCGCTTGGCGAGTGAGAGCAACTGATGATGCTGCGATGCCGTGATGCGAAAACTTCGAGCAGCTCCGTGGCTCCTCGGTTCTTTCCGCCGCTTAGACTCCGCCCACCGGCTGACTCCGCTCACTCGCCGCTACGACGCTTCTCTCTCTCTACTCTAAATAACAGAATGTTTCACATCTGCCAGGCGTCCCGCGACGGCGACTTTTTTTTTGACAATACCAAAACTATTGTATTACCTCATGGGAAGAAGCACAATTTTCAACAAAACGTCATTGATAATGCCTGCGATTTTAGACTCGTGGTTTCGTTGCTTTTGCCAGAGAAATTCAATATTTATATATACATAGACACAGAGTACTTAAAAAAAAAACCTTGTGAATTCGCTAGCCTCAAGTCGTCACTCGATTTATGCTAACATACAACACATAATACTCTCAAAATTAATTAACTTGACCTCTGTTTAATTATCTTTATGACAATTAAAAGATTATTAAACCTGTGTTTTATATGAACGGTAAATTCCTCTGTTTAAGGAAGTAAAAATCCGAAAAGCAGACATTGTTTTTGTGGCACGTTTTTGTTGTGGCAGAGGCTATGCAAGATAATGATTATCGCTTCACGTGTATGCCTTAACAACAGGGGATTTATATAAATAAGCGTCGGCATTAGAACCAGGCATACTCAGTCGGGGTTTGCAAGGATCAGGAGTGCTTAGCTGAGCATATTTTAATCCAAAGATGTCGAAGTTTACTTGTTTTGTGCTGTGTGCGGTGGCTGTAACCTTGAGCAAAGTTGATGTGAGTAAAATTATGGAACCATGATAAACCAAGGCATTTTGTTTTTGTGCATTGTTTAAATGAGTTGCTATATTGTCATACTTACAATTCTAGAAAAATTGTACTTGTCTTATATTTTTAAAGGCAATTTTTTTTTACTTGAATCTATTGTGTTTATATGAATGAGCTATAGCTTTTTAACTATTGAAATCTTTCAAGACATTATTATTAGGGATTCTACTTATGGTTAAATATATATTTATACCTAATAAAATTTTCAAGTAACTGTTTGTAGAAATGCTTGTAGATTATTCTTGGCACAAATAAAGTAGCCACTATTAGCTAAGAGATTGGTTATTATACGAGCGTTTCAACAGTTTCAAATTGACAATCTGACAAAATCCTCTCCCGTAGGCTAAAACTGAAGAGGAGAAAGCAGCGTTCCGCGCAGCCGTGGCTCCTCTTATTGCGGAGTGTTCCCAACAGCATGGAGTTTCTGGAGATGAGATCGAGGCGGCGAAGGCAGCAGGCAATGCCGACGCCATAGCTCCTTGTTTCTTGGGATGCGTGTTTAAGAGAGCTGAGATCGTAAGACACAATCCACTAAGATTGATATATAATCAGTGTCGTTCCAGATAAATTTTGGGCCGCCAAAAGGAAGTCCAAAATTGCCGTATTTTCAAGAAAGACCGCTCAATGCGAGGTGGACTCGCGCACTGAGTGTCGGTATATAAATTATAAAATCACCGAACATTGCTTTAACGAAAGATAAACTGGATATAAAGACAAACATAACTTTGCCGTTGGTAAACTGTTGTCCCCATACTAACTAACTGAAAATAAGTTTGTAAATATGTTTGTGTGTATCGCAAAAACATTCTTAAATGTTGTTAGCATTTTTCCCTATACTTTGTGCTCTAAGACCTTGCTTTTTATTCAAATTTCATGATTATAAGTCAATAGGAAGTACCCTATAGGTTTTTGATTACCTTGAAAATGACCGAAATACGCCACATAAACAATTGTATCATTTGATTGCGTTTGATAAACAGACAGACAGACGGACAATAATGTGATCTTATAAGAGTTCATTTCTGCTTTTTTTAGGTACGAAACCCTAAAAGTTACCGTATTCAATCTTGTTTTTGTAGAAATTACAAAAATCACAATTAAAAAATAAATATCTATTAAATCAGTTCTGTAAACATGAAAATAAAATAGCAGTTATATCAGGAACATGATGCCAAAATATAGCCAAATGTTAGTCCGATCTCTGAATAAAAACCAGAAATCATAGCATTTCCTACTTTGTAGTAGAAATTTCTTAAAAATATGGTACTGTTTCGTATGTTGGTGAACTCCGAAACCCGCAGAAAATATAGTTGAATGGGTTCTTGTCTTGCCGTATTTATTGATACGGTAATGACATTGCTGCCGTATGCCGTATTAAATATGTCTAGTGTACTATGGCTATCGCCGTAACAAGGACAACGCCGTATATAAGCTACCACACTGGGCTATTATTTTAATAACGGTAACAATTAGTTAATACGATAAAGAACTCAATCATAGTTCTTTGTTTGTCATAACCGCCGGATGTAATGAATGGAATGGATACACTTTAAAAGTTACCATGACATGACGCCTACTCATGCAGAATCAGGGACGGTTACAAGTAAATCTTAATTTTATTACTCAGAATAAAAATAGGATGGCGGCGGCGCTGAGACTAAGTCCAGAAAATTATGTTTAACGATTGTGTTTTATTCATATTTTCTTATTTCAGCTTGACGCCGACGGCCTGTACTCTGTAGAAAAGGGTCTGGGAAAGATTAAGGAGTTTACAAAGGATCCGGCCGAGCTGGCTCAATTAGAAGATATTGGAAAAAAATGCGCTTCAGGTAAGTAAACAAAATTAATCGGTGCCCAGCCTATTAAGGAGTGGACTACGTGGTGAATATGAAAATCACGAGGATGCAGCGACGAAGTATGCTTTAGAAACTAGAAAAACAGAACAAACTTATTAAAAAGATGTGATTCCATTTCTAAAGAATCCATCAACGGTTTTTTCGTGCAGGTAATCGTAAAGATAACGCCTGTGGGTATGCCTTAAAAATAACGTAACCTCAACCCTGCGTAGCTTAGCACCAATGTCTAATTAATACTACACACAATACTACAATAACGATATATCTGGGATCAATGTCGAAATCAACTGTCAAGGCGGGCATATTTAAATGGTATTTAAAAATATGTTCTATGTCTAGTTAATGAAAAATCAGTGAGCGACGGCAGTGCAGGCTGCGAGAGGGCCCAACTTCTTCTGACCTGCGCTTTAGAAAACAAGGTTGAGGTAAGTAGTTAGTTAAAGCCCACAGAGCGTCCTATTCATCCGAACCAATTTTAACCCAAATACTGTATTTTTTTTTTTTTTACTCATAGTTAAAGCTAATTGTTTAACTAAATGTCATAATGTGAACGAATTTTCACAGGTAATCCATATAAAAATGTAGGCTTATATCACATTATATGTTTTTAAAAACACATTTTAATATGATTTTATTGTTTCAGATCCCACTGTAAAAATCTTTACCCTCAATGTGATATTAAAGTTATGTTACATACATTTTATTGTAAAAATGTAGTTTATTATTATTGAATAAATCCGTTTTTATACAACTTCTTTTATTTTACTTGATTAAAAAAATCGGTAATGCTATCTACCTCTGTTTTGACGGTACGTTTCAATAACTTAAGAACATTTTGGTAATTTACCCGATATAATTGATTTTGTATTTGCGTACGACTGATAAAAATAAATACATTAATAAACACAAATTTGAATAACCATTCTTTTATAATCGAGACAAGAAGGTAACATGTTATAGCAAAACATATAACATATATAATATTAGTATATTTAAATAAGATAAACAAAAACACAATTATAATGCAAATACATCTCAAACTGTTTTAATTCGACTAAAGTAGGTAAACCTTGTTCCTGTGTTCATTAAGCCACAATTATTATGTTGGGTTATCAAACATCAAAGCCGAACTGTGAAAAAAAAGATGCAATGTGTAAAACAATAATTAACAAATGAAAAAAAAAAAATTGTGAAGACTTGGTCTAGTGATTTGAGCATAGGCTACTCAGCTCACTGAACCGGGTTCGTGAGTTCGATTTCCGCAAGTGGCATATTTGGGAAACAGCCTTTTCGTATTTGGTCTAGTACCCGTAGCATAACCGGGAAGAAATAAGTTTTATCTATTTCAACTGTCTGATTTGTCGAGAAAATGACGTCACTTCGAGCTTATTGTGTCTACTGGACATGGCTGGGTGTGACGTCATTTTCTCGACGAATTTAACAGTTAAAAGAGATAAAACTTATGTCTAAGCGGTCATGCCACAGGGCTATTAGTAACTGGGATTGCCCCCAGCCCATTGCATGGTACTCATAGTACACGCTGTACCTAGTTTGGGGTCATACGATGAGTATGTGTTGCCTGACGTTATTTATATGCCAAGCAAAGTAGGTACCTATTTATTTTTTCTACTGAAGTTAAAGAAGAAGTAAGAAGCAGTGGTAGCCGAGTGGTTGAACGCACGCTTTGCAATCAAAGTGCGCAGGTTCTAGTCCCGGCTCGCACCTCTGAGTTTCATGTGCGAATCTCATTTCCATCCGAGATTGTCACTTGCTAAGAAACGGTGAAGGAAAACATCGTGAGGAAACCTGCACGTCTGTGGGAACTTGACTAGTTCTCGATAGATGTGTGAACTCTGCCAACCCGCACCGAGCCAGCATGGTGGACTATGGCCTGAATCCCCCTCGCATTGAGGGGAGGTCCGTGCCCAGCAGTAGGATGAAGGGCTAGCTAGAATAGTAGTAGTAGTAGAAGTTAAATAAAGAAAAATCAAAATTCACTATATGTAGGTGGGTAAGTTACATAAATTTGATGGATTTTGAATGAACTTAAAATAGATTACATCGAGGGGTGAAAAAGCGATTTGGCTTAAGCATTTTATTTTAACTTTACAGGAGAGCATACTCATTCGACGCAGAAAAATTCGCTGATTCCAAATAAATATATAAGTCAATATCGCCCAAAAGTGTCGCTGAAGTCAAATAGCCTTTGACCGCTCGATATTATATGGCTGTAAGTCCCATCTCTCACCTGCCCAGCATTTTCTTTCATGCATTTATAAGCCAGGATAGCGCGGTCACAACCTTTTTCACCATCAGTTACTGGCTCATTGTTAACTGTAACAAAACAATTATCTTTCACGTCAATTACAAGGGCCAAATCGATAATCGATATATTGTGACATTTGTCGTCTCGAATCATGCACCCTTAGCATGACCGTGTAGACATAAGTATTATCTCCTTCAAATGTCAGATTGGTCGAATAAATGTCGTCACTACGAGCGTTTCGTACTGGACATGGCTCTGTGTTACGTCATTTTCTCGACAAATCTGACAGTTGAAACAGATAAAACTTATGTCTACGCGGTCATGCTACAGGGCCAGGCATCATCATGAATTTTATAAGGCACTACACCCATAGTGTTACTCAGAGTAGGAATCGACACGTCTAAAATAACGATATATCGATTTGGCTAATCGTTCTACGCTCAAATTGTTCTTTATATTATCAGCTATGGTAGTATAATAACATTACTAGTAGTCCCATTAGCATCTGTCAGCAAAGTAAATGCTTTTGTTAGAAGTAGGCACATGTCACGAGTTTCATGGTCAGGGTAGGAATCAAACCAGGAGCCTTGGATTACGAGTGCGGCCCTTAAAACAACTAGGCCATCGACAGTTGCCTTGGATTTGTGTACCTTCTAATATCTATTTTTTTATACACAGCAGTATATTAAACACTTTAGTTACGCATTTAAATAAAAAAAACATTAAAAACTTACTGTGTGAACATGAATGTAAATAGTCTCCAATAAGCTTCAACTCTTCGGGATCTTGAAAGATAGACTTAGCTAACTCCAAGGCTGTTTCTTTTTGCAATGTACCAGCATTGTCCATCTGGATAAAATATATACTAGATATGACGTGCTAAGCCACCGCTTCTATCATGGAGAGTGTTCCGAGGAATTGTTCGGTATTATACCTGCCGCTGAATTCCACCATCGGACGGCTCGCCACAGATTGCATTACCATCCTCACCATCTAGATGAATGGCGTTCCAGTACAGTGCGATTTACCAGGAATTTTCTCCCTCGCACCACCAAATTGTGGAATGAACTTCCAGCAGCGGTGTTCCCGGACCGATGCGACAAAGGTATCTTCAAGAAACGAGCATACTCATTCCTTAAAGGCTGGCAACGCACTTGCGATGCCCCTGGTGTTGCAGGTGTCCATGGGCGGCGTTGATCACTTAGCATCAGGTGAAACGTCTGCTCGTTTGCCTCCCTATCTCATTAAAAAAAAAGACGGGGAAGAAAAACATCGTAAGGAAACCTGCTCGGAAGAGGGAACCTAACCACTTCTCGATGGACGTGTGAAGTTGTTGACATGGATTGGCAACCCACTCTAGACCGGCGTGGTGGGCTATGGCCTAAATCTCCTTCGCATTGAGGGGAGGCCCGTGCACAGTGATGTGACTACCTATTATTATTATCACATAACTACCTTTAAAAAAACCCTTTAAAAAAAGTGCTTCTAAACAATATACTATTGCTCTGTAATATCTGCTATAATGACAACCAAATGTAAGTGTCTTTGAGTAGTGCAGTATCTCAATTTGTATAGCTTTTGTAATACTAACAAGACCAATTTCCTTCATCATGCAAGCCAAGAAGCAGGGTGCGTTTGGTCCTGACGGCAGTTTACGTGCTCTAAGATTGCCGATGTCCTCTTCCGTGATCATGTTGTCCTTGATGCACGTCTTCGCAACCGTTTCGAAGTGCTCATGGATTTTCGCCTTTTGGTCGGCTGTCATTGCCTGAAATATTGAAAAAGTCAAGGTGCAAAATATTTTGCACCAGGTATTTGAACATATGTTCAACAGCTGTGATTTCTATACGTATTTAGGTTCGCCTGTCCGTGACGCCTACATTAAATATGTTTAAGTATGGGAACTGGCAAGTCGTACACCGACGGAATTGGCCAAAGTGCCACATAAATACTTTAAGCAAATACCAACAATTTTCGTATAGCATATTAATAGAGATAAACAAACTTACAAACTCATGATAGAGTTATTGAGATCTAATAAAAACGATTTAACTAAGTAGGTGGATAAACATTTAAAAATATAATTAAATGACAGATGAATTAAAAATACCCCATATACCATTAAAACACAATATAAAATTTTAAAAAATGGGTATAAGTAGCTCGAGAACTATAAAAAGTTATGATACATTTTCAGTGGCAGAACACTTGTAAAGAGAATATACCAGTAAAGGTGGTTATTAGGTAAATTTAAATTTCTACAAATGTCCCCACATTTACAAATACAATACACGTAGTAAACCTATTAAGGGTGACCTTATCGCAAGTTCAAATCTCTCCAACTCTTGGATCGAAGCAATTATACATATCATGGCAGATCATACAAACTATAGATAATTGTCTACTTACGAAAGATAAATAAGGTGTCAAACCACATAAGAATAAACAACAGAAGAGTAGTGATACTCGAAACATTTTGATGATTTCTTTAAATTCAGTAACACAGTGTATTCTAAAAGCAATATACGATGTTAAGCCGAAATCATTTTGTACTTCTATTTATAGGGGTTAACAATGAGACAGTGCTAACAATGTCGTTAATTTTCGGAAGCAAGCAACCGTTCAATTCATGTAATTATATATCCTCAGTATCTAATCATGACGAGCCTAAAATCATCAAATTGTCGTCGACAATGTCAAATGTAAGTTGTTCTAGGCTTTACAGCACACCACGTGAACATTGATTGTAGAATTTTTTGATTAGGTTTTCTTTATTCAGGGTGGCATTTTCATGGCATTTTATGTTTAAAATAATCTGTTCTGAATTCGTCTTAGACCAACATCTTAGATGTTTGCGTTAGCAATTGTTTTCTGAGAGTTAATATTACATAACTATTTGCTGCTGTATAACATGTTTTCACTTTATGTGATTATTTGTCATCATAAATGTAGGCCTCATCAAGTGATATATTATGAAATGGAATGGTTGCAATACCTAATAATCATGGTGTGATTTTACAATCGAGTATGATTCGAAAGGTTTGGCGATACGATTGACATTCGTTTGTACAAAGATAATTTTCAAAACTATTTATTTCCTATGAATGGTTTTGTTATAAGTAGTTCTGCACAATGGTTATGTGCTACATATAAACTGTAAATTATGTCAATTCACACATTTGTCATTTGAATTTTCGAGTGGTTCAGTTTGAAGTTACGATGTTTACTTTAATTTTTACTAGTTGTCTCTTATTATTTGTGATCGCTGGTAATGTTAAGGTAACATTTGATGTCATTTTTCTGATTATAATAATAACATATAAAATTTTCAAAAAGTAACTTTAGGGAAATACCTGTTGAATTGAGAACATCCTTCTTTTTGATTCATAAATTCTACACATACCTAACTACTTCATACACATCTAAAGATACTTGACATCAAAAGCATAGTTAACACGGAGTATTTTTCAGGGGCTGACGACGGATGAATTGAAGGAAAAATACGCGAAGATGATTATAGACTGTTTCCATGACCACCCTATAACGATGGACGACCTGAGAGTTTTGAAAGACAAGACGATCCCAGACAATGAGCCAGTCAAGTGCCTCTTTGCGTGTGCTTACAGGAAAGCGGGGATGGTAAGATAATTAACTAATATGCGTATGCAATTCATGCAGACGACGTTCTAATTTGTATGAAAGGAATAACGGCCAAATTAGCAAGTAATAATTCATTTACACAGTTTTGCTAAGTCTTTGTAAATACACGAATTATAATATAACTTTCGACCGGACCAAATTATCTTGAGTATACCGGAGATTCAAGTGCCAGTATCATTTTTAGGGTTCCGTACCCAAAGGGTAAAACGGGAACCCTATTGCTGAGACTTCGCTGTCCGTCCGTCCGTCCATCTGTCACCAGGCTGTATCTCATGAACCGTGATAGTTAGAGAGTTGAAATTTTCACAGAAGATGTATTTCGGTTGCCGCTATAACAACAAATACTAAAAAACAGAATAAAATAAATATTTAAGGGGGCCCTCATACAGCAAACGTGATTTTTTTGCCGTTTTAGTAGATAATGGTACGGAACCCTTCATGCGCGAGTTCGACTCGCACTTGGCCGGTTTTATTTGTTAAACTTACTTTATTGTAGGTAAATGTATTTTATTGTGATTTTGCTTTGATTGTTAGATTGAAATTTTAGAGGGTATGGATTTGAGATGAGGCGCATAATGTTTATATATATTTAGCCCGTTCAAACTCATTGTTTCAGTTGTCTATTAGGTATTTTAATTTCTTACCACACAATAACTAATCAAAAAAATATAAATCAGTCAAGACATGTGGTGAGTTTTAAGAGATTAACGAACAGGAGACAATTGATATATCGGGGGATGCAAGGCTATTTGACATAAGCGATATGTTTATATCTTAAAGCCCTATTTACATTACGAAACTATTGTAAACGCGCAAGTTTCATAACGCATGCATCGATGAATGCATGAAACTTGACGTTTACACTGTGAAACTAATGTCGCGAAACTACTTTCACGCCACTAGTGTCGTAATGTAAATAGGGCTTTACAGGAGAGCATATTCGTTCGACGCAGAAAAAATAACAGATTCCAAATATGTATTTATAAACTGACTATATGACTGCCTGACTATATGACTTATGTCAATATCACCTAAAAGTGTCGCTTGAGTATAATAGCCTTTCACCCCTCGATATGTAAATTAGATAACATTTCGTAAGTCAATTGATTATAGAGGGTTCATTTGCGATTTATACCAATCAGTAGGTTATAAATATGAATCAGAAAGACACGGGATTCGACTTGAAAAGACCTTGCGTTAGAGCTATGAATTGCATTCAACAGTGACCTTAAAGATGTCTAGACAGTAACGGCCTTAGCTATACCTGCCTTAGCTATTCTAAAAAAGTATCTACAAGAGTAGACACAGACGCCTATATAAAGGCGAACATTTATTTTTATTTGAAGTCATGAGCTTATTTTGAACGGCCGTAAAGGTCCTTTTTTAAATTCGAAGATATAAAAGAGTCTTCTTCTTCTTCTTTTTTTACGAAATGATGATATTTTAATGGAATAAGATGACGAATGCCTGCACCTGCGATTAGCGGTATTTATGGCAATGACGAGTAATTAATACCAAGGTCAAATCCAATAAAAACACATTATAAATAAAAATGGATGATGACAGTGATAAAGATGGCGGATGATCATAGAAATAGTTATTTTTTTAACGAAATGACATTAACAGCACCAGCGAATTTAGACGCATGACACCACGCGTCAAAATTCGCTTTGACTTCGTGGCTTTTACCCATAGAGTAAATAGACCCATAGAGTACCCATAACGACTCTACTCTTCGTATGGCTCTGCGGTTATCATTCCGACATTGTTGTTATCTCATGTACCTGTAGTATATGACAACTGTATGGGAAAACAACAATGGCGGAGTCTGATGAACAAGAAAAAAACGCAGCACGGGCTCAATATCACTCACGCTCACGGGCACAGAAATAAATTACTCTCCTCGAATATGGTTGAGGAGAGTGATGGCTGCTCCTCAAGTCATGCTCGTGTACGGGTGCTACTTGCGAGGTCCCATACTGCCATACTCCCATACTCCGTTGAAGGCATCATACCAAAGCAATTATTTCTATAACCATCTGTAGTTTAGAATAATCCCTTCATTGTAAATAGGAGTAGACGCACCTTACTGTACTAGCTTCCTAAGCGTAAAGACTACATTTGTATTTAATATTAGACTGCCGTGAGTATAATTCTTCTCTAGTATTGTGGCAAAGGTGCTGTCTGCTCTCATGGCATTGCTGCTCCTGAGAATGTATTACTCGCAATTATCATTTTGAAAAGAGTAACCATTGAGTTTCTTACTGGCTCTTCTCAGTGGAAGCAGCATTCCGAACCGGTGGTAGAATCTGACTTGTGTAGAATTTGTAAGTGCTTTTTGGCCTACACGGATAAAAAAAAATTGATTTTGATTTTGAGTTTACAGAACTCGTTTTAATAGCAAACAATTTTACGCTCGCGTTTTGACGCCCCAGTAGGCCGTACGTTGAATACGTGTAATGATGTCCGGATATAATTAAGGTCATGACAAATACACCAATTACATGGTCCGCAGTGTTCGTACAATAGCGTATAGCTATTATGACGATAATCCCAATTCGAAGGAAACGCAATATTGGTCCAACTTGTGATGTAGATATGATTTTTTGTTGCCAATTAGGGAAATTAAAATATTTATAGTTGGTAGTAGAGTAAGTTCACTGCAGTACACCACTGTCTATCCCTTTGGGAAATCCAGCCGTGATGATTTAATAATAAATTGTTTACAGTTGATAGAACACCAGTTGATAGATCACAATCGGTCTAGCTGTTTCGGAGATTAGTCGGAATAAACAAAATATCCTTACTTTAAGTATCGTATAACAGTTTTTACATGTATATGTATGTGCGGGTGGAATCTTGCAACTGAATTTTAAATCAGTTATCTTTAACCGATTGAGCTGAAATTTGGTATACACGCCTATTAAGGCTGACAATGCGTGCTTAGCTATGTGACGTCATTCTAATTCCAATATGGCGGATAATCCAAGATGGCGGAATAGTTTTTTTTTCTGCAGTACCACAGTATGGGTATCAACTGAAAAGACTTGCTGAGGAAAACACGAAAATTAACCGAAAGCTTGTTTTTTAAAAGTTTTTTTTACCAATAATGTTTTACTAAACATATAATATAGTAGTAAGTAACATGTTCGTTTAGTAAAAAGCTCATGATTCATAATTACGAACAGTCACTTTAATTTTGTTTAAATGTACAGATAATATTTATATTTTTTGTTTGAAGCAAATGAAGGTCAAATGCAATTAAGGCAATTTATTCCTTGAATGTAATCATGATTATACTACTCTAGGTAGGTGGAAGTACTTATCTGCTGCAACTAGATAAACATATCTCCCGGTAGACACAGTTAACAAAGGTGGCGGTAGTACAGTAATTGGTACAAAATTTCTTCTTTATATTACTTTTCTAAAGACATAAAACCTCAGCTTAATGGCAGAGGATGGGTCGTGACAAGAATTTATTTTATTTAGTTATTAAAGGCGTCTATAGAAAGGCGTGTGAAGTTCACCAACCCGCACTGGGCCAGCGTGGTGGACTATTGCCCAAAAATCTCCCTCGTGTTGAGGGAGAATGTGCCCGGTATAATGGCAATAGTCTCGCCCCCTATTACATTGGGACCAATAATACATCGGCGAAGTGTGGGCGCACTTCAGTGCTCATCTGCCTACCCCTCCGGGGAATACAGGCGTGATGATGTATTTATTTAGTTATTAATCACTTACAGCTATCATCACAGGGTAACCTAATACAATAGTGTAGTACAACGAACTTAACTTATCCTATCTAACTATTAAACATTATGTACCAGCACACGATATGCGACCTGTGTAAATTCAGTCAGTGTACAGCCAACAAATCGATTTGATTGATTTGTTTTTGGAACGAAGTTCCTTACCTTACGTACGTACGCTTTTTCAATAAACTTCCAAAAGAAATCAGAGATTTGCCCATTAATAAATTTAAAACTGCAATAAAATGGAAATTGTATCAAAAGGGCTATTACAAAATCTCGGATTATTTGGAAGATAAATCAGCTTGGGATTGTACAGCTCAGGTTCAAATCAAAAATAAAAATATTGCCCGTCATGTCAAAGTGTAGCGTGTGTTGCCTTACTAACGTATTATTATCTTATCTTTATTATTAAAAACAGCTCTAAGGCAACACACTGGAGCTATATGTACCTATGTATTTGTAATAAGTTTTGGCGATTTAAAAAAATTATCAGCCCACTGAGTTTCTTGCCGGATCTTCTCAGTTGAGGTCGCGTTCCGATCCGGTGGTAGCATAGTAGAATATAAGAAAAAAAATTTAAACTTGACAATTTGTAAGTGCCCCCATAGGCCTATACAGAATAAATGATTTGACTTTGACTTTGACTTTTACGGCAGGCTTGGAGGGGATAGGGATTTTGCTACGCGACCGAACTGAAAAAAATGTGATAGTAAAACCGTAAGAAAAAATCCGTGGAAAAAAGTGCGTGGAAAAAAATGCGTGGAAAAAAGTGCGTGGAATAAAACCGTTAAATGAGACGTCTCTTTATTTGTGTCGATTCTACATTAGCCGAAGGAACTTCGTTCCTACCTGGTGTCCCAGGACACCATTTCAGTTTTTAGTTAGAACTGTTCAGAGCATTTGGTTTGCAAAGTGGACTACCAGTCATGCTTCATAATACCTGCCAATTTGATACATGCCCCATATTTTCAGATGAATGACAAAGGGGAACTTTCGGTCGAAGGAGTCAATGAAATGACAAAGACATATTTCTCTGATGATCCGGAAAAAGTAAAGAAAGGAACAGAATTCACGAATGCATGCAAATTTGGTACTTATTTTCAATTATGTAGAGATTGATTATGTTTGAATAATTATGCTGAAAATAACGATTTTCTTTTATAGTTAACGATGTTGCTGTGAACGATGGAGATAAAGGATGTGAACGAGCTGCTTTGATATTCAAATGTACTGTAGAAAAGGCACCTCAGGTTTGTACCAATTTATATTTATGTGATAAATCACTAAATAGAGCTTAAAATTAGATAACTAAACATATTTCAAAGTCAAAGTAAAAAAAAAGATTTCGTATATATTATATACTCTTACAAATTGACAAGTTATCATTTTCTTTCCTTATATGCTACTGCAGGATCGAAGCGCGACGTTGACTGAGATGATCTGGCAAGGAACCCAGTGGGCCTACCATTTTTTTTTATTTTTTTTTATATCAAATAATCTTACTTCAAATACATAGCTAGATATAGTTCCAGTGCGTTGCTGATGTCCCTTTTACTCGTTACTTATAAACATAGTTACTTTGTTTCTTTTCAGTTTGACTTCGTGTGAAATCGCCTAAGCAACTTACCCCCAAATTTATAGAAAGTTACGATCAACACTTAGTTTAGTGTATCCCAGTTTGGTGCCATTAAATTCAGCGCCATTGTACAATATATTGTAGTGAAAAATATCAAAGTAAATAGTGTATAGAGGGATCCGAATTTCTATAAATTTGGGAGTAAATTTTTGGAGTTCGGAAGTTGTAAAGAATAAATCACGATCATTTAAATATATCAACAAATAGAATCAGCTGTTCCACAATATCAGTACGCAAATATGACTCCTGGAATTTACGCGACAAAGTCTTATTTGCAATGTTGCCAGTTGGTCAATTAAGCATTTGTTCATGGGACACATCGAAATCCTAAAATTAACAATAATTGTACCTAGATCTATTTTAATGATATTTTTCATAACAAGTATTTAGGGATAATGGTTTTGAATGTTACATAATTACAGACAGAGCCATAAAACTAGCGTAATTATTTAGTAGTTTTATAGATCCTATCCTGTAATTAAATCTGTATCCAAACCATACATAAATGAATAATAAAATTAAATAATATCAATCCAGTATAATTTCGTTTAATTTCCCAACGATTATCCGTAATATTTATTGCAAGAGTCGCTCATTTCTCATTCATTTTCCAACGAAACTTGTGTGAGATCGACATGTGGAAATTATTTATCCTATTCACATTATGCAGCTGCTGTTATGTAAGTATCGATAAGATTTTTAATGTTTCTCCTCTGAATTTTAATTTGCGATGGAAATTCGAATTCCACGCTTATTATGATATGTTTAACGAAAAGGCTGGATATTTGTATATGTAAAATAACAGCGTGAGCAATTATACGTTAATGTTTTATTGTCCGATAATTTATTCCTCATCATATTACATGATTTAATTAACTTCGTAAAACAAGATATTTTTATTTGTATTGTGGTTTATGTCTTGTGAAGGCTATCACAGAGGATGACCTGAAGATGGACTTTATAAAGCTGATAATGAAATGCAACAAAGACTCCGTGGTGGACATGATGGAATTAGCAATGTTGCAGCAGTATGTCATACCGACGAAGACAGAAACTAAATGCCTCTTAGCGTGCGCGTATAAGGCTGCAGAAATTGTAAGTTAAATATCATAATGATCCTATACTACTACTACTACTACTACAGCCCTTTTAGGGTCCCACTGCTGGGCACTGGCCTCCCCTCAATGTGAGGGGCCAAATTTAGGCCATATTCCACCACGCTGGCCCAGTGCGGGTTGGCAGACTTCTCACATCTATCGAGAACTAGTCAAGTTCCCCCAGAGGTTTCCTCAAGATGTTTTCCTTCACCGTTTCATAGCAAGTGATAATCTCGGATGAAAATGAGATTCGCACATAAACCCAGAGGTGCGAGCCGGGGTTTGAACCTGAACACTTTGATTTGCAAGGCGTGCGTTCGACCACTCGCTACCACTGCTGGCTATCCCGTACGATACTACTTAAAATATTTCTATCTTGCACTTAATTTATGATGGTGAGAAGGACAGTAATACATTTAGCCTTTTGTTCATCAAAAAATAAACTAATTTTGATGTACCTATAAAAAATAAGAATATTTTTAATACATTCGTGACAAAAAAGTACAACTGAACTTAATTTTACAGAAGTTCAAATATTGCTCTCTTTCTCATATATTTAGATAACGAGAAGGACGACAATACATTTAGTTCAATGTATTTAAGTTTGATGCTAACAAAATCGGCACAAGTGTAGAGATAGGAATAGATACCGAAGATGCATGGAATTATAATACCGTAAAAAAGGCGTTGCTATCCCCTAATGACGCTTTTAGACTTCAGTAATACAACAGGCAGTCAGTACTCGTAATACAATTCATCATTAAATCTGAAAAATAATTAAATAATGTTTGTATAAATACCATTGTATTAATTCACCGAAGTATAGGGTGCGTTATTGTAATAAATACTTATTATACATTCGCAGATGACGCCAAATGGTTTATATGACTTAGAGCATGCATATAAAGTTGCTGAAATGATAAAGAACGGCGATGATAAAAGACTTGAAAATGGCAAGAAAATGGCAGATGTTTGCGTTAAAGGTTACATTAAACATATTTACCTACTCAAAATAAACTAACAATTTTATTAGTCAAAAAACTTTGTAACAAAAAAATTAAACCGCCGAAAAACTACAAAGCATAAAATAATAAAGAAGTTTAAAACACCAAAGAGTATACCTATTCAAAATGAAATGAGCACGTGAGCATATCTGGCTATAAATAAATGATTCCTTAATTTAATCTTACTTTTGAAGCGATTAAAAAACAAGCGGTCCTAAATTCGAATAACAGACCTCAGCTCGCTACGCTTACCTATACAAACACTTTGTTTTAGGTTTGTTTTTTTTTAAATTGTTACCGATTTTTTTAAATTATTTTAGTGAATGACGTCAGCGTGAAGGATGGTGACAAAGGCTGCGAACGAGCAGTGTTGATCTTTAAATGCACCGTAGAAAATGCTCCCAAGGTAAGGTTAAGTTCTATTCAAATCACTCAATTTAGGAAACGTTACGATCACAAAAAATAATGATTAAATGGTGATTCACCTAAAGCTAAGTCTTTTTGCTTTTAATTTTACTATTTCGATTCATGTTTTTAATTTCGTATCACTTTAAACATTAATTAAATTATTTTAACAAAAATTTAAAACAATACTCTTTGTTACAGTTCGGATTCAAGCTGTGATTAATAATTAGAAGGAATACCTAATGTGATGCTCCACATTGAGTTCTTGTGTGTTTATTTATAAAAATACGTATTAAATATTTAAAGTAAGTCAACCTTTTGGTTTTCGTTTTGGATTAGTACCTCCATCGATCATACCTCCTTAATAATAATTAGATAATTATAAACCTAGCTATTGAAATAGACAAATTCAAAAATAATTATGGACATTATTTGTACCGTTGTAATTAACATTCGATATGTATTCGCTATTTTAGTATTACGCACGCGAACGCGAACAGGTCTTTAGAATAGAGACATCTACCGAAAATACGCGGTGCCAATATAAACTAAATAACTTTAGTCGTCAACAAGTAACCACAGAAAGTGGTTGCAATCATTCTCTCACGTTTCAATCGTATACCATAGATGTCGCTAAAATAAAAAGTATAGGTTCTATTTTGAAATTTTATTTTAAATGTTTAATTAAATTGTGATATACCATTTACGATGCATTCAAATTACACCCCTCGTTTATAAAAGGTGCTACCTTCCCATCAAGTACTTAAGTTAAAAACAAGTAGCATGGCTACCGGTAAATTTAAAACGAATTAACGTTAGGTACCGAAGTCCTCTCATAAAAGCCATCCATAATAAATAGGGCTCGCACACAACGTCTCAAGCCGGACTCACACATAGAAATATCAAGCCAGTTTTTCAACACCCCTTGCGCCCGAACGCGTTTGCCGGTTGTGCGCCCGCGCACACATGCAAAACACGATACTCAGGCAACTTCATTCAAAACTGTCTCGACGGCCGTAGCCCGAACTTCACTCGTTTCGTAACCCACCGTATGATCGGCTGATGACGTTTGACCAAACAATTGTCGGTTTATAGTTTGTTTTGTCAATATTTCTGTGAGCATTGTTTGTGAACTGAGCTGAATGGTGTCCATGTGATCTGATTGTTCTGTGCTAATCGTCGTATTAAGTGCTGCATGAATTAAATTGATGGTTATTTTGTTTATAAATGTTTAAGTGATTTCTATTTAAGTTAAACGTGTTATCGTTGGGACTTTCAAACTCATACTTCGGAAGTAAGTACCCATCTTAACTTAATCAGTTATTTAATAAAGAACAAGATTATCTATGAATTGGTTTATTTGATAAAAATATTGATGGCAACGGAGCAATATTCTTAAACATCAGGAACCCTCAATTTGAGGGGAATTGGGACAAATCTATCATCGTCATTATCTTCAGTGTACTTCCTTGTATTAATATTCTTTACAGTAATCACATATGGTCGTGTAGTAGTAACTGTATTCGAAATACCCAGTCTTATATGATTCAACATTCTTTTATTAAGTCCAACATTTCTCTTAATTTTATCAGTATCTTGAATGGTTTCTTTGATTTTCTTGATATGTCCTGTATATTTGTTGAACGTGTCTGGCGTGAACTCTGGTCCGGAGACTTCTTCTGTGTCTCGTCTCTTCCTCCGACCTGATATAACTCCTAGTTGCAATAAAACTGGATTGCTGACTAAAGCGGCGGCTGCTCCCAGAAGAGCTATGCCTGCTATCGGCCAAAGTATTGTTTTAGCCGCTAATGCCTGTAAAATTACAGACTGTTAGTTACCTTATTTTAATTATAAGTAACTGGATTTCAAGCCCTTAGTTATAGTATTACATATCCGTGGAAGATTCAGAAGAAAAACCCCAAAAGGGGTTGACGTGTTTTTTACGCTTTTTCTTATGCCGTATTAACATTGTCTACATTTATACATGTATTAAGCCCCGTTGGTTAAAGGTCTCGACCATCTAGGGTAAGGAAGATTATTTTCGGAAGAACATGTCCTCTTTCGACATTCACATGCATAGTTACACAATTTGTCATAAGTCTTAGGGTTTTTGCAAAACTATTATTATAGCTCTATGAATGCCCAATGATGTTAGTCTATGTAAATTTTGTGTAGGCGAACGTAGCAATGACAAAGATTTGGGTAACACTATCAGGATAATAGACACCTAGGTATCTAAAAATAACGCCTGTACATTATTGTAGTGTAGGATGTAAAGGTACCAGGCAATTTTATGAATTGGATAGCGATAGTTGGCTATCTAACATAAGGGCTAGTTTATTCAAGGCAGTCACATCTTAAAAATACTTGCAATATTAGAGCAATCAGATGATTTTCCATTAACTTTGATACCTACGAAAAGTCTATATTGAAACATCTTCGGTAGCATCTGTAATCGGAATTCTTTGAATATCTCCAAATTTATATAAAGTAGGTGAGGTTGAGGTAAGAACTCGTTCTTATTAAATAAATCCATATATTCGAGTCAAATATAGATAGAGAGCGTGTTGAGGACAACATAATATACCTTAAGGGACCTACTGATAATGAATATCGCCAGAATAAACAAATATTGCAAATGAACACAAATACTTATAGGATGCAAAGTAAGCAAAGCTTGTACTATGGATACCATACAATAGACTGGAGGCAATCCCAGTAACAACCAGACCGGGGCGATTCTGAAAAGGCGATTTCCAAAACTTGTTACTAGCGGGAATTGAATCCACCATCACCAGCAGTTGTAGCATGAGCGCCAAGACTAGACTTATGTCACACAATATGTCGATTTTGTCTCTTTCTCTGGTATGAAGTAAGACAGAGAGCGAGTGAGCGTATCCGTGATATAGGTCTTGTCTTAACATGCGTGCTCAGGTTCAGTAAGCCGAGCGGCCTACGCTCAAACGACTAGACCAAGCCTTCGTCAAGCTAGCTTACATGGTTATAATGTTTATGGTGGCCATGTTCCAAATGGTGATGAGGGTAGTGATGGTATCCAGGATCGTGGTGATCGTGATGCTCGTAGCCATGCGGTAGATGGACGTCGTGATGGCCAGAATCGTGCAATTGATATTCATATCCATAGTGAGGACTATCTTCATAATCAATTAAACCATATCCTGTGGACGTAAACGTTACTTACTTAAGACAATTGTATTGGTAGCTTCTATAATGGTTATTTCCAACGTTGGAATGCTCGCGGTTATTTAAAGATAATAAATAAGGATGATTATTGTATGAGTTGGTATTTGTTTGTGTTTATTACTGCTCAATACATTGATTCATTTATCGGCTCACTGCTGAGTCATTTATATCTTCGTAATAATATTCGTCCTTCCGTGTAATACAGATTTGAATTTAGAATTATTATTCATTTAAGAATGACTTTAGTATAAGTAGTCTACGTGTAAAATTAGTATAAAATGTTGAACATGCAATAACACAAGTACAAATAGAATAAAGCTTTTAACAAAATTTAATAATGCAACAGAAGATAAGTATGCTTTTAGTAATTATAATAATAAAGATTTAAACAAAGACAAAAAAGATGAGTCGTCTGAGTTAAATGTAGTGAAAGATAATAATATGCAATTTAGAACTACATTGTCTTGGACAATTCCAAGTTATGAGGTTTTGTCACAAGACGTGAGCAATAATTCCTTCCATAATGTCATTAGGTTAATGATTCTTATACAACAGACCTGGTTGTTCGTGGTACACCAAGCCTCGACCATTGCTAGAACTTGACAAGGCACTGTCCGGTATATCCTGCAAAGAATGTACCAAATTGATTTTCCACAAAAGTTCGAGCATTAATTAGTTACCATCTTAAGCATTTTAAAGGCCATAAGTTTAACAGAAAAGGACGAATCCACCTGTTGGTGGCAAGTTTTTTTTTCTATATCTGGTTCAAAAACCGAACTATAAAACTAACAGCTGTTGAGTATTTGGAAGCACGGCAGTGCTCCCGCCAAGTCGAGCAAAAAAGCGGCACGGCCGTACCATCCTTTTTATTTAAAACATATTTTTTTTAAAATATTGATTTGGTCAGTATAAGATATTGTTAGGTTAGCTAAATACGTAATAACTTAAGTCAAGAAGGTACCTTAAGTAGGGACTTAATAAAGTAACCGACTTGGTATTACATGGAACTCACAACTTTTTACGGTAGATGAACTGAGTTGCGAGACTTGGTATTTTTACTAGTTTTGTTTTTGATAAAATATACACCTGATATTGGATGCGGTTCTAGGTTCTATTAAGATCTGCACTGAGCAAACTTAAACGAATGCCTCCTTTGCGTACAGACAATCAGCATTTACTTTCAATTAACATTAACCCTAACATGAATGCATAATCAGCAGGGAGTTGATCTGGTATGTCTTAGTATTCAGACTTTTTAAAATCGTATCTTGTTTTATTCGTTAATAAGTTCAAATTCTTTTCCAATTATTCAATTTTATTAAATCAATTTATTAAAAGCATAAAAGCAGTACTCTTAAAACTATACGTTGTAAAGATTGTTCCTTAGTAAAAATTTAATTAAAGCGTCTGTCCGGCACGGTCCGGTGGTTCGATACGATCGTTTGAACACTGCCCTCTTTTCACACGAGCTTACATTCTTACTCAGTTAAAGGTACGTGCAGCTTAGTATCATCTACCTACGAATAAAGATGTATTATCATTTTAAACGTACAAAGAATCTGTTATTGTGTCCGGAAACTCTAGATGTAGTTTGGCGAGCAATGAAACGATGAGCTTGTATGGATTTTGTTGAGCCGTTTGTCAAACCGCTTGTTGATAGTACCAGCATCAAATCCATTTATTTAATCGTCGGCGGTATCATAAACTATAATACCCACATTAGTATGCAACACTTCTCACACTGACATGGCTACTGGGACATTTAAATACAATCTATTTGTAACGGGCTTGGCATATGAAAGCACGCGTGTGACTCACATAACGACTTTTTTTTTCTCATCTCGTAGTGAGGTTTTGTTCTAAAGCCTTATTCATTATTACGGGGAACTGTTGAGGTCGAGGCCGTCACGGGAAAAGATTCTCAGGTATGTTGCATCCCTGTTTTAAAGTATATTATGTTAAATAGTGTTATCGCGGAAACTCATATCGGCAGAACGTGGACCATGTATAACATTTGAAAATCGGTAAACTCGTTTGTTTTTTTTTCTTATATATGTTTTTTGCTCATGTATATTTATAGTATAAACATACTATAAAATGAAAATTAGTAGCTTTTAAAAACTATGGTTAAAACTCTAAAACGGAACATTCAGAAAAATATTTAATTAAATATGGACAAAGAAAACAAAAAAAAAATGTTAAAAAAACTGGCAAGAATATTACGGTTGAGGTCGAAAATATAATGAATATCCGTTACCAAACAGTCGGGGCAGGATTCAGATTTCGTGGAACGAAAGGTTGAACACCATACTTTATGTTAATCAAGTTTGACGAACTTTTAAAGGCTACAAGTGTTATTTTATTAAAAACGACTGATGTAATTGTATATTATTGTATCGGCTGCCGATTGAGTCACGTTTCCGTTGGAGCGAGTTTATCAACTATGTGGGCCATGTCAGATATTCCCACCACTGGGCTCGTGTCGCCGTGTTTCAGCATTTGAAATTCGCAAAATGTTGTCTGCTATGTAATTGCGACCGGTTTATCTGCTCTCATGGGCCCTTATACATAACAGGAGTTACTTGCTGCACAAGCAGTAATCATAGCTTGCAAATGATAGGAGAATTATGTGTAATCTGAACGCCTACCTTGAATTTAATCTGTCTTCCGACTGGTGTGAACTCTGATTGCTTTAAGCCCGCCCGTTGCAGCGTTTTCACAGTTGATATATTCTGAAACAAAATCATCAGAAATAAAATTTACAAACACATAATATATATAAAAATATAATTATTTATTAACAACAACTAAATTAAAATAATGAAATCCCCCCCCCCCCCCCCCTAGCCTTTTAATATCCCAAGTACTATTAAGGACTCTGGTAATGTCAGAGGAGTTGTTAGCTCGCGAGTCGGGCCAGACAGCGCCCGGACAGGAATTAAAAAAAAACTTATGTTTACGTACAGAATGATCAACAGAATAGTCTCTAATATTAGAATTGAAGCTGTTATTCGTGATCGCATCACATGATATTAATTTTAAAACCGAAAAAATTAGCACGAGTTGATGATTTTCCAACAACCACATATTGCACTTAATTCACTGAAGTAAAGGAAGCTTATGGCATCAAAATCAACTATGACGATGCGCCGGCTATCACAGTTAACTTTATAAAAAAATGTGGCGTCAGAATAGAGGGGCTAGTTGACAATTTGATAGGAGTTGGAACAATGCAGTCCAAGATACGGTTACACCCGGTTGACTCTTGCGAAGTCGTTTCACTGGCTTTGTTCATAATAAATTGTAATGATGGCCATGTTTGTCGAGGATTGTTTCATGGTGGCTGCACATTGCCACGGATGCTTTTCAAATTCCTAAGGTATGTACGTTTTGTTAGACATACGCGTCTTCTATTTAAGTGAATCCGTGTGATGCGTGCGAGTTTATTCGCTCTTATAAATAAGAGCTTGTCCGTGGGAATTTTGAAATACAAGACCATGATGACATAATTATTAGAGATAGATTGCAGCACTCCTAGACATGCCTAAGACTCTGAACTATGATCTATGTGATTGGTAGGATCTGTAGTGCCATTCTCAAATAGCCTACCTGAAAACGATGCCACGATCTTTCCACGTAAACGTTTTATTATTTCGCTGATGTCACGTCTAGAGGTGGAACGGATAGTGGTTTGGCCGGATACCGGATATTCAGCCAGCTACCAGGCCGGAGCGCCGGATATCCGGCCCTTTATTGCGTTACATGACGCTTCTTAAAGAATCTCAAATCGATCGCCATCACGGCCCATACATATGGTGGTCAGTTAATTTACATCAATATCCTCAGCTGTCAAGGTTTGCTAGAATTTATCTTTAAGCACCTGGCAGTAGCGTTTACAGCGAAAGGTTATTTTCTGAAGTTGGTCTGGTATACGAAGCCAAGCGCAGTCGCCTCTTACCAACAAATGTGGAAAATTTGGTATTCATTTAATCACAATTTGCCAATTGTAAATTTTGAGTGCTAAACTAATTAATGAAACAAATATTTTTGACGTGCGATTATAAAAAATAAAAGGTGTCCATAACCTATTGTAGTATGATAATAAGTATTTTTTTAAATTTTACTATCCGGCATCCAGCCGGATGCTGAATTACTATCCGGTATCCGGCTGGATACTGAATTACTATCCGGTATACGGCCGTATAGTGAAAACAAGGCCAGATAGGCCGGATACCGGATATCCGTTTTATCTCTAGTCACAACGTTGACACCAAGGATATTTGCTGGAACTGCTACACTAGGCGTGATTAACATGTTACATATTACGTGACAAATTGTCATGAATTATCATCATTATCATCAATTATCATTATTTCTATGCTTATCGTGTTTTAATGAGATTTGCAAATCTTTAATGCGCGTATTGCGGTCTTCATTCAATTGTAGTGTCGATATTTGCAACAGCATTTTACTTCTTATCATTTGATACTTGCTCAAGTACTTTAAAGACTCGCTCTGTATACGTTTTATTTGCGCAAATCCTAAACAAACACGATGTATAATTCAAAACAAACAACACCTTGTTTATCATGATCATGATTCAAATATGCTAGAGGATGTTCTGAAACTTCCCGTCCACGACGACCGTCCGTGTGATTTATTAGTTAGGAATTCATAGTTAAGCGAGCGACTACGCAGAAAAAACATATGTCCGATGGCACGAACCGTTTAGAAAGCAATGCGTTTCCGTACTGCATAATGCATTTACGTTACCGTAAATGAATTTACAAGCCAAAGTAATCCTAGACCAAGTCACATTAAGGTCTGGTTTAGATTGAGGACGAAGGATTCATTATTGTTAACGTTTGTCTTGTCGTGAACAATGGTAAAGCCTTTACGCAAGATGTAGTCTTACCTAAGGATAAAAAAAATAATTTGATTCAGCAATAGTTTTTCAGTAGAAAACGTTACAATAATTACAATGATTGTGGCGGACCAATTATAAACAATGTAAAATCAGCACAGAAAATTAAAAAGTCATAAGCGCGAATGAACGCGACAAACTATTTGCCAATACAAAAACAAATTCTATCAACTCGTACAAATAGCTCATTTTATGTTAATGATGATGCGAGCAAATGACGCGTGGTCGCGGGGCCTATACCACACAAATTTATATATGTCGTAGGTTTTTCATAAAATTAGGTTTTTGATGAAAAACCGGAAGATGACACATTTTAAACTCAATTTCATCATAAAACTGTAACAATCCAGATTTTTTCAAAAACCTGAACTAGTTTGGTTTTATGATAAAAAATCATAACATTTTTTTAAGGGGAAATCCATCTGCCCCGGGGGAGGCAGGCTGGCGATGTTTTCCTTTTTTTTAATGAATTTAGAATGTGTCATCCGGTTTCCATCATTCCGGTTTTTCATCAAACACCTAGGTTTTTGATCAAAAACTTAATTTTGTGAAAAACTTGCGACATATATTTATTCGGATACAAAGTACATATTCATAAAACAAGTTAATTAATTGGGTGTAGGGTTTGGTTCTCATGCTCAATCATCTCAACAGCTCGATTTCGTGACAAGATAATTTATGTTTCATGTAATCAACCCGGTTCGTTGGACAGATATCTGAGATTTCCACGAATGCGTTTCGTGTTACGAATGTAACTAAAGCATAGTCTCGCATTACGAGCAGGGGGCCGTTTTATTAGTTTTAAATTATTTATTTCGCGGCAACAGATTTACGATTGGCACCGCGATATATCAGCCGCCCGCCAATAAAACCCACTGAGACATAGATGTATAGAAGCCACTGGAAATACCGTTCGCATCTACCATATACATTTCTAGCTATGTGTCGTGTTAACATAGTGACGAGCCACTGGAAATGCCATAGACAAAGCATAAAAATACCGTTATCATTTTTAGCTCTGTGTCTAATTTTTTTAGCAAAGTCTAATAATGTTACAAATAACATCATTACCGTTTTACCGAGTACTGTCTCTTTCCGAAATACCTTCTGGTTTTAATAATTACTTCAAATTGTTTCGAAATTCGTGGAACCGACATGGGTGTACTTGATAAAGACTATGGATAAAAAACCGGCCAAGTGCGAGTCGGACTCGCGCACAAATGGTTCCGTACCATTATCTATAAAAACAGCAAAAAAATCACGTTTGTTGTATGGGAGCCCCCTTAAATATTTATTTTATTCTGTATTTTAGTATTTGTTGTTATAGCGGCAACAGAAATACATCATCTGTGAAAATTTCAACTCTCTAGCTATCACGGTTCATGAGATACAGCCTGGTGACAGACGGACGGACGGACGGACGGACGGACGGACAGCGAAGTCTCAGTAATAGGGTTCCCGTTTTACCCTTTGGGTACGGAACCCTAAAAAAATGCCATTAAAAAAATACTAATTTTGGGGACACCGTACACAGGTAACTTTCCACTATGTTGACATCAAGATAAATTTACGAAAGTTACTTGCACTCATCTTCAATGGACTTTATCAATGTAATCAGTATTCTTACCCGTCGATTGGAAGCACGTTATGAAACAATCTCAATTTGTCCATATTCTGAACTTTATAACGTATTCAGCGTTCATAAAGTTAATGATTTTATTATAATGACTTTCGATTACAATAATATCGTGTATCGTGAAACGTAATCATAGGCAATAAAATGTCCCTTATTCGAGGTTAAGTACGTAGGTCAGTGAAGTGAAATTCGGATCAAGACAATTAAGGCCGAGCGATTTTTAATATCGATTTCAGTAATTTGTATAAAATCGGAGAATATAATGGATTTACCAACTTACTGTAGGTACTGAATCTAACCGGATGACTTTACAAAATATAAGTACATAGGTACAACTTAAAATAATTTAAAAAAATATCAATATATTTTATATGGTATGGCTGTTGTTAATAAACTTAATAATAATACTCAAATCAATATTTGAGTTGGCACACAAGCTATCTAAAATATAAAAATTATTAAGTATTTAATAAATCTTTGAATGGAAGGTGTGCATTTTTTTCTTGATCTGTGTCCTCCAAACATTTTCCAGATATCAGCTAGCAGGTAGCGTTCAAACCCCCTTTTATTTTACGATCTTAAATTCTTCACGAGATACATAGGTGGAAAAAAGTCTGTGATGGTTTTCAGCGGCTGCCGTCTGCGTGAAAAAACATAGAAATTGAAAAGAGGGTAGCGAGTAAATGGCTCGGCCACGATTAATGGGTCATGTAATTATTTTCAGTGCATTCCACAAAATCGCATTGCTGGCCAGTGGTGCTAAATCGTTGTTGTTAATCATTTTCTTTTCTAATAAAACATTTGAAATGTTTATGGAGGATCTAAGGTCAACAATGTCCATTAAAACTTTACGAAATGAATAAAAATTGTAAGCGATTAAAATAAATTGAACCCTTGAATTAAGCCCTTAAACTTAAACCCTTGAATGGTAAACTTAATTAAATTCTTAATTAGTGACACATGCTATAGTTTATAGAATTCACAATTTTATTATTCAAAACTAATAACGAACATCAAATACTGAGTACTTATACTCACCATCTTCATTTCGAACATATCGGCATAGAATCGAAGAATCGTGTTTTTCTCAAATGTGATTCCTGAGCTTAGGAAAACATCGATCAATGTCGCTCTGTATCAAAGAGCATATCGGAGCTAGAGCAGGGTGTCACTGGCGATGGATCGACACCTAAACGAGTTTCAATAGAGCTAAGATGTGTATGATTTGATTTGTTCTGATTTAGTCAGATTGATATTTACCATTTTGTAAAGTTGTATTCGTTTAGGAATACTTTTTATTTCCATATATAAAATTCTGCTTATTGCAATCTTTATTTATTTAATATCTACCTAAATATAAGAATAATTACATATTATAGCGGTAAGAGCGCTGGCTGCTTTTCTTCGCTAAATGGCTAGACTGGTTGGTTGAACGCAGAAAGAGCCCTCGCCTGTGGAGGCGATTAGTTTTGGGATAATTTTTTAAACTAAGTTTTTTGGTCTTAGGAAAAAAAAGTTACAAGTTAACTATTTTATTTTAGTTTTGATGAACAACAATTTGATTGTTTTAATACTTAACGAACTTGCCGTCCTAAGTACTTGGACGTGTACCTATAGGAAGAAGACGGACAGAAACACTTCAGAAACACTGGACCTCGGATATTTGTTGACTTAAGTAATATGTCGGAGAGTTAGATTATCTTTTGTTGTTTTAAGTGAACATTTATTTATTCATCAGAAATTCAATTGATTTTTAACTGTATTTTGAAAACTGTATTTAAAAATCTGACTGCCCTGCAAGTAAAAAACGAGGATATTTTACTGTTTTATATTGGAATATGAAAATGGGTTCTCGGTAATTTTCAACCCTCTCTTCCAGAATGGTGCAGCTGTTAGGGCATTTGCGTACGCTCCGGAGTGCTCCAAGCCCATCCACCGATGATACATCTCTATGTAGATATACTAAGAGAAAAGTGATCTTTCTGTCTGTGCGTAAAGTATTTTAAAGATGAGAAGTTGACGGACTTACGGTGAGGAAACCTGCACGTTTCTAGAAAGGAGTGTGAAGTTTACCAACCCGCACTTGTCGAGCGTGGTGAACTACTACAAATCTCTTTTGTATTGAGGGGGAACGTGTCTGGTATTATTATACAGGGCACACCCCCCTCCAACCACCCCGGAGGAGGCGCCTTTTTCAAATTGTAGGCGCACTGCAGTATACCTATGCCTATCTTTTCGCAGAATACGAGCGTGTTGATGTGTTATCGCAGTGGTAGCCGAGTGGTCGAACGCACGCCTTGCAAATCAAAGTGTGCAGGTTCAAACCCCGGCTCGCACCTCTAGGTTTATGTGCGAATCTCATTTTCATCCGAGATTACCACTTGCTTTGAAACGGTGAAGGAAAACGTCGTGAGGAAACCTGCACATCTATAGAAAGGCGTGTGAAGTTCATGTGCGTGGTGGACTATAGCCCAAAAATCTCCCTCGTAATGAGGGAGAACGTGCCCGGTATAATGGCAATAGGCTCGCCCCAACCAAAAAATACACTGGGACCAAAAAATACATCGGCGAAGTGTGGGCGCACTGCAGTGCACCTCTGCCTACCCCTTCGGGGAATACAGGCGTGATGATGATGATGATGATGTATTTATGATGTGTTTATGATTTACATAAATTTACAGCAATTTAGAACAGAAGCACAGACGTAAATTTCATACAAAATTTAAGTTATATTCATTTTCAGTTGTATTGTATTAATTGGTAATGTGCAGTAGAGAAAATCAATAATAAATAATTATTGATAAAGGAACAAAAGGGCCGAGTGAAGCCCGGACACACTGCTAGTAGTCAATATGAGAGTGACGTCTTATGAAAAATGCCGTAATACCGGTTGAGGCAGCGACATTAAGCCATCTGAATATGCGAGGGGCTGCAAATGTCTCGTCTATGCGCGGCCTTAAAATAGAACCGTGGGGTGACTTTGAGGTGACATTTCAAATATATTTATGGTAAAAAGTGATTACTTGAGAGTAATTTTGGTAGATGGGAATGCAGTTATTAATATGCACCCATAAACTTGCTTGTTAGCGCATACCGTAACACTTGAGAGGCATATTTTAGGGACGCCAAAAGGACAAAGTAGATTTTGGATACTTTTAAAGAGATTTTTTGGAGAAACAATCTGGAATTCACAATTCACTTGGGATCGGGTCAGAAATACAGTCCTCTCACGAGGTGGGCAGAGTTCACGGGTATAAAAACTTTACACCTTAGCGCAAATGTGCTTGTGCTTAGTTGCATGGAAATGCTCAGCTTCTGCGTCAGAAGCAATTCTGATTTCCCTTGTTGGAATGTTGTTTTCTAGTTTGTCGTATTCGCATGCTTGTAACAAAATATTGGTATTATAATATGTTCCTATAAAATAAATTGTTTTATTATTTCATTCGAAGCTCACATTCAAAATCGTAATGGAAGTTAAAATCAGTAATAACAGGATTAAAAAGCAAGTACTGAATGAAAAAGCTAAAGTCATTAATTACGGATAAAAAATATAAATAAAAATTACGCATGTGATTAAAAATTAAGTAAAGTAGGTATCTGCGTCAGGTAAATAAACCCGTCTTGATACATAGCACATAAACCTACTTATTAGATCGATGACCCAACCAGCGGCACACGTAAAAAAACACTTTTCCGAAAAGATCCAGGGAGCTCCGGGAAAAATTACACTCGTTACGAGTACGAGGAATTGGCGTTAATAAAAAAAACGCCCCGTAATTCGGTAGTAAGGGCGTTGACAAACGAGCAGGCTAGAGCCGGCCTAATGAGCCGCGGCTTGTATCACCTGACGACGGAATAAAAGGCCTATCTGTGAGAATTCGGGGCGCACGATTTGTTTTTACTTTTAAAGGGGAGACTGGGGAGGTTAAGGTGGTAATTTATTGTGACATATATTTTACTGTTGTGCTTTATAAATCTACGTTATTATATTGATATATCTAGTCTCATTTAAGTTAGATTTTATTTAAAAGTTTGCATAATATTTTAACAACAAAGTTCTATAAAATATCCGTTTTATTAAAATTATACGAAATAATATCACATTATTATTAGACCAACAACACTATTTTAAGTCTTGTTAAATATATATAGGCATTGGAAAGCAAAATAAATAACACCACCAAATAAATCGGAAACCAAAACGACGCCAAACAATCCCATAATCCCGAGCTTTAAACGAAACATTCGGGTTTTGAATATGCGACACTAAAATGTTATATTATGGTATACTTAAGTATTTTATGTGTTTTGCTTTTTGTGACGTGTTTTTCAGGATAATTTAAGTTCTTTTACACGACACTAAACCTATTTCTATTTGAACAAATATCAGACATAGCCTTTAAGTGTATTCTATATAATATTTTTAACATTTTGAATTCCACCGTCTTTTCTTGCGTTATTACATTTATTTTAATTTATTTATATTTAGATTCCGAAAACAAATACGCATATACTACCTATAGTTTCAATACAATTTAGTGGCCCAAGTTCATAGTATTCAAATTTGAAACCACCAGGATTAGGGATCAAAGCGCCTGTTTTATCCCTTTCGGCACGTTTCATGTAGGTGTTGATCTACGAACAAATCCCCAACTCGTCATTTTGGGAAGGTGTATGTACTGCCGTAGGATTAACATCCTCGACCGTGATTTGTTTCACATTGTTTCAGCGTAAAGCGAGAAATTATTTTTAGAACTTGCGTTGAAAAGTTGATTAGTGTTCTTAAAATAGGTTGCTTTGTGTTCATGTAAACTTTTGTTATAGGTATATGTTATCCTATTTTTCGGAAGCTCTTTATAGAAACATAAATGGAATGTTCCAATATCCTAGCAAACAAATGGAAAGAGGAAACCGGAGAACCGAACTATATCCTAAACACAATATCGCTAACACCAATATAAATTCCAACCGCCCGCCCATGGTACCACCTATCATAAACACTCATGTCGCGAAAGCTTTCATCCCTTTATGCAAATTGGCAACGTTTATGGTGTGACTGCGTTACTCACGCACGACCGCCGGCGGGTGGTTATAACGTCCCGAACCTACCCTTTTTGTCAAATGACACTCGTTTTGGCAACCAGGAAATTGCGATGACTCCTAACTAGAACGCTTTCGGGTAATTTGTTAGAGTACGAGAAAGTTGTTATGTTACGAACTGACGCTGTATGAGACTCGCCGTAGTAATCCAAATATCTACCCAATATTTTTTTTATTGATAAACAATGTTAAATAACAATTTGGCTAGTTTATTATATTTATGAGCAATTAAATAAATTATCATATTTTTTTACGAAGAGAGTACGTACTGATTTGTAGGTAACTTTTTTTAAATCAACTATAAAATTAATTTAAGAGTTTGATCCAGTTTTGTTTCGAAAATATGGTTTATGGGATGGTTTCGTTTTTTTTTTTTAGTTTTTTGGTAATGAGAGAGACTGCAGTAATGTTCACAATTCTAAAAATGGGTTATACAGGTTTTGTTAGAATTCAATTATTTCTGATATGCCAGCGTTTATTTTTTTCAGCGTTCTTACGAAAGACCATGACTTTTTATGTTCCTAGTTTATGGTTCTTACCAACAATAATGTGGTAGCTGCGAGACTTCGTCACTGTGATGTGGTGGTAAATGCTCGTTGCTTGGTAACGGGACAGCGTCGCTCGCATTCAAGCATTTGCACGCGAATTGTTGAGTCCCAATTTTAAGCTTAGCTTACAGTGATATGATTCATAGACAACATTATAGTATTTGTAAGACATACTTACACTATATAATATATATTACTAATAGCAGTGGTAGCCGAGTGGTCGAACGCACGCTTTGCAATCAAAGTGCGCAGGTTCTATCCCCGGCTCGCACCTCTGGGTTCCATGTGCGAATCTCATTTTCATCTGAGATTATCACTTGCTAAGAAACGGTGACGGAAAACATCGTGAGGAAACCTGTGTGCCCGGTATAATGGCAATAGGCTCGCCCCCTATTACATTGGGACCAAAATACATCGGCGAAGTGTGGGCGCACTGCAGTGTACCTCTGCCTACCCCTTCGGGGAATACAGGCGTGATGATGATGATGTATTATTACTTACACTTGGATCTGAAGTTATTTTTTTCCTAATATAAATATTAGGACTGGTAATTCTGTGAATTTTGACGAAAAACCGATAAGTGATTCGGCGTAAAGGATACGTGTTTAAAATTATGCTCTTTAGCAAAGCAAAGATTCCAAGATAAACTTGAAATAAACAACAGACATACCTACGCAATCATAGACAATATAAAATACAATCTAGCAATTGGACGTGGTTATACTAAAAGGATCCAACCCACATCAAGTCAGTTTTGAGATATGGCAGCTTGAAGTTACATAATGTATTACATGTGGGACATGTGGATGGTAACCTACGGAAAAAAAATGCTGTGCTATTATTTTTCGATAGGAACTTTATTTTTGCTTGAAAAGGACCCGTTTGGTATGCTTAACTCATTTTTACCAATTTTGTGGAATGGATCCTGTTTGCTTAACTCCGTCCAATTGATTTTTGTACGCTAACAAGTAATGTTTTTACAAAAATACATTACTAATTTAATATAATTTAGTAGAATTGTCTAATGTCGGCGGTGACACATCATATTCAGTGAGCGGTGACCTTTTCATTTTAGGGGACACTCCGTTGAGGGTACAAACAAATAAAACGGAATGTTCCGCGGAGTTGGAACAACTTCTCCGGGGATATTTCCCTTGATCTTCGAAATTACTTCATTCTTTAAGAAACGAACTTCAATTACTGATGTTGGCATTTGCGCTATTTTTGCCAATTAAGAACTTGTAAGGACTTTCTTCTTTGATTTGGACCTTCGACGATAAGGAAGCGTCCCAAAAAAATCCTAAAATTTCCTCATCCAACTTGTAGAAGTTTGATGAGGATTTTTTAAATACCTTGTAGTGGTTTCTTGTAAGCTATAACTTTATTTTGTATTTGATTTTCTTCTAATGCTACTTACTTGGATCTACTTCAAGTAGTAAATACTACTGGCATTAGAAGAAAATCTAAATTAAAAAATTCTAAATTAAAAATTATTTACACGGAAAATCCGGCTGCATGTTACTTTGTTAAATATAAATCATAACTTTAAGTGACCTTAGTCTAGACATCTTGGTTGTTATTCGATATTTTATGACGCCCATCCCACGTCCCTTGAAGAATAAAGGACATAATCTCATCCCGAGGCGTGATATCACGTGCTATCCAAGGTTTTTCATATTCATTATCATGACCACTTAATATTTATTCATTCGTCATCGTCGCTACGTGATCAGTTTTGATGTGAATACATGGTGTTGGAATTATTGTAATGTCTCCAGTATTGTATTTATAATTGTTATGTACCACTAACCTAGTAATTGCAGTATTCTGTGGAGACGTGGGGCAACAACGTAGCATAAATATAGGAGTAGGGACTTTGGACTAAAGTAGTTGGTATATACCATAAATTTAGATAGATACTTGAAGAATATAAAATATCAATTATTTGTAAATTTACTTGTGCTGTAAGATCAGGCGTTTACTAAGTAAGAATCTAGTTATTGAAAAATGTTGAAATTTTTTAAAAAGTATAATATTATTTTCTCATATTTACGCGAATACTATACATTGAAATAAAACTATTGACCGTGACCATGGTTGCTGTAAAGCAGCCGAAACGTTTGGAAAACAAATAGTAAATAAACGCGATAGAATCCGTAAAATAGTTTTATTTCAAAAGTATAATAAATAGTAAACGAAGACGGCTTAGCTTAGAGATACCTATATGCCAAGTCGTTGGCAGTTCGGGTCCCGTCAGCGGGAAATTTCGGAATTTGGCCTTCTCTGGGTAGTAACTGAGGTCGCCCCCAGTCTTTATTTAGTTTGGGATCATAGGATTAGTACATATGTGTAGTCATGCAATATTTATTTTGTATATATAAAAAAAATAACATGCTTTTGACCACTACATCATTTTGCACTACATCATTCTTATCCATAATTAACACGAGCCTCAAAGGAATTACGAACGCAATAATAATTTTACAAGTATTCTAAAGCCATCGTACAAAATGTTTAAGCATAGATATACTATTATAGTTAAATTTACTCTCAGCCCGTACGATTCCAATTCAAAACTTCCTCTACGTCTTCAATTACCCATTCCGGATGTGGCTTGAATGATTTGTCGACCATCAGGGTTACTTCGTGTTTATGGAATCTTGGTAGGAAGTACTAATATCTTCTGTTAGGTGCTCGAAATATTGTAAACAATATAAGATACTTCTGGGAAAATAAGTTTTGCACTTAACAGTTAAGCCCCTTGCATACTTGGGCATCAAGACGGGTTATTTCATGCCCTCCTCCAGTAAAGCTGTAAAGGCCACCCCACGGCCAAGAGCGTAGTCCATTAAAAAAAAACGCGTCATTTCATATGATTAGAGTTAATATTTTAGTTATTTCTACATCTAATATGATCTACCTAAGTTTTATAAAAATACCTGAGTTAATAATCCAATGAGAGGCATTTTTGCCATAGCAAAACGAACTATATTGCCGCATAGAAAAGTTCATTCTACAACGATACGACACTGAGAGCGCGAGCAAAGTTTGACGCGTGAGGGCTCGGCTCTTGCGACAGAAATTCAATCTTTATGCATATTGAAACAGGGTTCGTTTTGGTATTGGCAAACATCTTGACGGGTGAGCATTGACTCCTCAGTGTGCGAGGGGTTTAAACACAGTAGGTACATAAGTTATTATTTTCATGATTTCCTCGTCATTTCATCTTTTAGAGGCGACCGATTTACTCCAAAACTGTATATCCAATATCTTACAGATGTGTTTAGTTCAAAGCTCGTACGCTCACTACAAAGTACAGATGCATGTTTATTTGACAACACATTGGCTGTAAGATACGGTTAATGCTAACTACGTACAATACAATTTCTGGAAATAGAATAGAAAGCGGAAACGGATGATGTCTAACCAAATTACATTTCATAAAAGGTCAATGTATCTGCTGTCGCATCTAACTATAAAGTTTCGTATTCACCCAAGACTTTTGTCTTAATCTATCTCGTAGTTGCTTTTAAATGTAGTGTATTGATCAATTAAAAAGCCTCTATTAATATTTCATTTCAGTATGTATTTATAGATACCGTATAATAAACTCGATAAACGTCAAAAATATTGGACCAAAACTAAACATATTGCCGCCACAGCCGCTTAGTCTCGTAGATAATTTGATAAAAAAACCGGCCAAGTGCGAGTCGGACTCGCGCACAAATGGTTCCGTACCATATTCTATAAAAACGGCAAAAAATTCACGTTTGTTGTATGGGAGCCCCTTTAAATATTTATTTTATTCTGTATTTTAGTATTTGTTGGTATAGCGGCAACAGAAATACATCATCTGTGAAATTTTTAACTCTCTAGCTATTACGGTTTATGAGATACAGCCTGGTGACAGACAGACGGACGGACGGACAGCGAAGTCTCAGTAATAGGGTGCCCGTTTTAACTTTTGGGTACGGAACCCTAAAAAATTGAACTGAAACTTGACTCATTGATGACACAGCTGCTTACTCTCATAGATAATCTGATAAAAGTCAAAGTCACGTAAACATCCATCTTAAAATTAGAAGCGTGGAACGATCAAATTAGTATGAAAAGGTCTGGCTGTGTTTATATGCTCGTAGGTTAGTATAATAAAACAATTGACTGTAGGTAAGTATTATTATAGGCGAAGAATAGTAACGGGTACATACGTGACGAATTGACATTCAATTATGAATCACCTTTCCATAGTTTACTTTGCTTGTGAGAGTTATTATAGTCTTATTCACACACAATAAGCAGTGGTAGCCTCGCGGGCAAGAACGCCCGCCTTGAACGTAAGGGGTGCAAGTTAAAATCCCAGGCCCGCACCTCTGAGATAATTTTCATGTGGGAATGTAATTTTCAATAATGATTACCACTTGTTGAACGGTGAAGGATAACATCGTAAGGAAACTTGCACGTCTATAGAGAGGCGTGTGAAGTTCACCAACCCGCACGGGGCCAGCGTGGTGGACTATGGCCCAAATCTCCCTCGTATTAAGGGGGAATGTGCCCGGTATAATGGCAATAGGCTCGCCTCCTATTACATTGGGACCAAAATACATCGGCGAAGTGTAGGCGCACTACAGTGCACCTCTGTCTACCCCTTCGGGGAATACAGGCGTGATGATGTATGTATGCTGATGTATTCACATAGCTCGGATACGTAACATTTGCTTGATTCTATTTTCACACATGTTGTATTCCAATATTTAATAATAGAGAATACTCGTAGGTACAAGAATATGTGTAAGATTTTGTTGTTTTTTCGAAATTAAATAAAATGGTGGAATACGATGTCCTTCAGCTTCACCCGCGTTATTGTGCCATTTAATTATTAATTGTGCAATTCATAAATAACACATATTTACACGCTATCGATAGCGAAAACAGAGTTTCTGTCTGTCTGTTTGTTCCTTGCAAACTCTTAAACGGCTAGACCGATTTTGAAGGAAATTTCACTGGCTGATTTTACATGGGGTAACTTAGGCTATTATAGTTTTCGGAAAATAATTAGGATTCCTAATACCGCGCGTAAAATAGGTGAGGTAAAATATTTTGATCAATTTTTTTGTCCGTATTTTAAGCAGTGGTAGTCGAGTGGTCGAACGCACGCTTTGCAATCAAAGTGCGCAGGTTCTATCCCCGGCTCGCACCTCTGGGTTCCATGTGCGAATCTCATTTTCATCTGAGATTATCACTTGCTAAGAAACGGTGACGGAAAACATCGTGAGGAAACCTGTGTGCCCGGTATAATGGCAATAGGCTCGCCCCCTATTACATTGGGACCAAAATACATCGGCGAAGTGTGGGCGCACTGCAGTGCACCTCTGCCTACCCCTTCGGGGAATACAGGCGTGATGATGATGATGATGATGATGTATTTTACGTTGACGTTAGCGACAAGCGAGTGTCAAAGTCTTGGTAGAGCCAACGTTAATTGCTGTGATGTACAAATTGGTGACAATATTTGAAACCTTCAGATGAAGGATAAGATCATTTAAGTGTGTCTCAAGTATAATAATTCTATTGTTCATAAGTATGAGTACACTAACAAGGTGATTGTACTTTTCAGAGTGGAAAATGTCGAACATCTGCCAGCGGTACATCAGGCGACACTGCGAGGAGAGGAATGGCGGCTCATACATGAAGGTAATACTTAATTTGATGTACATTCGTAACTACACTAACTGGGGCAGGTGACTTGGCTTTGTTTGTAAAATGTACTCATAATCAATAAACATAAGGTTGAATTTCTTTGGCAAGAGCCATACGAAAGCGCGTCAGAATTTGCCCGCGACATCGACGATATTTCGTTAATAAATGTGCTTATTCTGTGAGTTAATACGGTTCGTTTTGGTGTGGCCGGATAATTGTTCGAGGACGCGATCGTGGGCGGCTTTTAAAGGGCGCGGTCCGACGCTCAGGGAAAAATCTATAATCGATATATCATTTGTCTGGTGTTGTCATATTCGTCGAATCAAATTTTACTCCCAAGAGGCTTAGCATGACCGCGTAAACATAAGTTATATCTCTTGAAACTGTCAGATTCGTCGAGAAAATGACGTCACTCCGAGCCATGTTCAATACAAAAAGCTCGAAGTGACGTAATTTTCTCGACAAATCTGACAGTTGAAACAGATAAAACTTATTACTACACGGTCATGCTAATGGTGCAGTAAGGTCCTTCCCAGATTTCACTGTTGCTTGTTCAGACATTGATGATGAAAATATGATTCGATAGGTCAAATGCCATCATATAACGATTATCGATTTGGATAGTAACCTCTAGCGAGAGAGTTTGCACTAAGTGATGTACTACCGTCGCATTTGTTGACATGCTTTATAACTACAAAACTGTTTTCTGAAAGCCACGTGCGTGTTTCTAGTCCATAATAACATCGGCAACCAACTCTAGTTCCGTACTTCGGCATGATTAACAGCGCAGTTTGCCGTCGGCCCTTTTTATTCTATCCTAGACAGTGATAAACTATATGAAAATAAACTCTGTGTTAATACAATATGACTCAGAAAGGGTATAATAACAAGCCTGCAACGATTCTCCAATTACAGGGGCCTTACCACCTGTTAAAGTAGTAACTGTAAATATTTTAGGGTTCCGTACCCAAAAGGGTAATACGGGAACCCTATTACTAAGACTTCGCTGTCCGTCCGTCCGTCTGTCTCCAGGCTGTATGTCTTGAACCGTGATAGTTAGACAGTTGAAATTTTCACAGATAATGTATTTCTGTTGCCCCTATAACAACAAATACTAAAAAACAGAACAAAATCAATAAGGGGGCACCCATACAACAAACGTTTTTTTGCCGTTTTTATAGATAATGGTACGGAACCTTTGGTGTGTGGGTCCGACTCGCACTTGGCCATTTTTTTTACATATTTTGTACTGAATTAAATGTCAAAAACTGAAAGTAATATTAAAAGTATTGCTGCTAGATAAGTGGTGGGAAGAGGGCAGTATGTGAAATAATTTTATTAGGACAATATGAACGTCTTTTTATTCTCCGACAAAATTCAAAAATTCAATTTATTTCTATGCTTTTACAAGTTAGGTATGGCCAGTTAGGTCGCTTGTCCCTTTTGCTGTGTTAATTTTTAGATCAAAAAGAGTTCAAAAGTACTGATTTTAGAGCTGTATTGTTCCGAATTATAAGGAAAACTTACTTAGTCAAAAATCTTATTCAAAACGATCATAAAATACTAGTGACTTAGCTACTCTGGAATTGTTTGAGAATTCAAATATCAGATTTAAACTTTTCTACAAAAGTGCTCATTCCTTCCAGTAAGGTTATATGGAATGCATTGACCACAGACAGAATCAATTTGCTGGATAGCATTTAATTTTTGATCTCGCTCAAAGCGGGCACCACGATGCGTTTGACGTTTTCATTTCCTGATTTCAACTTCATACGTGACCGCATGACGGCATGGGATGTCCATACGGTCTCATGTACATGCTATGATGCCGGAGAGGGTTGTGGTTGAGGGTAAAATAGGATTTTACCTTGACATTTGAGCGTGTTAAATCTGTATGAATATAAATGTAACTACTACAAGTACTAGTAAATAGAAGGATGAACCATGTTTTTCGTTTTATAGTAACACTAGCTTCGCCCGCGTGGACTTTAGGAAACCACCCGGAAAAATGGGCATTATTTGTTTTTCCCACGGAACCTTAATTCTTTTTCAATAACAAAAAACAAAAACCTACTTCAAAAACCTAGGTGCACTAAAAAGCTACAAATAACCTTACAATTCATTACATTTGGAGTAGGTGCCAATCAACGTCGGACAAGGCAAATACACACATGAATTGGCACCGACTCCAAATGTAATGAATTGTAAGGTTATTTGTAGCTTTTTAGTGCACCTAGGTTTTTGAAGTCGGTTTTTGTTTTTTGTTAAAAATAATTTTTTTTCACGATTTTTAGTGTCAATAATCGTTGAAAATTTGCAAATATTATCACCTTATAACAGCCCTAAAAAACTAAAAATTTACAGCAAAAAAAAATCACAACCCTCACCCCCCATTTCAACCCCCTTGGGGGTGGGTTTCGATCTTTGTTAACAATCCGTATTAAACAAAAAAAGATTTTTCGAAATCGGTTCACTAACGCCGGAGATATGCTGTAGTCCGGATTGGACCCCCATTTCACCCCCTACATATTTTTTCTTTCAAAATTTCTAAAAGACGTGTTTTTTTATTTTGTATGTTAAATACATATACAAAGTTTCAAGTCGTTCAAAAAATATTTTTGAAATTATGCGACCTTCAACCCCCCATTTCACCCCCAAGGGGTTAGATTTCTGATAATATTTTGGAAATGGGACCAACCTTGAAGAATTTCCTAACAAACCTCAAAAAAAATTTCGAAATTGGTCGACAGACGCCGGAGATATATAACATACATTAAAAAAAAAAACATAAAAAAAAAAAAAACATACGGGTCGAATTGAGAACCTCCTCCTTTTTGAAGTCGGTTAAAAATAAATGTAATCTAAGTTACGCCATGGAACATCAGCTATCTGCCAGTGAAATTCCCGTCATAATTGGTTCAGCCGTTTGGAAGTTTACCCGGAAAGATCAGACGGACAGAAAAACATTTTTTTTAATTATAAATTTTATTTATTCGTATGTGTAATAATAAGTGAGTTTAAATGAGATACTTAATTAAAGTAATTAAGACCTTAGTTCAATGTAGGTAGGTACTTACTTGTAATACAAACATAGAATACAAGAAAAAAAGGTATTTCAATATATCGAAAAATGTATGTTTAAAAGTACCTAATTGGAACTACTTCCATACTAATATTAAAAAGAGGAAATATTTGTATTTTTGTATGTAACGAATTAACTTAAAAACTAATGGACCGATTAAAAAAATATTTTGCCGTTAGATATCTTCATTAATAGGGTACCCAAAGGGTAAAATTGGAACCCTATTACTAAGACTTCGCTGTCCGTCTGTCCGTCCGTCTGTCACCAGGCTGTATCTCATGAACCGTGATAGTTAGAGATTTGAAATTTGATGAAGATGATGTATTTCTGTTGCCGCTATAACAACAAATACTAAAAAACATAAATATTTTAGGGGCTCCCATACAACAAACGTGATTTTTTTGCTGTTTTTATAGATAATGGTACGGAACCCTTTGTGCGCGAGTCCGTCTCGCACTTGGCCGGTTTTTTCACTGAGTACCATAGGCTATATTATAAATCCGTGCGAAGCCGGGACAGGCCGCTAGTATTTAATATAAGCGACTATTTTAATAATAATAAATCATCACGCCTGTATTCTCCGAAGGGGTAGGCAGAGGTGCACTGTAGTGCACCCACACTTCGCCGATGTATTTTGGTCCCAATGTAATAGGGGGCGGGGGACTATTTTAAGTACACCTCTTATACTAAATTGACTCACATATTGTAGGTTTAATGAGTCAATTGTATTGTTTTATCATTAATAATAGGTATATGAGAACCTAGAATCATTTTATGACTCAAACTGTCTACCATTTTAGGTAGATATACAATATAAGTCAAATATCAGCTCTAGGCTTAGCAATAAACTAAATATGCGAGGAGGCAAAGATGTGGTTAAGTTTAAGTAAGGAATATTTGAAGTTTTTGCAATTTTAGCGCTATTTCCTTTGGAATTTTAAGGTTAGTAAGGATAGAATCACATATTGCGTGTTATTACCGCGCCTGCTATTTAATGCTTAGCAGATGTTCTCTGTAAGAATAGTTCAAGCTATTACAATCTACGAACATCGTGGTCATGATTTGCATTACTATTACAACCCTTTTTAAAGTCTCACTGCTGGGCACGGGCCTCCTCTCTATGCGAGGGGGATTCAGGCCATACGCTGGCCCGGTGCGGGAAGGCAGACTTCACACATTTATCGAGAACTAGTCAAGTTTCCTCAGACGTGCAGGTTTCCTCATGATGATTTCTTTTACCGTTTCATAACAAGTGATAATCTCGGATAAAAGATAAGATTTCGCACAGACACCCAGAGGTGCAAGCCGGGGTTTAAGGTTAGGTTAGGTTAGGTTACTACAGCCCTTTTAACGTCCCACTGCTGGTCACGGGCCTCCCCTCAATGCGAGGGGGATTCAGGCCATAGGCCACCACGCTGGCCCAGTGCGGGTTGGCAGACTTCACACATCTATAGAAAACTAGTCAAGTTCCCTCAGACGTGCAGGTTTCCTCACGATGTTTTCCTACACCATTTTAAGTGGTACATATTATGAAAAAAATAACCAATTTTTTTTTTAATGCGCAATGGTTTCTTTTAAACTTGCTGTAATTCGATACCTATTGAGTCATGTTGTCGGAGTACAAACTGGCAGTGTAAATTGAACTAACAAAAGCGATCAAAGTTGGTGTTGGTTAGCGTGTGGTGCGGACGTGTGACGCAGCCAACAGTGTTCAATTTCCGATATCGACACAAAGCGGCGCCGTTCGCGCTGCTGCTTCCTTCTCCAGATAACACTTCTACATGTTAACTGCAGAACGCTCATGGAACAATACACTCTATTTCTATTAGTATCACAGCCCATAACACTTTAATTAACTTCACTATTTAGCTATCGTTGGCTATTGTGGTGAGTAATTCACACCCGTCGACATGGGGTAAAGTGCGAACCTAGTGCCTGGTATAACGATAGACTTAGCCTAAATATTCAAAGCTCAAATAATTGGTATAACTCGGTTGTGACAAAACAAATTTGAGATAGGGGTTACTTTTTTGTCTTATGTAAGTTGGTACAAACGTGAGATAGCGACTCGGTTCGACATAGTCCGTGATATAATTCGAAATTACACTTAGACTATACAATTGAAACAAAACTATTTTACGGATTCTATCGCGTCTATTTATTATTTTATTTTCCCGACGTTTCGGCTGCTTTACAGCAACCATGGTCACGAGGGGACTGAGGTGTTAGACGTCCTGATGTCCGTAAAATAGTTTATAGAATCCGTAAAATAGTTTTATTACAATGTATAGTATTCGCGTAAATATAACAAAACAATATCAGACTATACAAGTCAGTCATTTTGATAATGTTTCTTGAACTACCGAGCTGTCCGTACATCTCTATCTACCTTATATATCCAGATTGCAGTAGAAGTATACACTAGCTGATTAATTAGATGTTTCGTCGCAGTTTGCAGAGCCGCAGAGGAAAGCAAAACAAAGGGCTACAAGAACAATTGATGCTATAGGAACAAAAAAACAAATGCCGGAACAAATCAGACGTTGATCAACCATGCTTTTAAGCTTTGTTTAAACAAGGACGGAATCCCCTTCTGCTGTAGGTTGTACGCCTTAAACTGCTATAAAGGTTATATTGAATAGGTTTTACTGGTCTACAGAAGATCTCGATTTGAGAACTGACATTGCAATGTTAGTTTATAACATTACATGTCCCGGTAGTCCATTCAACTAAGCTGAAATGCTGTGACTTAGTTACCAAGGCGGCGCGTCTCACTAATAGGCTAAAGCTATGTTTTGGCTTCTTACCCTGCACCGTGTTATTGGAAAGACTAGCACGCGTAACAAGACAAAACTTCCCATGCCAAGCAACTTTAGCTTCGCATCAAATCAATTATTTTACATGGTACAATCAGCTTTGACTATGACTGTACAAAGCCACCTATTGTATTGTTATCAATTTAATAACAACACCTAATTGGTAGTTTACTCCTTCTTATTTTATTTTTACGGTACGAATGAAATGATGATATATATGGTATAAGATGAGGAATGGCTCCACCTTCATTTAGCGGGTATTTCAGCCAGTGTCAAGTAATTAATAGCAAGGGCAAATTCAATAAATACTCATTATAAATAAAAATGGATGATGGCGGATGAATCCTGGTAGTTTACTTATTTAATAGTACAAGACACAAAAAAATAATCACTCTACTATCCACTACAAGCGGGATCACCATTACTTTTTTACGAAATGAGTGAAATGATGAAATTTAATGCAATAAGATGAGGAATGGCTTCACCTGCGACTAGCGCGGGTATTTCGCCAATGTCAAGTAATTAATAGCAAGGGCAAATTAAATAAATACACATTATAAATAAAAATTGATAATGACAGTGATAAAGATGGCGGATGAATCGGGATCACCATTAACAATCCTTATTTTTATAATGTCAGCCGTCAGCTCTATAAAAGTTATGGAACAAAGGAGATTAAGTCTTTACTGATTTCGTTACATGTTACACCTATAGGGAGATGTATTGTAGTGTTGTACAATTGGATTCGATCGTAGTCTGAACAGACCCAGGTCGGAGAACGAGACGAATCCCCTGTGTTTCAATGCAGGCTTCAATGCACAACTTTTTTCATTTGTGAACAGAACAATAATATATGAGGTGAAATATTTGAAGTTGTTGCAAATTACTTGTGCGTATTCCTTTTTTTTATATCGATTGAGATAAAAAAAGATCGAAATGATACTATAGCGCTATAAATAAAAACTTTTTTTATCTCGTTTCAGTTGTTTCATGGGATTTTTCACGTTATTCTTTCACTGATTTTGTTTCCCATCAGATAAGGTAATTGACTTTTGACAACTTTTTAACGAGATTTCAGATTTGGATGACTCTTGCCGCTGCTGTGTTTTGATTAGAAATAAAAACAAAAAAGTTTTTTCACAAAGAGAATCTCGAAATGTGAATCAAGTAAATAACGTATTTATTACTTAATACACAGGCGTCTATAATGGGAAGAGTAAATTCTAGAGTTTTTTCATCAATTGACGATATATCGGGAATTGTGTTACATTGTCTATGTAATTGTATTGTATCATTGTATTGTATGGATCATTAATAATTGGTAGATAACCGATTGTAAATATATTATGTCACGGGTTGGGTAATAAATATAATAATAAATAAAACATTTTTAAAACCTTTTAGAAAGCTACACTGTATTTTCATACTTACACGCAGTCGATGTAACTCGCACAAAAATTATAAGGGTGTAAAAATTGTCAGTTCACAGCAAAAGTGACGGAACGCCATTATTCAGAAGCTGCAGTGGGGTGTTGAACCGACACCCTGGGGACGCTAGGTTTAATGTCTGCATTTGCATTTTGTAGTATTTATTATATTTTCAGATCATTTTTTTCTGATTACATTTTATAATTCCGCAGCTAAATCAAAAACTAAACTTTTAGATTGATGTGTTAGTTTTGTAAAATTATGTAGCTAACTAGATTGCTAATGGAAATATTTCAAACAATTACGAAATATTACGCACATGAGTTATAATGAGGTCAGATCAGCGTAAAGTATCAAAAGTAGTCACGTAGTTTACTTTAAAATTTATAAGTAGTACATATACATAGTAATTTATAAGTAGTAGTAGTAATACATATATTTTTAGTACTTTACTTTAAGTACTTACTAACTAAGATTTGTATAAAAAAAACATAACTAGGCCAAATTAAAATTAAAACACACTTATTATTATTTTTTTACTATTTTTTTAGATAAAAGATGCTGTTTTACCTCATAGCCAATATAATTCATTTGTCTTTTAATAAAAAAAAGATGGCGAGATGAGTTGGACTCGCACAATAGAAACTGGTCCACACTGGGAAAGAACAGAGAGGAGTGGGGGAAGGAAAGGGAGGTCTTTACCCAGCAGTGGGACGATACAGGCTGAAAAAAAACAATGTACACACAGACATAATGATAGATAAACTCGATATTATATAAAATAGAAAATGAAAAATAACTCACTTTTAGGCGGCGTAATGTGGCAATTATTTAGTCAAGCGACTGTGTTTTTATTGAAATTCTTTACATATACTGCAATATGAAATATCATCAACGTCATAACATTAAACGGCGTAAAGAAAAGTTATAATAAGTGTTGCGACAAGTCCCCGCATTTATAACTGTACACTTCCAAACAATTAGTACGGAGTCGTTAGCTTTACGAGGATATTAGCGCGTCCGAGTTCGCTGCAGTTTATCCGTTCATACAGACTGCATAATGAAGTTTTGCTGACTTAAGAGTATATCCACGTTTGATGGAGACTTTTCGTTTTTGCTACAATCGATTTTGTTTTGATTTTGAACACGCTTTCTTGAGCCTTTATTTGACAGAAAGATGTCCGTGAAAATTCTAAGAAAACAGTTTTGAGAATACAGTTTGAGAGATTTAATCAATCCTAATCCATCATTTTCCGTCAAACGTGACCACCGTAGCTTGATGTGACGAAATGAAACATGAGATATGTCAATTCTGTCTATTTTCTAATACCATGACTTAAGGAAGTGGTAAAGAGGTACGGCATAATATGTGTCTGCAGTATTTTCTTGACGGATTTGCTACCGCTGCTAGGTTCCATGTTTCCTAAGACTTTTGTCTCCAAACTATTGTTTCTGTTGTGATGAAAATGTACTCTAAGTCCTCGCTTGCCTCATATGCTGTTGGTGTAAATTTTCTTTCCAACCGACTGTCAATAATAAGGAGGAGGTTTCCATATTTAATTTTATTTAATATTAAAGACTATTTATACATCATCATACATCATCACGCCTGTATTCCCTGAAGGGGTAGGCAGAGGTGCACTGCAGTGCGCCCACACTTCGCCGATGTATTTTGGTCCCAATGTAATAGGGGGCGAGCCTATTGCCATTATACCGGGCACATTCCCCCTCCATACGAGGGAGATTTGGGCCATAGTCCATCACGCTGGCCCAGTGCGGGTTGGTGAACTTCACACACCTTTCTATAGACCTGCAGGTTTCCTCACGATGTTTTCCTTCACCGTTCAGCAAATGGTAATCATTGTTGAAAATGACAAAGACTATTTATTTTTAAAAATGTAGTACCAAAATGTAGTCACCAAAAATTTAGTAATTTATTTGTACATTTAGTCCCTCACGATCAATGCAGTGCAACCTCTTGACCCGGTTTTCGAAATTTTCCTCTACAATAGCTCTAAATTATTATTTCAAACCTTTTGCCCTTTTGTTAAAGTCGAATATTGTACAGCATTATTGTTTGTATTTATTTTTCATTGCTAAGCAACCGCTTGGGTGCTTGTAAAGCTGGAAGAACGATGACCTTTTCGTAGGAAGTAGGTACTTCATTACGGAAAGGGAAGGGCTATTAATTATCTGGTATATTTTTAAATTATTTAAAGGTGGAATAATATAAAAAAAAAACCTTTGTTTATTTACAATGAAAGTATATTAATATAAAGGGTGTATCAGAAGTCCTAAATAATATTTTAGTAACCTATACGGTAGCTCATATGTGGATGCTTAGTGAAGACAGATTATACCTTGCTAACATAGTTTTCGAGTTATAGATCATTGAATATTTGTCACAGGTATTGTGTTCTGGCCTTTGGGTACATCCATGATTCTATCAAGCAGTGTAAACTACATTTATGAAGGGTGGCTACCAAAATTCACAAAACAGATCATAAAAATTAGACACATAACTTATAGAAATCGACGACGAATCAAAACATGATCGAATTTCAAAAAAATAATTATACCGTATTAAAATTTTCTCACAGTTTAAGATCTTTCGTTCATTGAAATGGCAAATAGAGCGAGACAGAGCTTCACAAAGAAAAAAGATGCTGCATACACATATCATATTTTAGATTGTTTATGCACTGATCAAAAATATATTTGTGCATTATTGGCTTTTTGATTATGCCGGAAGCTTTACGTATTATCATTTGATCGGTGGTATTACACTAGTTTTTAAGTTTATTCGTTACATACAAAAATACATTTTTTCCTGTTTGTAATATTAGTATAGATAGGTAATATGTGCGTATTATTAGTGTGGTATTTGTGTAACGCATGAGTTCTCCGAGTACCCCCTCAGGTCATTACTGATACGTCACGAGGCGAGACAATTACACCAATCTATATCTATACATCTATACATACATACATACAAATAAATAAAATTGGAGTGTCTGTTTGTAATATCAAAATAACACTTTTTTACCAAATGCGTATGAAAGTATATACGATACCTATAACGAAAACGCAATTTTGTTTTTTTTTGTCTGTCTGTCTGTCTGTCTGTCTGTCTGTCTGTCTGTCTGTCTGTCTGTTTGTTTGAGGTAAACTTCTAAACGGCTGAACCGATTTCAATGGGACTTTCACTGACAGATAGCTGACGTTCCAGGGCGTAACTTAGGCTACTTTAATTTTAGAAAAAGCATTAGGGTTCCGCGGGAAAAACATAATACCCATATTTCCGGGTAATCTCCCTAAAGTCCACGCGGGCGAAGTCGCGGGCACAGCTAGTTAAACATAATTATGGTGATTTCACGGGGATTCGAGGGGTGATTTAATTGAGCCCACGCATTTTGTATTTTATACCAAAGCTATAAAGTTTCCAATTCCTTTAATATTAATTTGAATACATTTGTGTACATAGTGGTGCTAGGTAGTCATGTTGTCCAAAAACTAAACTAAAGGCTACATACTCGCACCAAGCTGGCCCAGCTTGGTGGAATATGGCCCAAATTGGGGGGAATGTGCTCGGTATTATATTGGGACTAAATTCATCGACGTGTGGGTATCCTGCAGTGCACCTCTGCCTACCTCTTCGGGAATACAGAAGCGATGATGTATCTTACAGTTTAATTAGTGTTGATCACAATAGAGATAGGTCATCCGCCGTTAAAGGTGTATTAGTGGAATTTAACTGTTATTTCAAACTTCTAGCCTACATATCTTAGTAGGTACATATCGTACATATCTTCGTTTCTAAGGATGCTCCCGACAAGTACTTGCCCGCTCATGGTAATTTTCGCCAATTTCTTGCTCTAGTGAATTGTGTGCACGAACTAAAAACAGCCCACTTGTGAGCGCAACCCTCGACTTCAAAGCACACTACGAGTGATGTGCGGATGTAATGCCATTTGATTTAAAAAAATGCGTCCGTCTTGTTTATAGAAGTTTACTACGAGATGGCGCTGCCGTCAATGGTTTAAGCTTATTTATTTTTTACGTCCAACTTGAGCATTCATAAGACGAGCAATTCTTTGCTAACAGGACTTTTTACTTGAAATCAATGTATTCAGTATAAGTGAACTGAAATAATGAATTTGATAGTGCCATAGGGTAGCTGTATATATAAATTTAATATGAAAACTTTTAACGGTCATGCAGTATTACAATAATAGGGTTTGTATTATAATGAATTTAAGTTTTAGAATTTTTTTTTGTATTGAAATTAAACTATTTTACGGATTTTATCGCGTTTATTTACTATTTTATTTTCCCGACCGTGACCATGGTTGCTGTAAAGCAGCCGAAACGTCGGGAAAATAAAATAGTAAATAAACGCGATAAAATCCGTAAAATAGTTTAATTTCAATGTATATGTAATGTATTCGCGTAAATATAAGAAAACAATTTTTTTGTAGTTAAGTAAGTATATGAAAAAATGTGAGTTAAGCCACTTTCGTGCTGACGGCCCCAAATATCGTTCCATCTAGCAGTGAGAGATCTTTGAAAAGTATATTTTGACTTATGTTTGAAATATACGACTGACTTATCGGATTTACCCGCGTGCAAATAATACCCTATGACAAGGTGCAAACTATCCAGTGTCGATTTGAACTTTATCTCTTTTATCAGAATATTATGTAATTTACTTAAATACATTAAATTTGAAGATTAGAGACCGAAATAATTAAAATAAAGATACATATTTTATCGTAAAATTATGGTCGCTACATAACTTTACATTGTCTTCACAGTCTTTCAACATAGTCTGTATAAGACTATGTAGAGTGTCTCTATTAATGAAACGGTCACAGTCAGCACAACACGTGGGGCGTCACGCGTGGATGAGCAGGCAAGGCGCACCGCCGATGGATTTTTATTTGAGAAACTTTTTTCCCAGCCACCCCGTCTGCAAACTAAGCAAATACCTAGCTTGAAATACAGAATGGTGTAATGTTTAGGCAGCTTGCATTTTTTTTTGGATTATGATGCCATGCATCTATCAGGTATTTAATTATTCGCTCGAATAGGGTTGTCCTGTTGGCGTGATGTTTTAATATAAGTAATACCTGGTATTATATATGGAGTAAAAAGTATTTTTTAACTAAATTGATATCTCTACTGAACCCACTGAAATTTTACATTTAGTTTACCATTTTACATTTAAGCATTACATATTGAGTAAATATCAACTTTGACCATTTAATCTCAGTTCTTCTGCAAATACATGTAAATAGTAATAATAGTTTATTAGGTATCAGTAAAACTCGTAGTCAGGTAAAGTATTGACCAATTTCCACGTCTGTGTGTCACACATTAAAGCAAATATCTAAACCTAGAGGCTGCGGCGAACGAGGTTTAACTCATTTCCCGCACGGCACAACGTTTCCAATATGTGCCCCGGGGTGGATGGAAACGAACAAATCGATAGCAAATAATAGGGATTATGAGCCGAACGCAATTTATAACTGTGTAATAACTGTTGAAAAGTGTTATTGCACGGATTTGAATATATTAGCATGTAATACTGTGTAGTGATTTGATATTTTATATATATTAAGTATAGTTAAGGGATGGAAAACAATATCCCATTATCTCTCACATCTTGTTAAATCTAACATACAATTTGCCTTACAATAATTATTAGTTTAATTGCGGTTTTTATATTTGTTTTTCTATGTAGTATTATGTATAATGTTACGATAATTGTACTGTAGATTCAAGTAAACGAGAGAGGTATCACAATTTATTTATGAGTCAGAATCAGAATCAGATTTTTTTTATTCATGTAAACCAATACAGGCACTTATGAATCGTCAGTAAAAAATAAATAATATTAAAAGTATGTATAAGTAAGTAAATATTAAAAGTGCAGTGGTAGCCGAGTGGTCGAACGCACGCTTTGCAATCAAAGTGCGCAGGTTCTATTCCCGGCTCGCACCTCTGGGTTCCATGTGCGAATCTCATTTTCATCTGAGATTATCACTTGCTAAGAAACGGTGACGGAAAACATCGTGAGGAAACCTGTGTGCCCGGTATAATGGCAATAGGCTCGCCCCCTATTACATTGGGACCAAAATACATCGGCGAAGTGTGGGCGCACTGCAGTGCACCTCTGCCTACCCCTTCGGGGAATACAGGCGTGATGATGATGATGTATAAAAGTATCTCTACCACTCATTCGGAATGCATTTCCTATGGAGAAGAATGGACAAGAAACTCCATGGTTGCTTTTTTCGAATAAGGATTTACATGTTATTTGCATAACAATGTGTTTTTCTTAATTAACAATATATAATATAAAGTTTTTAATATAAAGTCTTTTTATAAACCTATACAACACTAGTATCACTATCAGGACTGCAATAGAAAAGTCTTTCTCAGTATTTAGCAATAAATAACTGTTTATATTTTTATTCTCACAGTTGCTGAACACCCTATCATGTGATCTCGAGGAGATGTTATCCGAACTCTACGAAGACAGAAACATAGCCAGGTAAGTGCACCTACAAGTACATATATCCGTTTTAATACTAAGTGGTATTTATATCAGAACTGATATTAGTATAATATTTGGTACTGATATTTTGTGGACTGCTCTTTAGAATATTTGTTTTTAGCATACTACGAATAAAATCAATATTAACTATTAAATAAATAAGTAATTAAGAAATTTACTTCAGATTTCGTTTATCTCTGACTCTATCATCTAAGACTCTATCATAAAAGTTAAATCTTATTAAGAAGCAAGCGTGAAGAAATTATATTAAACCTACCTACTTAATATTTTATATTTTAACGCAAATTATGTTAAAATGACTATCAAACTAATATTAAAATGTTTGTAGAGGACTAATTATGCATGGTATAATTACATTATTGGCACGGTGGTGCGCTCTGGCAGCGTACAAATCGAATTACACGCGATCCCGAGTTCGACTCTTGACTCTAGCGGCTCCTTTGATACCGTAACCCTTTGAAATTTATTTATTGTGAACATCCCATCGATATAATAATATCACAGCATCTGTTTTATGAGGTATTTGTTAAATACTCTGCACCATTTATATTATCTTCAGGAAGCATCATGTCAAAGCTTATATATTTTAATAAAATATTTAAATTGTTCACAAATTATGGATAGAAATAAAAAATGTACAGAGGTCTAATATTTCAGATAATTGTGTTCCGTTGCTTTAAAATTAAAAAAAAATCCTAATAGAAACAAAACAGTTAATTTGAATGTTATTTCCAAGAACAAAACCACAAAGAATCGAATTTATCATAGGACAAGTTGTGATACAGCGTGTAATACACTTGAATACAATAAAATTCATGTATTTTTTTTTAAAAGCTTGTTTGCTTTTATTTGATTGCCCTTAGTTTTCGTGTTCTCCTCAGCAAGCCCTTTCATTTGATACCCATACTGTGGTAGTGGAGAAAAAATAACTATTCCGCCATCTTGGATGATCCGCCACTTTGGTATTAGAATGACGTCACTTATCTAAGCATGCATTGTCATCCAAAATAAGCGTGTATACCAAATTTCAGCTCAATCGGTTAAAGATAACTGTTTTAAAATTCAGTTGCAAGATTCCACCCGGATGTATGTCCACATTGCAAGTTAATATAAAGCTTGTAAAAATATAACAATGTTGTCCAGACAGAGATTATACAGGAACCGCTGTTACTGAAATTCAATTATTACAGTATGCTTTCAATTTCCACGCACAGTTCAATTGGAGGCGGGGGATAGCTCCTATTTCGTTTCTTTGTCGAAAACAACCAATTTGCAGATCTGTTTTAGATTCAAATCAGATTACAGGATGAAGTACAGTAGACAGTAGAATTTGTCTGGCAATTTTATTTAGCATTTTAACTTCGTAAATGATAAGTTTTATTTTGATGTGTAGTATTGAAACAAGTATCACTTGACTAAACCAATTGTACGGCTACCTATCATATAATGAAATATATCAGATCGATTTCTGACGGGAATCGAACCCGCAACCATCCGGTACTGGCCAAGCGGCCTGCTACAAAATTTGTAATATATCATCATCATAATCATCACGCCTGTATTCCCCGAAGGGGAAGGCAGAGGTGCACTGTAGTGCGCCCACACTTCGCCGATGTATTTTTGGTCCCAATGTAATAGGGGGCGAGTCTATTGTCATTACACTGAGCACATTCTCCCTCAATATGAGGGAGATTTGGGCCATACTCCACCACGCTGGCCCAGTGCGGGTTGGTGAAATTCACACGCCTTTCTATAGACGTGCAGGTTTCCTCACGATGTTTTCCTTCACCGTTCAATAATGAAATATATCAGATCGATTTCTTACGGGAATCGAACCCGCAACCATCGGGTACTGACCAAGCGGCCTGCTACAAAATTTATAGAAGTATAAATAATAGAAGTATAGTATTACAGTGTGTGTTTTTAGTTTAAAAGTGTTCTACGATGGGCCTGTAATGGATCATAGCTTTCAATTAATTTGGGTCTCGGGTGGTCACTATAAATTGTTTCTATTCGTAATTATATTCTCCTATAGGGGGCGCTGTAAAATTGTGTATACCTTATATGTATCTTACAACGAAGTTTGCAACGTGGCAAACAAAACCATAGAGTATCTAGAGTAGCCATAACGACTCTACTCTTCTTATAGCTCTGCGACGATTTTTCCGCCATTCTTGTTATCTCATGTACCTGTAGTATACGGCAACTATATGAGAAAACAACTTTTTTTTTTAAATGGACTGCACTGTTGGCCCTGAGTTGGCCTTTACAGCTTCACCAGAGGAGTGAGAAAACAACAGTGGCGGAGTCAGATAAACCAGTAAAATTTACCCCAGTGCGGGCTCGAAATGCCATCTCCGTTATAATATCACCATGGTTGCTATCTAACAACGCCTTTCGAAATCCTCTTTGGTAGGTAGTATTGTATTAAAATTACTTCGATTTACATTCAAAATATTGAAATAATATTGCTTAACAGGTAATGATACATTCCCAGATACACGGATTTACTCTTTTTACCATATAAAAATCTCTACCAGTCGTCGCAACGCCATCGCATTATGCATCCTGTGTATGATTATCATATCACCCTTTGCTAACAAGCGCGTCAACAAGTGCACGATCAATTTTTTGCTAAAACAAAATTAGCTGTATAAAATTAAAAATAACTTACAGAAAAATCTCATTTTGCAACGAAATGCCTTCGAAGGCGCGACAAATTATGTCACATATTCATGTGGATGTTACCAAAGAAATTTAATATTTATGTAGGTATACAAAGAATACATTTTCAAATAAAAATCCAGTTAATTGCGTCGCTACAGTGCGTGCAGGGCATAAATGTATAATATACAACCTTGTAGGTAAACAGAGTGAATAACTTAGTGCACCCTAGCTATCATGCGTTTTATGTATGACACGTTTATCATAAATGCTGAGTACATGCGAAGTGCTGGAATCGTTGAATTATGTGGAATCATTTAAAAAATAGGTTAGAATATTTGAAATGTCAGCATCCGTGGCCCTTTTTAAGACATTATTTTTAGCTAGATTTTTTCCATCTACTGTTTTTTTTTTTAAACTGAATAAATAATAATAAACAATTCATAGCCGTAATGGACTGAGTAACCTGAATTCTCGTAAGTAATATTTAATTGATAAAGTTAATCCATTACATCTATTTCCTTATTTGTTTAGGCTTCGTTTGAAGTTCATTTGTTTAACTTAAAAACTTTTGATAATGAATTTGTATTATGAAGTCACCTACATACGTCAAGTCATGTAAATAAACTTCTACGAAAATATGAGCGTTCAAACACAACAAAACCTGCCCGAAACAGAAGCCCAAAGTTTCGAACAAAGCATTATGAATAATGAAACACCCTCTGTACAAAGCTGACGGTTCATCCCCACATAGGTAAGGGTACCTTCGATTATAACCACAAAACTGGAAGCACTGGGGTGACGGCGGAAAAAAAACGGGCGCGCAAAGTGTTTTTTACGACTTTTAATACGAGTTTATTAAAATATTTAAAGCGCAACTTTAGCGCGAATTTCCCCGAAGACATCTCAAAAAGGTCTCCTGTCTCCCCGATATGAAACTTTCAGGCTAGGTGTTGGAATGATAAATTAAAGCGAGGCGAAAGAGCGCCGACACGTGTTAGCGTAATGAGATTTTTTTTCGCCTAATTAATTATACGAAAGATAAAGCTCGATGTTTGCTTCGGGAAATTGATTTTATAAAAGGTTTAGCAGGTACCTGTGAGTGTGTATTTATAAAATAAGAAGCTCTAATATGAGTTCTACGTAAAGTGTTGATTCTCAAGTTGTTATTAGTAGTATATAAGAAAAAAAAATGTTAACTTGACAATTTGTAAGTCCCCTCATGGGCATATACAGAATAAATGATTTGACTTTCACTTTGTTAGTTATTGGAAGCCAAAAGGAGCTCTTTATAATATGCCACAAGCATATTTTACGTAGAAGTAAGTGAAAAGCTAGCATAAATCATTCCTTAAATCCATACACACTTCTAGTTTGATTATAATATAAATACATTTTATATTATGCTGAAAAAATAATGACTTGGAATAAATTACCTCTCTTTTACCTTACACAATTTCCAAGAAAATCATTTTAGCTAAGAAGCCCGTGCGCAAGAACAATGGGCTCCGATTGGCATTAGCGTGAAATTGTCTAGGGCTCCAAATAGGCTATTAGACACAGGCCCCGTCTGGCTTTGACTTTCAGCTGCCCGTGATTTAAAGTGGGGTAGCCTGCAGTGAGAGAGATAGTAGCCTAAATACAGTTAAAATTGATTTATTGGGTCCAGCATATATTTTTGCAACCTTTTTGGACGCTCTATACACTCAAAACGAAAAGGTTAAAATGATCGAACAGTTTGAATAAAAAAAAGTAACTGTAATTAATTTAATTATACCTAAGTATAAATAGATTTTTTATTAACTCTGTTAATTGTTCTGGTAGTAATTTAGTTGTTAACTTTTAGTTATTCAAGATTTTGTAATAAAACTTGAGGAGTCATATTGCTTCCTTGGATAAAGATGGAAAATAATACAAAAGTCATTGTACAGTTCATTGCAAGCGGACTAGAGTTTCTCATATTCCCCCTTTGTACCGGCAGACATTGTGGCGAGGCCTTTTGTGGTTTCGAATCCGCCGGCGTGGCTGCTGCGCTTTTAGTTCTTAAAACCACCCCTTGATGTACCTAACTACCTATGTATCTTTTTGTAGATTACTAGTGGTGTAATTTGTCGATTTATCTATAACAAAACGGTGGTAAATAGACTACATTATAAAAAAAAGAAACCTTTTTTTATTACAAGTTAAATTTAAAACAAAATTGAGTGTTTTTTTTGTGATGTGTAGGAACATGAAATGATATTATAATGTTTGCATATTAATTTATTAAAAAAAAACCCTATACGTAATCTCTTATGAAATAGATTGCCTACGCCAAATATCATGAATATCATGATGTATTTTACACATCTCGTCTCGTAAAACATTTCGATATCGACAGTACACTATTTACAGAGGCATCTCACAACAAAACGTAGTACTTTTGAGTGATTGCGAGCGAACCTCGCAAACAATGGTCGTGCCTAGTCAATCTCGCAGTCAATGCACTGTATAACTATACCTCACTACCTTCTAAGGTTGTCAACTGTGACTAGAATTTTAGAATATATCAACTGTATTAAAAACGTAACTCAGCGTACCTAACAGTAGCGTTAATAAATTGAAAATAATATTTTTTTATTATTTAGCGGTGGTAGCCGAGTGGTCGAACGCACGCCTTGCAATTAAAGTGTCCAGGTTCAAACCCCGGCTCGCACTTCTGGGATTTATGTGCGAATCTCATTTTCATCCGAGATTATCACTTGCTATGAAACGGTGAAGGAAAACATCGTGAGGAAACCTGCAAGTCTGAGGGAATTTTACTAGTTCTCGATAGATGTGTGAAGTCTGCCAACTCGCACCGGCCAGCGTGGTGGAGTATGGCCTGAATCCCCCTCGCATTAACGGGATGCCTGTGCCCAGCAGTGGGACGTTAAAAAGGGCTGTAATAGTAGTAATTATTTTACAATTATATTTGACGACGGTTTGCTATAGTGAATTGAGTGTAAGCTACTCTGCCCTCTGAATCATGTGGTAACGGGTGCGATTCCCACCAGTAGCAAATGTCGGAAATGGCCTTTTCCAAACTGGCTCTGGGGTATGAAGGGTAGAATTAAAGGAGGGCAATCTCCTATATGAAAAAGTGTCCGTCGAAATGCATAATTAGTATTGAAATAAAACTTTTTTACGGATTCTAACGCGATAGAATCCATAAAAAAGTTTTATTTCAATGTATAGTATTCGCGTAAATATGAGATAACAATATGCATAATTAGTAGTTCAAAAACCTGACATGCATTTCGACGGACACTTTTTCAATACCTAAATGTCACTCCTTTACTCTACCCTCCATACTCTGGAGCCCGATTTTCGTTTGATAGACATCAATCTCAATAAGAGATATGTCAAAACAAAAGAAAAAAATACGACCAATTTGACGTTTCGATTCGACATATCTCTTATGAATAATTTTGAACGTAACTTTTGTTTATTGTTTTCTTATATTTACGCGAATACTATACATTGAAATTAAACTATTTTACGGATTTTATCGCGTTTATTTACTATTTTATTTTCCCGACGTTAAATACGCGATAAAATCCGTAAAATAGTTTAATTTCAATGTAACTTTTGTTCATACGGTGGAGGAGAATATGTTTTTTCTTTGTTTTTTGATGAAGACCCTAGTTTATTACGAAGATATCTATGGCGAGGTACCTATGTTTCTATCAGCGTTAGTACGGAACTCTGGCTTGATCAAAATCAACCGTTCTTTATGTTGTGGACACGTAACTGTTGTCAATGGAATACCGTTATCTGTATTGTTTACTTCATATTCGTGAATGGTTGCACATAAGTTTCTTGTGGGTAGCGGAAGTCTATCAAAGCGAGCATACCTTGAACATACGTGACCTTTTGAACTGTCTTATTTTATTTATATCAAATACATAGAAACCGACCATTAGATAATTTATAGATTGAAACTGTTTCAAGTAACGCTCTCAATGCTTGTTACGGCTAGTTCCTCTACAAACAAATCGCTACTCTAAACGGAAGATTTTTTGTGAATCGGAATTTAGTATGAGTTGAAATTCGCCGTGAATTAGCCTTAGGGAAAAATCAAGGTATTATTATAATTATATAAATATATTATGGTTCAATATTTGATGACTTTCATAACTCCTCATTGACACTCACAGTTCATTGACCATGATCCTCAGTTGTAATGAGTAGGTTATTTATTAGATATCTTTTCTTTTTTTTTTACCGACGAAAAAAAAAAAGGAGGAGGTTCTCAATTTGACGCGTATATTTTATTTTTATTTTTTATGTATGATCACGCATATCTCCGGCGTCACTAAACCGATTTCGAATTTTTTTATGACGTTTGCTAAGGAATTCTTCGAGGGTGGTCCCATTTTTAAAATATTATCAGAAATTAACCCCCTTGGGGGTGAAATGAGGGGTTGAAGGTCACATAATTTAAAAAATATTTTTTGATCGACTTGAAACTTTGTATATGTATTTTACATATGAAATAAAGAAATACGTGTTTTAGGAATTTTGAAAAAAAAATGTACAGGGTGTGAAATGGGGTGATAAAGTTTGTATTCTTTTTTATGTATGATCACGCATATCTCCGGCGTCACTAAACCGATTTCGATTTTTTCTATGACGTTTGCTAAGGAATTCTTCGAGGGTGGTCCCATTTCCAAAATATTATCAGAAATTAACCCCCTTGGGGGTGAAATGAGGGGTTGAAGGTAACACAATTTAAAAATTATTTTTTGATCGACTTGAAACTTTGTATATGTATTTTACATATAAAATAAAGAAATACGTGTTTTAGGAATTTTGAAAAAAAAAATGTATAGGGTGTGAAATGGGGTGATAAAGTTTGCATTCTGGACTACAGCATATCTCCGCCGTTAGTGAGCCGATTTCGAAAAATCTTTTTGTTTATACGGGTTGTTAACAAAAATTTAAACGATGGGGTAGAAAAGGGGGGTTTATGGGGGGTGAATTTTTTTGGTTTTAAATATTTCCTTATCCAGACGGACCGACGGACAAACGGACAGGCGGACAGGCGGACAGGCGGACAGGCGGACAGGCGGACAGGAGGACAGGCGGACAGACGGACAAGTGGACAGGCGGACAGATGAATAGGCGGACAGGTGGACAGGCGGACAGACGAACAGGCGGACAGACGGACAGGCGGACAGGCGGACAGGCGGACAGACGGACAGGCGGACAGGAGGACAGGTGGACAGGTGGACAAGCGGACAGACGAACAGACGGACAGACGGACAGGTGGACAGGTGGACGACGCACAGGCGGACAGACGGACAGATGGAAAGGCCGACAGTGATCCTATAAGGGTTCCTTTTTTACTTTTTTAGGTACGGAACCCTAATAAAAACCTCACGATAAATGAGCTTTAGACCTGTCAATCTCTTGTGTGTAGACCTCTCAGTCTCTGCATTTCTGCTAAAGCTCATTCATCGTGAGGTTTGTGTAATACCTTATTTGGCTCTAGATCAGATAAAGCAAATAAACGCGATAGACTCCGTAAAATAGTTTTATTTCAATGAAAAACTTACCTCATAATTTATATGTTATAGCGTTATAACGGAAAAAAACAATTATAAATTCTATTAGAACCATTTTCGACTTCTACGCAGACGAATTCGCGGACAATTGCTAGTGTTGGTATATAAACGCACTCTACTGTACTAGATTCCTAAGCGTAAAGACTATATTTGTATTTAATATTAGACTGCCGTGAGTTTAACTCTTCTCTAGTATTGTGGCAAAGGTGCTGTCTGCTCTCATGGCGTTGCTGCTCCTGAGAATGTATTACTCGCAATTATCATTTTAAAAAGAGTAACCATTGAGTTTCTTACCGGCTCTTCTCAGTTGAAGCAGCATTTCGAACCGGTGGTAGAATCTGACTATTTGTAAGTGCTTTTTAGCCACACGATTAAAAAAAAATTGATTTTGATTTTAAAGCCTGTTTTTAAGTATTTATATTATACTACAAATAATAGTTAAAGTAGGATTATATAACAGTCAATAACTACCGCAAGGTAGGTGCTAGGTAGCTATTTTAAAAGTAATCACAAATTAAGCATGTAGTAATTAGTAGATTATAGCCACAAAAAATTATAAAATAAAAACTTTTTAACAAAAAAATTAAACCGCCGAAAAACTACAAAGCATAAAATAATAAACCTTTTTTATTTAACCTTAATAACTATTTTCTTAAACTATGTAAGTATACCTAAGTCATTTTGAGTCGGCGCCAAACAATCACTGATCAATAAATTTAAAGAAATAACTAAATTAAATTTTAAAAAATGCAACGTGAAATCTTCAGCGACAAACATTAACATTCCAAAAATTGTGCTCTCCATATGACTACTCGCACAAGTGCACTCACGTGTTGATGTCTCCCTGACATTAAGTCCGTGAACGCTCTGCATTTTCGTCTCGTGAAGGGACGTGTCGCGCCGCGCCGCTGCCGAGCATCACATTTTACTTAATTAATTAATTTGCTTGTTTGGCGCCGACCCAAAATGACTTAGGTATACTTACATAGTTTAAGAAAATAGTTATTAAGGTTAAATAAAAAAGATTGATTATTTTATGCTTTGTAGTTTTTCGGCGGTTTAATTTTTTTGTTAAAAAGTTTTTTGTAAAGATTACTCGCAATATGAGGTTATCATTACGTTGTCCTTTCCAACTAACCTAAAATAGGATCCACGTTGATAGTTTAAATGCCAGGGCGTGGATCGAACCCCGAAATCTTTCGATTACGAGGGTAGCCTGTCTAACCAATAGACTATTGTAACTTATTGGACACCGTCGGGTAAACAAATTCGACAAATGATAAATTAAGTAGGTTTTGTAGATGAAATAGATAGCATATTCTTCTAGCTAATAAAATGGGCGTTAATCTCATTCTAATGAGTTTTCTTTTGTTCATTATGTACTACTCAGTTGTATGAATTCTTGCGTAACTTTTTTCTCCCGAGGGGTGATTCGTGAGCAATAATTATTTCCAAATTAACCGCGGCTAGGGCGTTCGCCGGGTGCGTTGAATTAAATCGAACTACAGGCCCTCGGATGGACAACCATCGGGCCGTTTACCCTACGTAATGGGCCATCAAAAGCTACGGGAAAAATGTGTTGCAAATGGCGACTGTTATGAGGTTATTTAGGGGTTTTATGATGAAATATTTTATCATGATTATGATACTTACAAAAAATGATGTACGATTTTTGCAAAAATCGGCTTCCTGCTCATACCTAAGTAGGTATGAGCAGTAAGCCTGCACTTGGAAGAAACAATCTAAATAATGAAATCTACTTTAGATCCTCTAGGTATATTTGTAGATTTAGTTCCTAAAAAAATCCTTTTTTATCTCGCTACGTTTTATTTAGAATTGCACGACGACGGTAAAAACCAAAAAAGTCTAGTAAAATGCGTGACGAAAAATATTTCTTGTTGTTTCTACTATAATTCTGAGTTTTCTGACCTTGTTATTGTTTTAGCTTACTTAAAGCCCTGCAGCCATAAGAGCGTCAAAATGCGCGCGACCAACCTTTTGCCAATACCAAAACGAACTTTATTAACTTATAGATGAAACACATTTTTCAACAAACCATCATCGAACACACGAGCGAATTGTGAGAAGTGCTCCCGTGGCTTTTACCAAAGAAATTTATTCCGCCTGTATATTAACAGCAGTGGTAGCCGAGTGGTCGAACACACGCCTTGCAATCAAATTGTGCAACTCAAACCCCGGCTCGCACCTCTGGGTTTATGTGCGAATCTCATTTTCATAGTGAGGAAACCTGCACGTCTGATGGAAATTGACTAGTTCTCGATAGATATGTGAAGTCTGCCAACCTGCACTGGGCTGGCCCTGGTGGTGGACTATGGCCTGAATCCGCCTCGCATTGAGAGGAAGCCCATGCCCAGCAGTGGAACGTTAAAAGGGCTGTAGCTGCAGTTTTTGTATATTGACACAGCGTACGTTTTCAAAAAAATCTACTTAATTTGTTCGCCCCATTGAGTGTAAGATATAGTGGTGTGAATATAACGCCAGAATATTTTGCAATAAAAATATTTCGTTACCCCATGCCCTACTAAATGTTGGCACTAAGTTGACATCGCGCGCCAAAGACAACGGAACAATAACTATAACAATAATATTTGTCTGCCGCCCCATTCTTAGTTGACTGAAGCGGCCAATCCTTGAGCGAAACCATGTAACCTGCACCTCTGAAACATATAAGTATACAATTTTAAACCTTATCTATTCATGTTTAAGGGTTCGTGGATTTTAAGATCATTCAGGATAACTTTGCATGGATTTCTCCCAGTTATTAGACATTTTATAGTCTGAGGCTCTGGAACTCTTTGATAAATAATATAATAAGAAGTAACTCCATAATCCATTCGAGTGTTATTTTCACTATTTTTACTGTTTTGTGTATTTTATTAGATTAAATAATAATAAAAACGAAGATCAGTACCAAAATGTTAATGCATTTATAAAATACATCATCATCATACATTATCACGCCTGTATTCCCCGAAGGGGTAGGCAGAGGTGCACTGTAGTGCACCTACACTTCGCCGATGTATTTTGGTCCCAATGTAATAGGGGGCGAGCCTATTGCCATTATAATGGGCACATTCCCCCTCAATACGAGGGAGATTTGGGCCATAGTCCACCACGCTGGCCCAGTGCGGGTTGGTGAACTTCACACGCCTTTCTACAGACGTGCAGGTTTCCTCATGATGTTTTCCTTCACCGTTCAGCAAGTGGTAATCATTGTTGAAAATGACATTCGCACATGAAAATTATCTCAGAGGTGTGGGCCTGGGATTTGAACTTGCACCCCTTATGTTCAAGTCGGGCGTTCTTGCCCACGAGGCTACCACTGCTTCATTGCATTTATATGATAATAAAACATTGATAATTCATAACTGTGTTGCAATTTAAAAAGGTATGTTTGTAAAGTTGCTATAGGTACTTACACACTATTGGTATCTATTGGGATAAATAGATAAATACATAAGAATCAGAATCAGAATCAGATTTTTTTTATTCATGTAAACCAATACTGCCTGTATGCCTGCCAATACTGCCATATGAATCGTCAGTAAAAAATAAATAATACCAATAGTATCTCTACCACCAGATAGATAGAGGAGGTCATGTAACCGTATAATTAATTACTTAGATCTACAGGGTGCACTATAAGCCCGAAATAGTACTTTGGGTAAATATATATACGGTAGTTCATAAGTGGATGCTTAGTGAAGATAGTTTATACCTAACTATCATAGTTTCTAAGTTATGGACCTTTGAATATTTGTCACAGGTATCGCGTTCTGGCGCTTGGGTACATCCATAACCCTCTTCAGCAGTGTAAACTACATTTATGAAGGGCAACTACCAATATTCACAAAACGGAACCTGCAAATTTTCCATAGGAATCGAGATATAGTATTACGAGTTATAGAAATTGACGACGAAAAAAAGTTGGAAAGACGTGGTCCAATTTCGATTAATTTATATACCGTTCAGTTGTATAACCGATATTGATGCAAACGTAAAAGTATTATTTCGGACTTCTGAAACATCCATGTATATAGAATAAATTGTCCTATTTTTCCAGTATGCTCTATACGCAATTTCCCTAAATTGTTAATCTCCACATGAACAGCGAAAGGCGCCAGTTACCCTGCACAATTCATCACGCCCACGTCAGAACAAATACGGCCATATTTTCTCAAATTAATCTCAAGACAGTAAACGCCAAGAATAAACCTAAGGATATTTTAGGCGGCAAATCCAATGTAATCCATATTATCCTTTTGCGTGTAAGAACGTGTATATAAAAAGCTTTCCGTGCGAACCGGCAGATGTTTTTGAGTAATTACTATTGTATGCGCATAAGTATAATGTCTGAAAGAAAAATCTACCTGCGTTTTTATAAATTCTTAAAAGTGTTCGAAATTTTAAAAAATGCTTTGAATTTCTGAATGAATTTCTGTAGTAAAAGCCACACCCCCGTACGTCAAAATTCACTCCCGCTGTCAATGTCATTTCGTTGAAGAATGAACTTTTTGTATCAGTCAATACAGTTCAATCGTGATCGTCACTTTGAGTTTAAAGATTAATTTAATATGATCTAACCAAGATTAATTTTGGTTGCTCAAACGCTCGGGTCTGGCTGCGGTCACAAACACGACACATGCATCACGCTCTAAACACGATTAACGACCGGCCAGGGTTACCATTCGTCTGTGTTGCCGAGATATTTGTCTTCATAACGATTATAAGGAGGCAGTTTGGGTTGTGAGTGAATGGAGGTGACAGGACATTGTTGACTTTAATCGTAGTGCCCTACCCTCGCCAATCCATCTACAAGGGTTTTTACAAACTGTTAGGTCAAAATCTACGGGGAGTCATGTAACCTACTTATCTTCTGCTAATGTTAGCTCCATACATATTAGCGTAGGGTTCTTTAGAAACGTCACGATTACAGAATTTTAACAAAACAATCTGTGACGTGTCCAGTTCAATTACGTAAAACTGTCTATTACTTTGATTTTATTTGACACACATGAAACTTAGCTTTTTCTGTAGGTTAGCACGCAAGTCAGACTAGACTTCTATCACAGATCCGCTCACTCGATCTCTGTCTTATTTCATACGTAGGAAAGAGACAAAATTAACATATTCCGTGAGATAAGTCTAGCCTTGGCGCACATGCTACAATTAGTGATAAAATTCATTTTCCAATAAAAAAACCAGTCAAGTGCGAGTCGGACTCACGCATGAAGGGTGCCGAACCATTATTTATAAGAACGGCGAAATAATCACATTTGTTGTATTGTACCCCCCTTAAATTTTTATTTTATTCTGTTTTTTAGGATTTGTTGATATAGCGGCAAAAGAAATACATCATTTGTGAAAATTTCAACTCTCTAACTATCACGGTTCATGAGATACAGCCTGGTGACAGACAGACGGACGGACGGACGGACAGCGAAGTCCCAGTAATAGGGTTCCCGTTTCGCATTCTACAACTCTACTTTTTTTTTGAAAGGACTTACACTGTTGGCCGTGAGGTGGCCTTTACAGCTTTACCGGAGGAGACTTCAGAAAGAATAATCTTGATTGTATTCTACATAATATTTCTAGTAACAACCCTATGTTCAATGTACCTTTAGATCTACGTTAATGTAAAAACCTCGTTATGCCTCGGGGCACGGGAGGACTTTTGGTTCGTGAATCTAGTTACACAGTAATTTAACTTGATACATTAAAATTTAATGGACTCGATGATACCCACATACGTATATAAAATAGCCAAGGGCGAATCATGACACCATGGTCTATCGATCTCTAAATCTATTAACCCCTAATTTAAATGAAAGTTAAAATCCATTGTTGTAGAACACTTAAAGAAAATTGCAAGTTGTAGGTGGCTTATTATTTGTATAAATTTGAGGGTCAGCACGGAAATAAATATTTATGTACTTAAAAAAAAAGACGTCAAGTTTTGACATAAATAAGACGGTATAATATGTTGCACTGAATTTGGCATACATCTCACTCCTCCAGTCCTTCTAGCTTATTACATAGTATGAGATTCCTGTTACGTCTTCATTTAAAAAGAACCTTATCGCTTTGTGAATAAGTTCAACGTGTAACCAAAATGTTTTCAATCGCATAACTAATTCAACAGGGATTGAGGTATCAATTAATCAGTATAGAGTCCCTACTAGGGTTATTAGGTAGACAACACGTTGCGTTGTACGAACGTCGAAACACTTTAACTAATGATAGCATCATCTGTTTCTGTTATAGGTATCTTTAATGCTCGTTATACACTTCCATTTTTATTCTTCAAAGCGTCTATGGTAAGTGCTTGTAGTGTTAGTTTTCTTTTATATCTTGTAAAAAGTTTCTGGATCGATGTTAGCGGGTATAAAAATCAAGCTTGTAAAATATCGCTCGTGTTCATTACTTCTGGGTATGTCTTGTGAAAATATCTGTACAGTTGAAGTAAACAGTGTGGAGTAATTATATAAAACTGGAAGTGTTTATGTATCTAATTACCATTTTAAAGAGTTTGACATAAATAATGTCAAAATTATGTATTTAAAAATAGGAAGTAAATATTCATTAAACTTTTTCTTTGCTTCAATTGTAAATCTTATTAATTTGTATTGTGTGACACAGGTCACTTCCTGGGTACATATTATAAACTAAATTGGTTTATTTTTTACTACATTTTTGTGTCTACTCAACAAAACAAAGTTTGCTTAAATAGAGTACAAAGGGCGGTCATATTATCTCATGATGCGATATCTTTCAGTCAACCTAAAGGATGGAGTCAATTTATAAATCCATATAATTTAAATAAAGTTAACCACACTTCAATAGAAATAACGATTCTCACAGAAATGTGTACATCGAGTAAAACTGAAGCACGTTAGATACCAACAAAATTATATTCTCCCCAATTTAGAGAGTGGTGCTCACTTAGATATTTTATGCTAATGCGCTATCTACCGAGCGGTATGAAATAATAATATCCACTCCGACGATGAACCTCTCATCTTTACAACCCACGTACTGAAGTATTATGTTCACCTGGTGAGGCTGTATAGACACTATATGGTGCTATTACCTCTATAACACAGTAATGTATTATTGGAGGCTTAGCACTAGTTTTGATAGCATCAAATACCGACCGAGTGAAGTCGCCATCGCCATCTATATTATATTCATCACCCATTATTTTGTATAATGTGTATTTATTGGATTTGCTCTTGCTATTAATTACTTGACATTGGCTGAAATACCTGCTAATCGTAGATGGAGCCATTCCTCATCTTATTCCATTAAATTTCATTATTTTTGTAAAAAAAGTAGAAAAATAATCTTCCAATCACATCGGCGTTCCTAGCGTAATCTGTCCGCTTTAGTGAAATATTCGATTAGTCGTTCGGGTTTTGAATCTGTATTAGGGGTAGTTTCATTTAAATTGGCAAAGGTTACTAATAAAGACTTCGTTTTTACAGCTAGGTAAGTTGAGAAAAATCTCTTTTAAAATATGTTGAAATACCTACCGACATTAAATTTTATTTTTAATATTTATGAACACTCATCAATATTTTGAATCTACATTCAAGTTCAAAAACTAATTTATAAGTTTTACCTAGTAGTTTAATGCGTATATTACATATATTACATTTTAATACAACTGCATCTATTGACTGAAGCACAATAATGTTATTAATAACTCAAAATATATTATGTACCTATTTTGATACTTTTAATAGTCTTCGAAATAATGATCACATAAAACTTACACTATCATTTAACTCCAATTGAAACTACGAAGAGCTTATTAGACAATAGCCTACAGCCTCGACATATCACTTAAACCGCTACGAAACAATTCCAAAGTCTATATTAGATTCCTTACTAGCTAGAAGTTAGTTTCGGCATTAGATTAGTTCTAGCCGAGCGACGGCCCCCCAGGCCCCGTGAGTGCATACCCTTGTTTGACATGGAACTCCGTAACTTTCGACTTGTAAGGATATAAAGTTTCCGAGGTTACCCCTTTTATGCGAGAATGTACGAAGCTAACTTGGATAAATATTGTTTTGTTTATAATTTATTATAGTTTTGATTCTTAGCATCTTAAAATAGAAATAAATTTACCATGAACATCATAAAAAAATGTTTGATTTATGTCGTTTTTGTTGTAATTGTAACCAATTGCAGTTGTGAAGATAATTCGATAGAAAATTATAACTTAAATAAGGTATAAATATAAACTTGTATTTAAACTTTATAATTTTATTCTGTGCCGTTTAGCCGTTTTTGTTTGAAAAAAAATCCGTGAGAATAATAATGTACCTATTTGACAAGGTGGGTACATACCTTACAAAATTAATGAGCAGCCTAATGATTGGAAGGGATCCGTGTATCGAATTGCTTTGAAAACTTTATAATTATCCGGCTTGTTAAAACCCAAGTCTGACGGTCTGGATAATAGGATATTCGTTATAAAGCAGATATATTTCAAAGAAATGAAGTATAAAGGCTGTCCTAGTTTAGGTAGCTGAGCTTTCATACAAACGCTGTTTACTGCAGATAAAGTAGCGACTTGAGTGTGGTTTTTTAAACAGAAACAGGTCGATGTGGCGATTATCGATCTCTTTGCAAAAATCTATAACTGAAAAGTATTATTAGTTTGTAGTGAAAGACAAGTAATAAATATGAAAGAGCTATTATAAAGTTGCGTCAGTTTCCAAATTTGTAAAACAGGCCTGCCACCTACAAACCTTGCAGTACAAAAGTGTTCTACAAAACCTCCGTAAATGGAACGGTGTTGACTATTAGAGAGCGCTTTTAACATCAGAGTTTGTTTGTCTTACTTACAACGGCTCTATCATGAGTTTATACGATCGTTAGAAATCACTAGCCACTATGGATTATGTATTTTTTTGTTATAAGTTCTTTGTGTTGTTCATAGAGGGCGCTACAAAATTGTCCAAATAATCGAGAGTCAAGAGAGAAGTGATATTTTTGATCGAAATTTTAGAGCTTTTAGGATATTTTCGTACTCGCTACCCTCATATCTGCGTCGGGGCTTTTAGGCTCGCGCCTCAGGCGACGACGTAATTATTCAGTGAACATTCAGTCGCATCTGTGCACTCCTACTGCCTGCCTACTTTTTATTGTCCTAAAAATATACTCTTGGAATAAGGATGTGCTCTTATTAAGATGTAGGTAAGTATTATTTTTGATTTAATTAATTTTTTTAACGATCTCGATCATAACATTGAAAAGCAATGTTTAGTGAGTGAGTGAGATTCCAGGTTTTACCTCTTCTCTAGCATATGATTAAGATGCGTCAGCAACTAGTGTTTTGTTGGAAACTGTAGAAAATAAAATACAAACGGCATTTTTGATTTGGTGCAAATTCCATTGTAGGACGGAACGCGCTTAGAACTCAAGTTTTTTTTTCAAAATCACGAGTCATACGCTTGTTATTTATGCACATACCCTTACAAATATTCTGTATAAAAATCCTCGACAGTGGTAACACGCCGGAGGGAATTTAATTAGACAGCGCTACCACAGTTAAATGTACCATGAACATAGAGATATAAAAGATTTGTAATGACGCATGGGCGGCGCTTGAACGCACTACTTTGCACGTAATTAATATCGTTTGCATCTTCTGAATGAACAGTCTCGGTTGCAAAAAACCCTGGATATATTTTTGCTTAACGCAGAAATGGTGTAATAGAAATCCATAATTTAAAAAATAAATTAACACTACCATTTGTTGGCAACCCAACAAAGAAATGTCAGTGTCAGTATAAGCTATATAGTTGGACGTACGCGATTACTTGCTAATATTGTAAAAGTGAATAATAATAATTGTGAATTGTTCTTTAACAATAAACCTGTACTGTGATTACTACAACCGCCTACTTATTCAAGCCCATCGACCGCCCATATAATAACATCAGAATACAGTCCACCAGCCAACATGGTCCTTCAATAGAACAAAGGCACCTATTTGGGCGGTCAGTTTTGCAGTATTGGTGGCGCAGAGTGATAACGAGTGCAATAATTACACGCTTGACCAGTACTGAAGCATTTAGTTCGTCCAACTGCAGCATTATTTGCTTTGCTGTAAGAAGATTTCATCGATTTATTGGATTCATCCGCGCCATTTTGTCGGCGACGCGCATTCCAAGCACATTTCAAGTGGTTTTCCAAGACAGAAAACAACTGGACAGAACATTCGCGTTGCAGTGAGAGCGGGATAGAAGATACAACTTCGGATCTGCTACATACATCGTACCGAGTGCGACAGAGACAACATCTACGTGGACTACAAGGTTTCATCTGTAAAGTTTTTACTCTATGGACTGTAACTAGTAGCGTGAATCCCGTAACATTTATTTGCCTTGTCTTTGGTGCTTACATTGGTACGATTGCAGGTTTCGTTACATATTTTGTTTTTTAATTGTAATAAAAATATATTTTAATTTGTCACAATGGATGACGACAGTACTGTAAAAAAGTTAATTGCCAGCCGCGGCTATGTGAAAGCCGCGCTGACCAGAATGTTTAATACGTTAAGTGAAGATGCGGTTTACACGCCTGCCATGATACAGGCGCGCCGTGAAAGAGTTAAAGAGCTTTATAAAGAGTACGAGTCTCATAACAAAGACATCATGTTTATATATAACAACGACAAAGAAAATATCGAAGAAGTCGAAGGTAAATACTTTGATATTCTGGCTTTATTAGATGCTAAATTAGAGGTTAAACAATGTGCTCAGTCTCCGTCTCAGCCTATAATTCCATCTACCAGTAGGATAAAGTTACCGATTATAAATATTCCGCCATTTACAGGGAAGTACTCTGACTACTTGCCATTCATTGAATTATATAAATCCCTGATTCACAATGATCACAACCTCGATGATATACAAAGGTTTCACTATCTTAGATCCTTTTTGAAGGGTGAGCCGCTAGATTTGATTAAAAATTTACCTCTTGTTGCTCACAGTTACAAAGATGCCATGGGTATACTAGAAAATAGATATTATAATAGGTACAAAATCATCTCTGATCATTGTAACAGTCTTTTGGATCTAAATGTTTTGGCTAAGTCTACCGCTGGCCATATTCGTGACTTTGTATCAAGTGTAAAGCAGACAATGGTAGCCTTAGGTAATTTGGGCATCAAAATTAAAGAATGGGATCCTATTCTAATGTGTATTTTAACCCGGAAATTAGATTTGTACACCTCAAGAGCTTATCAGTTGGAACGGGACACTAAAGAGGAGCCTACTATGGAGCAGTTTCTTGAGTTCTTGGACAAAAGAGCTCTGGCATTGGAGAATTCTGAGCCCTCTACGATGAAGCCAGGCAGATTAGCGGTTAATGCAACCGCACTTGAGCTGACTCAGGGATGTCATTACTGTAAGTGCACTGATCACAGGATTTTTAATTGTAATAATTTTAAATTACTACCATCTGAAGAAAGATATATCTTTGTGGTAGAGAAAAAATTGTGTGAGACATGTTTAAATAATCACAAAGGTAAATGCAGATATCACTTTAAATGTGCCCAATGTAAAAAAGGGCATAATACATTGATTCACCATCAAAAGACAGATCCTGTAGTTATGCTCTCTGAAAATAAAGAAAATAATAATATTTTGCTTCCCACAGCACGGGTGAAACTTGTGGGCCGAAATGGTAAGGAGGTTCATGTGAAAGCCATCTTAGACTCAGCCTCCCAGGCATCATTGATAACCAGCAAAGCTGTTAAGGTGCTGGGTTTATCACCAATGAGAAATGATACTAACATCATAGGGGTAACCAATGCAAAAAATTGCATTAAATATTGCATTCCATTGGAGATACATTCTTTAAAAACGCAATTTAAAACAGTGGTTAATTTTTATGTTGTAGACAAAATAACATGTCAGCTACCCCAAACAGAAATAGACACTTCAATGCTAATAATTCCCGATAATATTGAATTAGCAGATGCGGAATATAATATCCCATCAGAAATCAATATGCTAATTGCTGCTGATATATTTTTTCAGGCCCTACTTCCGCCGGAGCATCACCGTCAGCCGGTGCAGAGCTGCCCCACGAGTCTGCGGGAGCAGAGCCTGGATCAGCCTGAATCCAGAGAGGTGTCAGCAGGGAGTAAGGGAGTAGTACCACATATCATAAATACACAGTTTGGGCATGTAATTGCCGGTGCCTTACCTGCACAGCAAGTAAGTCAGTTTGTTTCTTTGCTTTGCTTAAAGTGTGATTCAAATATAAATGACACAATGCAATCTTTTTGGGAGACAGAGAAGGTACCAGAGGTTTATAAAGAACAAATTTCTGAACATAATGTGACCGAAGAAATATTTGAGTCCACGTTTAAGTTAAATAATGGTAAATTTAATGTAAATTTGCCATTGAAGTTGCCGCTTGATGAAATTCCTTACACTTTGGGCAACTCCTTCGATTTTGCGTTATACAGATTCCTTAATCTTGAAAAAAGGCTTCACAAAGATAACAATTTACTCGCAGATTATAAAAAATTTATACACGAGTATATTGAACTTGGTCATGCTCATGTTGTGAATTTAAATTCTTATAATTTCGACAAAGACCCACTTTACTTTCTACCTCACCATGCTGTGGTCAATGAAAATAGTAAAACTACACGCACACGTGTTGTATTCGATGGATCAATGAAAACAAACAAAAAAGTATCCCTCAATGATATTTTACTTAACGGTCCGGTGGTTCAAAGAGATCTTTTTGATATAATTTTACTTTATAGATTTGGTGCTTATTCTTTTAACACGGATATTAAGAAAATGTTCAGAAATATTTTAGTAAACCCTGAGCATACGTCACTGCAAAATATACTATGGCGCGATGAGCCTTCTAAACCTATACAATGCATTCGCTTAGATACAGTTACGTATGGCTTAAAAAGTTCTAGCTATTTAGCTACTCGGTGTTTGCTGAAGCTTGCTGAAGAATATGGTAATGAATATCCACTAGCGTCTTTTATTTTAAAGCACTGCACGTACGTCGATGACATTTTGTACACTAATTCTAACCTAGCTACTATGCTTGAGGCTAAACAGCAACTTACAGAATTACTTAAGCTAGGGGGCTTTGAAGCTCATAAATGGTCATCAAATTGTGTTAAAATTCTAGCAGACATACCGGAAAGTCAATGTCAACTAACTGAAATAGAACTGCAAAAGGAAAACTCTAGTATAAAGGCTTTAGGCTTAACAATTAATGCTAATAAAGATTGCTTTGTTATAAAATGTCCAGATAAGATTAATACTAGTCGAGTAACAAAGAGGATCATACTTAGTGAAATTTCGAAGTTTTATGACCCGCTAGGTTTTATAAGCCCAGTTATTGTCAAGGCCAAAGTAATAATGCAAAGACTTTGGTTAGAAAAAGTTGACTGGGATAGTAAGGTACCTGACGATATAAGTAATGATTGGTTACAATTTGCCAATAGCCTTGCTTTGATGCAACCAATTTATTTAAAGAGGTATATTCCGATAACGACTTCCGCTGAAGCAGTACAGTTAGTAGGCTTTGCAGATGCATCAAGTACCACAGGATATGGGTGTTGTATATACTTGCGTTCGGTTGACCGAACAGGTGATGCAGAATTATCATTACTCTGTTCCAAATCCAGGATCAATCCACGCACAAATCCTCTCACTATCCCCAAGCTGGAACTAAATGCATGTGTATTATTAGTAAAATTGATGTCTAAAGTCTCTGAAACTCTCAAGGTAAAAATTAAAGTAGATAATATTTATTTATTTTCTGATTCAAAAATAGTATTATCATGGATACAAACTAATGTCACTAACTTAAAAGCATATGTGTCAAACAGAATTAGGATCATTCAAGAACTATCCAAAGAATGTTCATGGCTGTATGTAAACACTCAGAATAATCCTGCAGATCTAATAAGTAGAGGAGCAGATCCGGGGGTCCTTGCTAGTTCTAGCTTGTGGTGGGAAGGACCGGCCCTCTTACACAGTAGAGATTATAATTTTACAAACAATACAGAGTTGTTGACTGACAATTTGCCCGAGATAGAAATAAGTAATAAGGTAGCTCTTGTAATACAAAAAGGAGTTAATTTCTTTGAATCAGAATTCCTCAATAAGTATTCTAATATAACAAAAATGACACGTGTTTTGGCTTATGTGATGAGATTTTGTCACAACATTAGATCCAGAAACTCAAAAATTAATCATAATTATTTAACAAGTGCGGAATTGAACACAGCATTGTTACTTATCATACAACGTGAGCAAGAAGTTCATTTTGAACATGAAATAAAATTATTAAATGATAAGCAAGAATTAAAAGATCCCCTGAAGCCTCTATCCCCTTTCTTGGACAGCCTCAATATTTTGAGAGTTGGTGGGCGGCTTCAGAACTCGGAACTCTCCTATTCCCAAAAACATCCAATAATTTTGCCCAAGGCGTCACGGATGACTGAGCTCATTATACATCAGGAGCATCATAGATTACTACATGCGGGACCTAAATTATTATTATCACAATTGAGACAAAAGTATTGGTTAATAAATGCAATAAGACAAGTAAAGAAGATTACAAGTAAATGTTTGATTTGTTTTAGAATGAAAGCACAGGCTGCAAAGCAACTAATGGGTTCCTTACCTCGTCAGCGCGTCACTGCCTCTAGGCCATTTCAGAAAGTAGGTTTAGATTATGCTGGGCCCATCCAGGTTAAAAACTCAACTATAAGGCGGGCACAAGTAGGTAAAGGTTATGTATGTATTTTCGTTTGCTTTGTCACCAAGGCTATACACTTAGAGTTGGCCTCAGATCTTTCCACGGGTACCTTTCTTGCTTGTCTTAAAAGATTTATCGCGCGTAGGGGCCTACCTACCGACATATTTTGTGATAATGGAAGCGCCTTTCGAGGAGCAAGGAATCAATTAGTTCAGTTACATAAGTTAAATGAGTCGTTAGAACATCAAAGACAGGTGCAATTTTATGCTAATCAGCAGGGAATAGAGTTCCATTTTATACCCAGTTATTCGCCTGTATTTGCTGGTCTCGCTGAGGCCGCAGTCAAGAGTATGAAATTTCACTTAAAAAGAACTCTTCAAAAAAGTATACTAAGTTTTGAGCAGTTGAATACTGTATTGTGTCAAATTGAAGCAATACTGAATTCTAGACCATTGTTGCCATTAACTTCGTCTGATATCTCAGATTTTAGCTATTTAACACCTGGACACTTCTTGTTAGGCAGTCCGCTTACTGCATATCCCGAACCAGATGTTTTGCACATCCCAGAAAATAGGTTAAAAGTTTGGAAAGTAATTGAGAGCATGAGACAGAGTTTTTGGAAAGTATGGCACAAATATTATTTGAATGTACTTCAGTCCCGACCTAAATGGCGCGACGTATTACCCAATGTGACAGTAGGATCACTGGTTATCCTGCGGGAGCCAAATGTACCCCCACTATGTTGGCCTATGGCCAGAATTGTGAAGGTATTTCCAGGTGGTGATGGTAAAGTTAGAGCGTTCGATGTAATGACACCTAATGGAAAAACCTATAGAAGATCTTTATCTACAATAAGTTTACTACCTATTAATGATTAGCTGGTAAGCATTACATACCTACCTTTAAAAAATAATGTGTAAAATTCATTTATGATTAGAAGATTTTAAATTAAAATGTTGTAAATTTAGAATTATTAACATTACAAGGGTTGTGATTTAATTATAATTTCAAATATAATGTAAAATTGATCTCCTTATTAATAGTTTTAAAATGACTAGTAGATAAAACTAGATTTTTTATTATTTTATTTTAACCACACAAGTGTTGTGATTTAAGTTCTATATAAAATTAAGCATTTATGTTTATTACGCTATATTTACAATTAAAACTAAAATTTTAAAAATTGTGTGTACTGAAATGTTGCTAGAAACATGTCGTTGGTAGGCCGCAGCATGTTGGCAACCCAACAAAGAAATGTCAGTGTCAGTATAAGCTATATAGTTGGACGTACGCGATTACTTGCTAATATTGTAAAAGTGAATAATAATAATTGTGAATTGTTCTTTAACAATAAACCTGTACTGTGATTACTACAACCGCCTACTTATTCAAGCCCATCGACCGCCCATATAATAACATCAGAATACAGTCCACCAGCCAACACCATTTACTAAGAATCAAGTATTTACAATGATGATTTCATCACTATTCACCATGGGACATGGGACGTGTGAACGAAGTGAGCAAACGATATCCCAATTTAACCAACTTCAAAAAAGGAAGAGGTTCTCATTTCAGCAGTTCAGTCCTTAAGGTAAATCGGTAAAAGTTCGAAATAAAGTAGGACCTTAAAAAAATAGCGTGCAAAGTTATTCTATGCAATGTTACAATGTACGACTTCTAAAAAAGGTTTCAACTTGTTGAAGTAATAAAATAAATACGGTCGAATTGAGAACCTGCTTCTTTTGGATGTTGGTTAAAAAAACCCTTAGAAACTTCTTCTTTTTTTTACGAAATGAATGAAATGATGATATTTAAATAATAGCAAGGGCAAATGCAATACATACACATTATAAATACAAATGGATGATAACAGTGATAAAGATGGCGGGTGAATCCTCTGCAACTTTAGATCGGCTACCAGAACCTCAAACCATATTTTTTTAACCGACTTCCTAAAAGGAGGAAGTTCTCAATTCGGTCGGTATGTTTTTTTTTATGTATGTACACCGATTACGCTGCGAGTTAGGATCCGATGTACGTGATTCTTTTTTGTTAGATGCGGAATAGATGACATTTGGTCCCATAAAAAAATAAAATTGTATGGCCAAGCAGTTTTCATTTTATAAACATTTTTATGTTTATTATGATCATTATTTACGTGGATGATGTAGTTGTATACGGCTTTTTAAGGAGTTTTCATTTAGGTTGATTATTAGTTTTGGTTTAATACGGATTGTAAACAAATATCGAAACTTACCCCCAAAGGAGTGGAAGGGGGGGTGATGGGGGGGATTTTTTTTTTTGGCTGTAAATATTTACTTTTTTAGGGTTGTTATGAGGTGATATTAATTGCATATTTTTAACGATTATTGACACTAAAAAGCGTGAAATTTTTTTTTTTTACAAAAAATAAAAACCGACTTCAAAAACCTAGGTGCACTAAAAAGCTAAAAATTTATTTGCAGATACTAAATAGAAACAAACAAAAGAAAAAAAAACAAATTGAAAACCTCATTTCTAAGTCAGTCAAATACTGTCTATAGTTTATTACGCATCAAATGAACGTTAAATACATTGCAAGACTCGCTTCATACATCATTACTCGTAAATTGATCGCCACTGTTTCACAACGCATTTACCTCAATGAAGCTTTATAGACCGGTTAATGGGGCATCGTCGAATTGTCCAAAGCGAATCGGCACTGCTGACACGTTGCATCCAATCACTGGCCGATTGTGAGATGATTGCTCAATGGTTGCCATTGTGATTTCACACATCAACACTTGTGTCGATCAAGGCTAATGCAGCAGTTTCCAGAAGATATTATTAAAAAAACCGACTTCAAAACCACAAATAGGCACTCAAAAAAAAAAAAATTATAAAAAGGGCCCGAATCCCCCTCGCATTGAGGGGAGGCCCGTGCCCAGCAGTGGGACGTTAAAAGGGCTTTAGTAGTAATATTTTATAAGCGGTGGTGTATATTGGACGTGGGTGCCAGTCAAGTTTATTAGGTAGGTAGTAGATAGATATTACCTACAAGTATCTACCTACTTACTACATACATAGGATCTATCTAAAGATATATAACAAAATATAGATGAACATTATACAACAAATACATACAGACGAACATAGAACCTTATCCTTATTGGAAGTCGGTTAAAAAGAAAAAAATGTCATATAAACATAAATATTATAAACATTGAAATAAAACTATTTTACGGATGCTATCGCGTTTATTTACTTTGACCGCAAACAACAACTAAATATGAGGGTACCCAGTTATGAAGTATGACATCAGGACGTCTAACACCTCAGTCCCCCCGTGACCATGGTTGCTGTAAAGCAGCCGAAACGTCGTCGGGAACATAAAAAAAGTGAATAAACGCCATAGAATCCGTAAAATAGTTTTATTTCAATGTTTATAATATTATCACGTATGGGGTAGGTATAGCGTAAAACTTTTTATATTCATATTTACGTTGTTTAATTGACTAAGGTGTTTATTTTAAAATGTATTTAATTTCAAAATAGGCGTTTTATACTGCCACATTTTTTTTATTAAATGCGAAAACCGACGATGAATTATATCAAAGAGGGAGCTTTTTCCATCATTGGCAATTCTGTGTGTGACTTTAACGTTTCCGTACGTCAGGTTGTCTATTTTAAAACTTATAAGACTAGATGACCATGGCATCAATGGGACCAGTTTCGTTCCAATGTTTTTGATGTGAAACATCTAATGGCGCGCTTGGCGAGTGACAGCGACTGTTGATGCCGCGATGCCGTCATCCCAAAACTTCTAGCAGCTTTGTGGCTCCTCGGTTCTTCCCGCCACTTAGACTCCGCCCACCGGCTGACTCCGCTCACTCGCCGCTACGACGTTTATGTTTCACATCTGCCAGGCGTCCCGCGACGGATTAGTTTTTTTGTACTTCTTTCAGACACTTTGGTATCCATATTTTCTACAATCATTGGTAAAAACAGTAAAGCTTCGAAACGTAACATTTGTATTTTATTTCCATTGCGTTCTCAATGTCTCAAATAAAACATTTTGATATTGTAGTCTAGGTACCTACTGTTTTCCTAAGACACAGTAACTGGTAAATAGTACTCTTTTAGATTAGCTCTTGTTTCAAACAATTAAATTACTGAACAGTGTAAAATACATCATTAATACGCCCTATCCTTATACTACTGTGTGACAATAGTCTGTGATTGCGCGACGCGCTCTTAGCTGCGGTTTCCCTCCCGGCTGCCGCTAGCCGCAGCAGCAACGTCGATCCTCGGTATCGGAATATTTAACACGGGTACATACGAGCAATCCAATCGGTTCTCATTAAAGGGTTTAATTAAAATTTGCAACATTGGAATTTGGAGAATTATCAGCAGATATTTAGTGGTTTCTCTGCTAAAAACATTGAAAATGGTTATACCGCGTTATGCTAGGATGAAAGAAAAGAAAAGATTAAGAAAAGCTGGCTTGTAAAGAGTTATTTCAATACTATAAAATTGATAGTATAAAATTCATAAGGAAGGGTGAAAATTAAGTATAATTTCATGCTACAGATAAGACTAAGTAAATAAAGATTTGAACTTCAATTTATCGGAATAAATTTCTTGCATTATTCTACAAAAGACAAGCACTTTGATTAGTCTCAGAAGGTAAATGTGACTACCAAGACTCAAAGGCTATTTTTACCGAGGTTGCGGGACACGTAATTCAATTTACTACGTCTACCCTCACCAGGGGCGCCACTCGGCGATAATGCAATTTGATTGAGCTGCTTATTGGCCCTTTACCTTTTCATTACGCCGACTAAATTTCAATCGCATAGAAAAAATCTTTTCATACCGAAAGGGTTGATTTAAAGTTCGATAATCGTATTTCGTTGTTGAATATGAAAATGTTTCGACAATAGGGCTGGCAACAATGGAAACTTTTCACTTCGCCTCTTGACACCCGGGAAAGCCGGGAGACGAATTGTGAAATACAACATAGAAGTATTACTTTACTAAAGACTCTACTTCAGGTGCGACGCGGACGACGCCCCGTGGTGACGCCGCTACCCTTTCATTCTCAAGGCGATTAAAAAACTTCCATCCCGCTACAAAAGGCCTTTAATGTTCTCTTTATAATGTCTCCCCTCTTATAGAAAATTTCACCTCGATTTGTATTCACAATATTTATTCTTTATGCAGTGTTTATTGTCAATCAAAATATTGTAACCGGAAAACAGAACAGGGGAACACGTGTGAAGAAAATATTGAATTTATATAAACTTCCACCCTCTTTGACGTTCTCGAGAAGAAGTTGGAAATGTAGTTTTTGGTAGCGAAATTGTCACTTATTGATCTGGTGATGTGGCGTCCAACATTGAAAGTGTGTTGAAACAGAAGAAGGATTATAAACATGTATGGTTTTACAGTTAACCCTTTTTTATATAATTGTACATATAATTATATTGAATAAAGCTACACAAAGTAGAAGCAGCGTTTATATTTATACGCGGCCTTTGTAAGTTTGTCCGCTAAACATGTGTCAAAGTTTCCAATTAAATAGATTAATGCAACAATATGTATATCTCAAATCGATCTCTATCTGCCCCTCTATCTACTAGAGAAGCTCTATTCTCTCTTATTAGTAAGAGTGTTAATAACATTTGAATATACCGTTTTATTTAACTTAAAAATGTAAATCCTGATTGGAAAAAAGCAACCATGGAGTTTCTTGCCCATTCTTCTCCGTAGGAAATGCATTCCGAATGGGTGGTAGAGATACGTTTAATATTATTTATTTTTTACTGACGATTCATACTTATGTAGGCACTTGCCTGTATTGGTTTACATGAATAAAAAAAATCTGATTATGATTTTGATTATTAAAAGTTTATCATGAAATCATCAGAAAAGACCTAGCAAATTACAATTAATACAAATCAAAAGCTTGACCAACATTTCAATTTTAAAAGCCCCACTACCAAATAGTTTTTTCAAAATACCGGAAAAGTTGGATCCACGCATTTATTTCTGCCAAACTGGTATAAAGACAAAATATAACGCTGAAAATAAAATCTTCCTTCACGGAAATAAAGGGTAAACAGACGTGAAACTGCTGTAGGTACAGTGAGCGCGAGTGCCTCTGCATATAAACTACAGTCTCCGGGTTTACTACGTTTTTACGGATTTATCGTCCTTGAGAGAGCTCAGTCTGTGGGGCTCTATTTAAGCTGCATTTTGATATAAATTGACGTGATTATTTTTATGTGTTATTTGTAGTATTATAATGAAACGCCCGAGTGTCAGACAGCAACTGATTTATTCAATACCTCCGGTTAACATTACTTAAATGACATTATATAATTAACTACCCTCAACATCTTCCCCTTTAATGAAACAAGTAATGGGAACAGGAATACTAAAATATAACTTAAATAATAAATGGTACCTTCTTCACCCATAAAAAAAATAAAACTTGAAGCAAAACAAAAATTAACAAATATCTTATAAATATATATATATATATATCAAATATATAACCGTATAAACAAAAAACATATGTGAAACGAGATAAAAAAAAAAAAACAATAATAGATTAATAGCAATTACAAACAAAACAATAACAATTATGTTAAGTATTTACGTAACAATTACTACTGTCTCCGTGATTGTACGAGACGTTGCACAGCAATAGCTTTGGCATTGCGGATAAATGGAAGAGCCGACGGGGGTGTCGGTGCCGAGGCTGATTGATTCGATGTACTATTTTCTTGCATATATTTATCATCCTCTTTACACTCCACATCCTCGTCGGCATCTTTGAATTCATCATCTTCGGGAGGATCACACTCCTTTTGACATTTTATTAAGTGACGTCTATTGCGTCTGTAACGGGCGCCTCTGCTATTCTGTACAATAAATGATCGAGGCGTGTAAGATCGACCTACTATGGTAGCTCTGTTTTTAGTCTTCCCCTCGATACATATAACTGAGTCACCCACATCTAATTGTGGCAAAATTTTACAATGCTGGTCATAATAACTTTTTACATTATTTTGTTTGCTTAACATTGTTTGGTACTCCGATGGGTCGATAGGTTTAGGCTTTAATAATTCAGAATGAACAGGTAATTGACAACGTAACCTGCGGCCCATCAGCAACTGTGCAGGAGAGCTCAAACCATCTCTCGGAGTATTTCTAAAGCTCAGTAGCGCTAGTTGGAAATCCCCATTATTGATTATAGATTTTTTTAAAAGCTTTTTTATCGTTTGAACTGCTCGTTCACTTTTACCGTTCCCTTGCGGGTAATTCGGTGATGAGGTTATGTGCTTAAATCCCCATTGGCAAGAAAACATTTTAAATTCTTTACTCGTATATTGTGTGCCATTGTCGGTTATTATTGTCTCTGGAATCCCATGACGTGAAAAAACCTCTTTCATGTTGTCTATCATCCCGATTGATGTTAAATTATTTAATTTACACACCTCAATATAGTTCGAGTAATAATCTACAATAATAAGAAAATATTTCTTTTTATACTCGAATATGTCAGAACCGAGTTTGTTCCACGGTAGGTCCGGGATTTCAATGGGTAGCATGGGTTCTCGCGATGGTGCGTTTGAGCACTCCTGGCATGTTTTACAGCGCTTTACATACATTTCTATTTCACGTGACATACCCGGCCAAAATAATACCTGTCTCGCGCGTCGCTTGCACCTATCTATGCCTAAGTGACCTTCGTGTATCACTTTCAACATTTCCTGTCTTAAGATTTTTGGTATGATGACCAAACTGTCTTTAAATATCACCCCATCCACTGCGAATAATTCGTCTTTTATAGACCAGTAATTTTTTACTTCATTTGCAACACTAAACTTATCGCTTGGCCACCCAGATTGTATGTAATCTAATAAGTGACGTAACTCGGAATCGCGCTTCGTTTCTTTTTTTACACTGGACAATTTGTCATGAGACATAGGTATATTATTTATAACCATTTGCACCTGGCAAATAACATTGGTGCTGACTTCTTCACTATACAGTTCTGGAAGCGGTGCGCGAGACAACATGTCCGCAATATACATATATTTGCCGGGTACATAGGTAACTATTAAGTCGTAACATTGAATTCTAAGTAGCATTCTTTGCAGCCGTGCTGGGACGGAGTTAAGTGGCTTTTTGACAATGCTTTCTAAAGGTTTGTGATCTGATTCCACCACTATGCCCTTTTGGCCGTAAACGTATTGGTGAAAACGCTCACAGGCAAATACAATGGCTAGCATTTCTTTTTCTATTTGTGCATATCTCTTTTGTGTGTCGGTGAGCGTTCGCGAAGAAAACTCGACGGGGCGTCCTCCTTGCATGAGAACAGCGCCAAGCGCATCTCGCGACGCGTCGACAGAGAGCACCACTGGCCGCGAAGGGTCGTACAGCGCCAACACGCTCGCTTCACACACACACTTCTTTAATCTCTCAAAAGCAGTACGCTCGCTTTCCTCCCAGCGCCAATCACTTTCTTTTTTTAATAAATTAGTTAAGGGCATCGCAATTTCTGAACAGCTGGGAATGAACTTCGATAGATAATTCACTGCGCCTAAGAATCTTTCTAAATCTTTTCTATCCTTCGGCGTAATCATTTCCTTAATAGCTTTAATTTTGTCGAGATCTGGCCTCATTCCTCGGCCATCAAATATGTGACCCAAGTATTTTACCTCTTGGACGCCTATTTTACATTTGTCTTTGTTAAATTTCAAATTAATCTCTCTGGCTCTCTCTAACAGCGCTTTTAGTCTCTTGTCATGAATATGTCGTGTATCTCCCCAGACTATGACGTCATCTACGTAATTGTCCACTCCTTCCAGGTCCTCCAGGTGTTGTCGCAATTTCGCGTGATAAACCTCAGAAGCGCAATTTATACCAAATGGTAACCGGAGAAATTGATAACGACCAAACGGTGTACTAAATGTGCACAAATCCGCACTCTCGCTATCCAGCTCGACCGCCCAGAAGCCTGCATTTGCGTCAAGAACCGAGAAGAATCTGGCTCCGTGCAACTTAGATGCCAACTCAGAGACTGTCGGCAGTTCAAAATGAGCGCGCTGTACAGCATGATTGAGCTCCCGCGGGTCTAAGCATATTCGGATACCATTATTCTTTTTTGCGACCAACACTAGAGGATGGACCCATTGTGTTGGATGACTAACCTTTCGAATAACTTCTAAGCTTTCCATTTTTTTGAGTTCATGGGCCAAAGTATCACGTAATCCGTGAGGTACTTTTCTGGAAGCACATATAACAGGTGGAACAGATGGATCTACTACTATGTGATATTTACCTGGCAAACGACCTAATCCTTTAAATAAATCCTTATAATTTGTTAATTCAATCGAATGAATTCTTTTAACTAAGCCTAACGCCTCACACGATCTCTGTCCCAGCACGCTACTGCATTCCATATCAGCTATGGCAAATTTCAGCTGATATGTGATTTTTTTGTATGACCACGGCATGACACAAATACCTACCATAGGTATACGATCATGTGTGTATGACACTAATGGTATGGATTTTTTAATAATCATATCATCACTAAAACCTAATTCCAAGAATCTTTTATGTGAAATTATATTGTAATCGGCTCCCGTGTCCAATTTAAATTTTTCCGTACCGTTATCACATGATAATTCTTGAAACCAGTTTTCTGATTTGCTCTTTCTGTCATCGATCGTCGAAATATAAAACGTATCATCGTCAGAATCACTGAAATCGTAATTATTACGCTCCACCTCGTACACACGCTTTATATCGCCTCGACCGCTCTTATTGTAAAACGAATCAGTCAACTTACACATTCGGGCGAAGTGTCCACGATTACCGCATACAAAACAAGCCGCACGCAGCGCTGGGCAACCCTGGCCTCTACTGCACCGCGCGGAGCCACAACACTCACACCACACACACGTTGCCGTGGGGGGGGGACCGCGGTCGGCAGCGCGCGCGCCGCCGACACCGCTGCCGCGCCCCGCGCCACCTGCGCCGCCACGCGCAGCCGCCGCCGAGCCAGCTCGTTGCCAGCCGCTCGCGCCGCCGCCGCCATCACCGTTGCGGCGACGCCACCCGGCACCGCGACCTCGCCCGCGCCCGCTCACTGCGTCCACGTGAATGATACCTTCGCCTTGATTACACATTTGTCGGCCACTTTCTTGTGACATCTCCTCCGCCTGGCAAATCTTAATTGCTTTATCTAAATTTAACTCCTCACATCGTAGTAAACGGTCCCTGACCGTCGCCTGACGGACGGTGCATACGATGCGATCACGTATCAAATCATCACACAAAGTCGAAAATTCACATGTTTTGCTAAGTAGTCGTAGGGCTGTGACGTACTGTTGAATAGATTCGCCCTCCTCCTGGTTACGCGTAAAAAACTTATATCTTGACATCGTGATATTCGGTTTTGTTCCGAAGTATGCATCGAACTTTTTTAACAATGCATCTACGTCATCGCGCTCACTGTCCGGATGAAATGTGAATGTTTGATAAATATCGAACCCTTCCTGTCCGACTAAATTCACAAGTAGGCTAGCTTGGACACTCGAGGTCTCAGACTTTACCCCCGAAGCCTTTATAAATAACTCGAATTGCTGCCTCCATTTCTTCCAAGCCTCGGCCCGCCCCACGGGGCCGCCAGCACCGTCTATGTTCAATTCTGCGGGTGGTCTAGCGTGTTCCATTTTGTCACTTGGTAAGTTTATAACTAAATAAACTTCTAGTTTCGACTAAAACGTATTTATTTTCCGTTGGAATATATCAAATACTGACCTAGTTTTGTAACTTCCATCCTATCCTATCTAGCCTTCAGACTGTTTCATTTGTCAGTGTCTGATGAAACAAGTCTCATTTATATATTTATTAAATATCAGATAAGTGTCTATATGATAAGGTCCATAATGCGCCTTTCTCCAAAAGGCAGGTTTTAAAGCATGTCTCAGACTTGTCACTGACCTTCTGCATTTTTTTTAGATTTTATCAGACTATTTTTTAATGTAAACTAAAATAAAAATAAAATTATATTCACCCTCATAAAACATACAGTTTTGACAACTTCCAAGACATTTTTATAAATGTAAGTACCTATTTTCATTTCATTTGATACGTACGATCCTATTTAATACCAAAACTCTTTGGATGCGAAAAAACGGTGCATTTTGGTGGTTTTCCTTAAAATAAATGGAAAATTGTGGAAGCTGGAGGTAGGCAAGGCGACAGCCGACACAGTGGGGGCCTCTATAATTGTGTGCATAAATCACACGCCATCGAAATGAGATGTGATCCTTCATAACTTTACCATGAAATAGTTGCTAGCGACTCGAGTGAAAAACGACGGGGAACATAGAATATCTCAACCATACTTGTCTGATAAAGTGTTTCAGATTTGAAGTATTGCATTCACTGATAACTTGTTTTTTATGGGCGTTGTAAATTGGTTCGGTTTTCGCGAAAACGAAAGATCGGAGATATAATTTTAAATATTGGGGTGATAATGTTTTTGTTCATAGTGCCTTCCATCTAACCTTATGTCTGGAACTAGATAGCTTCGGTTTTATAGATAGATAGAAAATGCGAATTACAGAAGTCAATGAAAATAAAATTTATGTTCCAAAAACAAGTGCAATATAGTAATTTTGTACAGTAGTATCTATTGAACGTTTAGTACCTATGTAACTTAAGATCCGTTATTTAAAAGTTTATTATTCCTAAAAAAATACCTACAAGTACACAAAACTTCATGTTGTGTGATGAGAAATAAGTAGTTACCAACTCCATTTCAATCATTTTAACCCTGCGATACCCAACTTCACAAATTTTGAAGGAAAATGTACTGTAGCTTAAATGTAATGGTAGTAGATCATGCTGTAAATGGGTCTTTATTGATGTCATAGCTAATAGTTAATCTTTGTTATCTTTATTGATAAATTGCTCGGCCGCAGCTCAGTAAGGAACGGAAAGGAAACAAAAGATAAAGTCTGCGTTTAAACTAAGCACTTAAACCACTCTGGAGAGACGCCGCTCTCAATTAACTAATAAAATGTTTTCTTTCTCGTGATGTTCACTTACTTACATACAGGATGTTTCAGAAGTCCGAAATAATACTTTGACGATTGCATTATTATCGGGTATACAACTGAATGGATTTAATTTTAAATCGAAATTTGACCATGTTTTTCCAACTGTTTTTTCATCGTCAATTTCTATAACTCGTAATATCCGAGTCCTATGTAAAATTTGCATGTTCTGTTTTGTGAATATTGGTAGTCGCCCCTTATAAGTGTAGTTTAACTGCTGAATAGGGATTATGGATGTACCCAAAGGCGAGAACACGAGTCCTGTGTCAAATATTCAAAGGTCTATAACTTAGAAACTGAGATAGTTAGATATAAACTGTCTTCACTAAGCATCCACATATGACCCACCGTATATGTACTCAAAGTACATAGCTAATTAAATAAATATCGTCAGACAACACATACTCATTGTATGATCCCAAACTAAGCAAAGCTTGTACCTACTATGGGCACTATACAATGGACTGGGGGGATCCCAGGTACACCCAAACCAGCTAATTTCAGAAATACCATTTTCGCTAACGGGAATCGAACCCACAACCAGCCAATGCAGACAGCCAAACGGCCTACGTTTAAACCACTGGACCAAGCCCTCCCTCGTGTTTCTAAGTTTAAATAGTTTATTCATTGTATATCGACTAATACTTAAACGATCGATGTTATTCAGTTGCTTTAGACGTAATAAATGATCGACTAGGTAGCAATGTAGGTGTGATCTTGAGATCATGTGGGTAGCCCAAGAGTACGGAACAGGCGTTTGATAGTACGTAAATTGCATTTTAGTATCCCAAAATGGGGCCATATGTGCTGATAATGGTACAATATGTGCTCTAAGATCATAAATATAATATAACAGCTCAGCACAAGTGCTGTGGTCGGATTTATGTCTCAATATCGCGGGACCCTCGCCACCTGCGCGGCTACTTTTATCGCCCAAATATTGATTCATAGTTAATAGTTTAAGATCACGCTATGCAATTACGTGGCAGTTTTCTAAGGATATATTGGCAATACAGGATACAATGCATGGATAAATTATTTAAATAATTAATAATTTATTATTTTTTGTAGCAGTGGTAGCCGAGTGGTCGAACGCACGCTTTGCAATCAAAGTGCGCAGGTTCTATCCCCGGCTCGCACCTCTGGGTTCCATGTGCGAATCTCATTTTCATCTGAGATTATCACTTGCTAAGAAACGGTGACGGAAAACATCGTGAGGAAACCTGTGTGCCCGGTATAATGGCAATAGGCTCGCCCCCTATTACATTGGGACCAAAATACATCGGCGAAGTGTGGGCGCACTGCAGTGCACCTCTGCCTACCCCTTCGGGGAATACAGGCGTGATGATGATGATGATGTATTTATTTAAACGCCTATATGGCATATTGGGTTCTTTACTTCTGTATTTTTTTTTGCTATACAAACAGGATTAGTAGAAGATTACTGTCTCTAAATAAATGAGATTATTATTATATTGGCAAACTGTAATAAAATATTATTTGACATATAAAATAATATTTGATAGAGAGATTTTGATACATTACGGTTGTAAGAAGAACGGTGAAACGTTTAGTTTAGTTTGGTGCTAAATAAACGCCATAATAAGAATTACTTTAAGTAATATTAGCATAATTTAGAATAGGAGCTTATGTCACCATTATTAAGTTCAATATAAAATAAACGACGGATACCATAAAACATCTATATTCTAACTTACCTACTTGTCGAAGGGTTCCAAATTTTCAGTTGCCAACTAAACCCCGCCTGTTTTTGCCAAATTGAGGTCGCAATTTATAATTTAAACAAAAGCTTGGACACCGGGATATTGATATACAACACAATAGACCGCTGTTAGCGACCACTTGATATTCAATGCGGTGACCATAACGCTGGCCGTTCCGTGGACTGGCAAATGCCATTTACTTAATTCGCTACGGCTGTTGAGACTTGCCAACAAAGGACGCTTGCCAGTTTGTTTTGCTTTATACGTGACAAGCTTTTTTATGTCTTAAGCTATGGTGACTTATACTACCAATACAAGGTCGTATTGACCATGCAAAGCTGCATTGCTTTACTCCGTTATACTGAGGCAAACGTTCACACTGCTACGCCCGTGCACTGTCACCTGTCATTGTCTTTGCTTGCCCAACAACGCCAAATTGGTCGTATTTTTTTGTTTTGTTTCGACATATTTCGAATTAGAGATAATGTCGGTCATGTGAGAATTGCCCCCCAGCTCGCTGCCAGAGTTTCTTTTGTCTTAACTCTAAACCATTGCTCGGGTGAACCGTCGAGCGATTACGCAATTTGTTGCAAACCTATTTCGTTCGTCTTCCGATAAAACAGTTATCCTTTTTTTTTTGTTTTTTTGTAAGATATGTTTACATTGAAATATCCGCTCGTTGTATTATTCTAGTGTGTCCCCGGTATTATGTCAACACGGTTGCTATATTCTGTTCTTACAATGGTACTACTTTGTGTTCCAACCGCATAAAGTTGACAGATTTCAAAACACACCAAGTTTATACAAATTCATTCCAACTTCTCCAGTTAGTTTGGAACGAGACAAAACGTTCACGTCGCAACGAAAACCGCGGAACAACGACGAATATGTCGTGTCAATGTTCCATTGCTACTTGAATTAATTAAAACAACAAAGTTTCAACCTACATTTAGCAACTGTCACAATGTCCTACGTAATTAGGTTACAGTGTTCCGACAACTTTGTTTATCTATTTATCAATCTACATTTGCAGCTGCCGTTAGTCAGTGACGTAATAATATAATTCGTTCCTTATACTATTTATCTTTACGTCATAAAGAAAAATATATTTACTTTATCTTGGGAACATAAAAAAACTAAAAACTGGCCAAGTACGAGTCGGACTCGCCCACGAAGGGTCCCGTACCATTATCAATAAAAACGGCAAAAAAATCACGTGTGTTGTATGGGAGCCCCCTTAAATAATTATTTTATTCTGTTTTTTATTTGTTGTTATAGCGGCAACAGAAATACATAATCTGTGAAAATTTCAACTCTGTAACTATCAAGGTTCATGAGATACAGCCTGGTGACAGACGGACAGACGGACGGACAGCGAAGTCTCAGTAATAGGGTTCCCGTTTTACCCTTTGGGTACGGAACCCTAAAAAATATGACTACTCAGATTTTTGTTCTGTCCGCTATACCATCTCATTAAATTTACTTTGCGTTTGGTTACCATTAATATTATTGTGTTGTGTGTGCATGTATGTATTTAGTTGCATAATGTCTAAAGTGTAGTTGTCTTAAACTTCTCTGTAATAAACCACTGATCATACTATATCACACACTTTTCGATCAAAACGCCATGGGCTAAAAACACGGAAAAACCAAAAGATGCAATTTGTAACAAATTAAATAGTTTGTTAGTCGATAGGATATTGCGACAACAAAATAAGATTCCAGATAAGTAAATCTAATTTTATCAAATGAAGCAAATAAGATGGCAGAAAAAACGTATAAAGTTTGAATTGTAAATATACCTTTTTGGCAACAGATACTAAGATTAATGTGTGGACAGCCCACTGACTGTTCTTCACGCGTCGTTGAGCCAAACTTTCCGCCGACGTTAAGATTTACAACAGGACCGGTCCTAAATAACTTAAATAGTTGGAGAACCTACTCCCTCACAGTTCCGATAGTAGTGTGACAATTTATGGTCACCAAACTATTTGTTTAGTGTAGTTGAGAAGTAAGGGTTGTTAGTCGCCATATAATGCTTTTAGAAACATAGTTATCTACTGTATAATTTGAGTTAGTTACATACAATATTGTTTCCAGTGTAATAGGAGATTTATTTGAAAAACTTAACTCGTTTAAAGTTTCAAGACATATTGTATAAGTTTTCTTATTAGTTTTAAAAATATTGCTGTGTCTATAAAAAGCAATTTACGTAGACATAAATGTTTTTAGGTATATACCTATATAGGTATAATTTTTCTTGGTTTATCGGGTTGGTATATCCCAAACCGATAAACCAAGAAACATTATATTGTATAATTCTGAAATAATTCAGCTGAAAATTCAGTTTCTACTTCATCTTAGTTCCAATCGCCTTCCGCTAAAACAGCTGTCAATATATGTCGAAATATCGCAATGCTTACCGATTTCGATCGCAAAATTACAGTAATACAAATTACATAATCTCCCAGCTGATATTCAATCGTGAACTTCAGCACCGCTGCCTCGCCCAGGTTAAATTGGCGTCAACGTCATAATTTCCCCCACAATACGTGCGATAATTGAAATACCCTTAAGCGGTGCGAATAAATTTGCATAAGTTTATCGCTTCATTCATATTGTATGGTAACTACTATAATTGGTTCCGTATTCAATGCGGGCTCTGAATTCAAATGATTGTTACAGTAATGATTTTTTAAGTACGCTTATATATCTATCGGATCTACGGTGATATCATTGCCGTCATCAGACATCATGTGGGCCGACATCATGTAATACACTTTTGCACAAACGAAACGAATAACAGTTCCTAGTGTGGAGGTCGAATCTCGACGACGGCCAAATGGTAAGTAAATCCTGGTCCGGCACTCTTCACCCTACTAGGCTCTGTTGTAGCACGAAGTTAACCGAGTATTGACGTCACCGCGATAGTGCTGCCGTCTCTCGTAACTCGTGCTGCGCTTCGTTTGGCGTCTTAATTATTGACTGTCTCCGACATATCATTAGGACTACATAATTGTGCCTTAGCGTACCAGCTATCGAAGTAATAAGTCAGTAGTGGGGTTAGCATGCATGTCAAGACTAGAGGTCTGCCACGGATTCGCTCTCTGTCTTATTACATACGATAGAAAGAGACACAATCAATATATTCCGTGACAGAAGTCTATAGGTAATATTTGCTTAAACATAATTAAAAAATTGACTTATTATCTTTTACTGGAGAGATTGTACACGTTACAAAAAGAAATAAGTTATAAATATCGCGAGTTAACACACGTTCATTTTGTGGACCCAGACCAAGCAATACTTGTAATAGTATGGGTATGTATAGAATGAACTGTGGGTATTTGGGACATTTATTAACCGACTTCCAAAAGGAGGAGGTTCTCAATTCGATGAGTTTTTTTTGTTGTTGACGGGAATTGAACACGTAACCATCCGATGCAGTGGACTCACTCCCGACGACACGCCCGACCTATGCTAAAACCACTACACCACGCTGCCCCGTTAGTTCATTATAGATAAGGTTGGCTGGGCATGTTCTTGAGAACTTCACAGAATAGAAGTTTTCAGATTTCCGTACGAACTTATTTTTCGGTTAGTGGTAATTGTGCAAATCATACGTTAATTCCTAAAGTGTATCGAGTGTACCAAGTGGACCGAGTGTACCGAGCACCAAAAATCTGTTGAGTAGCAAAAGTGAAATAAAATTGAGTGAAGTTGCTATCTCACTTATCAGCGCTGGTATACCGAATTAGAGATCACGAACCATGAAACAATAATGTGCAAGAACTTATTATCGATGGCTATCATTTAATACTTAGTTACTTTACAAGCTGAACATCAAATAACCTTTTATCTTCATCTAAACAATGCATCGGATTATCCGTAGCTTTTACAAGTAGGTTTTCAATTACATATACAGTGCGAGAGAGGGGCGGTCCTGTGACTTGCAATTCCAAATGAATACTGTGGATTAGATTTCGTTGGCGTCGTCAGCATTTGAGATGGTCTATGTAGGTTATAATTGCGTCTTTGTTATGGCTGCGACATTTTTGTGGAGCCAATCGCTTTTAGGATGTCGTTAGTAATCTTAGTTTTCACCTAAGAAGATTAATTTTAAGTAATCCATTCCGTGTCTTCAGATCCTTCATAGCTTTTAGTATTGGACATTTTTATTTTCCCTGAATATTTGATGCAGTTATTTATTTTAAAAATCCAAAGGACCACAATATATTCTCTCCTATATATGTATGCCACTATAGCATCTAAGAAAAATAATTTGACAATTTGTGAGAGCCTCCGCTGGCCTAAACAAAATAAATGGTCTGAGTTATAACTAGGAAAATTTTGCTGAGAGATTTTTCCAAACATTCTTGTCATCATAACGAATTGTCGTCGTGGTGGTATTACCTTTATTGTATGTTACGTCATTCTACTTTACCTACTAGGGAAAATAATCAAGATATTATTTTGGTATAAGTTCGTTTGCGACCTGTTTTCTCTATTGCACGTCTTCGGTAAACAACACAGAAAAGTTAGGTAACGACCTAACGACGACAAGTTGTAATGAAATGTTTGGTTCGCAGGTAAACAATTTTGCGCGTACATAACTAAGCTGGATATACAAAGACCTTGCTCTAAGACAGTATGCTCGTAATATATGATTAAATAACTAAATCATCTTCATCGGGGGATGTAAAAAAAAACACTAAACAATTTCTCTAAAACGTAATAATTTCTCAATTTCTTTGCATAACCACGATTTATGATTTTCACGCATTTACGCAATTTATTTCTTGAGCGGATTCATATTCGGTCTCATTATTCTGAATATGCTGAAAATTCTGGGAATAAATTTTATCAAGAGAAATTGCTCACACTTGCCATTTCAGTCTGCTGTTCGCTTCTGGTCTGCTGCTCACTAAGAATTATTAGTTAAGGTACCAGTCCAGATTTAATTAAAGGAATAATAGAAAATTTTTGAAAAAAACAAGTACAATTCAGTATAAGATAGGTCACAAAGTTACAAGTAAAAGTTATCTAAGCGTACAAGCACGAGTTCCAGTAGGTATTATCAAAACCCTGGCATTTAAATCAAACGGAAGGAGGATGGACACTAACATTACGTTACCACGATTTAACTTCTAGCTTTCCCTTTAAGACTGCAACTCAGTTGCTAATAGGTAGGTACCTTAGATGACCTATTGGACCTAAGCTTGTAAATGTTTACCCATATAATAGATTTAAAGTTAGTTCTTAGGACTTAGACCGAGTATACGTAGTTTATTTCCTAATGTCCTTTATTGGCCACAGTCATGATCGTTAAGAACCTACCTTAGCTACGGGAATGCTGTTAGTGGTCTACCCTTAGGTGATTTCGGGCTTCGTGTTGAAAACATTATGGTTGAGTTTCAAGAACATTGTTGGAACTATTTTGAATACTGTTTCAGGTCTTAAATTTATTAAAGTTAGGAACATAATTCGTAAATATGTGAAAGCTATTTTGAAAAGTTATCTATGGATTTTCTTTCCCATTCTTCTCTATAGGAACTGCATTCCAAATGGGTGGCAGTCTTCTGATTCTTAATATTGGCAATTTATTTTGCAGAAAACCTTATTGTTTTAAAAAGCCCATAGCATAGATCAACTGCTACAAAGGTAGGTCTGTAATACTTATGAATATACTATACTGTTACTATTTTTATCACGCACAAATGGAACCGCATTAAAATCATTTAGTCAGTGTAGAATCCATAATATAACAAACTACTGCTACACACATACACACTACTTCATTTTGATACAACATCGCAAATTGAAAAAAAAAAATGAATTCCTCAATAATAATTAATCGTCCACCTACGTACTAAAAACATTGGTTATTCCCACCCGCCCGTTGGGTCCTGCTGCCCAGTCCATTTAGTATACAATGTAACATGAACGGACTAGTCTCTATGCCTTATTCATAGAGTCGCTCAGGGTTGCTACTAACTTATGTTGTAGCTGACTTATGTACGGTCGTTTAATATTCAAAAGTTTGTACATAAATTAACTTAGTAGATAGCTGTTAGACTAGTTGAAAAGCTACAGTTTGGAAAGTGATAAATGATTTTTGGTCTGTAATAAATTTTCCTGAATTATTGTGCCTATTATTTGAAAATAATATTGAAAAAAATCAAAACCCTCTGCTTTAGTTGGTTAAAAATAGGAAGATGTATAATTTTGTCTCAGCGTATGATATCATTGTCTGTTTACGAAATGAAATAATACAATATTATGAAATTATTTTATTAAAGATGAGGAACGTCAGTAGTTACCTAGTACAAACAATATTATAATAACCGTTAGTCGACACCTACCGCCTAATATCACGACACATCGGTCAATTTGAAATCTATATTCCTATATAAAAAAAAAAAAAACAAATATATATATATTACTATAGACTAGGCATCCTTACATACATAAGCAGAAACGAAAGCCACGTCCATCAACTGTCTACGCTGATTGTAGAGGAAATTAATCACGCTAGGGGCTTGAGCGCAGCAAACCTTCGCGAAAGAACCTTACCTTTTTACAACAGTTTATTTTCAATCCATTATAAACTTAGTTATATTTGTTGTTGATAGCAAACCTTTTCATTTATCCATAAAACCAGTTCCATCAAATAATCGCTACCATTATTAAGTGTTGTAAGCAATGCTTGTGTTTCATAATTATTGCACAATAACTATATAGTTCTCTCACATATAATAATCCGGTTTTTATAGGAACATGAAGGTGGACCACCAAACTGATTAATTTTACCACCAGAACCAGAATCAGAATCAGATTTATTCATGTAAACCAATACAGGCACTTATGAATCGTCAGTAAAAAATAAATAATATTAATAGTTTTATTAATAAAAGTACTATTACTAGTATCTATTAATAGATCATGCCAATATCAACTAGATAAATACCGCCAGACACAACATACCTACTCATCGTATGATCACATACTAATCGTCGCTTGTACAACTAGACTAGGGAAAATTCCGTTAGGGCCGTTTCATACATTTGCCGTTGATGGAAATCAAACCCGCAACCAACCGGTACTACTGGCTTACGCTCAAACTACTAGACAAATCAGTCGTTATACTGTTTAAGTATTCCGCACACTGGGGCGTCAAACCGCGAGTCAAAATGTTTGCCAATACCTAAACGAACTCTGGGGTAATATACATAAAGATTGAATTTCGGTGGTAAAAGCTACGCTCATGATCATACAAAAAAATATACGCCTTGATTTGAGAACCTCCTCCTTATGTTTTCGTCGGTTCAAAATTCGCTCGCGCTGTCAATTTCATTTCGTGAAGGAATTTTTTTTTTCTATGAGTCAATACAGTAAATTTTTGTATTGCTTTTTTTTGACGCGCGACTCTTGACGCCCCAGTGTGTGGGAGGCTTTAAAAATAATTTAAATCAGTTTATAACTTACCACTAGAACAATTTCAGTCAACCTCTATTTTTTCTCAATTATGATTTACAATTGTATGTCGATTGTAGAAAATATATTCGTGTAACCATCAATTCACCGCTCCGAAGTTAGTCCGTAGTTTGTATCGTGCGAAGTTAGTTATACGGTATTGTTTACCGTGAAAACTTATGTTATTTGTTTTGTTACCGATAACGCTCCGATATTAGTTGCGAACGTTCGTGTAACTAATAATTAATAGGGTACATGTTATTTATCGTGTTACTTAGAGTTTGATATTATTTTTCAACTTTTCTTTTATCGCAAGCTTTAACGATAGAAAATAAAATTTAGTTTCCGCCAATGGAATTATGTAAACAGTAATTATAGCAAAATGATATAATTATTACCACTTGCTCAACGGTGAAAACAAAAATCGTGAGGAAACCAGCACGTCTATAGGACGGCGCGTGAAGTTCACCAAACCGCACGGACACCAGGCTGATGAACTGTAGCCCAAATCTCTCTCTTATTGAGGGGAACGTGCCTGGTATAACGGCAATAGGCCGCCCCCTGTTAGGATTGGGAACAAAATACATCGGCGAAGTGTGGACCTCTGCTTACCCCTTTGGCGAATACAATCCTGATGATGATGTATATTTGTTAATTGTAAATTGTAGTTATAGGTAATCAAATAGCATCCGTGGTGTCTTCTGTGGCAATTCAGCCAATACAGTTGTTTTTGTCTCCCGCTTTGCAATGGAGGGAAGTGGATACATTTTTCTTCCAACTCCTCCTACACCTTTTTCGATTAAATTCGTGCGGGTTCCAAGACATTTAGCTTTTCCCTGGAACTCGCCGAGTTTTCAATGGACACCGCTGTCGATCCTGGCTTACAGGAGTAACAGTGGTGGGAATGTGTGGCGGGCTTATACTATATAGTATATTATGAAAATTTATTGTTCTGGTCCTTGTATAGCTTTGGTGTGTCCTATGTTGTTTTTATATATTGATCTAACTCGTAATCCTATGTTTGGTATCTGTGTAGGCGCTAGTTATGTTCTCACGTGTGACATCATTATTTTATAGTCGATAGTAGTAAATTATTAATTTTATTTGTGTAACTACTAATTTTTAATTTAACTATGGATTTATTTGAATAAACAGTTAAGATATATTCATGGTCTAGTGGCTTCAAGGTGACAATGTTAAATGTCTGAACTGAGAAGCTATTCTCACACATCGAAATTATCTCTAGTTTGACATTATGTCGAAACAAAACGGCAAATTCGTTTTGTTTCGACATAAAATATGTCAAATTAGAGATAATGTCTAGCTACATTAACAATGGATGTTGTTTTCATTTTATTAAAATGAAATCGTATTAACTACTCAACGGTTTCATCCGCCATCTCTATCACTGTCATCATCAATTTTTATTAATAATGTGTATGTTTTTAAATTTGTCTTTGCTATTAATTACTCGACATGGCTATAGATACCGCAAATCACAGATGCAGACATTCCTTATCTTATTCCGTTAAAATATCATAATTTCACTCAATTCTTATAAAAGAAGAACTACGCAACGATAATGTTAGTAGGCTTGATGAGGCCTACGTGAATTACCCATAGGTAGATACACCCGGAAATTACACATTTTACGCCTCAAGATTCTTAAAACTATACAATTATTTAAAACATGTATTTTAAGTATAACGATGCATATAAATTAGAACGCCTGACAGTGACCATACAAGTACACGATAGACACGTGAATCATCGCATTTTTGTGAAGGCCAACATTTGTTTTGATTATTAAAACCGTTGCCTACCTACATAGGTTTCCAATAAATACTATTTTATTTTGTTATTACAAGTTACGTATGTATTTGTTTTGAAATTCGTAGTATGAATCGTAGCACGTGTAAGGGGTTATCTGCCTTAAATAAATGAATAAATATCTCTAGATGGTACAAACTCATCGTTTAATCCTAAACTAAGCAAAGCTTGGATTATAAATACTATACAATAGACTGAAGGCGATCTCTGCTTCAAAAAAAAGCCAATTTCCATTATTTGTTTGAACGCGCAACCACTCGCGGGGTGATTCTCGCAAGATCGACATAATCGACCTAACTCGATCTAACTCGACATATGTCTAAGGGCCCTCGCCCACGGCGACTTTTTGTAGCGATGCTGTCGCGCGTCCTCATCGATGCAGACGCGAAGCGGTCGCTAGCTGTGTGCCCTCGCCCACGGGCCCAGATTCAGTCGCGATGCAAACGAGATTCTGTCGCGATGCAAATGTTTGGTTCCCACTCACACGCCACCCCCTCTCCGTTCTCTCCTCTATGTCGTCTGACTCGGTCGCGCGTGTGTATCGATACAGTCGCGATACTGTAGCGCGTTGAAAATGCGACTAACACGCGATAGAAGCGATACTGTCGCTACAAAACTTGCCTACCTTGAGATACCTTAGCGGTCAATTCCTTGACAATTAGGTAAAGTCAATGAGTTATGAAACGCCATATGTTTATAATTATTTATAGGTGTGTTCACATCAGTTAGATATCACAATGGTTGGATGTTATGCACATTACTATAAATATAATAGTTATCAACTATATTCTTTGCCTTTTGTTACACCTGGTGCACTCCCCCTCAATGCGTGGGAAATTTGGGGACACAGTTCAACACTCAGCCAGTGTTTTCATTCAAAGAATGTTACGTGTTCCGTATAGACTAGATTTGTAAATATATGCAGTGGCATATATTTACAAGAGTAGACGAAGTCACGGGTAGAAGCTAGTGAGCTTCTACCCTTAACTTCGTCTGCTCAAACTTCGATTATTATTCAATATTGTCATAAATTTATGTGTGAATCTCATTTTCATCTGAGATTATCACTGGCTATGAAACGGTGAAGAAAAACATCGTGAGGAAACCTGCACGTCGGAGGGAACTTGCCTAGTTCCCGATAGATGTGTGAAGTCTGCCAACCCGCACTGGGCCAGTGTGGTGGACAATAGCCTGAATCCCCGTCGCATTGAGGGGAGGCCCGTGCCCAGCAGTGGGACGTTAAAAGGGTTGTAGTAGTAGTAGTCTTGTCATAAAGTATTATGTTATTCTGATGTCAAACAATAACATTGTAGAGTTTCATCAAAATCCGGTTAGTAGTTTTTGCGTGAAAAAGTAACAAACATCCGTCCTTCCATCCTCATAAACATTCCTATTTATAGTATTAGTAGGAAGTAGGATTTCCTCGCTTAACGAGCTGGTCTAGCCAGTCAGGCATGATTTTATCCAGTAATATATTATTTTTTTGAAACCTGTGTGCCCGGTATAATGGCAATAGGCTCGCCCCCTATTACATTGGGACCAAAATACATCGGCGAAGTGTGTGGGCGCACCGCAGTGCACCTCTGCCTACCCCTTCGGGGAATACAGGCGTGATGATGATGATGATGTATTATTTTTTCGTTTTCAGGATTTTTTTATTTTTTGTATCACAAATTATCTTTCTTTTTAGGGAGGTATATTTCGCATAGTCAATAGTCATACATAGTAAGCCTATAGGCATCGGTACCTACATGCACTAATGCAAAATCATGAATCTTAGAAAGCCCGAACCAGCATCCAATGCGTCTATGTTTATGTCCAATGTTTATTTATATCAGTTTAATTGCACCAGTTCTGGGTACGTCTCGCCCACGCCACGTGTCGATGGTTCGAAGTAATCATGCTACCTATAGAATTAGATGCAGTAGTTAAGTACTGCATTGGGTTGTTGGGTTGTTCCCGTCGGCGGCAAATTTCAGAAATAACTTATTTTGGACCCTCGTCACCCGGAATTAATGGATGTTTTTTCCTGCGGAACCCTAATTCGTTTTCAAAAGTAAAAGCATAAGTTGTTCCTCGTAATTACAGCTATCTGCCAAAGAAAGTCCCGTCAAGATCGGTTCAGCCGTTTTGGAGTTTATCTCGGATAAACATGTTTTTAAAATTGCGTTTTTATAGTTAGCGTGTATACTTTTTTTTTTTATTAAGAGAAAGGGAGGCAAACGAGCAGACGTTTCACCTGATGGTAAGTGATCAATGCCGCCCATGGACACCTGCAACACTAGGGGCATCGCAAGTGCGTTGCCGGCCTTTAAGTAATGAGTAGGCTCGTTTCTTGAAGATACCTTGGTCGCATCGGTCCGGGAACACCGCTTATATGCGTTTAAAAAACTTGTATTATGGCTTTACAAACAGACACAGTACAACAGTTCAGTTTATTTATTTGTATAGATTTATTAAGTATTTATTAAATACGCCACAGTACAGTAATTAAATAGCGTTGCCGTAATTAATTATGCAGCGAGTACTATCATTTGTACAGTGTAATGCTCCAATATGTATTCATAGCTGTGTCTTCATTAGCCGGTCGTCTCCCGAAGGTACGCTTTCCAAGGTACGACTAATATAAATTTTATAAAATCGCCGTCATGAGATATTAGGGAAAATGCGCTTCTCTTTCAATTTTCAGACGTACACAGAGCATGAAATTATTATTTGTTTTGTTTCTCAGCTTTTTATTGAAGATATAATCTGTCGTTATTTCCTACAGGAATGTTTAATCGTTAAGAATTGATTGCACTGGCAAGAAATAATGACGGTATTAAAATCTCTAGTAGCTTTTAACTCTATATAAGTGTTGAGGGTATGCTTGGTATATTTTAGCCCAATTCCGTCTCTTTAGGGGTTGTATGTCCGTAAATCAACAATAAAAACCGTAGAAACCGAAGTATTTAACCTGTAGAACTGCGCTTCATTATATCTAACAATTGATATTCCATTCTAGATATCCCGCACTAGGCTCAACGCATCAAGGTTATGATTACAGATACTTATAATAGAAGATACTTTGTGGTAATTTTTTTTGATGAAAATTCAAACATGATATACAAAAAAAGCACGTTGAGGGGAGACATTTGCCATTATTTAACGAGACATGTAAATGACATTAAAGGAAAATCGTCGTGGAAATAAACAACACGACGCTCCGTAAATTTTACTTTCATACGGACGTTAGCAAGCCATTCTACGTAATGGCCGGTTCGTTTCAACTGACCTTTTTTGCTGTACGACTCACGATTGCGTCCCATAAAAGGATATGTCCAGATAACTTTATTCCACATAATGCGTCCCTATCCCTTTGAAAAGGAGAGTTGTATACATTTTTCGCGATCGCCTCCCTTTAAGGGCCGTTCGTGCTTTTTATTGCAGAAATGGACGCGAAAAGGAACGCTTCTGGGCGACATCAAAGAGTTAGCCGACGTATGGATGCATAATTTTTTTGGTTTAATATGCCGCACATTCATACCAAGAATTATTTGAGGGCAGCAGAAAATGTTATGCATAAGTTCCTCATTTATACTTGATATTTTATGTACGTGTAGGTGTTTCTTGGAAACCGCAGATCTTCAAGAATGCATGGGTCAAAGGGCAAACACCTTTCGCCTGGTATTCCGTATAATTAACGTCCGTGCCGCATCGTCGAGCCGCCCAATGTCCAATAAAAACACGTCCAAAATTGCAACCCGCATGTAGGGTTCCAAGTTCAAATTAAACCCGTCGTCCTGCGCGCACGCCGCCGTAACTCGCAGTGCGCCTGCGCCAATGTTTCCGATCGGACGGTTGGATAGCGACGGTCGCGTGTCCAATGCGAAAATACCGCAAATAAAACGAACGCATACTGAAAAGTGTTGTTGCGCGATTTCTTTACACAAGTGCTTTTCAAACTGTGAACTCAATTCCAAGTGTTACCTACCTCCAGTGCAGTTCGTTATAGCTTAATTGTTTATTAAGTGACTAGAACTCAATTGTGTCTAGGTATATCTACCGCAATTTTGCTTAATTAAAGTTCGCTGACCTTTCGGAATACTAGGACAAATCTCACATTGTTAGCATTGCTGTTAAAACGCCGCACCCGAATCTTATTTACTGGGAACATGATTCAAATTGATGTTGTCAAATTCTGATGATCTAATCGACGCCTACTTGCGTTAGCATTTCAAGTGAATATTGTATGACATTCCAATATTATCATTGTATTCTAGCCATCAAATATCTGCCTACTGCTTACGTTATCTAAATCTTCTGTTGCAAGAACCCCAGGAAGCGATTACCTTCTTCCGATAGTCGCATTATTTTATCAAGGGAGTCTTCTTGTGCTCGACAGTGACTCTTATTATCTGCTAACTGGTTCTTTATTGCTGACCCAGTTTACTCTTCAACGTTTATGATTTTTTGTTTTTGAGATGTATGAAGTGATTGAAATTTTTATTTTTATGCGTGACTTTTGAAGCAATTAGCAAAATTGATTTTAAATAATACTTACATTAAAACATTCCATAGAAACTTGCTTCTATAAACATTAAATTCAGCAGGTGTGAGTTTAACTTGTTTATTTTGAACAATGACGTGAGAATGCTAATTGATCAATCAACAAATTTTGAAAGCGCTTAGGACTTGAGATGATTTTCTTTACAAGTATATAAGTACGTCGTGATATAACGGGACATTTTAACATGGTACCTACCTAAAGAATATGATACTGCGTGGTCGGTTGTGATAAGACAAAATGTGTGATATGTTTAAGTTTATCTCTTTGTCTCGTATACATTACGAAACTGAGAGAGTGACTCGGCGCGACGTATTCCGTAACAGATAGTTTGTCTTGGTGCACGCGCTAGCTGTGCTGCCGATAAGTACATATTTCACAGTTTTGCGTCATCAGTTTTTCTTTTACTCGATAGGTTACGCGTATTGTTTGTGTGTGATAACTTACTGCGAATCGAGTATACATGAGTGCAGTAGCATTTGTCAGCATTTGAATCATCATGTCTTAGACAATGTGGTGAATTCTTATTATTGATTTTTTATACCTTTTGTAATCCATTTGTAACAATCGTACATCATGCTCGAGTTAATTTAACGGCTTAATTTAGTTTAACAAACTAAATTAATATTTATAAGTAATAAGAGTTTTATAAATATAAATCTTAAAAGTACTTTTTTCATCGCCTTCAAAATAATCTCAAGCAGAGGACTCCTGGATGAGATAAAAAAAAATGTATTTATAACTTTATTGCAAAACCGTTAATTTTATCAAACAAAAAATAGAGTAATGATAATACTTACATCTATTTTGGCCACCATACAAGGAAATAACCGTAGACCTTTAAATTTATAACATACACTCAACAAAAAGTAATTGATGGCCAGTTTCTGAGCCCCTTAAAAGGCCTAACCGGTGTCCAGTTGCCTCGAACTTGAGACCACCATTCTAGCCGTCTGCGAACTCGATAGCTGAGTAATTTCAAGTGAAATATCAGCAGGAGGAATGTTTTGTTAAACTCCTAACCCATTCAAGACCGTTCGTGGCCGTTTCCAAGTTATTGTGTGGGAATTACTTATGTAAATTGCATTGTGCGAAGAAATTTTAATGCGTTTGTGTAATTATTATCGGGTTAGTTGATACATTTTTAATCCTGGTTTGTTAAGGATTACAAAATAGATATAAAAGTATTCTTGGTGTTCGTATGATGAGTGTAAGCATAGGTATAATATGTTTCCTAAGTTTTAAGGTCACGTAAAAATATATGATGATTTTGCCCGACCAAGGCCCATAAAAATGTCCAATAATATCCAGTCCAGAAAAATCTAATAAACTTTTACTTCTGTGACCAATACGCATGCTAAATCTCAATAACTCTTTTTTTTAATTGATAGTGTGATAAACATCTAGGGTATGCCTTAAGGTAAATTTTGGAACCTACTTTTGAAAGCACTAGTATCGTCAGGTGCCAGAGAGATCCCCAAAAGGGCCATTTATAACCCATAATGTGACCGAATAGGCTTGCAATTACCTGGCTTATCTGAGATACCCGTTAACAACGGACCGGTGTCTTTACCTCGCGGCGAATGTTTATGATCATCATTGCCTCTGTGGAGTAAATTCTATTAGAAATAACATTATTAATATAAGAAGTTACCGTTACTCAAGTAAGTTTATTAACGTTGTATTGATTCCAAGTTAATGGTAGTTTATGTTTGTTGTTTTACTTAACGAAGGCAAGTACATTTGCATTTCCTTAAGTTCAAACTAAGCTCAACTAAGTCCTGGAGGGTTATTCTACGGTTGATGGAAACTTTCCGTTCCCGCTAGAGTCGTTTTGTTTTTATTCGTACAGATTATCAAACAATGTATAATAGTTTCTGGACCGTATTTCTACGAGCCTTTAGCTGACAGAAAGATATCCGTAAAAAACATCACAAACTTGTGCATACATCTAATGGGGTTTCGTGGAATCTTTCCGAATCAGTGTTTGTCAAACGTGTTAATTCGTAGGATTCTGAACCGCAATTTTCTTATTCTTATCTAAAGTAAAGCTGTATGCCCAATCATTAAGCCTTGGGCACGCTAGGGGGGCACGCATGCTAAGAAATTCTTCCAATACCAAAATGAACTCTGTGTATCCTACATAAAGATGCACCTTCTTACGGACGAATCGCTGAAATATTACTAAGATTTCTACAACCTATAACTTAACTAAAATCATTATATTTCCTAATTCTAAATAGACTGGTCACGACCTTAGAATTCCACTGTCAGCAGACACTGTTATGCAACCATGTGCAACAGCCATACATTCATTATTGAATATCACGAAGTAGAAACAGGTTGGAAGCCTATCAATTACGTGCCGTAGTAACCCAGTTCTCACATTAGAATCTCTGGTTTGTGCAATAAAACAACTCTACGTACTTTGGTTTTACCTTAAACATGAGAAGTACTTAGTTAATTCACATCCATCAAATTCATATGCCTGTCATCACTTATGCTTTATCTGATGCCTTAATTTTAAACTAATCGCTAGGCAACTGCCTAACATTTAGGCATCTCATCAAGGAGGCTCCAAGTGTAACTGAAAACGGCATTTAAGAGTACATTATGGGTTATCGTTTTTGTTTAAATTCTATTGCCTTATTATTTTTTTTTAATGAGCTGTCGTAGAAGTTACGGTATTATGAAATTGATGTCATAAAGACACTAGCTAAAATTTAAAAGTCCCCGCAAGATAAATGTTATAAATCGTTCTTAATTAAACCTCTGTCTTTATGCCAGTGCACAGGACAGTCTGCAATTAACTTAACTTCTCAAAGTTTCTAAATCAAATTCCGAATCATGTTTATAAATACAAGACCGTTGATAGCACCCTTGAGCCGAATACGGTTTTTCTATCACCGCATAGTAAACAGTAACTATTTCTACACCATGTTTATTTGCGGCGCTCAACGTAGGTTCAATGACACGAACGGTTTTGTCTTCAGTAATTACTGTATCCCTTCAAACAATTGGCGGTACATTGACAACGCATCGTTTCTTGACTTCTATGAGCTGTGCTGTGCTTCCTGCAATTGAACAAGTATATATAGCCAGGACTACGTTTAGGTCTATTCTGATTCTCAACGTCCAAGCGTCGACGCATGAATACTCTTTCGTGTATCATTAGGGAAGTCGCTTGTAGTTAGTATGTCAAGCAGTTTGCTAGCTAAGCAAACTTAGGTCTGCAGTAGTTTCATTAGATGACAAAGTACTGCAGGTAACATTATATTGAATAAAGAAAAAAAATCATAGATAGATTTTTCCATAAACAAAAATAGCTTACCCGTCACAATATAAAAAAATGACAATAATATAAGATAATATGGGGAAAAAAGAAACTAATTACTGCATGCCTATAAAGTTATTTCCTTACTACCAGTCGCATTTATTAGTACGTTTATTAAAAAAATACATTTCCATAACACCTCTTAACTTTCCTGAACCAAATGAGAAATAAGTTTAAAATGGCGCTAATTTTCCGCCATGAGTTGATAGAATTCGCTCGTCAATCTCCATGAATATTAATATACTTTAATGGCTTCCTCATTTGCTCAATTATCTGCCTGCTCTGAATGCAGACCGAAATCATTAAGTTCTAGAGATATTGATCAAATAAAGGACTTGTGTTCGCTTAATTTATGTGCGCTGTCGCCCGCAGAGTTTGAACGTAGTTTCGCATTGAATAGATGTGGGCTTCCTGTTGTAAATTGATTAAAAGTAACTAGAAGTCAATTCAGAAATAATCCATATTGGCAGCAAAAAACCTAGGTGCACGAAAAAGTTACAAATAACCTTACAATTCATTACATTTTTAGTAGGTACCAATCAACGTCAGACAAGGCAAATACACACATCAATTGGCACCGACTCCAAATATAATGAATTGTAAGATTATTTGTAGCTTTTTAGTGCACAGACCTAGGTTTTTGAAGTCGGTTTTTGTTTTTTGTTCAAAATATTTTTTTTTCACGATTTTTAGTGTCAATAATCGTTGAAAATTTGCAAATTCTATCACCTTATAACCCTAAAAAAGTAAAAATTTACAGCCAAAAAAAAAAACACCCCCCTTTCCACCCCTTTGGGGGTGGGTTTAGATTTTTGTTAACAATCCGTATTAAACAAAAAAAGATTTTTTGAAATCGGTTCACTAACGCCGGAGATATGCTGTAGTCCGGATTGGACACAGATTTCAACCCCTACATATTTTTTCTTTCAAAATTCCTAAAAGACGTTTTTCTTTATATTGTATGTAAAATACATATACAAAGTTTCAAGTCGATCAAAAAATATTTTTGAAATTATGTGACCTTCAACCCCCCATTTCACCCCAAGGGCTTAGATTTCTGATAATATTTTGGAGATGGAACCATCCTTGAAGAATTCTCTAGCAAACCTCAAAAAAAATTTCGAAATCGGTCGACAGGCGCCGGAGATATGCGGTAACATACATAAAAAAAAAAAAACATACGGGTCGAATTGAGAACCTCCTCCTTTTTGAAGTCGGTTAAAAATAATTACAAACTGTTTGTGAATCACCGCTATACTATATAAATCAAGAATTTGGTTGATTAAGAAAGTCTGGTTTAGTATTTAAACGGAGAATCTAAAAGAAAATCACCCAAACCCTCTGGTTTGGGTGATTTTCTTTTAGATACGTCTCTACGTACCACACTATTTTTGGTACGTAAAACTATCGTGAAGAAAGCTACCCGTGTATAGTAAGGCGTGTGAAGTTCAACAACTCGCATTGGGCCAGCGTGGTAGACGATGGCCCATATTTTCCTCGCACTGAGGGGGAATGTACCTGGTATAATGGCAATAGGCTCGCTCACTGTTTCATTGGGTCCTAATTACATCGGTGTTGTGTTGGTGCACTGCTGTCGGTGAATACAAACGTGATGGTGTATGTATGTAAAACCAAAAAGTATTAGTAATCATTTTTATCAGAATCCTGTTTATATTTCTTCGTTCTCCACACTGGTTCTTATTACACGGACTGTACGCGTGGGTGTCACGCATAATTCACGGTATCCCGTTGTTTGGAGGGATAATGACGTGTGATGGCCGGTGGTCACCACACCGTGACCGAACGGAAGTCGGTACCGCCACTCTCTTCACTTGCTACCCGATGGTGCACGAATTAAAAGCGTTTTCCTATTGTGCCATTGTGCTGTGTCCTTAACATTATCGTTTATTTTGTGCTCGTAGCCTTGGTAGCTAGCTAGTGTTTCGTGTTATCCAGTGTCAGTAAGGTGTGTTTAGTTACTTTTACACCTACTTAATTTTATTGTGTAAATCCTCAAAATATTGTTATAAGACATAACATGTCATGGATTGTGTGGTCATTATTTTCAAATTTGCTAATTGTAGTTATATTTTTATAGAATTAACTCTATAAATAGAAAGGTTTGATTGGATTTAACATAAGGTTTGTTTATCATGCGCTGTTGATCCATAATTTGACAGGCTGTATGATGATGTTTATTAGCAAATGGTGAAATAGGCTGTGTATAGTTTAGCTTTCACTGTCGTATTTCTATACATAATTATGGAATATTCTTTTGCAAAGTAGTCATTTCATGTGTCGATTACCAACAGAATCATTGACCACCTCTCGAATGGGTAAACCCAAAGGTCACGAACGATATTAATGTGTATAGATGTGACAAGTGCAGTGAAAGTGATCTACAATGTTAATAACGAAGTACACAGCGATTCTACTAGAGAGCGCCAGGACCATGGAGGCCAGAAACATGGCTATGACCAGAAACGAAGCCTGGTCTTCGTCTGTGGAAAGCACTTCACGACGACACAGGCATGTTAGACGCCGACATTTTGTACACAGGTTGGTATTTGGTTTTGCTGAAAAGGGATGAGTAAGAAAAGCTAGCTTTTTCTTAGCATATAACAAACCCGACAAAGGCTTATATAAAAGAAAAGTTACTCCCAAGTTGATTCGATTACAGCTTGCGTTGGGGCGTTGAAAGACACCCGTGGAATTTTTGTTTATACCAAAACGAACCAAATAAACCTCCGCGCGTTAAAATTTGCTTACGCTGCTGTCAATAACGTTTCGTTGAAGAATTAACTTTTTCTGTGAGTGAATACAGCTCGATTTGGCATTGGCAAAAAATTCGATCCTCGCGTTGTACTTAGACTAATGCTAATCCGTTCCATGGTATTTCAATCCATGATGATAAATTGTTACCATAAATTAATTTTAACATTTTTTCCTTGTTCAGAATACATTATAATCTGCATTTTTAGTCGATTTGTACACAAAATTCGTCCTAAACTGGATATATACGCAAAAGTACCGCATATACCATAATAAACCATAATCAATTCAACCCACACACGTAAGTACTTTTATTGCCAGCTGCGCCTGCTGCGGCCAGACAGATTTAAGTTTGAAAAAACAACAAGCAATCACAAAGGACATTAGGTATTCATCGTATGCATCGGTGCAGCGGCTTCAAAGGTAGTAAATAGAGGCGGGACGCATCACGACAATTGCATTTTTATGAGCCTTAATCGCATTTGCCTTTAGCAGTCGACAGTGGTGACTAAATTAGTGACAAGTTAACAAGAATCTGCCTATTTATACGGACTTACCGTACTTTTCTTATCATGGTTTATTTATTTATTTAACATGGATTACAGCTAGGTAGTTGAAACAGAGAAAATAAAACTAGTATAGCACTAAGCTTCGCTTTATAACAAGTTTAGAAAACGTTTTTAAGGGCCTTTTTTTTCTTTTTTTAACCTACATTGTCCCACTGCTGGGCAAAGGTCTCCCCCATTCTCCGCCACGCATCTCTATTTCCTGCCAGATCAGTCCATCTCTCCAGATAACGGTCCAGGTCATCGCACCACCTTTTCCTGGGTCGACCACGGCGGCGGTGTCCTTCATCTGGGATCCAGTTGGTGCATAGTTTTGCCCACCGGGTGTCATCCATTCGGCTTAAGGGCCTATTCAACTCTATTCACACGATAAAGCCGGCTTGTCGATAATTTTGGGTTTCACGGGTATGACCTGCGACGGCTTGGTTTGAGTGTAGGTCGCTCAGCTCACTGTACCGGTTGCGGATTCGATTCCAGACAGTGGAAAATTTTATATATTTTTTTTCGAAATTCGCTCTGGTCTGTCTGTGTTTGGGATTGCCCTCAGTCCATTGTATGGTACCCATGGTACAAACTTTGCTTATTATGCGATTATACAATGACTATGTATTGTCTGGCGATAACTAGGTACTTATTTATAAAGTGGTACAATTTGATATGTAAGCGTTAATACGAGTTGTTGGATGACAGGATTCTATTAAATACTGTTTTTACGCGTTAAACTATTGACGTATGCCCACTCATAGCAAGAATTTAGCTTAGTCGGAGAGGCTAACGGGACTACAAATATGTAGAGTTGTAACTAAAAAAATAAATAAAGTCCATGTAGAGTTGGTAGAGTGCACTGCCGCTGTCTAAACGAATGATAAATTGGTGGCATCCGTAATCACTCAAGCCCATTAATTTGAATTAACGCGTAAGAAACCGACAGCTTCTATTACAAACAATTATTTTTTGTCATCATACAATTGTAGAGATTGTATTTTTTTTGTGTGTGTGTAGTTTACATAGTTGAATCAGATGTTTACATGTATATTTTTATTAAGTTTGAGGCTGTGGTTGTGAAAATGAAATTCGATTACTCCAAAAAAACTCTTTAGTGGTAGCAGTATTTTTTTGTCCAACGTTTACATTATTTAAAGACTCAACTGGCAGGTGAAGCACAGCAACTGATAAGGCATATGCCAATTACACAACACTTCTATGAGAAATTAGTTTGTTATTTTTTTCCTTAATTAACAGAAACTAATATTTTCTGCAGTGACATTCTTTTTCCTAAATTAACACAAACTTAAACCTTCTGCAGTGACATTTTTTAGTACAAGTGTTTTGTAGTGCTTCTACGGATGTATCTATAATTTTTATACATTTTTCAGTCGGTAAATTTTACTCCTACAATCCCAAGCGCTTATTAATAAATCGAAAATTAATAAACACATTAATTTACACAAAAACTGCGTACAGTAGCATTTTTTAGTAAACAAGCATTTCATAATCTCATTCTAAATGGATGATATATATGATGATATGTTACTTCCGCATACTGGTGCGTCGATGCTCGTGCGTTAATATACTTGCCAATACCAAAACTTACTCTATGTTAACATGCATAAAGATTGTATTTCTGTGGTGAAAGCATCGAGATATATTGACTCCGCCCTGCGGCAATTTCTTCTGACGTTTATCTGACATCCGCATTTTCACTTGCCCAACACTTGCCCTATGTAGTTGCCAAATACTACAGATATCGAGCTAGTATATACTAAGGAGCGGCCCTAAGGAGCCCGAACTATTAAAATTTGATTGTTTATATGTTTGACACTAACGTTCTTGCTTGACCCTAATTCTAAGATGGCGGATCTCATATAAACCATTATTGCCAACCTTAAAAAAAATCGCCGCAGAGCATTACGAAGAGTTAAGTTCTTATGTCAACTCTATCTACTCTGAGAGGTTACAGGTTATAATGGCGGATGTCAGATAAACGTCAAAAAAATTCCCGCCGAGTCTTACGCAGTGTGGAGTCAATATGGGTTCTCTAGTTACTCTATGTGAGAAAACCACGCTCCCTCGCATCAATATTTGCCCACGCTGTCAGTGTCATTTAGTTGAAGAATTAGCTTTCCATATGAGACATTCGAGTTCATTTTGATATGGCAAAAAAATTACGCGCAGGGTCGACGCCCCAGCTATAAGGTTTTTTTAAGAAGTCATTGAACAATCATGAGGTTTTTACGCTCAGATTTCTCTAAGTTTCATTGCGTGATTGATATATATCTCGAGTCATGGTCGGTTGGCCGAGTATGTTTTTGTGCGAGCAATTACGAGTGCATCTTGCATAGTATCTTCAGTATGCATTGCGTGGCTGCATAACGTTTTAATAGATCCGGTTCTAGTACCGGCTTTTGACTCAGAGATTTTAAAATTAGTGCACATTTATGGTATGACACTAATTGTATTAGCACTTAGGTCGCAAATAATTATACATAATATATTTTGCTGTCTCTGTTATGAACGTGTTACCTGGGTAAGGTGGGTGGTTTACGAGTATATATATATATCTCTTTTATATATCGTATATCTTTTTTATTATAAAATGCTATAAAAACAAAATCCCAAAATGTTTTTTATAGAAGTTATAATGTCTATGGCACTCAAATTAGGCCTCGCCTGAATCTTTAGTTTGTGTTCTCGAGATAAATTGAAATTCCGCTGGATTCTAGGATATAGCTTGTAAGGAATGTAAACTATTAACGTAAGGAGGTTCCGCCACAAGCAGTCAGCCTATTATTAATACTACTACTAACTAGAAAAAACCTATTATTTATTTTAACGCTCATCCATAGAAGTATATGCGCTAACCTGTCATATTCCTTGAGGTACGTGTTCAAATCACTGCTTATCCCATATTTCCATTCGCTAAAAATATCTGTACTTCGCAATATGTTTTTGCACAAAAACAAGGCAGTGAAATATAAATTATGGTTCACGGATGGTGTACTGTCTAGCCGTAATTGGAGGATGCACCGTGTAATGATAGAGTCTATATTATTACTCACTGGCATGCTATAACGATAGTCCTTATGTAGAGAAGTAGAGCTCGCATTGATGCTGATTTTGCTGGCGCCATACTAAATTGAACTATGTGTATTTAACCGTCCTTTTCATAGTTGTATTGTATGAGCAATGTTCTCAGTATTATCTATATATATATGGTTTAATGTTTGAACGGTTTGCTTAAAATAAATGGGTGAATTATTTTTTTATCTGTATACTAATATTAAGGACAAACATTCAAAAATTCAAAAAAAAAAATTTGCTTATTTCTAGTTTATCTTCCTCGACTATGTGACTAAACTTGAACAAAATTAGAATGAATAAAAAGTCCACATTGTTCTTGCCCCATAAGGTTCCTTATCTTCAATCTCGAAATGCACGAGCCAAAGATAAGAACCAAGATTAAATGCATCGGACAATGCTCTCTCTTGCATAATACGGTCCGCCCACGATTCGCGAGGCCATCGGAATACTTCTTTTGTACTGAATTCTTTGCAAGTTCACCTAAGTAGCCACCGTATTGTGTGAGGTCAGTGAACTTGACAAGGCAATTAGTTAAAGTGTGTTTGGATGTGATAATGCACGATAGTAGCAATTGCGAATTCGACTGTATGTACACGAAAAAGTTTATGCAATAAATAGTACAAAGAATCTCCAAATGGATATGACATGTTTTTTTATTTATAATAAGATTTTCGTGATTAAATAAAAAGTTGATATTATTTATTTTAATCACTTTAATTATTTCCTGAAGTACCGAAATCTCTGTAAAGTTTATGTATGACTGTGTCATAGATGCAACTTTATTTTATAGCAGGTATTTACTATGCAATCTTGGAACAGTGATTGTCGCACCTTTATCAAAGATAATGTTATCGGCGTGATAAATATTTGCAATCTTAATCATAGTTTGAATTATCATAGTGTTGAAATCATTTGCGTTGTGTAAGATTGGTCAGTTTTATTTGATTTGTTTATTACAGTTAGTTATTATTCTTAACAACGTAATAATACTGCAACTACGTTCTCTAAAGTTTAAAGCCGAGGTGTTTTATAGTACTTACTTATAATTATTTATAAATAGAGGTTTTGATTCAAATGATTAAAAAAAATATCAAATTAAATAGTAGAAGCCGTTAAATATTGATAATTTTATGTTTATTATAGTATCATCAACATTTTCTATTCTCGTTAAATATAAACATACATAGTTACACATTCAATAATGTTTTCTCTCTTAGAAAGCCCTGGGCACACTGAGGCGTCAAATGTTTGCCAACACCAAAACTGTGCACTGTGTCAATACACATAAAGATCGATTTGCTATGGTAAAAGTCACGCAAGCATGTGTAGCGACATCTATCTCGCTACATACGAACTAAATCCTGCATCGCGATATTAAAGTTATCCGAGCGATTGAACATATATACAAGAACCCGACAACAACCGTTGGGCTGTAGCCGCCCACCAGACACAACACCCGTCTGGTCGGAGGATCCTCCCTTTACCCCCCAACACGCGTAAAAATTCAATCGCGCTGTCATATACATTTCGTTGGAGAATGATTCTTTTCTATGAGTCAATACTACTACAGCCCTTTTTAACGTCCTACTGCTGGGCACCGGCTTCCCCATAATGCGAGGGGGATTCAGGCCATAGTCCACCACGCTGGCCCCGTGCGCGTTGGCAGACTTCACACATCTATCGAGAACTAGTCAAGCGCCCTCAGACGTGCAGGTTCCCACACGAAGTTTTCCTTCACCGTTTCTTAGCAAGTGATAATTTCGGATGAAAATGAGATTCGCACATGGAACCCAGAGGTACGAGCCGGGGTTTGAACCTGCGCACTTTGATTGCAAAGCGTGCATTCGACCACTCGGCTACCACTGCTTATTTCTATGAGTCAATATGAATCAAAATTTTGATGTGCGTATCTAGACGCCCCAGTGTGTCTGTAACTTTAAAGTAGAAACTTAAGTGCAGGATAAGGACTGAAATAGAATTAGAAAACCTTTCGATAATACCACTGACAGCTTATTTGATTACATACAGACCGCTGCTTAAAGCAACACTTAGGTTTTGTAAGAGTAGTTTTACAATCTTAATGATGTGGTTTTGCAAGATTTGTAGGTAGCTTAATGTACCTATAAAGATTATTTCCACTTTGCCCACCAATGTCACATCTCAAAGGTGATTTAAATACTAGACGAACAGGGAGACTAATATTTCTAATTCGTGCCCTCTAAATTGACGGTGATACGGTTAACGATGACTTTGGTGTTCTGTCCACTTTGTTCACTTTGTTCAGGGGAAGAAACTAGTTATGAACACTTGAGTAACGTTTAAGTTTAAGAAGTTTTTCTTTAAAAATTATATTGTACTACTAAATAGTGTACAGAAATCATCTTGGTTCCGTTTTTTATAACTATAAAACGGAGCTTTTATTCAAATCATAATAAGTAAGTATCGGCTTATATCATAAAGCGTATATTTCTACTTACTTGTTACTTGACAGAAAATTTAATAAACGGTTTGGTATGAAATGCATTTACTTAAAATAAGGCAATAAATACTCAGAAGAAATACTGTAAGTCCTTATACGGTTCTGCAGATATAAAAGTAACAGTAAAGTAAAAGTGATGAAATAAACTTCAACACTTCACAACCAAGCTTGTTATTTACTTACGCAAGGGACAGTGATTTGTTAGGAGCGACAGTCGGTAAAACTTCTTCCCCACGCTCCATAATCCTGGTGAATTCCCAAACTTTGACTCATGAAGCTTATTAAGCCCTGAAACCACTTCGTCGAGCGAACTTGACTATTTATTAAAACTTTACTCTACGATAATGTGCATAAAGACTGAATTTCTTTGGAAAAATTACGGGAGTATACGTCTAAATTCACTCTTGTCATCGATGAAAAATGTGCTTATTTTCTAAGTTAATACAGTTCATTTTGGTATTGGGAAAAAAATTGGTCGCCCGGTTTGACGCGCCCGACCACGCAGGGCTTTAATTGAACTCATTTTGATGATACGCGTAAAAATTAAGTGCAGAGGCGTTAGACTTATCTTTACTGATGGCTAACTTATAAAATTAAGGGTAGGTATGTTTGCGCTGGATGGTTTGGGCATGTGATGAGAAGCATGCGACTAAAAGAGTGATGAGTATGAATGTGGATGGATACAGAGCGAAAGGAAGACCAAAGAAAAGATGGGTGGATTGTATAAAAAGTGATATGAATGAGATCGGAGTGGATGTCGGTATGACGGAAAAGCGAGATGAATGGAAGAAAAAGACATACTGCGCCGACCCCAAATAATGGGATAAGGTAAGGCAAATGATGATGATGTTTGCGCTGGATGGTGGAATATTAGAACCTTCACCGATCATACGACGTCAGCTGCAAGTACATTTTATTTTCGTACTAACACAACGTAAATAATGTCAAATGTTTTTTCTGTGTATAAACAAATTGTTATCTGTTACTTTGAATTTTCTGAGAATATGAAATGTAACTTTTATTGCATTTTATATGCTCTACCATGAGCGACTAATGGTGGTCTACCGTGGTTAATGCATGCTTATCGCTTAACGTTAGTGTCAGCGTAAAATGCTTCCCACTAATGGTACAGGGGCTGACCGGTAATACTTCCTCAGATCATATCTTGGGGATATAAAGTTTGATGATGTACCAAAGTTGCATACAATATTTTTTATAATGTTACGCCATATCGGACGTTTTGCATCCGCCATCATTCGGTTATGTGGTCGGCCCATAATTTGCCGTGTAAACTGTGTGCACGGCTTTCAGACGATAATAATTTTACAGTAAGGATGTCACCTATCACATAACAAAATATTTTCTGTAGTCATCTACAAATTTATTATATTTTGTATTAAGAAATCTGAATTTAATGCCTTACAATCTGATTTATTTATATAATTATTTCAATTTTGCAATAGTGGTTTGATTTTTTAAATCTAAAAGAATTTTGTGTTTTTATGAATCTTTGCCAATCAATTGATTCTGATAAGCTACTATTACTATTATAGCCCTTTTAACGTCCCACTGCTGGGCACGGGCCTCCCTTCAATGCGAAAGGGATTCCGGCTATAGTCCACCACGCTGGCCTGTTGCGGGTTGGCAGACTTCACACATCAATCGATAACTATTTAAGTTCCCTCAGACGTGCAGGTTTCCCCACGATGTTTTCCTTCACCGTTTCTTAGCAAGTGATAATCTCGGATGAAAATGAGATTCGCACATGAAACTCAGAGGTCCGAGCCGGGGTTTGAACCTGCACACTTTGATCGACCACTCGGCTACCACTGCATAAGATAAGGTAAGAAATGTGAATTATAGAAAACCACATGATAACCACATATGACTAAACTACATTAATATTAGGTACTTTTTATAGTTTTTCTAGGTTAACTAACGGAATATGTGCAAGTTATATTTGTTAGGATACTAAACAAGCTTTAAGTCTATTTATCATGTGGCATCCCTAAGGTAATATGAGGCCGTATGGATCTTGTGTTGGTATGTAACGTCGAGGCGGGGAATTTATATTAAGCGGAGTAAACAGGCATAGCCAATGTATGCGTGCCATTGATTAATAATCATGTTGTTGGCTTTCGATAAGGGATAATAATATACAGTTCATATAATAGGTATATATGCTGTTGTAAAGACAAGCAAAGTCATTAGGGATCCCGCACACAGCGGCATCGATCCTCGTGTGTCAAAGTTTTTGACACTACCGAAACAAACGGAAGGGTACACAGGCAAATAAGGCCCAAATTGTAATTTTTTTATAGAATCATATTTTGTGTAAGGTATTTTCAATTCTAATAATAAGAATTAAAAAAAAAAAACAGATGGCACCAAAAAATGCAGTTTTGTTTATGGCCAAACTATAGAATTGTTGTACTATATTAGTACAGTTCCTAGTTCGTTCGCGACAAAATCGATCGGTATTCAAGAATTTCTTCATTCATAAGCATCTAGCCAAGTAACATAAAACTCACGATTCTATAAATTAAAATCTAAACCTTTAATTTATAGAAATTTTAATCCATCTACAAACCATGTACGGATCAATAATTGTTTAGTCATAAAATGTAAGGACAGTGGGATTTTAACTCTCCTTATAAATAACGCGGTAGATGCAAAAAATACCTCATTTGAAACACGACCCCGTTTATTCTACCGCTTGGTTCTCGTTAATCAGTCAAATTAATCAGATCACGGCGCAAATAACCAGGTGTTTGCAATAATCATAACGCAGCGTAGGTACAGCGGTGCGGGCGCAGGACATGGCGTAAGCGCTGCGCCTACGCGTAGGATCTTAGTACGGATTTTGAAATGCGTTGTATAAAGTAAAATCGATGACCTACATGCAATTTTATTACCATTTATAGCGTTTGTCATTTTTAATAATGATTACATTTTGGTGAATGGTGAAGGAAAACATCGTGGGGAAACCTGCACGTTTGCATAACGACGTCTAAAGTTCACCAGTCCGTACTGGGCCAGCGTGGTGGACTAAGGCCCAAAATTTCCCTCGTATTGAAGGAGAAAAACATTGGGTCCAAAATACATCGCCAAAAAAGGGCGCACTGCAGTGGACCTCTGTCTACCCCTTTGTAGATTACATGCGTGATGATGATGTATTTTATAGCGCTACTTTCGTAGTTATTGTAAACCATATTTGCATATAGCCATTACCATAGCATTCTTAGTTCTTACAAATTAAACTCGAACAATGTTTTACCATAACTTCAACAAGTAGGTAATAAGTACCTATTTACATCAAAAACTTAATTAAACAAATAAATCCTTTGTCTGGCTCCAAAGTTATTAAGTTTTCCCGCACCGAGCTTAGTACCTAAGTAACGAAATAAATCAAACGCTTACTGCTTTTTCGATCTACAAACGTATTTTCAATAAATGCCTTAAGGCCAAAGATTTTTTTTTAAACTGTCGTAGATTATTCGTGACGCGCTGTTTTATCTGTGCTAGTGGTGTCACCCGCCATCTTTATCACGTTCATCACCCAATTTTTTAGGGTTCCGTACCCAAAGGGTAAAACGGGAACCCTATTACTAAGACTTCGCTGTCCGTCCGTCCGTCTGTCACCAGTTTTGTCGGTGCTGTAAGATCATCCGCCTTCTTTATCACGTTCATCACCCCATTTTTATTTATAATGTGTATTTATTGATATTGTCCTTGCTATTAGTTACTTGACATTGTTATAGATATCCGCTAATCACAGGTGTCAGAATGGCTCTGAAACAGCTTAAAAACAACAAGGCACCGGGCGATGACGGAATCACTACTGAACTTCTGAGAGCGGGTGGAAAACCGGTACTTAAGGTCCTCCAGAAATTGTTCAATTCCGTCATTCTCGAGGGTACAACGCCTGAAGCATGGAACAGAAGCGTGGTGGTACTGTTCTTCAAGAAAGGTGATAAAACCCTGTTGAAGAACTACCGACCCATCTCGCTTCTGAGCCATGTTTATAAGCTGTTCTCCAGAGTCATTACGAATCGTCTCGCACGTAGGTTCGACGAATTTCAGCCACCCGAACAAGCCGGGTTTCGGAAGACCTTTAGCACCATAGACCACATACATACGCTGCGGCAGGTTATACAGAAGACGGAGGAGTATAACCGGCCACTATGCTTGGCGTTTGTGGACTATGAAAAAGCCTTCGATTCCATAGAGACGTGGGCTGTGGTTCAGTCCCTCCAGCGATGTCGCATCGACCACCGATACATCGAAGCGCTGAAGTGTTTGTATAGGAACGCCACCATGTCAGTCCGAATCCAGGACCAGAGCTCAGAGCCTATCCCATTGCAGCGAGGAGTAAGACAAGGGGACGTTATCTCTCCGAAATTGTTTACCGCTGCATTGGAAGATTGCTTCAAGCTGCTGAATTGGGATGGACTTGGCATCAATATCAACGGCGAGCACCTTACTAACCTTCGGTTTGCAGATGACGTCGTGGTCATAGCGGAGTCGCTGGAGGAACTGAACTCTATGCTCGGTGATCTCAACAGAGTTTCTCAACAGGTAGGTCTTAAAATGAACATGGATAAGACGAAAATCATGTCGAATGTCCATGTCGCACCTCACCCAATAGTCGTTGGGAACTCTACTCTCGAAGTTGTCGACGAGTACGTATACCTGGGACACACGGTCCGATTAGGTAGATCCAACTTCGAGAAGGAGGTCACTCGACGAATCCAACTCGGCTGGGCAGCGTTCGGGAAACTGCGTCACATCTTCTCGTCCGATATTCCTCAGTGCCTGAAGACAAAAGTCTTCGAACAGTGTGTGTTGCCAGTGATGACGTACGGATCCGAGACGTGGTCGCTCACAATGGGACTCCTAAGACGGCTCAGAGTCACTCAACGTGCAATGGAGCGAGCTATGCTGGGAGTTTCACTGCGCGATAGAATCAGAAATGAGGACATCCGCAGAAGAACCAAGGTTACAGACATAGCTCGAAGGGTTGCACGTTTGAAGTGGCAATGGGCCGGACACATTGCCCGGAGAACGGATGGCCGTTGGGGCATCAAAGTCCTAGAGTGGCGGCCACGAACAGGCAAGCGGAATGTGGGACGACCCCCGACCAGATGGACAGACGACCTCACCAGGGTCGCCGGGAGTCGATGGGCGCATAAAGCCCAAGAACGTAATTTGTGGCGATCTATGGGGGAGGCCTATGTTCAGCAGTGGACGTCTCTGGCTGATAGATAGATAGATAGATAGAATCACAGGTGTAACCATCCCTTATCTTATTCCAATAAAATTATATTATAAAATTTTATAGTTTAGTATAAAGAGTCAAAAAAGATCTGTGTTGTGTAGTTAGTATTAGTTAGTGAATGTGTAGTACTCAAGAAGGTTGCAATTGTTCAACACATTCACATTTGTGAAGGACTAAGCCCTCACCTCGGTCCAACGTCGCAATTATTTAGACAATTAAGTCCGTGGCTGGAGACAGGTGAGGACTAGACCGGAGTTCCTAAACACCTCACATGTACACTTCAGACCACTCCATTAAACTATTTCCGACGGCTTTATAATCACCCTCGCTTGAAAGCACGTCTGGAAACGTCCGGGATCACTTAATGCGAAATTAAATAATAAATACGGTGAAGGAAAACATCGTGAGGAGATCTGCACGTCTATACAAGGGCGTGTAAAGTTCACCAACTCGCACTCGGCCAGCGTGGTGGATCTTTCTAATCTTCCTCATATTGGGGAATGTGCCCGGTATAATGGCAATAGACTCGCCCCCTATTGCATTGGGACCAAAATACATCGGCAAAGTGTGGGTGCACGGTAGTGCGCCTTTGCCTTCCCCTTCGGGAAAAACAGGCGTGATGGCGATGATGGTGATGATGTATACATAATAAATATCGCCAGACAACACATACTCATCGTATGATCCCAAAATAAGCTTATAAGCAATGGACTGGGAGCGATCTGGGGGCGAATTCTGCAACCACCCAGGGCCTGTTATCTATGTTCTTCTTGTTTGTGCCTTCGCCGCGTCGTGTGTATATAATTTCTTGGGCCCCTCACACAGTGTAATAGATGGCTACATTCTGTCATGGCCCGCAATATCGCCGCATACAACGAGCCACAAATTATTTTGCCTCATATCGGCCACTTTATCTAATGTTGGTCAATAAATGAATCAGCTTTGAAAACCACAAGTAGTACAAACTCTTGTATTTTTATATAAGGTCTTTTTTTTTATTTAGCAATGTGCGGTTACTTAGTTTCGTCTCTGTTCTTCATCTCCTCTTTTCTCAGCAAAATTTTTGTACTTGGAGTGAGCTCACTACTACAGCCCTTTTAACGTCCCACTGCTGGGCACGGGCCTCCCCTCAATGCGAGGGGGATTCAGGCCATAGTCCACCACGCTGGCCCAATGCGGATTGGCAGATTTCACACATCTATCGAGAACTAGTCAAGTTCCCTCAGACGTGCAGGTTTCCTCACGATGCTTTCTTTCACCGTTTCATAGCAAGTGATAATCTCGGATGAAAATGAGATTCGCACATAAATCTAGAGGTGCGAGCCGGGGTTTGAACCTGCACACTTTGATTTTGTAAAGCGTGCGTTCAACCACTCGGCTATCACTGCTTTTGGGCTCACGTGAGTAGGTAATTTACCAGAATGGGAATTGAACCCGGCACCTCGTTACCGGCAAGCGTTAAAATACACTTGTCAAAATGAATGCCAATATTTTATCTGTTGTAAAAGACACGTCTCATGCCTCAAATATTGCTCGCGCGGTCAATGTCACTTCGATGAAGAATTAACTTTGACTATGAGTTAACACAGGTTAACTCATAGTCAAAGTTAACAATTGTCGATGACAAAAAGCTTACCGATCGGCTAGACCCTCTGGCGTTGCGTAGAGATGTAGGCTCTCTCTGCATTTTCTACCGCCTCTATCATGGTGAGTGTTCCGAGGAATTGTTCGGTATTATACCTCCCGCTGAATTCCACCATCGCACGGCTCGCCACAGACTGCATTACCATCCTCACCATCTGGATGAATGGCGTTCCAGTACTGTGCGATTTACCAGGAATTTTCTTCCTCGCACCACCAAACTGTGGAATGAACTTCCTGCAGCGGTGTTCCCGGACCGATACGACAAAGGTACCTTCAAGAAACGAGCATATTCATTCCTTAAAGGCCGGCAACGCACTTGCGATGCCCCTGGTGTTGCACGTGTCCATGGGCGGCGTTGATCACTTACCATCAGGTGAAACGTCTGCTCGTTTGCCTGCATAACACATAAAAAAAAAAAAAAAAACATCCAAAAAATCGCCGGATAGACTGGAAAAGGAAAGCAGAAGATAGAATAACATGGAGACTATTGGAGGAGACCTATACCCAAAAGGGGCCTTAACCGAAGAACTTAATATTAATGTACCTAAATTAAAACACTTGTAAAATTTCATACAGTTAAGGAACTAAAGGCTAAATAAATAAATAAGTTAACAAAGTCCATTTCGATATTTTCTAAAAGAACGTTTAAAAGTAACTGCGAATGTTATTATTTATTTACTTATGGCATCTTCTTTTACTTACAAAGTATTCAGTTCGTTTCTTATCATATCTTTGTTGAGACTTGACACTATTTGTTGGATGGTTATATATTATTTAAGTTTACGTCCAAGTTATACCAAGTGCAACATGAATGCCAGAATAAAGTTGCAAATTACAAAAATAGCTCTACACATGCCAGTCAGATGATTTTAAAATGCGCAAGTTTAGCCAATTACTATACCACCCTGAATATACTGCCGCGAGAAAATACGCTAGATTTTTTACAAGCTTTTAATTAACTTACAATGTATGTCTGGGTGGAATCTTGCAACTGAATTTTAAATCAGTTATCTTTAACCTATTGAGCTGAAATTTGGTATACACACTTAATTTGGATGACGCATGCTTAGCTATGTGACGTCATTTTAATTTCAATATGGCGGATCATCCAAGATGGCGAAATAGTTATTTATTCTGTACTACCACAGTATGGGTATCAAATGAAAGTGCTTGCTGATGAGAACACGAAAACTAAGGGCAATTAAATAAAAGCTTGCTTTTTAAAAGTTTTTTTACCATTACTTTAGAAAATGTACACTGCAACAATAATGGTTTTTATGTTAAATATAAGTCACGCGACAATGTTACAAAATTTGCTAGCGTCATTAATAGACATTTCATTTTTTGAAAAATTTGCTTTTCTGAGTTAATACAGTTTCTTTAGGTATTGAAAAATAATGTCAGGCGTGTTTTGTCGCGCCTATTGGTGCAGGGCTTTAAGCATCCTTGGCATTTGCTGTTCTCAAGCTTTTATGTTCTATATAACTTCACCGCTTTATTACGCAAAGATTAAACTATCGTGAGATATGAAACGTTATTACGTTAAGCTAATAACAATTATTTTGCAACTCTATATTGCTACATAAAAATGAGCGATTAAGTTTAAATATTACACTTGCGCTTTAGTACATTTGGAAACTACATGAAGTAGATCGGCCGCGACAATCTACCAACAATCTTAAAACTTGTAAAAAAAATTACAAAACAATTTTGTACTGAATTTTTTGCAAGTATTTTCGGCAAAGAGGTAGAGATGATAATAAAGATTTTTTTTTGTTTATTGATTTTTCATGAGTGTTAATTTTTTTTTAGCCCATTTTCGTGTCCCACTCCTGAGCAAAGGCCTCTCCTTTAATCCTCCACACACTGCGGTCTCGTGCTCTTTGGGACTAAGCATAAGTATAAATAAATAAAAAAACAGATTCAGGCATTTTTTTTTGCTACACAATTTTTTTGCTGCTTTTTGTAATACGATACAATTTTATAAATCACAAGAAGTTATCGAACATCTTAAAGTTTCTTGTAACAATAATTAATGACTTCTGAACAATATGTAATACGAAATTGGGTCGCGTAGCATTCACTGAATATCACGGGCCTGATGCTCCGAAATTGATTGGAATTGAAAGGGCACTTAGATTCAATAAAAGGAATGTCGATACCTGGTGATGTAACAATTTATAAGAACTATCGATATTCCCTGAGATACCTTTATTTAAAGCAGTGATAACACATTTATTATTAACTCTATTTTATTAAAGTCTATATTTTAAGTGTATAACTAAATAGTAAAAACATCAGGCTCTAGTCCCGTTTTATTGAGACTTATACCTCGACAAAAGGGTTTTATTTGATCGATTCGATATGGTCGATACAAAGTGACGTGTATCTTATCGATATCCCACTTATTCCATCGCAGCTCATCTATATCCCTCGAAGCATTTCTCCGCAAATATTTGTTTCAATTAGGCGTCTCCGAGGTCCCTAGGGTCCCACGTCAAACAAATGATGATCGCTAGATCACGAGAGACGTATAACATTGCACGATATTTATTACTTACGTTTTGTTTTATGAGGTGAGATTGTTATTGTTGACATTACCTTGTTAGATGCGGTTTCAACTAATTTCTATTTGTTTCTGCATGCCATTCATGTTGTTTATTTCTTTCATGAGATTTAAGTGTTTCACTGAATAAAGGGATTTTAGAAAAATACCTTTAATGATTTTAGAAAAGTAATGCCATAAATTTATATTTCTCATATAGACAGTCAATAATTTTAAGAACCTAAGTTTAGAGCATTAAAACTTATTTATTTAAGAAAGAAATATAAGAAGTATAGGTGATTATATATATTTTTAAGATAGCTAACAAAACACTTTTACGTAATAGCAATTGAAAATGTACGAGTAATACCAATGATGGCAACGACAATTTCTTTCAAAGTTTTCCACTCAGATCATTATTATTTTTCTGGTGTCTGCGACTTGCACCCAGGAGGGGTGGCAGCGACGGCTTTAATTAAACGCGACTTAAGACTTTAATGACTTTCAGTTTTTTTGCTAACGCGCCTACTTGCTTTAACTGGACTAAGAATTGTCTGGAAAGTTTTTATGTGCTAAGAATTTTATAGACTAAGAGATAATAAATTGTAGGTTACTTTAGTTGATGAGAATAACGCACAAGTGGTAACAATGTATTCTATCCAATGTACAAACCATATTTTGTAGCTATACGGCATTCGGTACAATACATTTATCATTTACAAAGGGGCGCCTGTATGCAGCGTATAAGCAACGCGCACTATTCATAATGGATTGCCGTATCTAAAATATCAGGCGCGCTCTCTACATAGAGCTGTTAGCTTCTAGTGTAGTATAACAATAGTTGTATGGTCATTATTTGGTAACGTATTACTTTTAATTTGTTATTAATACAAAGTTTCTTTTTCAGGTAATCAACATAATATTCACAGCTATTTGAATAGTAAGTGGGTACAATATATTTGACTACTAAACATTATTATTTTACTTTGCCCAGAGAGAATAATACACATGACCATTACCTTATAGTAATTATTTTGCATGTATAAGCTTTAACGAGGTTTATTATTATAATAGACACATCAAAGCGAACGATACCTCTATTAAAGATGCCCCTTTCTAATTATAACAAACATATCCGTACATAGCTGCGTGTATTATTAATGTATTCATTCGTCTAAGGTAACAAAAGAGAAGAGGTACCGTTAGCTAAGTGAATATAGAGGGGACTCAGATATACGAAATACACAGAAATAAAGTTGGCTTTGTTTGGATGTGACGATTTTTAAATACGTGATTGATTATGGTTTTAAAACTACTTGAAAATAGTTTTGGGGTAATATTTGGTGTTGAAGAACTAATTTATGAAATTACTTAACCAATATTGACACAAGTATATTTGCTACTGTGTAATGTTATTTAAGTTTTCATCATCATCAGCCCGTATTAGTCCACTGCTGGACGTAGGCCTCATTGTTATTTAAGTTTTGCAGGTGTCGATTTAAGAAGTCTTTACTTGTCGATAACTTTATATCCATAGTTTGCAGGGGTTGTTGTTTTTGGAGTAAACATCGTGTAAGATGTCACGGCTATCGCCAATTCTGTAAGAAGCGATCAAGAACGGGAGTGTCATTAGAAATGTATATATTTAGAGAATAAATATATTTTACCATTGAATATTTATAATAAAACAATTAACTAATGAGAGAATGAAATAGACATATCCAGTTTCCCAATTGCAACTTTCGAGTAGTGTTAACGCAATTTTCACCAAGCGTCTAGTTGGCACAATCGGTCCCGTCGCACTGCTAATTGTACCACTCTACCTACAACTGCCTCCACCTCGTTAAGAAAGATAATCTAACTAGAATTAGCCCTACTAAGTCTGGAACTTGGGACTGAATAAAACTATTAAGAGTTGTTTTTAGGGGACTGTATTTTCATAGAAACGTTCGTTTATAGGATAAAGATATAATTTTGCTTAATTTAACTATACTTTTGCTTTTTGAATGAAACTAAAAATGATATTTAGCAAGTATCTAAAATCGTTGTTTGTTTTGTGAGCGTGCTTTTACTAGTATTTAGTATAGGACGTAATTGTTTAATTTATTAGGTTGTTACTACTTATAGTAATGTAGTAATGTAGTATTACAGTATGCTTATAGTAATAAGCATACATGTATACGTTATCCTTAGTTCCATATGTAATAAAAGAATGCAGATTAGTTACGCAAAGAACATAATCGAAGTTTAAGTTAAATAATTTAAGTCTAAACTATTTACTGCATAATATTATTTAAGCAGTAAATAATTTAGTACAGCTCTATTTCCAATTACGTTTTTAACAAAATCTCTACCGATTGAAATCAATGAAGTGCCATAAGCGCACGGGGGTGGACTCTACTTAAAAATAATTCATTGCCCTCCCCTTCATTGCCCTCGTTAATAAGTAGGAAATACTTCGGGATTGTTCCCTCGTAATTTGATTACAGCGAATTTCTTTTGAGATTGAGTGGGTATTGATTTTATGGACTTTTCATTGTGTAGCGATTAAAATTGACTACGCAGTTAGATCAAATTAGAGAAATGAATAAAACAGTCAATATTTGTGTTTACAGTATTAAATATCACTGGTCCGAATTGACGAAGTCAATAAGAGTATTGGAATTGTTTGCACTACAACTCTGACAAAAAGTAGACAGAAAGAGCCCTTTAAAAAAAACTGCGGCGATTCGAAACATGATGCAAAACCCTTGTGGGGCGAAGCACCGAAGTACCCAAATGTATACTTACAGTTAGCTAATTAGCTAACCTATAGTAACTACTCTTGTTAAGATTATAACGTTAGTCACATACGCAATATAAATCTTTAGACCTACACAACTAACAATTATTAATTATCATAATCCACATATTCGTAAGGCACCGTATGAACAGATGTATAATTATGCACGTCACCGTTAATTACTATATGCGTTAGTGTCAACGATTAATTAACGCATATTAATTAATGTATTCGCTGTTATTCGTGATGTGTTCATGTGTGTTGTGTGTCATCTCTATCGAACGAGTACCTATGTACTGTTATGTATAAAATATGATACTGGATTATACATAACTATTCCTACCCACAAACAAAAAAGATAATGCTGTAATTAGTCCGTATAAAGCCTGCACACTGGAGCGCCCAAATGCGTACGTCATATTTTTGCCAACACTAAAATGAACTCCGTGTGATATACATAAAGATTGAATTTCTGTGGTAAAAGTTACTCCTCCGCGCATCAAAATTCGCCCGCGCTATCAATGTCATTTCATTGAAGAATGAACTTTTTATTTTCGTCTATACACTTTGTTTTTGTATTGGAAAATAATTTGTCGCGCGGCTTTTGACGCCACAGGGTGCGGAGGTGCTTAATAAGTATATTTTGATGTGAAACATCTAATGGTGCGCTTGGCGAATGACAGCGACTGTTGATGCCGCTATGCCGTGATCCCAAAACTTCGAGCAGCTTCGTTCGGTTCTTTCCGCCGCTTATACTCCGCCCACCGGCTGACTCCGCTCACTCGCTCACTCGCCGCTACAACTACTATTTATGTTTCACATCTGCCAGGCGTCCCGCGACGGCTCAGTTTTTTTTGTATGTACACCACGATTTGATGATACTATATAATAACGGCTTGGTAACTAGTGGTTCAAGCGTGGGCCTTTGGCTCTTTGCCTAGGGTAGTTGCGGTTTATATCCCCGTTACCAAAAAAAAATATTTTAAAATTTACCATGGTGTGAGTGTAACTGGGAGGGGTGGTTCCAGTTACACTTCCCAGTCCACATCCCAGTCCACATCCCAGTCCACTTCCCAGTCCATTGTAAGGTATCCATAGAAAACATTTTGCTTAGTTTGGGATCATACGATGAGTTGGTGTTGTCTGGCTGTATTTATTTAGAAAAAAGTTGATTTGATATTATCAAATGTTTGTTTTTATGCTCGAAATAGTATTGTCCCATATCAGGTATACGCATTTCATGAAAGTAAATATAAAAAGGGTCGAGAACGGGATAATATTTTATGATGTCTCTATATGAATATATTATCACACTTGTAATATTCGTTTGGGGTAAACAAATAAAATCTTTGTGATTACATAACACGAGTTTTCAGAACACATATTTATTTATTACTGTAGCCAATATAATAATGTGGAGCCAATAATCAAAATGTGATGCCTATAGGTTAGCTTAGTTATCCTGACTCTACATGTAGAGTAAACCATTAACATTTATTAAATAACTTAATAAGTTATATGGAATGGGTGGTATTCAAATGACAGTTTCCATTCACCTCGGAAAAAATCTGTAAACTTTATCACAATAAAAATGTTTAAAGCTATCAACAGACGTAGGTATTGTAGTTAGAAGGAAACTTCAATAATTGTAAAAAAAATATCGTGTTCTCCTCTTTAAAGCCCTTTCATTTAATACCTATACTGTGGTTGTGCAGAAAAAAAATAACCATTCCGCCATCTTGGATGATCCGCCATATTGGAATTAGAATGACGTCACATAGCTAAGTATGCATTGTCATCCAAAATAAGCGTTTATACCAAATTTCAGCTCAATCCGTTATAGATATGTGATTTAAAATTCAGTTGCAAGATTCCACCCGGACATACATTGCAAGTTAATATAAAGCTTGTAATAAAAAATAATAAAAATAAAGCTTGTAAAAATAATAGGAAGACGTTATTTTCCAACTAGTTTATCTTTTACTACTTTCGTGATGTTTTATACAGCCTACAATAAAGTGACACCATAAACCGCTATGGTATTTTTTTTCCATCCCAATGACGTCACCACTACTGCAAAGTGCAAAGTGGGCCAATTCATACCAATTTATGGTATGGCTGGCTGCCTCCGTTTATAGCTTTACAACATATTTATCGTTTTACGACATAATAGGGGCTTATGATAATTCTCGGGTGTTGTGCGAAATGTCTTTGAATGTGTACTTTTTGCTGGTTAGTAATAAAATAGATTGACCGTTTCAATAAAATTTAAATTTAGAACTTTGTCTATTCACCATTACAGATGTAGAAGAGATATAAAAGAGTAAATGAGAATCTTTTCTAAAGATTTGTTTGTTTATTCTGATGAAAAGATGAAGTGTTGGTAGCGTAGGAAGCATGTCAAAAATGTTTTTTTTTTTTGTAGAGTTATGATGTTACCAAATTATATTGCCCCAGCCATTATAATATACTCTGTGGGTATTACCTTTCAGCCAACTATGTTTTCAAAAGTGTATATCATACAGTGTTTTACTATGTGCTGTTTCTGCGCTGATATACAAATTATTTGCTTATATACCTATCTAGTCAATAACCCTATAAAATAAGTTTTTATTAAAAAACTCTGATTATTCGTTAGTATGTTTGTTGTACAATTTGTGATACAACATAATTATCTTTTTATAATATACCTACCCTCAGTCGTCACATTTAATAATTAACTACATGGGTGTAGATACTGTTTTCCTAAAACCACAACCCCTATTTAAAACTATCTTTCAAACAACTGTATAGTTAAATATTAATTTGGAAATGTACATAAATGTTTACGCATCGCTTAACTTAATACCCAAAATCATTAGAATTTAACTAAAGCGGGAGTTTGTTTCAAGTATTTTCCTGTATCCAGAGTACAAAAACAACAAGATGAATTTTACTTATTCGAATCATATCATAACCATTGCGGGCTACGAAGGACAGTGGTAACATAGATTTGGAACGTAAGCTTTAATGGATGCTGGAAAGCAAGGGGTGTATAAAGTGATCGTTGGTTGTGTTAGATGTATTGGTAGGGTTGTTGAGTTGTAATAACGTTTCCGCTCTTTACCCGATGTTTGCCGAGCCAACGCAAACAGGAGAGGTTGTACTGTGGGACCTTTATATACGTACTTTTCGGGCTCGAACATTATATGTTTGACAGAAGCTTTAAGCCGAATGATGGCTCAAAATTTTATAGTATGAACGTGGCATACTGTTTTAATGTTTTATATAACATAATGTATTCACATTGGCGTTCTATTTTATTTTGTTACTTACACCATTTTGTATATTACGTAATTAAGTTGCCGAGTATTGCATAATTATAAAAAAAAAAATTGTTATGACGTTTACATACGGGGCTCAACGGATTAATTATCTCAATAAGTTTTTTGTCTATGTAAATAGATAGTATCTTGTAGGATATCTCCTATGTAAGTTTATCTACAAACAAATTAGTACAGTTTTCCTCTTTTGAAATTGACTACATGGTTCCCTTGAGCATATTTTATAATCTTTAATCGTTCCTGAGGTCTCCATACCGATTCTTCTTAATGTTTCTTCCTGTATATTATGTTAATTTATAAATGGTACTTATGTGAGTAAGGGTAAGTAATGTATCTAAATTAACCTCGTAATAATGAAGGCTTTACAATGTTGTATGCAAACATCTGTAGTCCACAGATTGAATACGCCATGCCTCAGGGCGGGTGCAACTGGTTTGGTATTTGCAGAACACGACACTGTTTGCGTGTTGCTTCTGCGCAAACTAAGACAAATGACTTTGTTTAGTAACACACGCTTACAGAAATGAAGATCATAGGTCGTATAAATGTTGTTGTTGGATAATAATGTATAGTATATAATCTTAGCCCAAAATTTATAGAAAGTTATGATCCAATTACCTTGTGTAGATAGATTGAAATGGCCAAAAATATAATGTTTTTCTTTTTTAATCATATAACTTATATATATTTTGTCATGTTTTTCGATACTTCTCGTGAATATATGCCTAGTAAATACATCATCACGCCTGTATTCCCCGAAGGGGTAGGCAGAGGTGCACTGCAGTGCGCCCACACTTCGCCGATGTATTTTGGTCCCAATGTAATAGGGGGCGAGCCTATTGCCATTATACCGGGCACACAGGTTTCCTCACGATGTTTTCCGTCACCGTTTCTTAGCAAGTGATAATCTCAGATGAAAATGAGATTCGCACATGGAACCCAGAGGTGCGAGCCGGGGATAGAACCTGCGCACTTTGATTGCAAAGCGTGCGTTCGACCACTCGGCTACCACTGCTAAATAACTGCCTAGTATTCATTATAAAATAATAAAAAAACCGTTACTGTAAATATTATAGTAGTATATTTACGTACAGAAGTATATTTATATTACTTCTATTTATAATAATGAGGCCAAATATAATATATAGTCCGTAAGTGTTGATATTCATACCTGGCATTTGACCCTATTGCCTGTCTAGTGTAGACATGGTGACTCGCGTGCCTAGGCAGAATAGGAAAAGCTATGGTATAGTCTAGAAGCTAGCAAACATTTTATTTTCTTTTACAATATTTATTTTATAACTTTATATAAATAAATAAAATATAAAAAGATGGGGTTAGTTTAATTTATTTAAACCTGATAATAAACGACATTTTTTAACTTTGCAGGAGAGCATACTCATTCGACGCAGAAAAAATAGCTGATTCCAAATATGTATCTATGTCAATATTGCCCAAAAGTGTCGTTTAAGTCAAATAGCCTTTCACACTATTTTTATCCTTACACTCACATGATTTTTTTAAATTTATGGTGATAATGTTTTGGCAATTACATGTTCAAGTGAGTATGGATAATAAACCTGTTAATAAAAATAATGTAGATCATCACGTAAAGAAAATTATTTTAAAAGCTTTGACTCCTAGACTATCTGTTGAATGAGGTGGCATGGTACAGGCGAGAAATGTAATTTCACTCCGTCACGATGAATGCTATGGGAAATTGTTTTATTGTCACGATAACATTACACACGTGTGTGTGACACAAATGTCTTCACCGCATACAAGCATGCAAGGCTTGTTATATTGATTAGATCTAACGCTCTACATTATAAATTGTCATGTTTTCCTTCAGCAACGGTAATGCTTCGATAACGATTTTTTGGCATAATACTACTTTTTGTTAGTTAAAGAAAACATCACCAATTATTCAAAGATAGGTCTCTAAAGACATAATTTTCATAAGGTGACTTATATTATATTAACAGACAATATCTACGTTTACGGCATTTGATTTTTCTTAGCCTTCTAAACGACCTATAATAGAAAAAAAATACCTATAAAAAAAATAAAAAAAGACCTTTAATTTTTTTTTGTTTTGTTTTACGATAGTGCATATGAAAAATAATTTCTTATTTCTGAATAGTATTACCTTCCTTCTTCAATAGCTGTCATTAGCCATTTGTAATACGGTGTAATACGGTAAATTTCGTATTTAGATTTCAATTTAATAAAAAAAGTATGACAGTAGGTTATATTACCAGAATTTCAATAGCTTATTAGCTTAAAAAGTGTTGTATAAATATTGACATTTACCGGTAAACTTGAACCAACAACGTTCAAGTACTTCAAGTTAAGTAAGTGTTAGGTAAGTGGCATTAACATAAGACAAGGCACAGGTGGTTCAATGTCGAATGTATACACTTTCCAACTGGCTCGCGTGTTCAGCTCGCAGCCGCACCGCAATCAACGTGCTATTACTACTTCTGTAAATATTACCTTAGGCTATTCACAGTGTGACATAATAAGCTAAATAACATGGATTTCATTGGAAACCTTTTTCTATTTTGAAGTTGGTAAATAAAGAAAAATGCTCTTAACCGATTCATATAATCGAAAAACGCACTGAAAAGCCAAAGGATCCTTAACTTTTCAACGAGACGTTACTCAAAAATACTGAGCCGTCGCGGGACGCCTGGCAGATGTGAAACATAAAACATAAACGTCGTAGCGGCGAGTGAGCGAGTGAGTGGAGTCAGCCGGTGGGTGGAGTCTAAGCGGCGGAAAGAACCGAGGAGCCACGAAGATGCTCGAAGTTTTGGGATCACGGCATCGCGGCAGCAACAATCGCTGTCACTCGCCAAACGCGCCATTAGATGTTTCACATCAGAAACAGAAGAGTTTCTATAAAATAGTTTCCTAAGATTTGCTCTCGATGCCGTTACGACTCGTTACAAGTTCAACATAATAAAATACGAGTTGAATTGAGAACCTCCTCTTTTGAAGTCGGTTAAAAACGACACGTTGTTATTGACGATAAAGATTAGCTTTTATAAGAGACCAACATTAAGGATATATCTTATTATACAGTCATGTATATTTCAAATGGTTTTTTATGTTGATAAGTGCTTTATTTCAACTAGACGATGATTGTACTCCAAATTTAGTTCAGTTCTAAAATCAGCATTTCAGATCTAAACTGTTCTGTAAGGTCAAAGTAAATGGATAATCACTTTCTTTTGTTGAAAGACAATAAATAAACCCCTCCGCAACGATATTCGTGCAAACATATCGTTAAATCAATATTTGCGCGTGCTGCCCAGAAATTATGCCAAATTATGCCAAATGATTATAACTTTGTGGTTATGTTTCCTGTATCTAATTTACCGAATTTTATTGCGAACTTGCTATTGAATCATCCAGATTGAAAGCCGTAATTATTCAATAAAAATCTATCAAACAGAAAATATCAACTGTTGTGTTATCTATAGACATATTGCGTATATTAGACTCTTCATTAATTACACTAATTTTGCTACGAAGTGAAAGTTGCATTAAGTATTTCCCAATTTGTATGTTCATTACGCTCTGCTCTACTGTAACTATATTTTTTTTGAAAATGTACTCTGTGCTTTAATGTATAAAGTTTAAATTACTGTGGCACAAGTCACGCGACCACGCGTTATAATTAGCTTGCGTTATTGATGACATTACGTTGAAAAATGTGCTTTTTCTATAAGTTAATACAGTTCACTTTTTTTTTACGGATTTTAATGAAACTTTACTGTATTATTGTATATACATCTGTAGTAGTAGCGTGGGCGCCAAGACTAGACATATGTCACGGAATATCTCGATGTTGTCTCTTTCTTTCGTGTGGAATTAGACAGAGAGCGAGCGAGCAACTCCGTGACAAAAGTCTTGTCGTAACATGCGTGCTAACCCCACAAAACTTCATATGGGCTATACTTTATAACGATATTGAATCATCTAAATCTGCGTGACCGAAGTCGCGGGTAGAAGCTAGTCATTTATAGTGTCATCATCTTGTGTAACATTCGTCTTAATTAAAATCTCCTCGAATCACACGAAAGTACCACCGAATAGTTGTGAGAGATACCATTGTGTATTGTGACAATAACAATGTTCACTTTCATTATTCAGCCCATATGTGTCATTCTGGAGTGAAAGTGAGTGCGGTTTCCAAGAACGAAAGTGGATACTGTGGAATGAACTTCCTGCAGCGGTGTTGCCGGACCGATGCGACAAAGGTATCTTCAAGACACGAGCCTACTCATTCCTTAAAGGCCGGCAACGCATTTGCGATGCCCCTGGTGTTGCAGGTGTCCATGGGCGGCGTTGATCACTTACCATCAGGTGAAACGTCAGCTCTATTGCCTCCCTATCTCATAAAAAAAAACCGTCCAAGCGGTGATGACATAAATATGAGACAACCCTCACGTTTTGTATCGTCTACTAAACAATTATTGTTAGATTTACAATGCGTTTTGTAACCAGTTAGTTTAGTTTGTGTAACCTACGATTATTTTGTTTCATGTTTTGTTTCCTTTATTTTTTTAACCTGTATTGTCCCTGCAGAATCTGGAATCTGAATCCGGAATCTGGAGTAGGTACAGATAATTAATTTAGTTAGTAAAAATAAAATAATACTACATTATACTGTAAATGAGATGATGGTTATATATATTTTTTTAATTAAATGAGAACTGTAATTAACACGTTCACTGCGGATCACATATAATCGGCGCGATATGATGCTTACTGCACTTATGATTTTTTCGCCGCAGCTAACGTCGATCGAACCTAACGTGAAGGTTTTCTTTTACGTAAAAATACTGATCTCTTAAGCCTACCCTATGAATTTAAATTAAATCTTAAGTTTGTATTGAACCATTTCAAATTTACTGGACATGAAAGTATACTGGAGACGAGCCAAAAAAAATGTATTTTTGAAATGGGAACAAGAAAATTCTGGAGAGGCAGACCTTACCAGCATTTTCTTGTCATTCAGAACATAAGTCAGAACTAATGAACATAAAAATGTGATGGAATCTCATAAAAACAAATGTTCCATTGTAGAATCGAATTAAAAAACCTTGAATTGGATACCTCCTTAAAATAAGCATCAGAATGAACTGACTAACTTCCACTAAATTCACAATAAGTAACTGGGAACGCAAAAATAAAATAACTTGCTCTTTCCAGATTTAAAATCTGGCCTTATTTACGAGCCCGGACTCCATAATTTTGAATTACCTTATCTTCACGACGCAGGTGTAAAACCCGACTGTTACCTTTTGCTATAGGCGATGTTGCAACACAATCACGATCGACCTTGTCTCTACATTTATCGCTATCCTTGTCTCACTCAACTGCATTTTAGTCAAAACACGCGAACAAAACACCGTTGTTATGACTGAAACCGTTGTTATTATTGGTAATTAGGATTAGAAATTGTTATGTGAAATCAAAATAGGGACTGGGTTTCGAATGGTGTAGGGATGTAGTTCCGGACATGCGTAGTAGAGTGGGACGAAGACAGCCGGCCATCGTGTAAACGCCAGTTGTTGCCCGGTCGCCGGAGCGAGCGTCGTTCCGACCTGTCCGTAGCCTCTTCCGATAGTACACATATCAAATTTCACGCGTAAATTTGATATAGTCGTAGAATTTGTGAAGTGTTTTGAAAAAAAAGTTCGCGCGTTCACCGGTAAATGTTTTCAAGTTTATCCGAAATTGGCAGTTTATTGGAAACTAGTGCTTGGAGTTATATATTTTATTTGCAGTAGTGTTGTTGTTGCTCAGTGATATGTTTGCTACTTTGTTTCTGTAGTACGTATTCTTTTTTTATGTTGTTAATTAGTAGTGTTGTGTCCTATTTACGTTTTATTTTCCAATGTTGTTTTTGAATGATATCATCAACAGAGTCGCCTTTATCGCCGCTGATAAGTGTTATCTACTCAAGTTTGTCTATGCATTAAAGAGAATTGCACATTTAGGACGCATAAACGTGTCGGAATAAGTCGTTCCGATTATAATGTAGCATGTTATTCTGCAACAGTTAGTATTTAGTTAAGCGTAACGTTGGTTGAATGAAAGTTCATCGAACCAAAGTATTGATGTTTACTATCCTAATAGTTGAAGTAAGACTAGAATAACAATAGTGTGATTAACTACCAATGGATGATTGTTCACGATTAATTGATTCTATTAAATTCTATGACACAAATATTTCAAATAATTTTATAATATCAACTGTTTTTTTTTTTTTTAATGGAACGTTTCCTAACAAGTAAATACACGTTTGAGATGACTGTCTTTATTGTGAAATGAAATCGAGTGTATGAAATGCGAAAGACAAAGAAGGGATTTGAATATAAGGCGAGGGGGCCCTTGAAATTGATCGTCTGGTACACCCCAGCCTCTGGTTAACCGAGCCCTTGGATGTAGCGTAGGCACTCTTAATGCGGTACAAATTTGATTTTATGTCGAGTTCGGAAACCGTTGGAACAGGACGAGACTTGTTGATGTATTAAAAGCGTTATAGAAATTAGATACTGGTTTAGAGTAGCTAAAGAAGTTAGACTAATTGATGTTTTTTTTTTTATGTATAGGAGGTTTTAAAAGTCCGAAATAATACTTTAAGTACATATACGGTAGCTCATATGTGGATGCTTAGTGAAGATAGTTTATACCTAACTATCATAATTTCTGAGTTATAGACCTTAAGTATTTGTCACAGGTATCGTGTTCTGGCCTTTGGGTACATCCATAACCGTATTTAGCAGCGTAAACTACACTTATGAGGGGCGACTACCAATATTCATAGAACAGAACATGCTAATTTTACATAGGACTCGAGATATTACGAAATTTACTACGGAATAAAGTTCGTCGAATTTCGATCAAATTTTTAATTGAACCATTCAGTTGTATAACCGATACTGCTGCAAACGTCAAAGTATTATTTTGGACATCTGAAACACCCTGTATATCTCAGATCTTAAGCCAAACAAATATTATTAATTGATAAATCAGTATGACTTTTCGATTAAATATTTCGGGCAACCACTACTTTATTGCGTACTTACATAGACAAGCTGTTTATTGCAACGAAAAGAACCCTCGGATTAGAAATCTCTATTCTAGGATTATCGACCCATTGAATACTCTTTAAAATCTTTTCAAAACTGGTTTAGCAGGATTGTTAGTGGCAGGCGGCAGCACGCGTGCCGAGTGTACAATAATACAGTATCAGCAAATATTCGGTTGCCTATTCAACCGGTAATTGCGCGCCCTAATGGTGCAAGACCCTTTTTTTCCCGATCTGTCTCATTGTTGTGCCCATAGGGTGTAGGTCGTTGACATTGGCCCTACACCCTCATATTTTATGGATTTGCAACGATATTTTTCATCAAATGTCGGATTAACAATATATCATTTCTAATCGCGTTTTCGATTATTGCTTCGGATGGACGTAATCTCTGGCATTTGTGAATTTTCACGATCCTCTTTGACCAACAGTTGTAATGGCTCTACCTTTTGTTCTAATTTGAAAGGGCCATTGTGTATTCAAATCGCCTTAATATTGAATATAACGTCAGCTGTTATCTCTCGTCCTTTTCAAAAGTCGTTTAACGTCGATCGGTTTTGCGTAATACATTGACAGCAATTAGTTGGTATCATTAGATAATTATCAAGTTTTACAAAATCGGATATCTGTGATTAGCTACGATTCCGTACACTTTATAAAATTAGTTTTTATTTTGCAACGATATTGCTTGTTCCGTTACCGGTGTTTGGTTAAAAAATAATAGAAATTCCAATCTCGGCTTCGTAGTCGTTTCAATGACTGATAATTATAACCTTCGTTTTGCTGGGAAACTGAATCCATTGCAACCTTTAAATTCATTGTTGCTGTACACACAGTATTTTGCTATGATTGCAAGCGGTATAACTGCGTTGGTTTTACCTCGAGATATAATCGTGGGAAATCTTTAACAAACGGCCATATAATGAAACACGCAAATTTAATAATGTTAGTAACGTCAAATTTGCAGCATTTTAATTAATAAACCTATTCACGCACTATTGACTTATAGGTCAGTGAACTATAATAAGATGCTTAGAACAAGGTAATGACGGTGTATGTCGTCACGCTCCGACTGAAGTCTAACATCTTTAATGAGAGCCGCATTCTTTCGCTCGCAATAATGGCAATTGACCAAAACAATGCGAGCACAGAGCCGGGCTGTGGACACCGTTAGAGAACGGAGTTCAGATATTTGCTGCATTAGTGAGGGCAACAATCTTTGATAACTCGTTGGCGATTGCGCAAGTGGCCTCCTTCTCGCACGTGTTCTCTGACGTTTTGCAACTTTCCGGTTGTAAGATGCAACACGTCTCACCATACGCAAATTGTACGAAAATAGTCGTTGAAACATCTGGTTGCATTGATTCTTGAAACATTGTTTTCAATGCAGTTTCTCTTATTGCAATTACACCCTTACCAGGGCGAGCACATTCACTTGACTTTGAAAATGAACTCTGTGCGAATAAACCTTTACATCGGATGTCTGTGGCAAAAACCACGACACCATGTGACTCTGAAAAATGTGCTTCATTAATGAGTTACCGCAGTTCATTTTGTATTAGCACAAAATTGGTCTTATGCATTGACGCACCTATTCGCGCAGGGCTTTCAGCCGTCTATTATTGCACCATTGACATTGACGATAAAACAAATGATTTACACTACCTTGGTCTTACACCTTCACCTATTTAGCGATTCCCACTTCTTTACCTTCTACTTAAGCATCTGCCCACTGGTTGTTTTTTTATAGATTGTGGGTAGCAGGTTTTGTTTCTCTATAGTGTTCGTACTAGTATCATCAGTAACCGTCGCAGGTCTCTCCCATGGGGCGATGCACCGGCGCCGCGATGGAATGTGCCCGGCCGTGGTTACGAAATGCCGTGACTCCGCAATCGTGCTTCTCCATTCGAATACGCAATTATACAGTATATTTTATCGAAATATCTCCAACGTCGCTACCGCGCGTAAACAACGCCGCGCATTAACTGGTTTCAACGGATATCCAAATTTGAAACGCTGTATGAACTCTCCGAACTTATCAAGGATGTTGATTTTCTTCGATATTTGTATAGAGACAGACTTAAAAATGTACGTGGTGTGATTTGTGAATCTGTTTAGAAGATTCATTTGATTTGTCAATTTTGGTTAAGGTGGATTTATAAAAGTTGTGAGTTACATTGATGGCGATGATATTATTTCATTCAAAATTATTCTTCTTACTGTCACTCTCATCTTTACTGTAGAAATGAAACCATTTACGTATAACTGTACTCCATCCGGCTAGTGGTATCTTTAATTACGTTTCTCGCTTACCACCGTTGGGTGTCTCCTCATAGCTTTTTAATTACCCTTTGTATGGAGGAACATTCGCTAATGTGCACGCGTAACACCGCTCCGGAAAACACAACGTAGCCCATTGTTCCCGACGATTCCATATATTGCAAGTAGCGGACCGACTTCATAGGCTCCGACCCGCTTTGCCATATGCCTAAAATTCTAAGAATGTCTGCTGTATATAATCAGCCTTTTATGGCGTCCTTAATATTAATTCCGACCATTCCTTTTACGGTGCCTCCGTTTCTCTTTTCGTGTTTTATTGCCTCGGTGAAATTCTGTGCAATTTTTCCTCTTTCCAAATCTTTAAGTGCATTTATCAAAAAAGCTCGGATCTGAGAGTGGTTAAGTGTAAAGTCTTATCTCGTCTCCCCACTTAGAGCGATGTTACACAGTGATGGAAGCGATTCGTCATGTTCCCAGCTTAGTGACCCACTTAGTTGGGGCTTCAACTTTTAGATTTTTACTGAACACTTGCGCAATGCTATTAGCTGCAAAAGTGTAGACCCCTGTGGAGGAACCAATTGGTTCCACGCTGTGTTATGCGCTTGTTGTTTTATCCCCATTGATCTCTCATACAGTAGTGGCTCTACAATATGATTTAAAATGGGTATACTAACTTTCAAAATATCAGTTCTAAAGCTAGATTGTGTAGTTTATTAGGGTTCCGTACCCAAAGGGTAAAACGGGAACCCTATTACTGAGACTACGCTGTCCGTCCGTCCGTCTGTCACCAGGCTGTATCTCATGAACCGTCATAGCTAGAGAGTTGAAATTTTCACAGATGATGTATTTCTGCTGCCGCTATAACAACAAATACTAAAAAAACAGAATACAATTTTCATTTAGGGGGGCTCCCATACAACAGACATGATTTTTTTGCCGTTTTTATAGATAATGGTACGGAACCCTTCGTGCGCGAGTCCGACTCGCACTTGGCCGGTTTTTCCAAACAATTAAGTGACATTAGAAATATTTTAGAATCGTATGTAATGAAAAAAATACGTGTTAAGTTTTCCATAAAAATTTTCGTAACACAATTCTAAAATCAGCTGTTACTTTTAAACTCCGCTTAATCTGAAGTTAGATAAAGCAGAATGTGCAAGCAACCTAACTGAACATGTCAATGCTTGTTAAAGCATGGAAATAAAATGTATGTTTCAATATTGTAGGAGTAAAATTATTTGGATATAAGATGATTTCATATACCGTGCATGACGAAAAGTTACAATCTTGTTATACCTATACAATACCACTTCTTGACGAAAATATACTATTAAAATTTGAACCAAATAAAAAACTTCTCAGTAACGAGAACAATGAATATTGATAACTAGGGCGTGCTCGAGCCTTGTACGGATAATAAAATATTTTTTGCGCCATTCTTCTTTCAAACTCCTTCCGCGTCAACGTTTTTTGTACATTGATTAATGACCGCTCTATTTAGACAAGATGATCCTTAAATCTTTGCACTTCATAGATTGAATTTTCAATAAGCCTTGATTTAATATTAAGATAAAAACCTGTTTTCCGCTGATGGATCATAGCTAGCAGTATTATAACGAATTTTGGACTAACACCTGCTTTAATTTAATTTACCGTGAAAGATACGGAGACTGGTTCGTTCGGCACCAAATTTGAGAGCACATCATGGCACAGCATATTGGCACATAAAATGTTGACGGCAATAAAAAAAATTGATCGTTTATTTAGTTTGGCGTCAACAGTCAAAAAATTACAAACAGACAAAATAAGTCTGTTGGATTAATTTTAAAAGTTTACAAAATAAACATATGCATAAATTAAAACATTTTAAGTTAATTTCTATTGATAGCAGATCTAAAATATAATAATTCAAATCACAACTATTTACAAATAAAAATACAATTAAAAATATAAATAATAATAAAATATGTAGAAGGTCCATGCGGAAGCGTACCCAAAATGCTGGCTGCAATCCCTCGCTGAATGGCTAAAGCCACTCGTTGAGCGAAAAAATGGCTTGCTGTGGGTAGCCGGTTATCTTGAAAATTCCCAATAACTAAATTTTGGGCGCTTGGACCCCAAATGAAAAGCAGAAAAAAGTTGTAGGAAGATACTATGAATCAGTAAAGGTAGATTTACTTTAACCATTTCCCTACTTACCATGCTTCACACAGCGCGTCGATTACTGGTTTCCTTAACATCTCATGCAAATGCTACATCGGTATAATCACGTATGACAAAATTTGCCCCCACATCAGTATTCATGTCGTCATCACGGTGCCCGATGAGACGGCCCGCATCGTTTGCTTGTGTCAACAACTGTGTTTGTTTAACCTGAGGTGCATCTCAATGCCCTTGCGGTTAAGATGACCTGTGTATCCTGTTTTACAACTGTTATCTTGTTGGATAAATATAAATTTAGAGTAAATCACTGTCAATGAACACATTTTTTAACATCTATCCATAAATCCACCTAGTATGCTGACATAGATGTTGCTCGTATTATATTTAGAAATTTATCAATTAAACTTTAGCACACTTACACTTCGAGAAATAATGTCTTCTAACTTTTCTTTTGTAAAAAAAATATTATGTGTGGATATCCATATTACTAGTGGTCCCGTTAGCCTCTCTAACTAAGCTAAATGCCTGTGCTCGGAGTAGGCTCATGTCAAGAGTTTAATTACCAGAGATCGAACCTGGAAATTCTCGGTTACGAGGGCAGCTCATCTAACCACGAGGCTCTACTATTCTCTAAATGTTTATTTAGATTATAGTTATCATTTTACTGAGATATTTCAAGTGATAGAGACACAATCTAGATTGCTGGTAGCGGTAGAGCTAACGGTATTCAAAAATTCGTGTGATTATAATCAATGCCATGTTTAACGTCCATTACTGCCACTAGTATTGAAGTAATGATTCATGTGATTAGATAAACGCGTTTACGATTGTAACGTACGTATGAAGCTAGCGCAGCAAGCGAGATGGAATGATATCTCGTGTGCACGGGACTACTCGAAAAATTCGGACAAAAAATGAGATAGCGTTATGAAAAAACTGACCTTGTGGTTTTTGCGTACGAAGTGTTTTTGCAGCTACGCGTAATTTAGATTCTCTATAATTCCTTTCAAAGTAAGCCAAGCATCGTGGTGAGTGTATTAGTTAAAATTCGTGAAATCTAATGAAGCCAAGTACACCTGTAGGTAAGTAGATACTTAAAGCATTTCTTATAGAGGGTCTCATTTTTTTAGTAAAACAATGTTATGAGCAGTTACAATTTTATAGCAATTTTATATCTGATTTATCACTTTCTCGAGTTAATTAATTCGACAGGTCCCATTTACGAAGTCGTAATTGTTAAATCAGTAACATTGCAAATTAAACTTTGTTATTTGAAACGCTAGGTGTCATATTTGCTAACTGGTATCTTTGTTGATGTAATTTAGTTCCTGGTAAAGGACGATTTAAACCTTCCATTCAATATTATTGATTGTGTTGTACACAAACTACGGATAATCTATTATCAGCATTGAAAATATTGACGTTTCGCTCATACATTACAGACAAGAAAACGACGACAATATACTTAGTTTAGTTTGATTTGATCAGTACTGACAAAATCACGTCCATAAGGGAAATAGTTCCAAAATATTAGATCAGCCATAAAATATTATATCTAAAAAGAAAAATGTTTTTTTTTTAAGACTGAAGCAATTCATGATCCATATTAGATTAGTTAAACTAGTTTGGGTCCAATCGTTGAGTTCTGATATACTATCTATTATAGAAATATTGAACAGGATTCGGAAGTCTCAAGACACATTGCGGCTTTTGCCTTCCTGTGGGCGGCGTGCATTGAATACTGATCACTTATGTTATGATCCCTGCCACATTCTGAAACCCTTCACTTAGATAAAGTGTTGTTTTTTGTTCCACACTCTGTAAGGTTGTCACGTATAAACTATTCCTTGCGGACACTTTGCTAAACGCTGTCGTATTGTTTTTCAACGATCATTTCTCTATTTTAGTTCTTGTAGTATCCACTTCATTAATATTGATACGTGCTTTCTGTAATACAAATTGATTGATAGCTACTTTCTTTGCTACATTATAGTATGAAGCATGATCGCATCTATTGGAACCAAGATATGACTAAACTAAATTTGGGAGTACTAAAATATTTCTGTCTCTCTCATACTTTACGAACATGACAAGGATGGCAACACACTTAGTTGTGGGTAGATTAGTGCAGACTCAGCACAATTGTTCACCTTAAAATTTGCACTTACCTTACTTATTTGCCAATATAATGTTTATAATACTTTAAATATTTTCACACTCAGCACCAGATTAAATAACCTCTTCATTGATAAATACGTCAACTGGACGTGACTTAATCACGTAGAAATGTTTTTAAAACACTTGTCTTTCAAAGTGAGTCTAGGCCAAGGTTTGTTGAATATACCTCAGGTTGTTGGCTTGTAACCCAATTCGTATCAATCATAACACGCTGAAGGCGAGAGGATTGGTCCTCCAATTGAATAATACTATGGATTTGCAAGACGCCCACAAACGCCTACTTGTGTCATTATGCCTTCCTACATTAGTATGCAAGGTCTCCTGGTGATTAAGTTAACTGCCTTTTAGTTAATTACTTTGGTAGTAGTTTTATTATCATGTTGACACAAACTTACCAAAACTCGGATTTGAATAAATTTTAATCCATCAAAAATCACCTATTCTTGTATTTTTCGGTATAAAAAGGTTTTATGTTGTCAATGTGAAAATATTATAAAATTAAGATATTTAATAATTTGGGTGTTATTTGGTCGTTATAAAACATTTTGAGTGATCAATTGACGTATTCGTAATAAAAATATCATAAATAAGTAGGTATGGTACATATAGTTATGAGAATTAAAAAAAATGTAACTATAAAAACTTGGTAGATATGTAAAAATCTTCTAATAACTTCTCTATTTGTCATAGATATCAAGTTCTTTATATAGAGATTTATTTTACAACATTAAAAACAGAGACCAACATGTCTACTCGTACAAATCTTTATGTCAAAATGTATGGAAAAAAACATTTCTTTCTTCCTTTCTAATTACTTGATCCATTTATCGTCAGTTACTGCTATATATTCCATATATTTCAGCGTACCGTTATATAGAAATACTAGTCATATCGTCTAGGAGAGTTGTAGAGTTTAACAGTACTAGCCTTAACTGGTATTGTTTAACTCTCATTACCAAATTGAACACTGGCCGGTTTCACCGTTTATCAATTAATAACAATATTATATTACTGTACAGAGTGTTGAAAGCGTGCCAACTATTGATATCAATTTATTACACGTATGTGCCACTTCCGTACTACCTATCTTTATGCTGTGGGGACGGCACGTGCGTTTTGTTTATGATGTATATTAGACTGGCACATTCCACCTATCTAGGTGAATCATGTCTTGATAATTATCGCGTAAGTAACTATTGTGACATAGTCTAGTGTCTTAAGCCATCGAGTATTTATGCTAACTCTTTAAAAATCTTTACGCCCAAATTAAGATATAATCAAATATACAAATGCTCTACTATGGCATTTGTCAATATTAAGATGGTTTACGGGACATAACTATCTATTAGTTTAGCGTTGATATCTATGTTCTATTATCCATATGTAGCTAAAGAGTACTAAAATCAAATGCCTTTTTTTTTAACTCTATCACTAAAATAATTTATATATCAAAATTACTGTCTTGGCTACCCTATGCAATTTAATAAATAAAAAATGTATGTATTTTAGTCAAATAAGGTTATGAAAGTAGGTCAGTATTCGAATTAAAATTATATTAATAAGCTATAGATTATCCAAGTGATATTATTTAATGATATTTTTATGTTTCTTTAGGTTTTTATTATACTTTTTTAATTATTAAATTATTAGATTAATTATTAACAAGGTTCCTTGGTGAACGTTCAGTAGTTGACCTGTTCTGAAACAGCTGTGCATGCGCACCTTTCGGCCCGATTGAGTTTTAATGTATGTATGTATCACCCATCATCACCTTTCCAATTTCTTCATTGCAATTTTTAAATACGGAATCCATTATCTTGAACCTTTAATTTTTAAATACCAAGTAATGTAATTATGGAACTTAATGTCAAATGCATGCTTAAGAGAGTTAATGCAAGCTATCATGTAGTTAAAGTAAATTTATAGAAAAAACCTAAATTACAGGTGGCAATGAGATTTTTTTGCAAAAAAGAATTTAACAAAGTCAAAACTCTTATCTAAAAATTGGTTGTATTTCTCCAAGAATTCGGATATTAAACATAGTAAAAACATCACTTATATGATCACTCCTTACTCTTGTACGAGTAGACATGACTATGACATCTTGGTCATAGTTGTCTGAAAGGCGATAACCACAGAATACCTAATACAACTTGGTACCCAGTTCAAAAGCTACACTTTCTACTGAAAGCCGTAGGTATACATTTTAATTAGGTACCTACCTCTGTAAATAACCTACGAAACAAGCTATGTTTTTTTTTTAAATTAAGTCGTCTTTCTTACAGGAAAAAAAATATGAAAAGCTTACTTTTTAGACATTTACATAGTATTTTGCCACGTAATTCATTCTAAAAAACAGTGATTCATTAATGTTAGCACCGTTGTCTAAAGAAACTAAAGAGTAATCGAAAACTTACTGATTATAATTCCTTCGAGAGTAAGAGTGTTACAAAACCGTTGTAGATGGCTAATAGGTACTACCCACTACAAACTAAGGGCATATTCACACGGTTAAGCTGGCTGCCAGATAATTATGAATTAAACGAGAATGGATATGCAGTGGCAGAATATTATCTATGGAAGCCTTCACTAATTTATAGTCGCCCAGCGAGCTATGGAGAGAGCTATGCTCGGTTTTTCTCTGCGGGATCGAATCCGAAACGAAGTAATTCGCCAGAGAACTAAAGTTATCGACATAGCTCAACGGATTACAAACTGAAGTGACAGTGAGCCGGTCATATCTGCCGCAGGACTCATAACCGTTGGGGTAGACTCGTCCTAGAGTGGAGACCGCGAATTGGCAAACGTAGCGTAGGACGTCCTGTGACCAGGTGGAGCGACGACATACGCAAAGCGGTGGGCAGTGGTTGGAGAAGAAGAGCCGAAGATCGAGCTCAGTGGCGCATCTTGGGAGAGGCCTACGTCCAGCAGTGGACTGACACCGGCTGATGATGAAGCGTTTACACAAGCTACCGATTTGGAGTCCTATAATCTGACAGCTTGTTCTGCCAGTACCCATTCGTTTCTGTTCAAACTGTATGTTATAGCTGGGATTACCTTGTGAATAGACCCTTATGTTACGAAAATCCTATTGTCTTTATCTAATTACCATTATTTCGATACACGGGCACGCCCAAAAGTAGTTGGTACATTACTATTGATTAAGCTTCCTACAGATGTTAACGCTTAAAATATCTCGAGTCCGCAGACACGTTAAAATCTTTGCTAATATAAAAACAAACTGTTTTAACTCACAGTAAAAGTTCATTTTTCAACGACATATCATCGATGACGCGAGATTTTTTTACCACTGAAATTCAGTCTATAAGTATATAGACAAAGACTTTGTTTTGGTATCGGCAAACAAATGTAAGCCTCCTGCACACTGGGACGTCAAGACTTACGCGTCAAATTTTTCAAATACCAAAACGAACTTTGTGTCAAAATTCTCAAATATAAAATTTCTGTGTTATACCTCCACGCGTCAAAATTTCCTCACGCTGTCAATGTCACATTGAAGAATGACCTTTTTCTTTGAGTCAATACAGTTCTTTGGTATTGGTAAAAATTCAGACGCGCGAGTATCGACACCCTAGTATGGGAGGCTCGTTGGTGCAAACTGGAGACAAGTAGCTGAAGACAGATTCAAATGGGCATCACTGAACCCATTCTGAGGTTCCGGTAGATTAAATAAAAATTAAACAACTATAAATACTATGATAATACGTAGGATACAAATAAAATTATATTAAGTAAGAGTCAAATAAGTAACATAGAATAAACTTAATAAAACTAACACATACACTGTCACCATCTGTCTGTGTCTCATGAACCGTGATAGTTAGAGAGTTGAAATTTTCACAGATGATGTATTAATATTGCCGCTATAACAACAAATACTAAAAAACAGAATAAAATAATTATTTAAGGGGGCTCCCATACAACAAACGAGATTTTTTTGCAGTTTTTTATAAATAATGGTACGGAACCCGTCGTGCGCGAGTCCGAGTCGCACTTGGCCGGTTTTTATTTATGGAAAGCTTAATATTTGCATATCAGTGGTTTGCCATGCGAGATTTGTTTTAAGATTTTAACCGTGTTCTTGAGAGCATGCTATCAGTGTATACTCGGCCGCATTCCTGTACAATTACCACGTTTTATTATGCCGTTAATTGTGACAGTGTTGCCTACAGTCATGTGCCGATAAAGGAAGCCGACTAACTACACAGTAGCATACAACCTACTTGACTAAAGAAAATTCCTTTCTCTAATCATGTTAATATTGTTCTACTTAACATACCTGCTGCGAAGCATCATAATAGCATTAAAACCACTTATTTGGAAAAAAATAAACTTATGTTTTTTTTTTAAATCAAAGACAAATCATTTACAAATTATCAGTTTTAATTCATAATAATCTTCTTAGATATACAACTGACGGATCGAAGCATGAATTCAGCTGAGAATATCAGACAAGGAACTCAGTGGGCATATTTTTTTTATGTCGTCTATACTTATTCTAATACATAGGCAGTAAGTACATTCATATAAGTCTTCTATTAAAAATGCTAGTCATGTTAGCATGTAAATAACTGGCTTCCAATTACTTGATGAATCTACTCTACATAAACTGGAAGAACGCACAGTTTCTAAATTTAAATTTAGAAATTTGTCTATGATATAGGTACCTACTAATATTGTATTCCTGTTTAAGAGTAGTATGTAGAACTGGTCATCGGTTACAGAATATTAGTAGTGCGAACACGTAATTTTATTTTATAATAAGAGTTGAGTAATACGGAACAGTAACACTGATCCGGTACGCTTACAAAAGAATAAAAGAAAAGCGTAATGAGATTTAGAAACTGACCGTTTCCATAGAATCAATCGCTCATGACGACTGAATAATACCGGAGGGATTGATACTTTTAATGATTTGATTGTGGTGTAAATTACAAGCGACATGAAAACCTAAATAGGATGATTATTAGTTTCAAATGTTACAATAGCAACGCCGGGTGGTCGGCTTATCGTATTTTAACTGACTAGTGGATTCCAAATTCAAATTTATTAAAATTCAACGTAACCTTTTGCAACCCAATAATTTTAAAATCACCATATCAAACCTCTTTACTACAAAAACTGTCAGTAAATTAATCTATTTGAAAAAATAACATGTTATTAAATCTCTATTTTATACAGAAACTTAATTTCAACCGTTATGTAAACGACATATAGAGCACAGATCGACCTTAATTACTCAACAATTATTACCCACGCCTTATCGATATCGATATCAATCAGACGATTCAGACGCTTATCGTCGATCAATTACACCCAAGTGCACCAACCGGTTGTGCAACTAGTTTAACGATCGCCTTACGCAATTATTATAGGTACCGGACCCAGTCGCTTCTTCAACACTAGCCTACCTTATACATTGATCTATGAAAGGGCGAGTTTTGAGGGGCATGCGGGTTCGATACTATGTTGTATAACAGCAGCGGTGATGGTCTCAAATGACCGGTGTCCGCAACTTACGGGCTCGGCTACATGACGATTGACGTGACATTTGCGAGATATAAATTGGGCATCCTTTTTTGCAAGCCAGTGTACAAGTAGTCACTGATGGAATTTTGTAATTGATGTACAGTGGGTGTCAAAATTAATTGGTACTTGCAATGTTTCCGAGTAGTTGACGTATTACGTACTACATGAATAAAATGTGTTAATATTAAACTTATATTTTAAACAGTTTTTTACTAAATACATATTAAAGTATATACGTTCCATATAATGAAAACGCAATTTAAATATTTTTTCTGTTTGTTTGAGGTAACCTCTCAATCGGCTGCACCTATTTTGATAGGACTATCATTGACACACAGCTGAGGTTACAAGGAGTTACTTAGCTACTTTATTTTAGAAAAATAATCAGAGTTTTGCGGGAAATAATAGAACCCATTTTTGACAAGTAACTGAAGTTCTTAAATTCCGCGAAGTGGCGGGCTCAGCTAGTTACTAACCGACTTCTGAAAGGAGGAGGTTCTCAATTCGATTGGTATTTTTTTATTTAAAAGAACAAAAGATAATCATTATTTACATTGGTATTCGCACCGCAACAAAAGAAAAACGATATAGGTCACATATTATTAGTACAAAATGCTACCTTACCTCAATGTTTTTACGCTACATTTAGAGGTATTTAATAGGTGTGTGCAAGTAGGCCATGGCACAAAGAACTAATGGAGAGTTTCCAGTATTAAATGGATGAATGTTGAACGGCCAAGCCCGTGTGGTACATTATAATGTCCAAGGCCATTTGTAGTCGGTACGGTTTAGCGACAGGTAGCAGGTTGCTTTGAGAACAACAGTCGTATTTCTTTCTATTGTGTCAATGAACTCTATCATCCAGAAGGTAGGCACAGTGGGGCGTCAAGACACGCGTTATATTTTTGCTATTACCAAAACCAAAAGCAGTGGTAGCGTCGTGGGCAAGAACGCCCGCCTTGAACGTAAGGGGGGGAGATATTTTTTTGTCTAAACCAAAATGAGCTGTCAATACAGCTCACCAAAAAGCTGATTGTTCAATGAAATGTCATCGAAAACGCGAGCAAAATTTGCATATTTTCATAAAAAGACAGTGGAATTAGCTCGTTATTGTATGTTCAAGGCTTAGCTTATTATAGCCATGTCCGGCTTGTCTATGATTTGCTTCGCTGGAATTTCTAATCGGCCTCTTTTTGGTATTTGATTAATTTAATTTTGGTATAGTGAATACAGCCATGACGTTGAAATACTTCAATTGAGCTGTAAAAATTATAGTCTCTACCAACTCTAGTTTAAGTTGCTCGTTAGACGTCTCTCAAGAAAAAAAAACGTAACAACTAGCAAGTGCAAACTCGCGTAAATAGAAGTCTCTACCATGAGTACTCACGGAACCCGAATGGTCATTAACCTACATCGAACTCTATTGTTATTGTCTTCATTATATCAGCTGCCGTCACTTAGCAACCAGGTTGTTGACAAAGCCGGAACGGTTCGATACTGATCGACGTGTCATGGTTGCCCCAAATTAACCACGGGACTCGTATCGCGACCTGACACGCTGTAGAGAACGTATAAAAGAATTGCTGCCTATTATGTAGTGAAACACGTACAAAGGAAATTGTAAGCTTGTTTTGTTCGCTATCATTATGCCAATGTAACTGCCGTACCTGACACTTATAGTACCTAATAAGTAATTTGAATTTGGAGCGACATCGTCTTTTGTTTTAAAAACGTTTGAAACTTTACGGAACTCTGTTGATGGTATCATATACTCCTTAATTAATCCCCCTAACGTAGATATTTCTTTCCTTTACAGACAAAAAAATGTAGATAGAAAGTAGGTTTCACCTATTAAAGTACGATGTCCATTGATCAGGCGTCACCACTGGTGCCGATTAAACCCCAAGTCGCGCTGCAGAACGGGTCGTTCATTAAGAACAGCCACAACCGGAGCAGCTTCTGTGGAGTTGCGCCGTCGCCCTGTAACGGAACGTTCAAAACTTTCGCCGTCAATCGCAAGAGCTGGAGTGGAAATGTGACTCTTCCGCTCCAACAGTTTTCGCCGGAGTTGGAAGCTCCGCAGCTGGCAACCTTTCGCTCGGGGACCGGCACGTTCCCGAGAAACCGGGAACGGAACAATAACAGTGCCCCGAACGGAATATTAACACCTAACGGGAACGGCGTTCAGACGTTCAGGGGAAATGAAGTGAGGAGGTGCGGAAGCTCCAACGGCCGACGTTACGCGGAGATCGGAAACTGGAATAAAAGGTGAGTTGGGAGTGATGTTGTTTTGTTTGTTAGGAGCGTAAAGTGAGGAAGAGTTTCGCACCATATTCAAAACATTCTGTATGCTTCCTTCCATATCAAAAACTTTGAATTTTGAATTCTGTTCATCTGTGAGAAGAGAAAATGGGAGATGTATAATTGTCTCCTTCTATTAAATGAACTACGAATTTGAGGCCGTCAGTGCGAAAGTGGCCTATTCCACAATTTTTCATATTCTTATCAATCTGATGCCATAAATTTGTTTACAACTCTATCACCCCGATGTAAAACCACAAAGAATCCCGCTCAAAATCCTCGCCTGTGTAGTCCTGGACCCACAGGCCCGTAAAAAGTTGAATTAATTGATAATAGAAGTACATTTATCAACAAAATATTATTGATGATGCGAGCGAGTTTTTACGAGTGGTTGCAAAGGATTTTTACCGCAGCAATTCATTTTTAGGGTTCCGTACCCAAAGGGTTAAACGGGAATCCTATTACTAAGACTTCGCTGTCCGTCCGTCCGTCCGTTCGTCCTTCCGTCCGTCCGCCCGTCTTGTCACCAGGCTGTATCTCATAAACCGTGATAGTTAGAGAGTTGAAATTTTCACAGATGATGTATTTTTGTTGCCGCTATAACAACAAATACAAAAAAAACAGAATAAAATAAATATTTAAGAGGGCTCCCATGCAACTAACGTGATTTTTTTGCCGTTTTTATAGGTAATGGTACGGAATCCTTCGTGTGCGAGTCCGAGTCGCACTTGGCCGGTTTTTTTTATGTATATTAACACAGGGCAATTTCAAAAAAAAAAAAACTAATTACGCTCGTCTTTATATTTTAGTCTTTAATATGAATAAAAATATCCAACAGTAGCGTGTTTAGTTAACTTTTATTTTCTCCCTGTTCATCTCGAGTAGGTAATTCCGTAACAAGTTTTCCAATTTCATTCTCTCGTCGCTTTCATTTCCCCCGTTCGGTGGCGTCTCGTTCCCTTAATATTACTTTTATTAGCTCAAAACGTTTAACAAACATTGGTTTGGATCTAATAAAGATTGAATTTCGTTTTAACAAAGCGATGATAGGGTAAAGGCCGCCGTATATTTTTTTTTTTTCATATTTCTTTAATCTAACAACATTCTTACATATATTTACATACTTATATAGTTTGCTAACAGTCCATCTTTACCCATTTTTACTTTTATTAGGACCTGCTCGTACATAAACTAATTAAGGGTTATTGCAAGAATTGCTAGACTAATTGCCAGTCAGGCAATATTCTGCTAATTGGTGTGCATAGTATAACACAGTAGACGCAGTGTATTCGAAAAACGTAAAAAAATATACCGCGGCCACTTAGTCTAATAAACATTATAATATAATGTACGGTAGGTACATTAACGTTAAAGTCACACACATCCATTTTATATAATGCAACTTCGGATCCTATCAAACTGTCATGAAAAGCACTTTTGTGTTTCTATCGTCATCCCCTATAACCTGCATATTAAGCTCATCTCTAAGTTAGTCCAGCTTTAAACATAGCAAATAAACTTACCAAACACAGACAATCTGGTTGATTATACTTGTTAGTGCGAATGTGAATACTGGCCATTACATTCCATGTTCATTATCATAAACGACGTTCGCCATTAGTTCGAAACTTGTATAAATGTTTACCGCATTTATCTAATCGGAATCTTCATTATCTTTTATTCGTTGCTTATAGAAAGTTGGTCCATAATTCTCGCTCGCTCAATTTGGGCCGGACTAAGTCGCTTGATAAGAAGTCGTCCAATAATCTGGCCCCAGTACTATGCCTCTTAACACCCGGCATCCACTGGAGCGAGTGAATTAACTTGTGTTTTATTATGAAAATGTACTCTGTAAATAAAATAAAAAATATATAATAATTTATTTATCAAACATATCTTACAGTTAGTTACTTATGTTTACATAAAAATAAGTTTAGAAACAGATTTATCAGCTTATTGTTGCCTGTGGCATCTACACTAGGTTGTGATTTGTCTTGTAAGATGCCTAAGAAATATACGTGAAGATTGAATTTCTTTGGTAAGAGCATACGACTAGACGTCCATATTCGCTCGCATCATCGATTTTCATTGAAAAATGAGCTGTTTCTATATGATAATACAGTTCGTTTTGTATTGCCACATTTTTTTTCGCACGCGTTTCGACGCCCCTGTGAACGCACGGCTTTATTAGGGGGCTCGGTTTATCGCGTCATGATTCCTCGTCACTAACAGCGATTTTATCAAGCTCTATTTAGCGGTTCTGTCTTCGACGAGTATATTTATGGGCAGTGTTTACTTCGGTTTCGCCAATTAATCGGACGGGAAATCACGTAATTTACTTGCGAGCCTGTTTCCATCGCCTTTTCAAAACAACTGCCATATAACAACAGAACAGACAGCCAACACATACTCATCGCATGACCCGAAAGTAAAGCTTGTCCTATGGGTACCATACAATATACTAGAGGCGATTAAAATTATACCCAGACCAGGGCAAATTTCATAAGGCCATTTCCAAAATTTGCCGCTAGCGGGAATCGAACCCGCAACCTACGTCTACGATCAAACCATTAGACCAAGCCGTCGGCAAACAACATTAACATTAGATTGAAATAATTACTACATCTTAACATTTTGTCTATAATTACAAACCTTGGAAATGCGCACAGCATTTGAAATTTTAATCCTATTTAGAGGTGAATACAGCTCTGTGCAACAAAGTAATTAAACTGGTTCTAGCATCTAGTTCACGAATAGCCGTATAAGTGTTGTACAGACATATCACGAACACAACTATTGCTGTTCAACGTCCTTTATCTAACTAGTAGTTCTTGGCAACCGGGAGTAGCTACTTGATAATCCGTTTATTATTATTTTGTTACATGGAAGGAAAATAACATTACGTCGAACGTAATATGATTGCCATTTTGTTTGCTTTTGTTTGTATGTTATACGAAGTAGCTAAGTAATAATACTTATTAAAGTGGGCAAATCGTGTTAATGTTAAATGTGTATAATTAACGGCTCGCTGATACTCAGATAGACCCTATGCGGTCTGCGTGGTACAGCTTTTTGTAAATTTCAGATGTATACTTTTTATATTGTAAGAAAACAAAAAAAAATACCTACTTGCCCGAAAGTGGTTGCCGGCATCGTAGCAAACCAAGGAGAAGATGGTTCGACGATTTAGTCACTTTTGCGAGAGAAACGTGGCCACAACAAGCCCGGGACAGGGACATGTGGAGACGAGAGGAGGAGGTCTTTGCCCAGCAATGGAACATACAATAGACTATATAGAAATAGTTTTAGAATTACTTTTTAGTATTAGTGATGGTAAAGTTAATTGCATTCATATTGGACACGTATTGGACACATATCTTTTGCCAATATCAAAACGATCCGTATTGACTCTCAGATAAAGCTCATTTTCAACGCAACGTCATTGATATCGTTAGTGAATTTTGACGCATGTTCACATGCCTTTTATTACGGAAATTGAATCTTTATGTATATAACAATAGAGTACGTTACCAAAAAACGTCGCTCGCCTCAGTGGGCGCAAATCACAAGATACGCCCCTGTATAGCTAAACATCCCATAGATAATTAAGGTCTCCGATCCCCATATTGGAGGAGTCAGCACGCGGGCCGAGCCATTAAAGCGCCCGGACATAATAAAAAAAAAAAAAAACACAAGATACAAACGTTGACTGGATTTTCGTGGAAGTTTTCTAGTTAACTCACATAATGCTATTGATGTTATTTAAACAGTAATAAGCCTTAATTAATTAATTTGTTATTCGTTTCGACTACCATTCAGTTATAATCATATTTCAGAGTACCAGCTACTAATGTGCTCATGCCTCAAGCGCGGAGGAAACCAATATTACCGCGTAGATCGTTTAAAGTAGCGGTTTCTAATATAAAAAGTGTCTGCGATGCCCGCAATCATTCCTACGGTCCCTTAAATACGGTAATTTAGTCCAATTACGCACGCCACGACTTTCACTCGTAGATAAATGTTTGTAATCTTCACTAAATCTATTCTAACAAACTGATGATAAACCGTAAACTTTGTGTGAAGGTTAAGAGTGTTAATATAATTTTGGTAAAAATCTATATTTTTATTATTGTTCACCCATTTTAAGTTTAGTAAGCGCATCGAACTTAATGAAGATTTAAAATAAAATCGAACACTTCCTAATTAGTTATAACCTCCTGGTACTTTTTAAAAGAAACTTTACACGTCGTAATGTATGCCAATACTAAAACGAACTCTATTAGAATATACGAAGAGATTAAGTTTCGCCGGTAAAAGTCACGCTCGTCAAAATTCACTCTCGCTGTTAATGTCATTTCGTTGAAGAATTAACTTTTTCTATGAATAAATACAGTTTGTGTTGGTATGACAAAAAAATTAACGCGCGCGACTTAATTCGACCTCAATGAAGATTTCAAAAACCCTTTTTGTGACACATCCTAATTAGTTATAACCTCCTGGTACTTTTTGCAAGAAACTTTACACGCCTTATTGTTTTCTGTTGGTATAGTGTAGATACCTATATATGTTTGGATGTTGTATACTTAAGTATATGAAAAAACACAGGGACTTGTTTCACCGCCTTCCTCACGCACACGTAGATACTTTCTACGTGGTAGTGAATGCATTTGTAAACTTTTCCAATTACGGTGTGGCGGCGTTCCAGATCCAGTTTTGTGTTATAATGACGGCTAATTGCGACATTGCAGGTTCATTTTTCCTGTTTCTAACGTGTATTGAGCTTTATATATTACTGCAGCAAATACCTTTGTATCTGATTAAATTATATCGTATACGCAACTCTACATCTATGGAACATCATCTATGGAACATTTCGGTTTTTAGGGTTCCGTACCCGAAGGGTAAAACGGGAATCCTATTACTGAGACTTCGCTGTCCGTCCGTCCGTCCGTCCGTCTGTCACCAGGCTGTATCTCATGAACCGTGATAGTGAGAGAGTTGAAATTTTCACAGATGATGTATTTCTGTTGCCGCTATAACAACAAACTAAGAAACAGAATAAAACAAATATTTAAGGGGGCTCCCATACAAAAAACGTGATTTTCTTGCTCGTTTTCATAGATAATGGTACGGAACCCTTTGTGCGCGAGTCCGACTCGCACTTTGCCGGTTTTCTCAACATTATCACTTTACTATGAGTTTGACGCACACTAAATATTCATACATTAAATATTTATACAGCAAATATGTACTGCGGCACGAAACCTCTCCAAATTGCATTAAAATAACACATGTTAGGTATAAGTGCCTAGCGACTTCTAAAAAAATTATTAATTGATGGTAGAGCCACTGATCTCAAATAACTTTTTATACATTTCATCATTAAATATCGTTTCGTTAAAAAATATGAAGAAGAACTTTAACATTTTCTAGTTATCATGACATTATTTTATCTTGTATTTCAAAACCCATATGCCAATTGAACAACGTGTTAGCGCATATTATGCCATATAGCTTACTCAATAGGTATTCATTTCGTAACAGCTTAAATTATGGCTGACTGCAGCCAGTATAAAACCTGACAACTGCAGTGATGAAGCATCGATCACTAGTGAAAGCTATGAAGTAGTCGAGTTGATAGTGACGTATTGAATAATTAATATTTGGATGTTTTTGTCATCCACTATCTTTAACACTTTCATAATCAATTTTTAGGGTTCCGTACCTAAAAAGGAAAACAAAGAACCCTCATAGTATCAGAATATACAATGTCACTTTGTTGTCCGTCTGTCTGTGTGTCGGGAACGCGTGAAAGTATAAGTTGAAATTTATAACAGAGACTTACGTCTGCGGTCCCATGGTGCTTGGTATCTTCCCGTTGACCTAGACTCTTGAAATTTGGCAAGAAGCAAGGTCTTATAGCACAAGTGAAGGATTAAATCCGAAAACTGTAATTTTTTGTTAGAAAATGTTTTTTTTTGCGTATACAAACTTATTTTGTAGTTACTTTGTATTGGCACACGATTATACCAACTGCAAAGTTAAGTTTGTCTTTCTATCCAGTTTATATTTTCGTTAGAGTAATGCTCGGTGCTTTCACAGCTTAGATACGGACGCCTCGGTGCGCGAGTCCAGCTCGAACTTGGTCGGTTTTTTCTTTAACGAACACCAATAGTTTTATGTTCGCAATATAAAACTATTATCGAGCTAAACCACAGACCTGAAATCGACGTTGCGATAAAAATTGGTCAATTGGGTTGTTGTAAGCCCCTTGACAAGACCTTGTTGCTAATTACCGGAGAAATCATTTAACGACAAGCTTGTTATGATAATATTGTTTTCATTTTAATATGCCAAAATATTTACATTTTTTTATTTTATTTTTTACAATTAAATCAATAAATGTGCCTATATTATCTCAGTTTGAAGTTTATTATACTAAACTATGCCTCGATTAAAATTTACAGCAATTGCCCACATAATAGTTACGACTTTTAGTTAGTAGGCCAAGACTAACAGCTCCATTTTATTTATAAATTTGTCTTATTTGTAAACTATATTACACCATAAACCTGTCATAATAACTTATTTTATAATTATAATTCTGATAGAAAGTGTAAACAGTCACGCTTCACAACCAATCCGTAATTATAGTGAAAGCAAAAACGAAATACGAAAACCCAAAGATATTATTTCTTATATTGCTCGTACAAAGACCGGGAGTATTACATATTTTCCATTGTAAGACCTACAATAGGCTGGAACAATATTTTTCCTCGCGGCCATATTTAAACGGAGAAGCGGGACAAAAGCTTGGCGGGAAAAATAATTTTCTTCCGTTGAGACAGGACATCTTGCACTATTGTGAAAGGATTCCAACGACCCTTTTCACGGCGTCCGAAGCTATTTCGTACTTTACCTACCTACCCACTTCACTAGGAGTTAGGAGTTATATTGGTTTTAAAATTTAATAAACATTAGGTTGGTATTTTGTATAATTTTATACTATTATTCAGATATGTATGAAACGACCATTAATGGTGTAAGGCAGACAATAATAGAGAAAAAAAGCGAAAACCGTTGCCCAGCAGTGGAACTATTTGAAGGCTAATAATAAAACTAAGTAAGCAGTGGTAGCCGAGTGGTCGAACGCACGCCTTGCAAATCAAAATGTGCAAGTTCAAACTCCGGCTCGCACCTCTAGGATTTATGTGCGAATCTCATTTTCATCCGAGATTATCACTTGGTATGAAACGGTGAAGGAAAACATCGTGAGGAAACCTGCACGTCTGAGGGAACTTGTCTAGTTCTCGATAGATGTGTGAAGTCTGCCAACCCGCACTGGGCCAGCGTGGTGGTGGCCTGAATCCCCCTCGCATAGAGGGGAGGCCCGTGCCCAGCAGTGGGACGTTAAAAGGGCTGTAGTAGTAATAAAACTAGATGCTCTCGAAGTAGGCACACACACTCATAGCCTACTGGACACCTTTCTATTCAGCTTGCAGAAATTAGATTAGCATGATTATGCGTAGTCGTAGTAACTCAGTCGCAATTTTAAGAAACATAGAAGGACTCCGAAATTTACCTTTGGAATGTCGTCGTATCTTCGTAAAATCACCGTATCAATTTACGTATTCCCAAACACGCCCGAACCTTTGTCAATAAAGGCCCGACACCAACACCTGTCAGCGATGTTTGTCGACCAAATGATGTTGCAAATAACAGAATCCAAGACACGGTCCCCTATATTGAATATTCGAGATCTCATTGAGTATTCGGGCCGCGTGGCGAGGCATAAATATCCCGGTCCCACTCATTACAATAACTTGGCGTGGACGTCCCTGAGGCTGTAGTGGATACCGTTCCCTGGGGATGTCAGTCACTCCGCTAATGGAATCCTGGGCCGATTTCCTTCATAATTATTTAATGCGGTTGAGGTTTATCGTCTTCAGGATATATGATATGATATCAAGTTGTTTATAGGTATACAATGTAATTCAAAATGGGTCTAATAAGGCCAGGCTTGTTTTCGCGATGTACAGTATGCGAAATCATTAATGAGAACAGAATATCAATAACTCAATTTTAATGTTTGGAGTTCGCAATTATTTTAAGGACATTAATAAAAACATACATATATAATATATAATACTTTTAATAGATTCAAAATATTTTAAATATATTTATCAGATTTTATTGGTGAGAACTTACTGATATGAAGAAAATTACCTGTGGGAACTCAGCCTATTGGTATTAAGTTGCTAAGACTAAGAAAAAGGTCATCCACGGATGGCTTTAGGTGGTTTTAATCTCTGACTATCCTTCGCCTTTTTTACTTGAATGTAAAATACTGGTTAACATGAAAACACAACAAAACTCACGTATGGCAGGTAAAAATATACATGTAATATGCAAGTAGTACAGACAGGTACCAAAGTGTGCTCAAACGTTTCAAGTTCCAAACCAGTATTTAAGCTCCACGTATGCTGCAGTTTCGAATTCGGTAGATGTGTCGGAAAGTCGATGCGGATGGAAGGTACGGTCTAGTGAGCACGACTGTACCGTCCCCGGCCCTCCGACGTGTGGCTGATACCAAGCAACTGAGCCACAGCCACGTAGGCCGAGAGGCAGGTACTTTTACGTACGTCAAACTTAAATAAAACTTGACACAGATAATATACCCAGATAGATTAGGAACTCTTGATTGTACATCACAAATTACACACACTTCATAACAATAGCAAAATAAGTGTATATTGCTTATACGGTTGAACAGACTTGAAACTTCAAATTTTTCAACAAAATGAAGTACGGAAAATGTCAGTATAGTAAACATATTTATATAAATATAGATAAATTAAATACAGAAGATCTTAACTGGGTAATAATATTAACGCCAAATACGTTGTGAGCTCATTAACTAATATTCACTCATGAAGACAAAGAGCATGAGAAAAAAACTGACGTACATGAAATAAAGATGAATATATATAAATACGTTGTGTTGTAGTATAACTTGGCTACTTGCCTATTAAGACATGAAGAGGGCTGATTAATTTTGTTCTCTATGTTATTTTTAAATTTTTGACTCGTTTTAGCATCCGCCTCTCCGACTACCGCCACACAGTTCCAGTGGAACTGTCCGTGCGTACGCCACCCGTTTGTTATGCTAATTGAGGCTGTTGATTTGCACAATAAAACAACTGACACGGTCTACTCTAAAGTTTTAACGAGGTACGATATATCCTCAATACGATACTGTCCAATTCAATTCACTCATAGGTGCATTGACATTTTTTTGTAACTGAATCATCTAGAAATGGCATCTAGTAGGAAAATTTATAATCGATACGTATCGTGTTAAAAAGTCTGAAGAAACGACGGTGAAATCGATTACTGACACCCTTCGACACGAATAATGTCACGCTCGGCGTCAACGTTCGTGCATCAAAATGTTTGCCAATACCGAAAACGGACTCTGTGTCAATGTGCATAAAAGTTAGATTTCTGTCATAAAGGCCACGCCCCCACGCATCAAAATTCGCTCGCTCACTGTCGTTTCGTTGTACAATGAACTTATTCTATGTGTCAATACAGTTCGTTTTGCTATGGCAAAAAAATTGACGTGCGAAGGTCAAATCGATTATCGATTTTGATTTCGGTGTTTACAAAAATCAAGACAATCGAGTTTGGAAGACGTAGCTCGCAGCGCGCACCAGAATCATTGCACTTTTTATTTATTTCACAATAAAAAAAACTGCATTAATACGTAATGAACTATACCTCGGCTACTAGTCTCGCCTTGAATGTGATAATCGAGTAATTACGGCTACAACGACCGCCCGTGCATCGGTCGTTAATTATACCGAGTACCGACCATTACGTAAGGTATAGGTTTGTTTACATGATTACCGGTTTCACGTGATTCATTGTTTGACTACAATTATGTGTTCGTGAACAAATAGTTCAAGACTTTCTATTGACTACGCAGTTTCGTTTTAAGTGTGTGTGTTGTTTGGAAACTGTTATGGTTCGTAAATATAAAGTGTTGGCAACCCAAAAAACATCACTAGCGACACTATGGCTCATGACTAGTGAAAATCTATGGTTGAACGCGATTCTATAACTAAAAGTGATAAATGTGAATTGTGTTGTGATACAATAAACCTGCGTACTGTATTTGCTATGACCGCCTTATTGTTCAAGCCAATCGGCTGCCATATTTATACATCATACAGTCCACCAGCCAACATCAAGGATTTATAGCTTTTTGTCATTTTGTCGTCTGTTCAAACGTGGCGTTATGGGAACAAAGGTTGCCAATCTAATAATCGTCCTGTTCCACATTTTGTGAAAGGAAATTGTCTGTCTGATTAAGACATCCGCGCTCGGTCATATCCGCTGTCGAAACTTTAAGACCGGTGAAATAATTATGGCGTCACATACTAAATGGTCACTTACAGAATCAAAGTTTAATTCATGATAAGAACTAAATGCGAAATTTAGAAAATTACACTATATCTTCAAACATACACACTCGTATTTTACTGTTCTATAAATTGATCATAACCCTTTATAAATTTGGTGATAATACTATAGAATATTTGATGACTGCTTGGTCTAGTGTAGGGGTGGCAATCTTTGGATGTGAAGCTGCGGCTCTTTAGTTCCATACACAAATATTTGTAAATTGTAATTTTTGACTTGCGACTCAAAAGGTTGCCGACCCCTGGTCTCGTGAATTGAGCATAGGCCGCTCGGCACACAGCAGTAGGTGGGTGGGAGTGCGTTTACCATCAGCGACAAGTATTGAAAAAGGTATTTTCAGAATGTGCCTTAGTCTGGGATTTGGGTCTGTAACTGGGATCGCCCTCAGTCTATTGAATGGTGTGCTCAGAATGAATAGACGTTACGAATATATGTGTTAGGTAAGCGAATACCGAAGTAATCAAAAAGCAATAAGCCACTTGAGTGCAGAAGCAAGAAGCGTGACATTAGCGAAATTATGATATGTCCTGCTGTGCGCGTAGCCTCGCTTGGCGCCGCCCGGAGCTAATTGTGCCAAAGTGATCGTTTAACTAGCCTCTTATGAATGGACCACGACCACTTAAATACGGTCTCCGTTGGAATGCAACGCGATTCAGCACACTACCCAAGTGTCTATCGATCGTATCTGTCATTATTATGTTACGGGCTCTAAGCAATCAGAGACATTCTAAAAGATATTGTTTAACAATACAGTTTATTTAAGTTATGTAGAGTAATGTATCAAGAGATGAAAGGCTATTTCACTTAAGCGACACTGGGCGTTTGGAATCAGCTATGTTTTCTGCATGGTTGGTTGGTTTTCTGGTTCATCATCACTACACCAATGCACGAGGAAGGCGGCCATCAGAGAAGAGTGGCGGCGTGTTGTGAAGCTTGCCACCAACACCTGAAGTGATGACCACGACCACTCTGACAAGAGTCACTCTTGTCGGTATCACTACCGACAAAGAAGAAGATATTTTCTGCGTCGAATGAGTATGCTCTCCTGTAAAGTTAAAAAAATGGCGCTTAGATCAAATTGCCTTCCACCCATCGATATAGTCATCGAAGCAATAAAAAAGATATGGTGGAAAACTATTTATGTATATTTTGAACGCACTTTCAAAAAAGAAAGGTCTCAAATCTTCCCCTGTCTTTTTGCCTTTACTTTATTAGAACCGAATTAAATTAAACTCAATTTTAATGTATTTCTGTGCATGAGAAAGACGACAATATTTTTAGTGCTTGCGCGTACTCTCTGTACAACAAAATTGGGAACATTGTTTATGCCGCCATACCTTATTAGCAGATCGAAAACCCACTACTAAAGCTTAGACAGTCCGGAAAACCCACCTCTTTGTTACTACGTGAGTCATAGGCTCTTATGCATTCATACGGATTCCTAGCTTGTCTGCCTGCCATAAATATGACTCATCATAACAAACCATTCTGTATCGAAACATGTTTTATGATCGATTTAACTGCTTTGTAACATTTTCTAAACACGATATGTAGGACGTTTATATGAATTTAGATTTTGTTTACATGTACTCTATCTTCATGTAACAGAAAAATGGTATGTGTAAATTAGAATTGTCTACACTATTCGGAACAGTATTTTTATAGATTACTTGCAATATGAACTTATCGCACTACTGATAGCCCTAAACAATTGTGCTAGTTACACTAAAAACGTACAAATAAAACATGGTCTATACACACAGCGGCATTTTAGAGCAACTGTAATGAAAAGTGTTAAGCTCTTGCACACTGGTGCGTCAAAAGTCGCGCAAACATTTATTGCCAATACTAAAATGCACTCTATGTAAATATTCGCAAAGATTAAATTTATGTGGTAAAAGTTACGCCCACACGCGTCAAAATTCGCCCGCGCTGTCTATGACATTTCCTTGAGAAGTGAGCTTTTTCATGGGTCAATACAGTTCATTTTAGTATTGGCAATTTTTTTACGCGCGCAACTTAACGCCCAGAGGTGAACGGGGCTTTAAACATACTATAGCGTTACTGAAACCATCGCCCTTTGTAAAAAACTTTTTTAAAGTAAAATACAGTCACCTATCGTATCACCCATCTTTCACATATCACTCATCTTCGTTGATGTATGTGTGTGTAATACAGGCGCACATAACGTGACAACAACGTTGCATAATCTGATTGCCGTCAATCCGCTTAAAGCGGGTCTTAATTAATGCCTGCAGCGGTTCACGCCGGAGGCCTTTATCTTTTGATTGACCTGCCCGTGCTGGGCTCGACTTAATAATTTAGAGGTACGCACCAATAGATCAATATTTACTATTTTATAGAGATGTACCTACCATGATTTTAATTGCTTTTGTTAATCAAAATAGAAGTGACAATTTAGTAAATGAGGAAAGTATGTTTCTATTTATAGATTTTATTACTACTATTTCATTTTACATTATTTTATGAACTGATACTTATTAGGAAAAACATTTATTCAGGTTAGACTGAGATTAAAAAACGTACCTATGAAATAAAGTATTCGACTTGCTATTTTAATTATCAATAGGTCCTTTGAATTGGGATATTTATAAAACAAATATTGGTATCGCCGCTCTCTACGTATCTCTAGAACAGTCTTTGACTTGAAATATAGACCAGGATCTTAGATTTATGGCTGTAGAGTCGTCAAGACAGCAATAAATCTGCATACATCCGTCTTACTAATCTAAACTATCTCAGTTAGCGAAGCTTACGTTACATAACGCGGATATTCAAACTACCGTCGGATTATCTAACAACTATTACGGTAACATCCTGTATTAATCCTTGTTCACGTATTAAACAAGCTAAACGAATGTAAATATTGTTATAGAATGCATTTTTACAGCATTATATAATAGGCTTAATACACAGTTAAATGTTAAAATACATTTCGTTTGGTTAATAAAGCTTAATGCTTAAGCCCAAGATAATTCTTTATTTTTTTCACCCCCAATGCAATTAGTGCGCCAAATTTCTACAGAAGAATGAAGACTTAGAACTATTTGTACGCAAAAAAATGTTTATGTACCCTATTTATCAACTTGTTAGTTCTTTATCATTAACTTTCAGGAAACCCGTATTTCTTTTGTTTTGTTTTCTGCCAAGTTGCAAATGATTCGGTAACTCTTTTTTATTTTACCTATACATTTCCTTTTGGAGTCGAAACCCTAGGTCCATGGAGTCCAAGCACCCAAAATTTAATGAACTTACTAGGCAAAAAATTGGTCGACACAACCGGCGACCCATGAGCAGGCCATTTTCTCGCTCAACGAGTGGCTCTAGCCATTCAGCGAGGAAATGCAGCCAGCGTCTTGGGTACGCTTCCGCATGGGCCAAATTTTTACATATTTTATAAATATAATATTTTCTTATTAGTTTTAACCTATACATTTGAAATTAATTATTCACCAAAAAATATAAAACCATAGTCTACATGGACATCGACAATATCCTATGTTCAAAAGAGTATCTCCACTACATGCCCGTGAATCGAATGACGTAGTTATTGAATCAATCCCTTGTTTGCATGCACTCCAATTTATCGACAATTTCGCCCGAGTATCGGCTTCGAAGCATGCCTGTAGTTGATGGCGAAATACATCGGATCACTGTCTAGGAATTTAGCATGGCAAAGAGCCCTTTATCCGGTTAGGAACTTTATTTTGTCTTGTATAGACTCAAAATTATGTTTTTACACACTAAAAGGCCTACTTTCCTTTTCATGAGGTACTCTGGAACCGACTTTAAAAAAAGTACAGCTCTGTTATGCTTAATTTGGCCTATACCTAAATTTATTAACATAATATTCAGACCTTCCATGTTATACTTAAAGTTCTTTAGTTATATAACATCTGATTATTTATGAGATGGAAATAAAAAATCTTGAAATCCAAATTAAAACGCTCTCAATACCGTCATAGTACGGAACAGTTAAATTAATACTCAGTTGTTTAAATAATTAATCAAGGCCGACAACGATGTAAAATTAATTCCGAAGTAAACGACAAACTAATTGAAAATGGGATAGCAGCTTATGATTACAGATAGTGCAATGACTCTATTGAAAGTTGTACTACTGCAATTATCTATGCTTTCAGTCTGGCGGATAATAACTTAGTAACGAGATAGGAGGTTTTATTAACAGGTACATGTCAAAATATTACTTAACACTCCAATAATACAGTTCAAATTAAGTAATACGTTTTTTTTAATTTATAATCTTTAAGGTTTGAAATTAATCAACGAGTTATCATACATGAAAGAGGGAGCTTTACATAACATTTAACATGACACTACGTTCGTCGTCTATATGAAGACGTATTAAACTAGCAGTATTCATCCACTTAAGTCCTTTTTTTAACGTCGTTTTGGCACATTTCGGTATCTGTACTATTAAATATTACTATATGTAATTAACATTCAGTCACTATTCGTAAAGTTTTCATAAAGATAGGAGCATTTAAATTATAAATAACTAAAATCGATGAAAATCAAAGCTATTGCGGACGGATACCGTAGCCCATAGCTTTCGTAATAAAACACTAGTAATGCCCGAGGCAAATCCGAACAGCCCATCCAAGTCCATTCAGCCTAAACGCGCACAACTTAAGGGCTAGTTTATAGTGCAACAACGCCCCCTGGTTTCACAATCTGTATTAGGTTACCGAAGCCCCAGGCTACGGTGGCACTCGAGAGCTTTATTTTGAATCTTTTTGTTGTCTGCAATTTAATTTGAAACCTATTTGCTACTGTTTGGATTTGAAATCGTTAGCAGGGATACCAACACAAAATAATAAATTACTATAGCTTCTGTTAGGTACAATAAAAATAGAAATAAAAAATCACGGTAGGTATAATTGTTTTCTTTTTTATGTAAATCTCGATGTAAATAATTCGAAAAGTTAACGATGGATCTTGTTTTTCTGTTCCTTAAAAAAATTCTCGTTAATTATTTAGTCGTCAATATAAATTATGTATTTTTTGTTGCTAGTAGTTACATACTTAGGTATGTGAGTATTTTACAGGATGATCGAGGGCTTTTTCATACATGCATACTCTTTTATCCGTGACTTCGGAATGTCACTCGGCGCTTTGCCGTGGCGAAGCAAAATATTTTTTTACTCTTGTCCGAGCACAGATTGACAGATAAAAACAACGTTCCAATTTTAAACTTAGCTTCTTTTGATTCGGGAATAGTCTGGAAATGACATGACGGTTAACCTAATTTCGTAACATTTAATTAACAAGAGTCACCCGATGTCTTGTTAGTGATTAAATTGTAACAGATGGTAACATCTGCGAGCTTCCGTTTGTTTTAATCTTCATTGATTTTATTATACGTTACGTATTATTATATTAGGTTAGGTTGGCAACACAGAAAAGTGTATTTTCTATTATAAACTCGTCCATACGAGGGTCTTACTAAGGTGATTAATAGTAACCTCTAGGGCCCCCATGTCCGGTCACTGGTATCAGATAACCACTGTCGAGTACCGAACTGATTGACAAGCTATATTCCCCGAGCAACCCTAATTGTCGATCCACCCTCGTATTACGGGGAATTTAATAAACATAGCGATACAATACACACACTTTAACATCACTGGAGTACTTATATGAACACTGAATACTGAGTAGTGATTGAAATTGCGATGCGGATTGAATTGGAATTCCTATACGCTGGTATGTGGCTGATGTTATGGTTTGTGAATGCTCTAAATAGGAACTAAAATATCGAAATACTGCGAATTACTGTAGTATTGAAGTACGCCTACATTGAAGGCAGTCGATAACCTCTATCTGCTTCTTTTTTTGAATAATGAAATGATGAAATTTTATAAAGGTTTGGCTGCCCCTGCGATTAGCGGATATTTTAGCTAGTATCTAGTAATAATTAGCGAGAAAATATGTAACAGTTCTTCCTTTTAGCTATATATAGTCTGTGTAAGTATTTGTTTATCTATCGAACGACCGAACGATCCAAATGACATGAAAAATTAAGCAAATACGATATGAATTTCGAAAGGAATGGAATACTCAAACTTAGATGTGGTGACTAAGACTGAGAAAAGTATGTTGAGGTGGTTTGGCCATGTAGAGAGGATGAATGAAAGTAGACTGACGAAAGAAATATACCAGGCAAACGTGAGTGGAATTGTCGGAAGAGGGCGCCCGAGGAGGACCTTTCACGACCAGATTAACAGTCTCCTCCAGAAAGGTCAAGTCCGTAGCACCCTAAACCGACAGAAGTGCATGAAAAGATGTATGACTGTAGATGAAGCGAAAGAGGTTTGTCGGGATCGTAGCGTGTGGCAAACGGTAGTCTCTGCCTACCCCCATGGGATACAGGCGTGAGTATATGTATGTATGTATGTGTAGAAGCGAACTGTGCGTTAATGAAACGTATGTGTAAGATCAATGTTTATTTCTGTTTGCAATACCTTCCTATGTAAGATATTTTTTAAAGTTTTTGTCTCTGAGAGTATTCATAATCGTATTTTCTCAAGGAAACCGCTCGGAAATATCAACATTCACTCCTTACCACATAAAAGCTCATATAACCTCAAGTTATGTACTCGTGATACCTAAACAGGTGATACGATGGTAAATCCGAAACGCATGATCAAAAGTTGGCGAAGATTTGCATATTGTTATGGAGGCAGGTGGCAAAAAGCGCCAGGTGCTTTAATTTTGATATATTATATCCAGAGCAAGTCCGCGATGCAAAAGATAAACCGGCTTTGATTTATTTGAATTTAAAGTTTTATACTTAACGCTTATACAGAAATACCTATCTGATGAAATATATTTTAGAGGATTCCCAGACACTTTATTAGAAACAATTTAACTCGATATTTTTATTTTATTTTAAAATTTCTTATTTTTTAATAGCCTAGTGGCTAGACGGGCCTACACAATGTATAACTTAAGGTAGAATGTGGAATGATGTAATTTAGTAGAGGTAATACTTTATACTAATATATTTACCTATACATATGATAGTAATATAAAATATAAATGTCCTTTCCTAAACATAGTCCCATTATTATTATTGCTCTGTTAAAATCAAAGTGTGCAGGTTCAAACCCCGGCTCGCACCTCTGGGTTTATGTGCGAATCTCATTTTCATCCGAGATTACCACTTGCTTTGAAACGGTGAAGGAAAACATCGTGAGGAAACCTGCACGCCTATAGAAAGGCGTGTGAAGTTCACCAACCCGCACTGGGCTAGCGTGGTGGACTATAGCCCAAAAATCTCCCTTGTATTGAGGGAGAATGTGCCCGGTATAATGGCAATAGGCTCGCCCGCTATTACATTGGGACCAAAAATGCATCGGCGAAGTGTGGGCGCACTGCAGTGCACCTCTGCCTACCCCTAAAAATAAACCCACCAAACGTCATTCAGCTCATTTCATAATGGACAAAGTGAAAAGTTTATTCGCTCTGCACCCTTGTGTATTCCAAATACGCTTCATCCAGAACCAATATTCTATTTTCCAATAATGAAATTGCACTTCGGATGCTGCAGTGATTCTGATTATTAAATCATGGGCACATTGGTAAATTGATATATTTTTAAGCTCTTTTATTTGATCCCCCTGTGTCTGATTTATAGTTTTATCTCAATGTTATAGTACGGTAAGTATTTACCAAATATTTTTGTACTTAAAATGCCGCAATAGGTGATTTGCAGATGCATTTAAATTTATATAAATGTATGATGAAAGTGTTTTTATTCAAGCATATTTTTTGTACTTATCATTTATCTGTATTCAAATAATATTTAACCAGCTCCGTACTTGGTCATGGTGATAAAATATGGGCAAAAGACTCAAGGTGAAAGGCTATATTGAGCGGGAATGTGCCCGGTATTGTAGCAATGGGCTCGCCCGTTCTGGGACAAGAATACATCGTCGAAATACGGCTACTACTGCCGTTCACCCCTGCCTACCCCTTCAGAGAAAACACAGCACAATATGAAATCATATTTACTTTATATTTCAAAGCGATGTTTTACACCATTTCGATGATAATGAAAAAAACTCCATGGCATCTTAAACCTTTATGACTACTTCATTTTAAGGTAGGTGCAACAATAATTTTAAAAGTATCTTTTGAATATGTTGTATGTTCAACCAGTGACTACGTTTCCATATAGGGCACCGATGAATTGTACATTATTTTGGCTGAGTTGAAACATGTTGTTGACTCAAGAATGTATCAAACCCGGAACACGATGTGGGCGGGTCCCGTTGATCGTTTTACACAACACCCACAGAACCATAATTAGGGGCCGTAGACACTCGCGCGGTCATTTTTATATCAGCTGCCTCCACTTAACAGCTGTTTATGTTGGACTTAATAATTCGTTTAGTAGTACTTTATAACCTGGAGACGTAATGTATTTCAAGCATCTTTTTTTGTAAAACGTATTGCAATTTCAGACAAATCGCCTTGGATTTGGCCAGTAAGGGGATTTTCTGCCTAAGCTGTGTGTTCTTAGAGCGTATTAAAACATGATTTAAAATGTCGTATCGTTGAAGAATGATGAGTCTATGAGTCAATACAGTTCGTTTTCGTATTGATACATTTTTTTAATGCCCGTGTCTTGACGCTCAATTGTGCCCATGTTTGCTTGAGTGTGTAATCAAGAGTAGTTGTGTACGCACATGTTTTCCTTCACTCTCAAGAATTGGTGAAATAAATTCAGTACATTAAGTAATTCAACTCCATTTTTGGATACTTAAAGATTGACACGTTCATTCAAAATAACTTATATTTCTGAATGGGTTTACTTTCTCTTAATTTATATATTGTTGATCAGTTTCATTTCTTCAATGAATACTTAATAGGAGACCTCTACGACGTACTTTCTATTATGGAGGGTCCCTACCTCTGGAAGGAGTGACATCTCGGTATTAAAAAAGTGTCCGTCGAAATGCAATGGTTACTAGTTCAAAAAAAATCTACAATGGCGCTGGTGTTGACAGGGAGACAGGTATGAATATAGCAATTGAGCATGAACTGAAGTATGCTGAATATACAATTGCTATATTCACACCTGTCACCCTGACGACACCAGCGCCGTTGTAGAAGTTTTTTGAACTAGTAACTGTTGCTTTTCGACGGACACTTTTTCAAATTTTTCCCATAGGAGATTGCGGTCCTTTTATCTACCCTCCATACTTTCTATAAAGAAAAAAACCACAGAATTGGTCTTAAGGAAGACTTAGCTAGAATTCATATTCATTATAAACTTTCTACTGTTCTTACTCGTAGGTATGTATATGTCAAAGTCAAATCATTTATTCTGTATAGGCCTATGGGGGCACTTACAAATTGTCAAGTTTACATTTTTTTTCTTATATTCTACTATGCTACCACCGGATCGAAACGCGACCTCAACTGAGAAGATCCGGCAAGAAACTCAGTGGGCTGATCATTTTTTAAATCGCCTAAACTTATTACAAATACATAGGTACATATAGCTCCAGTGTTTTGCCTTAGAGCTGTTTTTAATAATAAAGATAAGATAATAATACGTTAGTAAGGCAACACACGCTACACTTTGACATGACGGGCAATATTTTTATTTTTGATTTGAACCTGAGCTGTACAATCCCAAGCTGATTTATCTTCCAAATAATCCGAGATTTTGTAATAGCCCTTTTGATACAATTTCCATTTTATTGCAATTTTAAATTTATTAATGGGCAAATATCTGATTTATTTTGGAAGTTTATTGAAAAAGCGTATACTTTGCCCCATGAAAGAGTTATTTATTCTGTGGAGACAAGTAACGTGTACGGATAGCATATGCTTATTCCGTGCATTTAACGAGTGAACATCGCTTCTTTTTTCAAAATTGCTTATATTTTTCTTAACATACATTAAATTTTCAAATATGAATTGGGATATGACAGTTAGAATATTTATCTCCTTAAACTTTTTTCTAAGGGAATCTCTCGGAGCCAGGTTGTAAATGGCTCGTATGGCCCTCTTCTGTAGTACGAAAATGAATGGTATGGGGATACAAAAAATATACCTACTTCCTGTCATCAGGCTCATGCCTCCCCTCAAAGTTAGGTAGTACCCCATCACCGTTCACCGCCAAAAAGAACCCCTTTGTCGCATCTCCTCGTTTCGAAGACACTCTCCTTAATGCCAAGCCAAGTATCGGGATCCTTGGAGTCGACATATCGAACGACGTGCAATTTTGCGGTCATCTGGAAAGTAAGGCCAAGTTGGCCTCCAAAAAGCTGGGTGTGCTCGGTAGGGCGAGGCGGTATGTCACTGCGGCTCATCGCCTGCAACTTTACAAGGCGCAAGTCCGTCCGCACATGGAATACTGCTCTCACCTTTGGGCCGGTGCACCACAGTACCAACTTCTTCCTTTTGACCGCCTGCAACGAAGGGCAGTTCGAATTGTCGATGACAAAAAGCTTACCGATCGGCTAGACCCTCTGGCGTTGCGTAGAGATGTAGGCTCCCTCTGCATTTTCTACCGCTTCTATCATGGAGAGTGTTCCGAGGAATTGTTCGGTATTATACCTGCCGCTGAATTCCACCATCGCACGGCTCGCCACAGACTTCATTACCATCCTCACCATCTGGATGAATGGCGTTCCAGTACAGTGCGATTTACCAGGAATTTTCTCCCTCGCACCACCAAATTGTGGAATGAACTTCCTGCAGCGGTGTTCCCGGACCGATGCGACAAAGGTATCTTCAAGAAACGAGCATACTCATTCCTTAAAGGCCGGCAACGCACTTGCGATGCCCCTGGTGTTGCAGGTGTCCATGGGCGGCGTTTGTCTCCCTATCTCATAAAAAAAAAAAAAAAAACAACATAACAAACACCTCGTATTTTGCCACCCAGTCATTCCGTAATGAGATCGAATAGGCAATGATCACGAAATTTATCGATATAATATTCCGAGTGGCAATGAGATGCCTTCCGGCACCATTAATATCCTTAATTCGAACCCCCATCGAACCGGAAGTCACCATTCTAAATCAAACATGGCGCTAGCCGAGCTAGCGGGAAGAGCGCATATTTTAATATCCATAATGGCAAATGGCAATGCCAATTCGAAAGGATTTATGCACAGAAATGGAGGCATGACATGCTCAACTATAGAACAGATCATGTCTCTATGTAGAGTGGAGAGTAAGTGATAAAATATATAATAGGTACGCTAAGTATCTCATGTAATAAAGACTAATGAATGTAGAGGTAATGACCAGTGGAGACCCTAGTAGAATCTGGACTAGGGAAAATTTCGTGGCTTTTACTACAGAAAATCATTCTTTATGTATATTGACACAGAGTTTCTTTTAGGTACTGGCAACAAAAATACGCGTGTCTTTTGACGGGCCAGAGGCTATAAAGTACTTGTGAATATGAATAATTGCACCAACCAGTATCCATCCAACAATATTATTGAGCATATAATTTGTTTTGTCAGTTTAGTAAGTTCGTCACACAATGGTTGCCATCAAATGAATAAATCATGGTGTATGCCAGACGACTGACGATGAATAGATGTGAATATTGAGCGATGCGCGAACATTCGCTCAATTTCAAATGACTTATTGCTTCACAAAAGCTCTTTATAAATTTACTTCTGTAATTTTGTAAAGTAACAAAACCGGCCAAGTGCGAGTCGGACTCGCGCACAAAGGGTTCCGTACCATTATCTATAAAAACAGCCAAAAAATGACGCTTGTTGTATGGGAGCCCCCTTAAATATTTATTTCATTCTGTATTTTAGTATTTGTTGTTATAGCGGCAACAGAAATACATCATCTGTGAAAATTTCAACTCACTAGCTATCACGGTTCATGAGATACAGCCTGGTGACAGACGGACGGACGGACAGCGAAGTCTCAGTAATAGGGTTCCCGTTTTACCCTTTGGGTACGGAACCCTAAAAAGCTGACTTCACATATTTTTCTTGTCTAGTTAAAGTTAGGGTTTTATTCAGACGAAGTGGTTTTAGACTGCAATCAAACAACAATATTGCAGTTTGAAGACGATTTTGTTACAGTTACAACTGCATCAAAACTGTAAAATGACTATTTAATCCGCGAGCAGTATTGATGACTGAACAATGTCTGTATCTAGCTGCACTGATAAGAGGCAGTCTACTGCAGTTTAATTTTATCATAAATACAGAATTAACCTCGTCACTAATACGGCAACTTGTACATTGTTCCATTCGTAGACTACTTTAAATTAGTACTAAATACTTTGTACATAATAAAATAAAATTGAACTTGGGTAGGATCAGTACATACATAAAAAACGCGACGGGCACGAATAAAACCGCTAAATATTATTGCAGTATATTTGCATATCCAAAGCGACAATGCAGCTGCAACCCGGCAAAAATAAATCGACATCAGGTGTGTTAAATTTGCAATGGGTGGGTGTAAATATTTAAAACGGCCGGGTAATGCCGCTTTAGGGCGGGCGCAGTGCCTACCTGCTATCGTGGCGCACAGTCCATTTCCATAAAAGCCTCTTCAATCTCGCAAAACGTTTCGGGAATATCAATTCACGCTTAGAGTTTTTTTCCTGTGTGTGCGGAACTTTATAAATATTATTTTAATTCGTACATTTCTAGAGTGTTTTCGCCTGAAAGCAAACCCTCTACCTCTAAGACCCGTGTCTTTAAGAAGTTCGAAATAATATTATATTGTGTTTGCATGAGAATTGGGTATACAACTTAATTGCTTAAAAAAATATCGAAATTCGAACATTAATTTAAAATATCTCTTTCGCCGCCAAATTGAATGTCTTATACAAAATTCTCAAGTGATGCTTGTCTACTCAAGGGTCTGTAACTTGTGGTAGGTAAGTATAATCTGCTTTCACTAAGCAGCTATAGATGCTACCGTATACAATATATATATAACCTGAGATATTATTTCGGACTTCTGATACACCATGTATATTTAGGTAGCTACTTATGCAATAAACACTTAATATATTTAAATCGAACATATTTCTTATTAGTTTTAACTTATTTTATTTTGCATTGTAAATATTTTGTAAATAGTTGTCCAATTAAATAAACGATTTATATTTTATAAATGATATTATGATCATCACGTTGTAAATAAAAAAATATGTCTCTGAAGATTAAAACAGTAGCACAAAACGCAGGTGGCTTCCAACACTAAGCTTTAACTTGGTTAACAAGAAATGATGGCCCACGCAACAGAACCCAACGCTTCAAACGCATAAAATATCAATAATGACGGACTTATTTTAAATCCAGTCCCGATTAGGCAATGCCAATGTTACATAAACACTCACTAAAAGTGTTAAAGTGTCAACGATGTAAAGCCCTGAGCTCACAGACGCGTCAAAACGCGCGTAACTTAATCAATATACAAACATACACCACTACGCTTGTATTTCCCTATGGTGTAGGCAGAGCCCTCTTTACCGATGTATTTTTGGTCCCAATGTATAGGGGGCGAGCCTATTGCCATTATACCGGGCACATTCCCCCTCAATACGCGGGAGATTTGGGCCATAGTCCACCACGCTGGCCCAGTACTAGTTGATCAACTTCACACACCTTTCTATAGACGTGCAGGCAGATGGACACGTGTAACTCTATCTAAAACAACGCAAGAAAATATACACAGCAAACGCATAAAGTGACATGCTAATCTTACCTCATGAACCGTTCACACCATCTGTTCCGCCATATCATATCGGCATTCGGCATCGATGTCAATCATACGACAGTGTGCACACGCCGATAAAGGTCGCCGACCTCGCCGATGCGGGCTCCGGATTCGGTAGTGAACGCCGCTGGGGACATAAATCGGGCGGTCTTGGATATGGTTGCCGTCCAGAATGTACTAAAATATTCAAGCTATGCCTATTTTCACTATTGACACCTGAATCTGTTCTGTACTAAATGCTATAAAGGCTGTCTAAATCAGCGATTATCTCAAATACAATGTTCATCATGCAATCACCTTACTAGAGCAACACAAGACTAAAAATTAAAAAGCTTGATTTAGTTAACGAAATCGGATATTTGAGCTCTTAAATAAGTAAAGGCTTTTGGTGGCTTATACGTAAGCCCTTTAACCTGGTGTATCCGAATTATTGTAAAACTTTAGAATCCCAGCTGTCTATTTCAAAAGGTGTTCATTCATGAAACAATAGGTATGACGTCACGTCAAATAATATGCTTGCAATTCACGCGCAAATTAATTTTAATTGACTGTTTTTATCGTCCTTGAGCTGCTAATAGAACTAAAATAGGGTTGTGTAAACATGAAGCTTATGCTTATTATCTAAATAAGTTACGCAAAGAACAAAAAATTACAGGGGGTTGACAAAATTTTGTTACTGACGAAATTTTGCGAGATAAAAAAATAATATATTAAACCACCTGTTTTAAAGAATTTATAAAAGTAACAAAATTGAGTAGATCACTCAAATTTGACGGGGCAAAGTAATATTAAAACAAGTTTTTTATCGTTCAATAAGGCAAATTTAACATCACGTGTAAGTGTTAAAACACCCCTTGACAACCCTATTTTGACACACTTGGGAATGAAGACGATGAAATAACTACTCAATGTTTATAGACACTTATAAGAGAAGTTGTAACGGACGCAAGTTGTTTTGGCAGTAAACTAGATTTACGAAAAAGTTAAATAAGGTAAACTGTGCTTTATGTAATTGCTTGATAATTATTTGGAGTTTCAGGTAATTAATTTGTATCTAGATAGATCACATAAAAACTTTTTCATATTATTACGAAGAAAATCTAAATACAAATTTGTCAGGGATGAGAAATTAAGCAACGGTACCGTACTTTAATGAATGACAGTGTATTTTAAATGGTTCTAATAAATTCAAATGAACATGTTCCTAATTCGAATTAACAACGGTCACTATGTTAGATCGATTGGTCTTGCCCCATCGCTTAGGACAAATTGATTACGACTGGACTGAGTACGTAACTGCCCTACAAACGTCTGCAATCAGCTTATACCAAGAGAAGATCCTCGAATAGCTATTTTACGCATGGGCGCAGCTCTCCGTTACGCCCTATTGCCTTTCATTTCAACATTTACATCCCGTCCCGTACAAAATCTGCAGATATTGGTAAATTATGGAAGCTTGTTTGAAAGTAACAAAATAATATTTTTTACACAGTTTTGAAGTAATAGGTACGGGTCAAATTTGAAACTTATCTTGCTGGTATTTTGATTGACGAATAAATGTTGTATTTGAATGTTACATTAAAAAAATCTATCATAACAGAATTAATACTCCTCTTACTTAAACGATACAAACATAAATATTTACAAGTTACAAAATTTACATTAGGAAATATGAATATAAAAAGGGAAACTGCTACCGAAATTAGATTACATCCTCCCTCCGTACAAGTCTGCATTACGAAATTGCTTTGACCGCATTAATTCTAAAAGTTACCTGTTGAAAGGCAGCCTTTAGGGACCTCTCAAAGGGATCCAGGGCGACGCTAAATTGTCTAAGTTAAGTAGCACAAATTGAGTACATCAAAGAGCTGAGAGGCGTAACGATTTTGTCTGTTGATGTACTTGGGATTCGTGCAGAGCGTTTGTTTACAACCTTCTTATGTTTAACGAGTTTGTCGATTACGGCTCTCGCGATTATAACCTTGTGACTTAGTACCTGGTGTCGTCACTATGAATGATTCTAAAACAAAATAAAGAGGCCCTTGTGTTGGAGGTGGAATAGCAAATAGTTTATGGAACAAACGAACCCCCTAGTCATAGAAAGCATTGGATAGTATTTTTGTTAAATTTAGAATTGGATTTTTATTTTATTTAGTTAGTTAATATATATTTTTTTATTAATAATACCATGTTACTATGCAAGATTGTCGTTCTTTAAAACTAATATCATCGATGGCTTTCTGTAGGTTGTTGATCTGCGAATTTAAATACTTTGGTAGGTGTTTAGTAGTTAATTTAAAAAAAATATATACTTAATAGATTCAAATAAAAACAGAAGTCCTGGTTCATATATTTACTAAACACATGTTCCAGGGTCCTTTTTGTTATTTTATTTATTGTAAAACCCGTTATCAAAGCGTCCAAAATACTCATTATCATTTTACAATTACGATAACAAGTAAAATGGAACACTGTTCACCTGATAACATACTTTTGTTCACTTTACTCAAACAAATTGTTTTATTTTCAGGTAAACGAGGACAATGCTGAGCAATGGTAATAAAGTTGAATGAATTTAATTCTAGGAATTGGGTTAATCACACGTTGTATTATAAAAGACTGTAAGTAAAATATAAGTTTGAAATTTACGACAAAATTTCTTACAAAAGTAGTTTACATTTAAACAAACACTTGCAAAATTTTGACTGGCCTAACAATTAAGTTTATTCATTTCTCTAATAAAACGTAAGTAGATAGACATATTCTACAACCTCCATGACTATCATGTCTACTTTAATGACAAAGAAGGTTCCATTTCCATCTTGTCGACTCGATTTTAACGCAATAATAATAATAATAAAAAATTTTATTTTACTAAAATTATACTAATTACATCCGAAAACTGTGAATATACAATAAAATATACCGCAAAACATGCAATTAATACAAAAATGCAATAGTTTTCAAATATTTTCAAAAAGTGCTGACCAAATAAGATGACGGACGCTCCTCGGAGAAACCCGAGGAGACAATGTCGACAGCGGAGTGCCGTGCGACATTACGCACAATCAACACCCCCGGACCAGTCACCTCGCTCCGCCTCGCCATCGCCGGCATCCATCATCAGGACGTCGGTGACTGCAGTAGCGTCGAGCGAGAGCGACGAGTATTTTTCTCCGCCGACGTCGCCACCACCTGTACGTCGGCAGAGAGGCCGGCCACCGGGACACTTGGGGCTTTTGGGGCAACCGGCTCCGAACAGGGTCCTCGTTTCCAGTGGTGTAGTGCGGCGCATGCGATGGACGTCTTCCATGAATGAAAACGTCATGCGCGCCTACTATGAGGCTACAGAGGGGGGAACTAACCTCACTGCGTACCGTGACCGAATGCTGCCTCTGTTTCAGTCCCTGGAACCAGCAGTCAACGTGTCGGCGCAACGACTGTCGGATCAGGTGCGGGTCATCCAGCGTGGAAACATGCTGGCTGATACCGTACTAGATCGGCTACGCTCGGAGGTGCAGAGTAGGCGGGTTGTTCCTGTCGCATCGTCGCAGCCGGCGGCCCAGCCTGTGGCAAATGCCACGGTTACTTCACGGCTTGCCGCCGATAGCGACGTTGATAGGGATAACGCGCCTATTGATGTAAGTACCCAATACAATGACTTATTGAGGAGTACTTTGGAGGATGTAGTTCGGGAGTATCGATCCATGCCGAACCATCTTAGACCTCGTATACCTCGCCTACCCATGCATAAAGGGAATAGAGCGCTAGTGGGTGCCTTAGACTCACTACTGTCAATTTACTTTGACAGTAGTGATGACCTTGTGGATACACACTCTATCCTGTATTGTGCTGCCATTACGGTATGTCGTGTAGCTCGTGTCAAGGTTTTTAACACTGACACAGCTACACGTCCAAAACCCGCCGTCCCGGCATGGCAATGCAGGATAGAGCGTCGTATTAGCGAGGCTAGGGCACTCATTGGCAAGCTCAGCTGCTTCAGGGAGGGTAATACACGCCCTAGAGTTATGCGCTTTGTGAAGCGGGCATTCGCAGGGACTGATGTCAGTCCCCGCGAATATATTTCCCGCGTCACAGAGCGCATTGACTTCCTGAAGCAGAAAATTTATGCATGGGCAAACCGTATACGTAGGTATAAGGCTCGCGTAGATCGATATTCCCAGAACTCCATGTTCCAAAGGGATCAAAGATGGGTTTATAGATCCTGGGAGCGACCCAATGAACCAGTGAGTGAATTGCAGCGACCAGATGATAACGCCATGACAACATTCTGGCGTGATATCTGGTCGGTGCCAGTCACTCACTACGAAGGCAATTGGATCGGTGATGTCGAGCGAATGTGCGAACCAATAAAAGAAATGGAAGCCATCTCCATCGGGCCCCTAGACGTAGCCAATGCAGTCCGTTCTCTACCTAATTGGAAGGCCCCAGGCCCGGACGGACTGCATAATTTTTGGCTCAAATGGCTACGTAGCTCGCACGTTCGCTTGGCATCCCAATTCCAATCCGCCTTACAATCTGGGTCGTTACCGGAATTTATAACTACAGGCGTAACCCATCTGCTCCATAAAACCGGAAGTACCACGGACCCTAAAAATTATAGACCGATCACCTGTCTACCTACAATTTACAAAACTCTTACATCCATCCTGAGAGTGAAAATCGCCAGACATGTTGAAGATAATTCAATAATGTCTGCCTCTCAGAATGGATGTAGGAGTGGGTCCCGTGGTACTAAGGAGCTACTCCTCATCGATATGACCATTTGTCAACAGGCTCGCCGAAACCGAAAGGATCTGTCGACATGCTGGATAGATTATAAGAAGGCCTATGATTCTGTGCCGCATACGTGGCTTGTGAGAGTGCTTGAGTTGTATAAAATAGATACAACTCTACGCACTTTCTTGGAGTCATGTATGAGGCAATGGAAAACGGTCCTTCTCTGTCCAGGCTCTCGACAGATCCTTGGGAATGGCGAGCCTATAAGGATAGAGCGAGGTATCTTCCAGGGTGATAGTCTGAGTCCATTATGGTTTTGCCTGGCCCTGAACCCTCTGAGCACACTTTTGGAGGGGTCAGGGTTTGGCTTTCGGTTGCGACGAGGAGGTCAGGTAATATCTCACCTGCTTTACATGGATGACCTTAAACTGTTTGCCCCCACTGCACTCCAACTGTCGGGCTTACTGAAGGTTACAGAAACCTTTAGTAATTCTATCAGGATGGAGTTTGGTGTGGATAAATGTGCGGTCATGCATGCAAAGCAGGGGAGGATGGTGGAGTCTGAAGGCATCCAACTTTCAGATTCCATCCAACTGAGATCACTCGCCGCAACCGAGACCTACAAATACTTGGGTATGTCACAGGGGTTAGGCATTAGTGAGACTGACATGAAACAGCTGTTGCGGGATCGCTTCTTGGGGCGCCTGAAAAAAGTACTGAAAAGTCTTTTATCAGGCGGAAACAAGGTGCGAGCCTACAACGGCTGGGTCATGCCAGTCTTGATGTACTCCTTTGGCATACTCAAGTGGACTCAGACCGAATTGGACGCCCTGGATAGAACAGTCCGTACTACGCTCACTGCATACCGCATGCATCACCCACGTTCATCTGTAATGAGACTATATATCCCTCGGAAATGTGGAGGTCGTGGCTTTTTAAACGTCAAGACTTTGCATAACCGAGAGATATGTAGTCTCAGAGAATATTTTCTCCGTGCCGATGGGGAAATGCATGTGGATGTAGTGGCAGTAGATAATGGACTCACCCCTCTATCGTTGGCAAAAGAGAACTGGCGCAAACCTGTGGTACTGACAACGGATGATCGTAGGGTGGTATGGCAGGGTAAGGAGCTACACGGAAGGTACTATCGGGCCCTTCATGGGCCCGATGTAGATCTTGCGGCCTCCGTGGCCTGGCTACGATTCGGCGACCTCTTTGGGGAAACCGAAGGTTTTGTCTGTGCAATTATGGACGAAGTTGTGATGACGAACAACTACCGGAGATATATTCTTAGGGATGGCACCATTGACATTTGTCGGGCATGTCATCGCCCTGGTGAATCCCTGAGGCATATCATCTCCGGTTGTTCGCGTCTCGCAAATGGTCAATATTTACACAGACACAACCAAGTAGCCAGGATTGTCCACCAGCAACTTGCCCTTAAATATCGCCTTGTGACATCCGAGGTACCGTACTACAGGTATGAGCCACAACCAGTTCTCGAAGAGGGTCATATCACATTGTATTGGGACCGGTCTATCATCACAGACAGGACTATTGTAGCCAATAAGCCTGATATTGTGCTGATAGATCGCCAAGAGCGCCGTGCAATGATTATCGATATCACTGTCCCCCATGACGAGAATCTCGTGAAAGCAGAGAAAGATAAAGAAAGCAAGTATCTTGATCTGGCTCACGAGGTTGTCGACATGTGGGACATTGATGCGGCAATCATTGTACCGATAGTCGTTTCCGCCCATGGCTTATTAGCCAAGAGCCTCGACAAACACCTAAAGAGGCTCGCGTTAGGCAGCTGGATCAAGGGACAGATTCAGAAGGCGGTACTTCTGGAGACGGCGCGCATTGTGAGGAAGTTCCTCTCTCTGGAGCCCTAACCACTGGTAACTAGGACCCTGTTCCAGATGCCGGTGGGGAACTGTTTTTTATATTTTTAAATGTATTTTTTTATATTTATATTTAAAAATGTACTAAATAAGAAAAATGAGAAATAAAGGAATAATAATGATAAACTTTTCAACAGCGGCCATGTTTGTAAAAATGTTACCGCCAATATTTTCTACTATCAGTCTACCAAAACTGTGCATTTTTATCATCAAAATAAATTCAACCCAAAGCAAACACACCGAGTGTTTATTTTTAATTGCAATTATCCATTCCAGAGGAAATGAAACTTTAGTCGTATAAAGATAGGGCTTACATTTAATTAGTTGCTGTAATGGCAGAGTTGAAAGTGTCGCAAGCCCTATCAAATGTCACAGACAGGGCCCGTGTATATTAAGTAGCTAAAATAAGTCGTCTGATGTCGAGACGCTTTGTAGGAAGTGATTCCACTTTATAGTCCCATAACATGCTAGATAGACAATCTACTGATGACATTATGTAAGCAACTTATTTTAGAATCACAGATCAGTCGCTTTGATTCTTACATTTCTTACGCTCATTTTGAGGTTATTTCTTTTAAATATGTAATGAGTTTTATATGAAGGAATAATGGTTTCTTTTATTAATTAAATAATCATCGGTATTATATATTTGTTCTTGATCTCTGCGATAAATCCATGAATACTATTTTCTTTGTCGATAAAATGTTACCTAACTCTGCGGTTCAGAATGTCGTTCAAGTAAAAACTAGTCCAATAATTCTCTGATTCTCGTAACAAGACTGGAGCTTGTCCCACTTGGGAACATCTTTTTACTCCGGCAAGCTGTTTGTTCTCATTTTATTAGTGTTGGTAACAGAACCAATCTATTCCGCTAACAGGGATCAGACAAATACAATACAAGCAAATACATTGTAATACAAAGCAAGATAATATTATTTTATTGTGAAAGTTTGTGAGGATGGATGGATGGATGTTTGTTACTCATTCAAGCAAAAACTACTGAATGGATTTTGATGAAACTTTACTTACACAACTATTGTTTACGATATTGAATAATCGAAGTCCGCGCGGACGAGGTCGCGGGTAGAAACTAGTAAGGTATATGATGAAACTAGAATCAGATTCGTTATATAACCCGTTATATTTATAGCCATAATTACACAAAATAGTTTCACTCTACCAACCATATAGAATGTAGAATTTCAGTTTTTATGAAAAGAAATAAGCAAATACATGAATTTCTTCTATTATTTTTACTAAATGAAAACGGTATGAAATTACTTCAAAAAAAGGCATCGACATTTATTTTCTACTAGCGGCCCATCCCGGCTTCGCACGGGTGGAATTTTATTTTAAACATTTTGGTATAAATTAATATACTCATGTTACTTAGTGATAATGTAGCTTTCTAACGGCAAAATGATTTTGTGAAAGCGGTCCAGTAGTTTTCAAGTTTATTCGTTACCTTTGATTATATTATATAATCAAAGATTTGTTACATACAAAAATACAAATCTGTTCTTTTTATAACATTAGTTTGCTATAATCTACATATCTCTATCTGTGTTTAAATATCATTATACCTAATATTCAAAATTGTAGAATTGTATACTAAAATGACATTGTATTTTATGCGCAATACAAGTAAATGAAATCACTGTTTTACGAGAGAAACTTGGTTGATTTACGAAAACGACTTCCTGAAACGTAATTCGCAATATAATTGAGGCAATTAACTACAAAGGTTCGCCATTCTTACTAATGGACCTAGAGTGTCACAATATTGCCGGCTTTAATTTTATTTAAATATATTTAATAATGAGAGTAAATCGTTCTGAAACGCCTAGGTCTAAATAAGCGTTGGTCGTTTCGGTATGTGTTCCGAAAGAAATTCGGAACGTAGTGCTTGGCTTGTTGGGTGAAACGCCCCAGTGCCCAAATTTAGTTAGTGCTGAAAATAGCTCTAATAGACGAAATCCTCGATCGAATAGACGATCCAGTGACGAAAATCTTGACAAATGTATTCAATTCACAGTATTTAAAATATTTGCTTTTATTTTTAGAAACTTAAAAAACTATCAATAGTGATGGCATGAGTTTCATAATGTCTTGAGTACTTATCTGTCTCTATAGATATACAATATGTACTTATAGCATACTTAAAGACATTATATGGAGTGAGTTTTTAACCGACTTCAAAAAGGAGGAGGTTCTCAATTCGACCCGTATGTTTTTTTTTTTTTTTTTATGTATGTTACCGCATATCTCCGGCGTCTGTCGACCGATTTCGGAATTTTTTTTTAGGTTTTTAGGGAATTCTTCAAGGTTGGTCCCATTTCCAAAATATTATCAGAAATCTAACCCCTAGGGGGTGAAATGGGGGGTTGAAGGTCACATAATTTCAAAAATATTTTTTGAACGACTTGAAACTTTGTATATAAATTTAACATACAAAATAAAAAAAACACGTCTTTCAGGAATTTCGAAAGAAAAAATATGTAGGGGGTGAAATGGGGGTCCAATCCGGACTACAGCATATCTCCGGCGTTAGTGAACCGATTTCGAAAAATCTTTTTTGTTTAATACGGATTGTTAACAAAGATCGAATTCTCGGTGTCGAAGTCGGTGCCAATTCATGTGTGTATTTGCCTTGTCCGACGTTGATTGGCACCTACTCCAAAGGTAATGAATTGTAAGGTTATTTGTAGCTTTTTAGTGCACCTAGGTTTTTGAAGTCGGTTTTTGTTTTTTGTTAAAAATAATTTTGTTAAACTTATGTGAAAGATATTAACACATCAATGACAGCTCTGACAATCCAATAGACCAATATTCTACAACCTTCATAATATGAAAAACATTCTTAAAGTAAACGATCCTTCGTAAAATGGTAACAATAAAAGAAGGGTCAATACATCCTTTTCATTATTATGTAAAATCTCATTGTGTCCCATATCCTTAGGGAGGTCTCTCTAGCCAGTCCGAGTTACACCCTCCAACATTCCCCTACAGGATGGACAGTTGACATATTGGAATACACACTACAACCTTCGTTCAATATTTACTCTTTGGAGACTGAGAAATATATAATACATCGCTTTTTTGAGAATATTATTCTACCTTGTTTTTAATACAATAGTTTCTTGTGCATGTTTTATGGGTTCTTACGTAATGTAGTTTGACACAATAATATGAGGTTTATACAATTATTTAATAATCGTATTTTTAAATGAATTATTCATCCTTCGTATGTTGTAGAGAAAATTAATACCCGGTCACTATAAGAGTTTTTGATTATCTTCAGCACACTGGGCTTTGAGCAAAGAAACTCCAGATTTTTCAAAAGAATTTCACTGTATATTGCATTTTGTATCAATGCCACTGAGTGTGTACTTTGTATTAGGTAGTATGAATTTTATGGTGTCTTTTCTGCCTGTAAACAATATGTTAAATTGTAATATTTCATCTGAAATCTGCTCGTCATTGTTATGTTCAAAGTATCAATTTTTTGTATTTATTTCAAACCTATAAAGGTGCTTTGAAACCCGCTATTGTGGTTTTTATTCGTCGAGTGAGATGAAAAATACGATCGTAGTTTATTGACAAACCGTTCACCAACCATAGCCTACATTCACCTCTTTTATTTGTTTCAAATTGTTTATTTCTCGTATCGCGTTTTCGCCATAGACATTTTTTAGCCTGCACCTTTCATAAAACAAAAACATACCTACTTCTAACGATACCAAATTTTGCGGAGCTAATGTTTTAGATATAGAAGTCTGAAAGACATAAAAGTAACGACACGATTTTATTTTTTTACGAAGTTAATGACATGGTGAAATTTTAATGGAACAAGATTAGGTGTTACCAAGTTGTTTTACTGTCAATTGTCACCTAAGTTACTTTGGGTAAGTATCGGTAATCAGTAAAAATTTAATATAATAATAAGAAAAAACCTTAACAGACCCGAGAAATGAATGTCCTTGGTCAATATGTCTCAATAAAAAACCGTAACCATGTCATCACAAAAACTTGTATTAGTTACGGGCTGTCGATCCTGACAGATTTCTTTGTATGGCCCGCCCGCCCCTACAGTCTGAAGGTTTCTAACCCCTTGGATCCATTTGACAAGCGGCCCCGTATACGCCTTGGTGCTTTTACAATCTATTTGTCGGAAGATGAGTACATAATTCTCCCCTAGTGCAGCGACATAGCATTTTTTATTCGCCGCAGTAAAAGCTAAGTTGAATTTTGTACATTTCTTTTGAACTTTAAGTCGATATTATCCAACGTTAGTAGGAACTTATTTGAAGGTTTTTGAGATGTGCGGGTTGGGTTCTGCACATAAATTAAATTGTTTTCAATAAAAAACAGATTTATTTACTTTTTCATAATATAGCGGATCCGTGTATTTGTGAGTGATTTGAACGTGACTGGTGTTGCGTCTTGTAAAATAGTACGCTAGTTTGATGATGATGTAATATTTATTATTACTACTGTTACAAAAATATTTTGAGCTACTTAACAGGTAGGTTTTTTTGTAGAATCTAGGTAATGCTGAATAAAAACGATGTAGGTTTGTTTATATATTAAATTATGCATCAATTAAGTAGTCATTATGCATTAGTTAAGATGCTCAGTATTGTGTGAATTGCAGGCAAGTAAAAAGGTACTTTGCAATATATTATTCGCGGTTAACAAGAATCAAAGATAAACTCCGGGGTTTTAAATCTTCTATAGATCTAATTTTAACATGACTTGCGAATGCGGTTTCGACAAACCGTGGGAAATACTGCTAGCCTACTATATTACAGAAAATTTATATGACACTTAAATAGCGCTAAGTATTCACTATACGGGACTTTAAACAAAATAAACAGATACCCGGTTGAACACTTTTCGTCGTTTGTTTAAAGTATTATAATTAGAACAAAATATCAATCTGACTTCTTGCCATTAATACAAAAAAAAAAAAAAAAAACTGACTTCTGAAATGTCACATATACATGACGATGGTGATGAATGTGTTTAGTTTAAACTTAGATGTAAAATAGCTTAATGATAAAGGTAATTGAACTCTACATTATCGTTAAAACTACGCTTCCAAATGACTCTATATCCTTTTAACATAAAACCAACATTTGTTAACCCACTTTCGATAAAGCGACACGGGTTTAACAGAACCGTTAAACTGCTAAACCATTGAGTTGTGTAATGTTAAGACCTCTTTAAAACAAAGTTAAACCAATTTAAACGACTATAAATTAATTAGACAAACGCCAGTCGCAAGGCTTCCTCAGTCCCTAATATTTTTTTGCTCTGCAAATAAATTTACTGGATAAAGTTTACATTCTGATATTGATAAAATATCAATAAATAAATATTAACTTGAAAAATACATGTAACACTTAATCTTCAATGTCATTCAAAAGTTAAGTAAATGACAAAATGTATGAGCATCAGTGTTAAAAATAAAATACCTTTTAAGTGTGTAGGGAAATAACGCCGCACCTAATAAAATTGTCACATATAATATTTTACGTAAATAGAATGTTACCTCTGTATTAACAGATTGTAATCCATCAAAAACCATTTGAAACGTCATTGCAATGACGTTTTTCAATAAACAAGATGTTTCAGAAGTCCGAAATAATACTTAGCCGTTTGCATGAATGGTTGTATAACCGAATGGTATAAAAATTTGATTGAAATTCGATCATGATTTTGCAACTTTTTTGTGCCTCGTATTTTAAAAACTTAAAATACATCTAGACTGTTCTGTTTTTTTAATATTAGTAGTCGCCTCTCGTTTATGTGGTTCGCACTGTTAAATAAGATCATGGATGTGCCCTAACGCCACAACACGATACCTGTGGTAAATATTCAAAGGTCTGTAACTCAGAAATTAAGATAGTTAGGTACATTATAAGATAAGATAGTTAGATACATTATACACTGTATATTTATTGCCATATCATGTTATTTAAGAAATATTTCTATATTATATTATTATTTCCAAGCAGATTTTGTAACAACCATTCTAACTATCTTCTACTCTATGTTGCAGTCAGAATTTCAGAGAACCGCGCAACTATTGTTGTTTACAATAAAGGTCGTTCACCATCGCCATTCAAACAGTAAAGTAGGTTACGCAGCTCAGTCACCGTGCAAAACTGCAATTATAATATCATCTTAACAATTTTTGACTGGTCCTTCACAACCCCCAAAAAGAACGGTATGAGACGGGGAAAGCCTTCAGCCGTCCATTCTACCTAACAGTAGGATGTGCTGTCAATAAAATAAGTGGAAATATCTAGAGTATGTCCTAGCATTTTCGTAACTTCGGTTAGAAATAATGCGTATAATATTGAATTTGCATCATTCTTACCTGCTTTTTAACTATCTATCACGATTCTTATAAACCTTAAATATTTACTCCAAAATTTAGAGACGCTTGTTTATTAATATATTAGTTAAACTTACTTTTGAACCGAAGAAATGCTAGTGTAGGGGCTTGTAGGTAAACTGATACCTGTAATGATAACTGTATGTAGGTAACACATTTTAAAAAATGCATAAATTTTGGCGTAAGACTTTATAACTGTTACCAAAAACTCTCTAAAATGACGTAAAGGATCCCTTAAATCTATATTTAAGAATTTCTAAGGTATATGGTACAAATAGCAGTACCTTACGGAGTTATCAATGTGACTCTACCAACAGGTCCTACCCTTACCTGACTAATAATACTTTATTATACCACAATGACAATATGTCACGACAGACTGTACAACGCCAATCGTTTTATAGGGGTCGTTGACCACATCCATTCGCAATAATATGCTAAAAACAGTGTGTGCGAACTAAGAGCTATCGTGCCAAAGAAATTAATTTCTTCTTTGTTTTATCTCGTCCTTTATTTGTTGGTATTTCAGAATAAACAAAGAGCAAAGACACTTAGACAAAGAAGGAACCTATTCAAATTTATAAATGATAACAACCTACGCTTCTTCTTTCGTTACTAATTTACGAAATGGGGGCAAGGGGAAAGGCTCCACCTGCGGTAAGTGGCTATTTCAGCCAGTATCAAGTAATTAATAGCAAGAGCAAACCTAATAAAAACACATTATAAATAAAAATGGGTGATGAATGTGACAAAGATGGCGGATGACCCCAGCCTTTGCTTGATATTCCACCAAATTTTCTGTCAAAGTCAAAATCTAACTTTACTTTGTCCAAGTCATTTACTTTATTACGCATTTTTATATATAATGTGTTTATTTAACACTGGTGGAATATCCGCTAGTTGCAAGGGAAGTCATTTCTCATATTATTCAGAAAAAAAGTTAAATCATGTCAATGGAATATTATGATTTTTTTATAAATAACATGAACTCCGTTCTACTCGTTGCTTTTATTTCCTACTTTTGTTGATGCCTTAAGCAAAAATCATAAAATAAATAAAATCTTAAAATAAAGGAAATAAAGGGGTTAATGATGACCCCTTTATTTCCTAATAAAACATTAAGCTCACATTTTGATTTGATGCGTTTATATAAACGCCCTCCTGAAAACGTAATAAAACTGTCATACCATTAAAATTACGACTGTTTTCTTTAGACGGAGCGTCGTTATGAAATTTATCAAAACATTATACGTATAATACTGATAAATCACTTAAATTTAGTTTTTTAGACAGATTTTTTAATGGCTAAATTGTTTATGGTGTTAATGCGCCGGCGCCGTCTGCGATGAGCGCATATAAAATAAACACAGCTCTGGAACCAATTTGAAGACTGTATATTTTTAAATGATGTATTACTATAATAATTTAGTTTGTTACCTATTCATTTTATGTTATAATGCATTATAGGGATATTTAAAACTGAACACAGAAAAATAAATAAAAACATACGACTCCCACGAACTGAATTGACTGAAAACATCTTTAAGTCTGTTAATAAGGGAATGTTATTTGAATAAAACACCATGTCAATAATAGGTATTATAATACCCTACAACAATTATGTGCACAAGACAAACGAAGACGTGAAATGACAGGAAGTTGATACGTCAATCACTTAGGCACAATACCATGAACACTTTCCGCCAATAGTAGATATATGTTCCTAAAGATTTTTGAAAAAAAAAATAGTCTCTGTTAACAAAATTATGTACATAAATAAATAAAAACGGAAGTGTCTGTTTTTTATGTTGAAATAACAGCTTTTTACCAAATGCATGTGAATATATATACGGTACCAATAACGAAAACATATTTTTCGTCAGTTTGTTTGGTCGGGGTAATTAGAGTTCGTAAATTTCACGTATAAAAAGTCGCGGGCTCAGCTAGTGTTCCATAAAATAATAATGCACTTAATAAAATAACCATTTGAGCAACTGCCTGACCTAGTCTGCGACATTCTTTGTTAAACAACTCGTTAAACGTACAGTTATTTGAACATGTTTAAAAGATAAAATGCAGGTTATCCTTGAAATGCACTACATGCTGCAAGTCTGAGTACACATTATTATCACTCACGTTTATCTCGGATGCCGTTACTTAAAATATAATGTATTACCCAAAGTGGGCGATAACTCCCCCTTGCGGGCGCTGCAAGCCTGGGGGCGGTAAGAGACCCAGAAAAAAAGGGGGGGGGGTTGTGTAGAGGCTGTAGGTGAAAAAAGAGGCTGTGTACGTTTGAAAATGGGGGCGCTAAAATAATTTATTCTCAAAGTGGGCAGTATACAAAATAAGTTTGGGAACCACTGGACTCTAGAGGTATGAGCGTAAGCGGCTCACTCCACCAAGCGGTTGCAGGTTCGATTCTCATCAGCGGCAAATTTCTTGATGTAACTGAGATTCCTATAGTACAAGCTTTACCTGGTTTGACATGATGTAATAAGTATGTGTTGTCTGGCGATATTTATTTATTTAGGACTATGCATAGAACTAGGTTATAAAACAATGTCAATAAGATTTATAAAACTACAATTCTTCAATACATATATAGTTGAGGATGGTCCCAGTTACACTCAAACTAGGACGAGTTCCGAAAAGTTCATTTCCGAAATTTACAGCTTACGGGAATTGAATCCACAACCATCCGGTGCTATGAGCCAAGCGGCCTACGCTCCAACAACATCAAGCGGTCAATAAATAGGTCTTCCTATTTAATGCCGAAATCTATCTAGTTAATTCCATAAGTTAATGTACTTTAACTGCGAAAAATTTACATTAAATATACCTTATAATTTATAATAATTTCAAAATTAATAGAATTTAAATAAATCTACAAAATTAATATTCTAAGAAAAATCATTTTAAAATTGACAGCCACGTAAATTTATGTTTCAATTCACGCTACAATTTAAACTATATTTAAATATTTGAACACGACAGTTAACGGGATTTGCATATGTAACGAAGTTTGGTTTTATTTTAATACCACTGGGAGTTAAAGTTTTGTCAAATTTGTTTTGTCAAATTTGACGTGACTCTCATACCGTTATTAAAATGAATATGTTGAAAGTATGAAGTAAAATTATATTCATTTGTCTCTACATAGAGTCCCTGTAAATATCTACGATAAATGAAAAATTATCAATTATAAATTCTTGCATCTCTTCAGTAAATATCATCTGCAATATAAAGTAACGAACAATGTAGAGAACAATAAGATTAAGTTTAACTTTGTATTATGATAAATAACACTAAAAGTCTTAGTTACATGAATACTCGACACTCGGGAATTAGGCAGTTTAGTAGGTAGAGTCTCTAGTTATTAAATCTGATACACACTTCACTACATTAAGTTACGCCAAACGGTCCGGGGCGATTCTCCGCTGTTTGCCGACCGAACTGTGAACAGTTTCATACATATTTATGTACCTATGTACTTTGTGCCGGCTACGCCGACGTCCTTTGTGGCCCTTGCCGCCAGATAAGAAGTCTGTGACAGCTCTAGCGTCTTTATTACATTGTTGTTGGGTTGTAGGAATGTCCTTCTAGTAAATATAGAGTGATGCCATATTGCAACCTCTGTAGCCAATAATATAATACGTTCTTAATTTATAACCAAAATCGAGCTTAGTGATGCTAGTTTGTACACACTTTAGCCGATTCTAATGTTCTTAATTCGAAACGCGTACGGTATGCATACGTGTTGCGCACGGAAATACTCCCAATAAGTACTATAGCTTAGCTTCCCATGAATAAAATTAACTATTTTTTTTTCTTATTTTACGAAATGATGAATAAAAGAAGTTGGTTAATAAAAAAATGAAATATAGTGAGGAATGACTGCATCGACAATAAAAGGGTATTCTGTCGGTGTCAAGTTAAACAAATTCAAGAAATGATTCTGTCATCACCCATTTTTGTACAAGCTTTATATTAACTTGCAATGTATGTCCGGGTGGAATCTCGCAACTGAATTTTAAATCAGTTAACTTTAACCGATTGAGCTGAAATTTAGTATACACGCTTATTTTGGATGACAATGCAAGCTTAGCTATGTGACGTCATTCTAATTCCAATATGGCGGATCATTCAAGATGGCGGAATAGTTATTTTTTTCTGCACTACCACAGTATGGGTATCAAATGAAAGGGCTTGCTGAGAAGAACACGAAAACTAAGGACAATTAAATAAAATCTTGTTCTTAAAAAGTTTTCTAACATTAATTTATTATTTTTAATGTGTATTTATTGATTCACAATTTCTTCTTCATCTTATTCCATTGAATTCAATAATTTCGTAAAGAAAAACAACAAATACACATTATTTATTAAATGGGTGATGAAGATGATAAAGATGGCGGATAAATCTAAGTTCTGATTGCACTTTGTACAGTTCAATGACAGCTAACCTTGGTTACGTTGCCAAACATGTTGTCTGCGGTCGCATCGCTCTACTAATCGTCAAGGTAATTGCCGCGCGCATTTGTTACTGCATCCATATTACTCTCATTCACACTGATAACAATATGTAATCATAAACAATGATCATTTCGATTTATTTTGCAGTATTACATTACTGCAGTATTTCTCCTAATTTAGGCGTAATAACTTCGTGATATTCTATAGTACATAATACTCATATTACTGTAGATTATCACGAAGTTATTATAACCGACAAAACAAAGACTCATATTTGTGTTGTTCGGTGGCATGTTTTGTAGTTATAAGTTGAAAACTCGATTGCTTAAAGGTTTTTTTTTTTCATTTTAAATGCATCTAAAGTTAACCCAATTATTTTCTCATCCGATTCTCAAATAACAAGTTCTCACGAAGTTCCGAATGGACCAGAATTAAACTTAAATACTTGTTTATAAATCTCTGTCTCGAAGACTTCGTATTTTCACGTTATCCACCTACTGTGAGTCGTAAAACATTAACAGAGACGGCCGCTTCTACCCAGACTTGCCAGAGAACCCTATATGGTGTTATCTGTGTAATAATTTATTACTGGAGACTCGAGACTATCAGAAAAAAAATAGGATTGAATTGGGACGCAAAATTTTTATTTTATTGTTTTCTCATATTTACGCGGATACTATACATTGAAATAAAACTATTTAAAACATCCTAATTTCAATAGGGAAGATGGCTGGGTGCTACCACCAACTTGGGATCCAGTAATTAATATGATTAAATCCAAAACCAAGCGTACCATTGCAAGACCTCAAGACACTGTGAGCACTTTCCGCGTGGATCGGACCGCAAACAACAACTAAATATGTGGGTACCCAGTTATTAACTATGACATCAGGACGTCTAACACCTCAGTCCCCCAGTGACCATGGTTGCTGTTAAGCAGCCGAAACGTCGGGTAAATAAAATAGTAAATATACGCGATAAAATCCGTAAATAGTATTATTTTTATTTTGTTCAGTTTTTTTTCTTTCATTTAAATTTTGTTACGTAAGTCTACCATGAGTTGTAAATAGTATAAGCGGGCACTTACGTGTAATATTGATGACGCCTTGAGCTAGTGGCTTTAGCGTAGTCCACTCGGCTCACTGCACCGGTAGGCCTAGCATGACCGCGTAGACACTTCTAGCATGTGCGCCAAGACTAGACTTATGTCATGGGATATGTAGATTTTATCTCTTTCTATCGTATGAAACAAGACAGAGAGCGAGCGAGTGAATCAGCAACAGAAATCTAGTCTTGACATGCATGTTTAACCCACAGTAAATAGACTAGGAGCGATCTCATTTACCCTCGAACTGGGGCAATATGACGTCACACCTAGCCATGTCCAGTACAAAAAGCTCGAAGTGACGTCATTTTCTCGACAAATCTGACAGTTGAAAGATATAAAACTTATGTTTTCACGGTCATGCTAATGGTGGTGGTGATTGTGGATACGATTACCGTGAGTGAAGTTTCAGTAATAGCCCTATCAAAATTTGCCCCAGCTCGAGGGTAACTAAGATCACCTTAGTCCATTTTCTGTCAGTTTAGCACGCATGTTAAGACTAGACCTCGCTAGTTCTCTGTCTTATTCCATACGATAGAAAGAGTTTATCAACATGTCCTGTGACATAAGTCTAGTCTTGGCGGACATGCTACAAGTAATTATACCCTTATTGTTGCTTATAGAATCATACGACATGTATGTGTTGTGTGGCTATAAAAAATAAGAGCGTCAAATCACGCGCATCAATGTTCTTGCCAATACACAAACAATACACAATACAAATATACAATACTTAAAGTTTTTGATATTTTAATAAGTTATAAAACCATAATTTTGATCCAGGTATACCCTACTGCCAAACATTAAGTCATAATAATAGTAACTGTAAACCCAAGCCTTTAATAAAATTCAAAAATCACATCGCAAAGAGTGAAACCTTGCGGTATTGTTTCATTGAGCAGGTTTGTTTTTTCACAAAATATTATTTCCGTTACAATAAAAAGTTAACTACAGGCCGTTGACCCCCTAATTACGTTTCCGGCAGCCAGAGGATCGAAAAAAAACCAAAAATTATTTAATACTAATTTAATTAAAATAAAATTACAATTATAATAAGTGAAACCTATTCGATGCTAGAATTAGGAATGCGTTAATACATAAAATAAAATGGTCAATTGGAGTTCATCGTATTTCGCTGAGTCGGCCGGCTCGTGGCTTCGGACGTCATCGATGCTGTTTCTATGCGCCGGCTAATAACTTGAAGGTGATGCAGCGTCGGCGATTTACGTTAAGAGGCAGTACTTAACATCTCCACCCGCAGATCAGCAACTATTTGAGCATGTTAATCGAGAATGTTGCTGGACCGTCATCTCTCGTCTTAGTTTCTCGATCCACATCTTCGTAGGTGTGTATCTTGAGAGTTGGTGATTTTTCATTCATCTTGAGACTCCAACATTTGTATCGGCGGTTGGCGGCGACTATTGTAATTAAAAGTACTGCGCTTAATGTTGCAACGTAGAATGGGATCGTTGTGTGATATATGGCATCTATCTGTGTCCTTTCGAGTTGGATGGGGTTTTCCAATAAAATCTTGTTTTGGATGCCGTGAAGTTCTTCTAAATTGACGGAGTTGAAGCTGACATGTGTAGAAACAGTAGTCCGGTTTGATTCGTCGTAAGGAATCTTCGTTAACTTCAGTGGATGTCCCTTTATCTCGTTGTTATCATTTATGATGGTAAATTCAGTAGTTCGCAGATAGCAGTTGATGGGGATGGTTACAAGGTAGCTTCCCTGTAAAGTGTTAAAGTCTTCTCTGGTGCAAGTAAGTTGAACTTTGGTTGGTTGGGGCAAGGACAGTACGTAATGCTGATCGTCCAACTTCTCCACTGCTTCTCTGGATGAGGAAACCCTGGTGAATTGACAGGTGTCTCCTAGCCCTTGGTGGGTGATGAGTTCTTGAATACAGTCAGGCCTCGTCCGGATCTGATGGCTTGTCTCCTTATCGCAGAGATATATGGTACTGTACTTCGGGCATTCAGCCTCTATGTACACGAATGACTTCTCGTTGGTTGCTATGTAAGGAGAGGGAGGAATAAGTGTGTCTTTGTTCTTATTAGGGATTATGGATAACCTATACAAATCATAAATGTCTCTTGAAACTATGGGGAAGTTAAATACTATTACTATCCTCCTATCTATAAAATAAGATCCTGGCTTAATAATATCATAGTATTCTCTGAGCTCTAAATTCAAGATTTGATCTCGGCTATATAATGATTTTAGCTTATCTACTATAGACTTTAAAACTTCTATATCGATCATGGAATGATGCGTGCTAGAAGCGCGAATAAAAGCCATTATATTCTCTATTCTAATTATTTCTAACATTAAATCTTCTACATTATTACTTATTATTCCTAAAATTTGGGCGAACTTCGCGAATTTTATTAAACTATATTTTCTATAACTATCTTGTTCTAAAATTAATTTTATGGTTTCGTTAACTGTTTTTTGATTTTCAGTTAACTGTTCCAAGATGCTAGTGTGTAGGCGCATCCATTCTTTATTAAGGCTGATATGGTTATTAACTTCGGAGACGATCTTACTTTCGTCGTTCTGCAAAGTTTTAATAGCTTCGTCATACTTAAGGGCGTCTAAATGATCTAGATTTCCGGTTACGCTTTTTATTACAGATCCAAGGCTGTCCACAAGACCTCTCTTAACTCTGACGGGTTCTAGAGATTCGATACGTTTTAGTACTTTGACGAGTTTGTTACTAAGATAGTCGATTTGAAATTCATAAAGTAAGTAAGTCTCGTTATTCAGTCTTGTCTTGAAGGTTTCCAGTTGCGTCTGTACGGAATTTATCTTATCTTCTATGTCTGTCAATTGTGTGTATTGTACGAAGGAGTGGTAATGAGTCGTTAAGTGTGTCGGTCCTAGTTTATATGGTAACAGTCCCGGTCCATCGGATAAACTCTCAAGTTTTATCTCTTGAGGATGCGTCGAGTGGATTGTCAGAAGCAGCAGAATCCTGTAACAATTCGTTCCCTTTAGGCACTCGTTTTAGCCGTGATTTAGCTATAGGACCACGTTTTTTCGAGGTGTAAATATGGATCGGTAAGTTAGCTAAAACTGTGTCCTGTGTATATCTTGGTGCAATTTTTTGTCGACTAGCAAATGGATTTTTTATAAAGACTTGTTGTTGAGGGGTATACTCTACTTCGGGCTCGCGAGTTTTGTTCCTATTTTCGATTAAAGCAGTGCGATTGGAAAGTGAAGAGTCGTTAATTATCTCATAGACCTGTTTCATCTGTTGCTTATGATTTTGAGCATATTGTTGCAAGATGTGCTCTGTGAGATCTATGTTAACTGGGTCTCTTGGGTCAAAATGTCCGTTCAGTAGGTCAAAGGGTCTGCATCTAGTAAAACTATGAATAGAACTGTTATATGCTGTAAGTGCGTATGGTATAAGGTTCGCTACTGGCTCATCTTTATGTTCCAGCTTCAGTATTCTAATGTGTTCCAGTAAAGTTGAGTGAAAGCGTTCGATGTTGCCGTTATCATTGGGACTATGGGGTAAGATTTTATGATGAATTATCTTATGAAGACGTACAAATTCTGAGAAAAGCTGATTGGTGAATTCAGTACCGTTGTCTGTAATGATAGTCATGGGTAGTCCATGGTGAGTACAGAATCGTAATAGTGCTTGTAAAATACTTATGGCGGTGCCGTCACGTAAATGATACGCCTGGCCGTACTTTGTAAAAACGTCTATAAAAGTAATGTATTTCTCGTTTTGGACTGTAAAGAGGTCTAAATGTATAATTTCTAGGGGTTTTGTTGCTGGAGGTACTACATTAAATTGTGGTCTAATTGGATTTCGATCGTACTTTGCTTGACCGCAAATAGTACATTCGTTAATAAATTTGGTTATTTGTTCTTTCATTTTTGGCCAATAGTATTTTCTTGAGAGAGCTAAGTGACATTCATTTATCCCGCGGTGGTTAGTCTTACCGTCGTGATAATGTCGGATTATGTCTTGTTGTCGCAGATATTCTTTGACATTTTCTAGCTCGTGTTTTGTAAGAACTAAATTTAGTGAGGAACTTTTAAACTTGTCCTGTATTATAGGGATAATGGAGTACATTGCTAAGGGGGGATTTATTAAGATTGCTGTCTTGACTTTCGGGTTGACGTATTCTTTAATTGCGTTAATAACGTCATTTTCTAAGTTAGACTCGGATAATTGAACTAAGATACGTGTATGGCTTTCGAACGGCTTTGTCACTGTTGGTCGTCGTTTTATGTCACCTACGATGGTAAAATAAATCTGTCGATGGAATTTGTTTAAGGGCTCATCTGTGATGGGTACTTCTAAAATAGGGTGTTCGTTACTGGTGTGTACTGTGTTAGTGGATGAGTTTAATGGTGGTACTGGTGCCTCTGAAGGGTTATTGATCATAGAACTTATCTCTTTAATGCTTTCGATCAATGAGTTTATCTCATCAGTTTCCTCATTGTGTATCTCTACACGGGAGAGGGCATCGGCATTGGTGTTCAATTTGCCTTTTTTGTACACTACTTTCATGTCGTATTCGCTAAGTCTCAACCTCCATCTGGTAAGACGTGAATTTGGTTCTTTTAGATTCATCATCCATTCCAGTGGTCTATGATCTGTTATTGCCTTAAATTTTCTGCCAAATAAATATGGTCTAAAATACTTTGTGGCCCAGACTATGGCAAGCAATTCCTTTTCAATGGTACTATAGTTTTGCTCGCTTTCGTTAAGTGTGCGAGAAGCATAACAGACGGGCTTGTCAGAACCTATCGGTCCTTGTGATAGTATTGCTCCAATAGCGACATTCGAAGCGTCTGTCGTGAGATTGAACTCTTTAGTGAAATCTGGGTACTGTAAGATGGGATCATTGGTCAGTAGGGTCTTACATTTTTCGAAGGCGTTAACATATTCGGGGTTAAGTGTGATTTTACTGCCCTTTTTTAGACATATCGTGAGAGGTTTGGTAATGCGTGCGAAATCGGGGATAAATTTTCGGTAGTAACCGAGAAGGCCCAAGAATTGTTTAATCTGTTTGGGTGTCTTTGGGATCGGATATTTTTTTATAGCGGAGATTTTATCTGGGTTAGGCTTTATGCCATCTCTACTAATTATATGACCGAGATAGGCGGTCTCAAGTTTTAAAAATTCCGATTTGTCCATTTGTATTTTAAAATTGGACTCTCGAAGTCTCTGGAAAACTTTTTCCAGGTTTTCCATGTGCTCTTGCAGGGATGTACTGTAGACTATTATGTCATCCAGGTACACAAGGCATATGTTATTTTGGAGACCTCTGAGGACGTTGTCCATCACTCTTTGGAAAGTAGATGGAGAATTTTTAAGTCCCATGGGCATTCTAAGGAATTCAAAGTGACCGTGTTCAACATTGAAAGCGGTTTTTGAAATATCCTGAGGGTCCATTTCCACTTGATAGAAGCCACTTGCCAAATCTAAGGTCGTAAAGTATTGGCACTTGCCTAATTTGTCGAGTACGTCACTAATGTTCGGGATAGGGTACTTATCATCGATAGTCTTATCGTTTAATTTACGAAAATCGACTACGAGACGCCATTTCTGTTTACCGGAGGCATCTAGTTTTTTTGGAACTACCCATATGGGCGAACTCCAGGCAGATTCAGAAGGTCTTATTATACCCTGATCTAACATTTTAGTTATCTGATTGCTAACCTCCTCTCGATGGATAAATGGGTACCGATAACTTTTGGTGTAAACGGGGACTTCATCTGTGGTTCTAATGCGATGTTTAATTTTGTTTGTAAATGTCAAGTTTTCACCATCAACGTAGAATACGTCTGGATAGCGAGAGCAAAGGGTTAAAAGATTAACTTTTTCCTCCTCATTGAGATGGTCTGTTCGTAATCTAGATAATACGTCATCTACTCGATTCGACTGCATGGTCAATGTGCATTTAATATTAAAAAGTTCTGCACAAGCGGGTCGATCTAGAGAGAAAATTACGTCATTAGGTGATGGGTTTTCTATTTCAACATATCCACGGTTATTGCTTACGGTTGTCAAACATTCGTGAATAATACAATTGCAAAGGACTTGTTCGTATATTAAAACATCACCATCCGAAGTATTTATGGGGATTCTGACTAACTTGGATGTCTTGGCTGGTATGATATCCTCGTACAAGTTAACATTGCGAGAGTTGTACATATGTATCGGGATGGTTGCAGATCGAGTTATTAATTTTAAATCTTTGAGGTCGATCTTGGCTTCCCATTTGGATAGAAGATCTAATCCTATCAGGCCATCAAAATAATCGTGGAAGCGATACACGAAAAGTTTAATACTCTCGTTTTCATTAAATTCGTTAAAACAAGGCAAAGTTATTGAGTAATCATTTTTACTAGCGCCGTGTATGTTCGTAACCTCGAACGGATCGAAGTTAAGGGGATAGTCTGAAAAATAATTATGTACGGACTCGGGGCTTATAAATGATTGATTTGCGCCTGTGTCTATAAGAAATTTAATAGGTGGATAAGAAAATTCTATATAAGGAAGTTGTCTTTGCGTCTGTAGGTTAACATCTATTTTGGCTCTTTTGAGTTCGGGTCCGATTGAAAATCCTGCTCCTGGTCTGTGAAACCTGAAGAGCCTGGCTCTGTCTCAATTGCTACCTGATTATCGTAATATGTATCACAATAATTTTCATTACTATTATATCCATAATCATATGAAGTATAACAGTTATTATAATCCGCGTAGTGATCATATTCGTAGTCGGTCGGGCTATAGTAATATGAATCGTCTTGGGTTGCGAATTCATTATGGTTCAGTTCGCGTGTTTTAAAATAATTATTAGGTGGCGGGTTCCCTGACTTATTCCAATCATGAGTTGTCGTTAAGGGTAAAGTTTTTGGTACAAAATGCTGGACTCCACTCATGGGCTTTGGACCAAAATTATGTGGTGGATTATTTTTAGGTGGTAGACGGAAAACGTTACTCTGAGGGCGATAATTCGGAGGTGGAGCACGAAGCATTTGCTGCGTACGAGTAGGCATACGGGTTTGCTGTGGGTTAGGTATTTGACTGGGTACGAAGTTACCGAATTTAAAAGCCTGTGGCTGCGCTTGGTAACCACGTTGTGCTATCGGTGTTGGCCAGTTAGGTACTGGGTGACGGGGAACAATTGGAATGTTCAACGGCATGTTAAATGGGTTAGAAATTTTAGGGGTGCTTGTAAGTCTCGGGAGATCATTTGGCTGCTGCAAGTACATGATATTTAATTCTTCTTGCACGTACTCGAGAGCTTTCTCTATAGTCTCGGGACGCATACATCGTATACGCGAGCCTAAAGGTTCCTTTAATCCGCGGATAAATGCCTGCATGCTAATTTTCTTATAAAGGGTTCGTTTAGATTCAATCGTCGTCGGTAATGTCTCATGTAAGGTCACATACGTCATCATAGTACTAAACAAGGATTGGCAGTGATCATAAAATTCCTGCGGTGTCTTATTACCTTGCGTTGTTAAGGAGAGGTCTCTATATAGAGCTGTTTCGTCACGCTGATCTGAAAAATTATTAACTAATGCTGATCTTATACCTGCCCAAGTTTCAGGAATGCCATTAGAGTTTATAGTTGATGCTGCGGGCCCCGTGATCTTATTCAGTATCCCATTTAAGAGACATAGATTTCCTAGCTCGCTACCTGGCTCTGCTGAAGCATATTGGGTAACTATTCGGTCACAAATATTAATAAATCTTGTCAGTACATTGGGGTTCCCGTTAAAATCCGGCACAAGGCGTAATGCCTTATAAATGGTGTCTGGATCGTGTGGCATTTTACTTTCGAATAAACTACCTATATTATAAACGCTATCTAAATTCCTATGGCTATCTACTATATTCCGGCGAGCCTGTCGAGATGCAGGTTCCCGGGAAAGGGATTTTTCGTGATAAAAAATCTTGGGATAAAATTAGGTATCTAGGAGTAGAAAGGAAGCAACACGAGAGCTATTCAAGTGCACTTACATATATTTCATCTCTGGTTCTTCTCCGTGAATCGAGGTCTGGATTCTCCACCCGGCTGCTCAGCTTCCCGTAGATTCAGGATCCTCGTGATGTGACTGGATAGCCGCCCGGGCGACACGCGAACGCGAATATCGATATAAGATGATTCTAATGCTCGCGAACCGGCCCGCGAGGATCCTACCGACTGCGCCAATTACGTTTCCGGCAGCCAGAGGATCGAAAAAAAACCAAAAATTATTTAATACTAATTTAATTAAAATAAAATTACAATTATAATAAGTGAAACCTATTCGATGCTAGAATTAGGAATGCGTTAATACATAAAATAAAATGGTCAATTGGAGTTCATCGTATTTCGCTGAGTCGGCCGGCTCGTGGCTTCGGACGTCATCGATGCTGTTTCTATGCGCCGGCTAATAACTTGAAGGTGATGCAGCGTCGGCGATTTACGTTAAGAGGCAGTACTTAACACCCTATGCATTTTGCGATCCATTGTTTCATTATGATTCATATCCCACTGTTTATAAGATTTTATTTGACTTTTTGAAAACAAGAAAATAACGACCCTGCCCCCTTACCGCCACTTGTTTTGCAGTATTGTTTTAATATTACCTGACAAAAACGATTCAGTAACATTAAGACAGTACATCAGTGGTTGACTAGTTAGAACGCCCGCCTTGAATTCCAGGGATGCAGGTTCAAACCCCGGGCTCGCATCCCTGACATTTTTGCTTTTCATGTGCGATTGTTAATTGCCACTTGCTGAACGATAAACGCAAACCTGGAGAAGAAACCGGCAGGTCTTTAAAATGGCGTGTAAATTTCACCAACCCGCACTGGACCAGCGTGGTGGAGTATGTCCCAAATCTTCCACACATCGAAGATACATGTGTCTGGAATAATGGCAATAGGCTCCCCACCTTTTACATTGAGACCAACATACATCAGTAAAGTGTGTGCACTCTGAACCTCTGCCTACCCCTTGGGGGAATATAGGTGTAATGCTGCATTAAGACATTACAGCTAAAGTATGTAGTGGTAAAGCATTTAGATCTCTGCTTAATAACCTCTGAAGAAAGTAAATACTCCTTCACCAAAATTTCCATTGTGTGCCACTCGTCTATTTCAGCCATATGATCTTTCCGCGTTAACTCCTTTAGTGAAACTTTAAATAGCTTCGTTACATCATGATCGCGTTCCACTCTCAATTTGAGGACGATCCTCTTCAGCCATTAGTGTCGGCTCACAATACCGTAGTTTGAAATGTTGGTACCTTGAAATATGTGTCGCGCAACGGAATTTATTACTTATCTACTAAAATATAGTATCTATTTCTTCTAGTGACGTTAACTAATATATTTTGTTGTGAAGAGTTTCGAAAATGTCTTTCGTATATTTTGGATTCGAGATTCTGAATCTTCACGGAGTTTTACACCGTAGGACTAGTACGCGTGGCAAGACTTAACCCGTGTCACTCTGTCCCTGTCCTTCATGTCTCTGTTTCTGTCATTGTGTCCCCATCTCTGTTCCATCCAATCTATACCGTGAAATAAGTCTAGACGAGGCATACGTGTTAGCCCAGTTGGTGGTATTTTATGGAACGCTAATTTTAGCTTCTAATCTTCCATTCACCCATTTCCGAAACTCCATGTGAAACCGCAAATGCCCTGTAATGCGATATTACAAGCCGCCTAATGTTCGTAAGCCGTACTTTCGTCACGGTCGGGTAGTCGAACAATATCGGGAGGGCGGCACCTGGCGGCAACGGACGGTGCACACGACTTGTTGTAAATTACCATAAGGGAAGTTGATCGATCCCCGTTTTAATCGGGGACATATTGTTCATGATGTATGGGGTGAAAGGAACATATGTTGTGAACTAACAGTCGCCGTAATATTTGGTCAGCCCGGACGTAATGAGTGCTTAGAAGACTTTAATCGGTTGGTCGCATAGGTTCACGTAGGCATCACAGCCAGTTGGAATTTCCAAAATGTTCTATGGAACAGTTTCATCATACAAAACACACAAATAAAAATACACAAAAAATACTTGTAGTCTAATTTAGATAATGTAATGTAGATGATATTAATGGGATTTATTGGAAATCTACATTAGATTGCTAGTTTAATAGAATAAGAAAGGATCTTCAGTAAATCAGTTATTGTGACATGTTCAAACCTCTGTATTATACAGATGATATTATTATAATGTTAGCTGAGTCCGGAAGTTCGTACGGGCGGAATTTAGGAAAGCTAAGTACCCGGAAAATATGGGTTTTATGTCTCCTGTCAGCTATCTGCCAGTGAAAGTCCCGTCAAAATCGATTCAGCCGTTTAGGAGTTTACCTCAAACAAACAGACAGTTCCATTTTATTTATTTGTATAGATGTAGTATAACGGGAAGTCAATATTGATTCTCAGATATATCAATTTAATTTGCGGTTTCCACGTTGGTGGTGGTAAAATGATATAAATTGTATGCTAATTGTAGTTACTCGTGCGCAGCAGAACAGTAAGTTCGTTTGACCTACTTATCGCTAATATTATTAATAGTCCTCGTGTGTCCATCGATCATTACCACCCGGGCATTGGATGTAGAGCCATATGTTTACGAGAAGACAGAAGTTGGACAACTAGTTGAACAACATGTTACTAGACAGGTCTTGGGCTACTAGTGGAACAACCAAAGTACTATAACTTTTTTTTTATAGTCAAGGAGCCAGCTACATAAGATTAAATCCACGCTAAAAACTAAATACTAGAACTATCAAGTTATGGTCTGTAGACCAGAAACTGGGTTTATACACCTTATTATAATGAAAAAAGAAACGAGTAAGGCATGAATGACACATGATTGTGGCCTGTCTGCTAAGTTCAATCACCGTGTGTACCGGGGTTAAAGAGTAGTCTACCATGAATTTATACGTTTTCTAGTCGCAAACGTTTGCGATAACCTCCGAGTCTATAAAATATAAAAGAATTGGTAGTTTGTAAATTAATTAAAATGTCTATGACTTTGGGGTTGCAAATATGTATAGTCCATTGTAGCGCATTAATACAATATAAATATTTTACGTAGACGCCAGCGACAAGCGAACGTAAAACTCATGGTAGAGCCACGACGCACCAGAGTAAAATTCGTCAGTACATCACTAGGCATTGCGTGAGTTCGTTGTCATACGCTCTTTTTCTGGATTATGTTTATTTAAAAATAAACTTTATCGAGTTCCGATAAGGTGTATTACATTGGTTCCGTGTCTCGCCTAATTACTCGACGACGAATGGAGGCGACGTACCGTGCGAAATTCCTATGAAATCTTGAATGTTCACCGTTTCAGTGTAGTGTAACGCTTTCGACTTGTTGTACCTGTTGTCGTGTACGATTGAATTGTTCAACAGTGTGATAGTGGTTTGATCGGATTGTTGAACTGGAAAAAGGACGCTTCATTCATAAAATAACAGGTTAATTACATACTTATTTATTCTCTATTCTTAATACAAAAAAACACTGTTTTTTTAAGATACTGTAACCCTAAACTTATATGTATGTAGCAAATATGTTAGAATAAGTTGTTTTAAGACCAATTTCTTTTCAATAACAAAAGGACTGTCATCATAGAAAAAAATATTTTTTAACAAATGATCGATGACGCGAATGAATTATAACGCGTATTTCTATGAATATTGCCATAAAAATACAATACTTATGTCTTTTTGAAAACACCTTACAAAAAATACAGAACACCCATAAATGAGACTATATTTCGGCACTATCTTCTATTGACTAAACCGGTGCACCTCAGGCCATTATGGTCCTTTATCGCGTTATTGCAAGTGTCATTATCCGGTCTCGTTAGTCACATGCCGCTGAAGGCGACTGGCTGTCGGCGCGGGCGGCTCCGACATCTAATAGATTGCTTCAATATGCTGCACTATTATGCTAACAAACAATCATTAAGCTTCACCTTTGATGTAAAGAAATTGCGATGGTACGTTCAAGTAATGTGGAAGATATACTTATTTACACTGCTAACATTATGTCGATATATTATTCCTTAATGGCTTGACTGATTTTTTTCTACCTATTGGGATTGATGTCATTGGCTAAATTTAAAGCCGGTAGGTCACATTCTTGTCAATATTATAACAAATTCTAGTGAACAAAGTCGCGGGTACAGCTAGTCTACATTACAAAGTTAAATTGGTTCCAATAAAGTTTGAGTTGTTGTTCCGTGATTGTAATTATTTTGTATATTGTTCCAGGTAACACGTAATATTGTACTTCACTGATCTTCACAGTAAGTGGTAATGCAGCAGGTGCCCACTCAGTTCGCTGAACTTTTAATACAAAAACGTTTGTTTACACTTTTCGTAAGCGCTGCTATTCTTATAGGAATTGTGTCAAATATTTTCGATAGGCGCTATCGAAATAAAGTATAAACAAATAATATATAATATGTGAATTAGCAAAAACAGAGTATCGTTAACGGCGATGGCTTAGTCGAGGTTATGAGGGTAGGCCGCCTCGGCAAACTGCACCGAATGGTTGCGGGTAAGAAATCCCACCAGCGGCAAATATAGTTAATTGCCTTTTCGGAATTTGCCTTAACCTGAGTGTTACTGGGATCACCCCCATATTATAGTACCCATAGCGCAAGCCTTGCTTAGTTTGGGATCATACGATTAATATGTATTATCTGGCGTTATTTATTTAGATTATTTGTTAATGTAAAACAAACAATACTTTGTTTATCCAATAATTTGGCGTCACGATCCGGTTTCTTCAATATATCATACTTTGCAATATCCGGGAAAAGCATTCGGCGTCTCGAGACTCGTTTAACATAAATATTTGCAATTAAAATTAAGCTTCACCACCCTATCCAGGCTATTATTCAAATTGCACGCCACGGGAGACCTCAGAAAGTTTCAAATTAATTAAGAGGGCCATAAGACGGCCCGTTAAGGAAATAACAATGAAGGTAGCCCCTAAACTTAGGCCTTATTTATTGCAGGCCTGAGGACTATTACACTTGGCCCCTGTCATCATCTTTGCGGCTTTTAGAGCAACCCCCTCCTCATAACTCCATTGCAAGCGATGGTGCATATTCTTGTACAGGGTCTGGAATAATAATCTACGTATTATTAGTTGGGAGATTTTCAGTGCGCACAAACTATATATTATGACTACTATAGGTACTGTGTTACAGGAAACGTCCTAGGAAACTTCAGGGAACATCCTAGGTCAGATAAACTAGATACATTAACCAGAGGCTAACATAAATATTAACAAATGTAGTACACGATCATAAAATTAGCGAAAAGTAAAATTCAAAATGTTGCAATTTTGAATATCAGTATCCTAAACTCGTGGACATGTGAAAATTTTGGTCTTCTGAAACACCTTGTAATTGTTGGCTGTAAAATAATGCTGTTAGAGCTGGGCATGATAGTTTAACAGATCCCTGTGTTATGTGGAGTTACATCTAGCGTCGTTAACCCCTTAACTGCGGCTTAAGGCCAAAACTGCCTTAAGGTTGACTTTACGCTGGTGCATACGCACTGTAAAAGAGTTCAGATTTGGGCTGATTTATACCACAGCCGCACTAGTTGAAAGTGCTCTAAAATTGGGCCCGCAGTGAAGGTGCTCATTAATGACTTAATCACATCATCGTACATTTTATTTGTGACAGTGAAAATATGTCTACCGATCGTGGGTTTAGGCGTATTAGTTATATTTAATTTGATTTCATTTAATAAAGGAAGAACATATTAAATAAATGTATAGTTTCTCTCACTACATCCGCAGTACACGGTAGCCGTTATCGTAAATTCTACGTCTCAAAGGCGCGATATTTCCAATAGCGTGACTTGTAACAAATCAGCGTTCACAATAGGAATCTATTGTGCACAATGCACCCATTCACATCGCAGCCGCGTTCTTGGATTCACAAGGCCGATGGAAAATGTTTATGATAACCGCCGGAAAAGAAAAATAAAGTTTACAAAACGCCCGAACTTTTTGGGGAAGTTGCAAATTACGGCAAAATAATGAACACTAATATATGAACTCTATCTTTTGTTTACAACTAAGTAATTCCCACAGTCATGAGCTTGGATGTAATAGGGGTCAGAATTGTATATTCCGGAGTCCTTAAAATTTTGCGATGAGATTTAGACCCGACGAATTATTACCTATATCAAAGTGGGAGGTTTTTTTTTAACATTTGCAAGGTTCACACTTCCAATATGTGTGTAGCTTTAACATCTACGTATGTCAAATAAGGTATATCAAGACTAACTGGAAATGGCATCAATTTACTAATCCAGGTATTTTTTGGACGTTCTACATTTTGGTATAGTTCTAATCTGGCCGAATGTTTGAAAGTAATAATAATAATAAATAAAAAAGTTTATTGAATACAAATCATGCATTACATTATTTTATATTAAACTAGGGTACCATATACATTTTGCGTGGTTGCCAATGAACAATAGCGCCTAAACTAGGCCGAGCCTGTATCTTAGGCGCTAGTCTCTTCTATTAACATAATTTGAACCTATTGAGTATTGAGACGAGGAATTTTATTTACTGATAAAAATATTAATCGTACGTAAAACGGACGAGGATAATTGTAATATGTAGGGTATTTGGAAAAAAAATGTGTGGTGGACGGGTTTGTTGTGAGGCGAAGGATGGTTAGACCACTATGAATGTGAACTGGGTTGAATTATTTATTGTTTGATAGATAATATAAAAATTAGTAATATGTAATATGAAGATAATATAAATATAATAGTATATACCTACCACGAGGTTTGGAAGTTTGGTTATTATTTAAGATGTATAAGTTTTTTGGTTATAGTATTATTATTTAACAATCGTAAGTAGATCTTCGATTTCTTTATATGTTTTAGTTTTTAGCCATGTGGTTAGTACTTGTTTACAGCGGGTTTTAGTAAGTGGATAGATTTTGAGAGTTTTATTTAGTTTATTGTACAGCATAGGACTAAGGTAACATTGAAATTTATGGGTGAAATATTTTTTACATGGGATTGTAGGACAAACTCTATCCTGGCGCCGATTTTTATCTGAATTTTTATCGAACACTAGTTTTTTATGTTGAGACATTACTGTGCTTACAACAAATAATTGCCTGATGGTTAAGACTTGACATTCTGAGTATAGAGTGGTTGTAGAATACCTGAACGGTTTAAAGGTCATTACTTTTAGTAATGACCTTTGAGCCCTTTCTAGCTTTATAAGGTGTGTTTTACGTGCCCCACCCCATGATGTAATACAGTAGGATAAGATCGACTGGGCGAGTGCAAAGTAGACAATTTTGAGCAAAGGGTATTCCGCAACATATCGAAGTTTCTTGAATACGTATATAAGTCTCCTGGTCCTGTCCGCCAGTAAGCTAATGTGGGGGCACCACGTTAAAGTTTCGTCTAATATAATTCCTAGATATTTAACTGTCTTTGTTCTGCTTATGTTGTTACAGTTACATGAGGTTTGGCTAGTGTCCCCGCAAGTATGCAATTGCAGTTTGAAATTATGATCACTTGGAAGGGTTCGAGCTGTGTTGGCAAATAAAATGTAGTGACTCTTTAAGATATTCAGTGTAAGTAGGTTTTGGTTGAGCCAGGTTGTAACCTTTTCTAGCCCCGTCTCAGCTTGGCGTTTGACTTCGTGCCATGTTCTCCCATAAAAAACTAGAGCTGTATCGTCGGCAAAAGTGAATATTTTGCAGTTAAGGAGTTGTAACTCACAAAGATCGTTGATGTAAATAAGAAACATAGTAGGACCAAGGACGCTTCCCTGGGGAACACCATAAGTTACGGGAGCGTCTTTGCTTAATTGGCCATTAATTGTAACACGCTGTGACCGGTTTTTTAGATAGTCCTTGAAAAGATCTAAGGATATTCCCCTAATACCTATTTTCTCCATTTTGGCGAGCAAAATTGGAATCGAAACCGAGTCAAAGGCCTTAGTTATATCCAAAAATACACCGGCGCACTTATTATTTTTATCTAATTGGGTGGCTACGAAGTTAGTTAGTTCGGACACTACTTGTGCTGTTGACCTACCAGCTCTAAAGCCAAATTGGTTTTGTGATAAGAGGTGTTCTTTTTCTAGGTAAGATAGTAATCTTTTATTTATAACCTTCTCAAAAATTTTTGATAATATGGGTAAAACTGATATTGGGCGGTAGTTGTTAAGCGATTCTCTGGCGCCTGATTTATAAATTGGATGGATAATAGACATTTTAAAAGCCTGTGGGAAAGTTCCTTGGTGTATGCATATGTTAATAATATGTGTCATAAGAGGAACAATTATGTCTCTTAGACTTTTAAGAAGAGTTGCTGAAATACCGTCATATCCTACAGCACTATCGGATCTTAGATTCATCACTAGAGATTTAACCTCCTGTTCCGAAGTTGTGAGCATAGCCATCGAATTCGATGGAGTTTTAAAATTAGAGCCAGACGTATTCTTTTGATTGGTATATGCGTTTGGTTGGATTTTTTCTGACATCTCTTTGGCAACGTTTGCGAAGTAGTCGTTAATTTTTTCTAAAGCTAGTTCTGGAGTTTTTTGTGTTGTCAAAAGGGGTAACGGTGAATCTCGTTTTTTATTTCTGTTGCTTATTTTATCGATAATTTTCCATCTCATTTTAGGGTTAGTTGCGTATTTATTTAATTCGTCTTTTTCATACTGTCTTTTTAAACGTTTTAGGAGATCGTTGCAATAATTTTTGTATCGGTTGTAGGTTATTTTAAGGATTGCGTTTTGTGGATCAGTTTTTATTTTTAAGTGCATGCGATCTCGGTTTTTAATACAACGTACAAGGCCGGGAGTAATCCATGGTTTTAAACAGCGAAATTTCCTAGGGGTTATGATTGTGAGAGAACTTTTGATGATTGAGGTATTTAAGATACTGACTAACTGGTTGGCGGACCAATTACCATCTGTAGAACTCATAATAGATTTAAAATCTATAGTTTTCAGTTCATCTAGGACAGCCTCATAGTTCACTTTATGGTGAGTAGCGTGAGATGTTATTTCATTTATTCGCGTTAGAGTAATGCAAGTTAACACAGGGGAGTGGTCTGTTAAGGGAGCCTCAAACACAATTGTAGTAGTAGGAAAATCGGCTTTGATCATTGCATGATCTAAGCAGTTAGTACCTCTGGTAGGGTGTAAGTGCCCTGGGAGAAGGCCATGACTAGCTAAAAGGTTTAGATACTCCATAGTGTTAGGGTTAGTGTTGTTAGGGCTTATATCTACGTTCAAGTCACCCAATATAGCTATGTTTTTATGATCGGAATATGAGGTCAGAAGCTTATCCAATGAGTCTATAAAATTGCTGGTACTTTTGTGGGACGGAGATCTATAGATTCCTATAACAACAGTGTCTTTGTCAATTTCAATAACTAGACAGGTGGCATCGGATAGAGGTGTTTCTCTAACCAAACAACTTGTAGTTTCCTTTATGTACACTACTATTCCATCGTTTTGATTGTGGTTGTAAGTTGTATAGTAGGTGTTATAGTGCTTTAGTGATGGGATGTTCGTGGCTTTAGAGTTCCAAGATTCAGTAAGTATGTATATTTCGCATGGTACTTGGATTCTTGTTAACAGGATTTCAAATTCGGCGAAGTTTTTGGAAATGCTTCTAATATTTTGCGTTATAATTTTTAAGCTATTACTTGCTATATGGTCACAAAGTGTTTTGCAGGATTCCGGGGAGCTTAGGAAAGATAACCCACTTGTGATTTTATCTATGCTATTAGAAATATTCGAGTTATTGATGCAATCCATTTGGATTTCCTAATAAAGTGTGTTCCATTGATTGTAAAGGCCAAAGCCTGTTGCAAGATATACTAACGATTGGATACATAAGTAGGGTAGGTTCAAGGTAACATGTAATGTTTACTGGATTTGGGTTGTTGTAATTTTGGTTGACATAGTTAAAATTATCCTCAAGGATCTTAAAATTGTACCAGAGATAGTTAACGTAGTAATACAAGAATATAAAAACATGCATAAAGTTATAGGATATGTATAGTTGTGACTTTAGTCACTTTTTGTTTCTGAGGGAATCTAGTTGAGCCTCATCCTTTATTTCGATATGAGATGAGTCAGGAGTTTTGCGTATATAAATTTTTCCATTGATGGTCCAGCAGAACTTATATTCTTGAGACTTAGCTAGTTCCCTTGCAAGAAAAAACAATCGTCTTCCTCTATTTGTTAGTTCTTCTGATATATAAATTGGCGTTTCGGGTCCTTTGAATCCAATATTTGAGGAATTGAGGCGGTGATTAGGATTCTGTTTATTATATGTCTTCAATCCTTTTATTACAGAGTTTTTCAACATGACTGAGTTGAATTCTGCAACAATTGTGCCTTTTCCGGACTTGGTATTTACACGGAATACGTCTCTAATAGCTGACTGTTCAACGTTTACATTGATGGCTTTGCAAGTATCTTGAATAACGGTACACAGATCGGTTTTAGTTTCAATTGTGGACGAGGATGGCACATTTCTCATTTCGATGCATGAAGATTTAAAGTTCCTTTGAATATAAATTCATATAAATGAATATAAATATAAATATATTCCTTTGAAAGTCTTTGATTAAATAGGATTTTATGTAGTTCCTTTAACTATTACTGATTTTTATTTAATTAGAGTAGTTCTTATTGCATACCACTTAAAGAGTAATGAAAATAAATAAATATATGGTCGTATTGAGAACCTCCTCCTTTTTGAAATCGATAAAATAACTCCTTTTTTGCGCACTAAGTTATATGTACAAAGATGTAATTTTACTGTCTCGCTAACCACATCCTACAGTTTCATCTTATATCCCAAATTCACTTAACGTACGAGTATGCAGCGCGTAGGGCTGCAAAGTATCGTTGGCAGTTTTTCTTTGTCAACGGCAACCGCTGCCGCGGGCGACCGCCCTCCACAATATTATACCTATAGTCCCTACCGTCTGGGAACTTTCGTCCATATAATTTCAGAGAAAATTGCCTTTGAAGCCTTTACTTTAAGCGTTCATTGTCTGCAACAACTCCCATTACTGTATTCGTGGAAACAATTGTATTTACTGCTATGCCTGATTTTTTTTATGAGTATAAATGCCATATAACACTTACGTAACTTTATAAAAATTTAACACAAACTATTAGCACAATGTTGTTATAGAACTGAAGATGGTTTTGGTCTAGTGGCAGGGTAGGACAGGGTAGGGCATTACGTCGGTTGAGGGATGTGATATATTACTTCTTGCGGTTTCTTTTGTAATTGTAGCCTCAAAGTACTGGCACTTAACTATCGTAAACTAAATATCAATACTACTGTAATTATTATTTTATGTAATTTCCATTACGTTGGAATATTTCCTAGTGTAAATTAAAATGGACATGAGTTGTACAGGGAGGTTTCCAGATTTCAGAGCCCAGTGGCAGATACCTTAGTTGGATTTCAGAAGCATGACAATGAAAGGACTCGTTTTTTCCATTTTTTTTAGATTACTAGGAACGAGAAATTATATTTTAATTAAGATAAGCTCGATTACCATTTAAATTACATGTTATGCAACTTTTCTTTATATAAACTTCTGTTTATTGCTCCTTTAGACCAGACTTCTTGATGTCCTTGTACAATGAACATTTCGGTTTTATTAAGGATATGAAGAGACCTTGAAAACAAATTTGATCTTACACAGCAAGTTTATGTTTAAGTTCATTCTCCCAGTTTCCGTCGCGCAGGGGAATAATCCGTGGATCCGTGAGATTGCAGAATGGCGCCCTCGCTGAATTACTGCAAATAGTTTTACGAGGAATTTCATCTAGAATCTTTAGATCTTTAGATTTATGCAGTGAGTAAGACAGTGTTTCTTGTTACCATGTATATGCTTTACAAATTATGCACTTCAGTACAATTTTACAAGGTACAAAGTAGTTGTGACATAAGAAAGAGAACATTGAGCAAATCCTACTATTATTATTAGTTTGTTAGGATGCGTGGATGGAAATTTTTAAACTCTGTGTGATGTTTTGCATTAATTTTATATAGAAATGAATTGTTTTATTCAAAAATAATAATACTATAAAGAAACTACAAAGATAGCGTTCACATCAAATTAACTGACAAGCAATACCTCTTCCCGTACAAGTGAGTCACACTGCGATACGAATACCTTTCCGATCCAGACTAAACGATTATATTTTATCTTTATCTAGTTTGCCGAAAGTGATCCCACTGGCTGGCCGCCAGGATCACGACAGACAAATATTTTGGGGCCAATTCATTCGAGCCCACTGCGCCGCGCCGCGTGCCGCCACGGGCATAAATTCCACCACTATTTATATAGACGCTAAATATACACATTTGACTTTATAGACCCGACCAATTTGTGCGGGCGACATTAATATTGTGTCGCGGAAGTGGACAGATTTGATAAGTGTTAACTCTTTTACAAATTTAACTTTTCTTTTGACTTTCCGGATTTATCTGCCATCTTTATCACGTTCATCACCCATTTTTACTTATAATGTCCATTTATTGCATTTTTCCTTGCGATTAATTTCTTGACATTGGCAAAACACACCCGCTATAGTTGCAGGTGAAGCCATTCCTCATCTAAACCCATTAAATTTTTATATTTCACTAATTTCGTAAAAAAATAAGAACTTTTATTTTATTCAATGTGTGTAATAAATAAAAAAATATATACATTAACTACTACATAAAAACTTGCTGACTAATAACATCATCATCATCACGCCTGTATTCCCCGAAGGGGTAGGCAGAGGTGCACTGCAGTGCGCCCACACTTCGCCGATGTATTTTGGTCCCAATGTAATAGGGGGCGAGCCTATTGCCATTATACCGGGCACACAGGTTTCCTCACGATGTTTTCCGTCACCGTTTCTTAGCAAGTGATAATCTCAGATGAAAATGAGATTCGCACATGGAACCCAGAGGTGCGAGCCGGGGATAGAACCTGCGCACTTTGATTGCAAAGCGTGCGTTCGACCACTCGGCTACCACTGCTAATAAATCATTTTAAATAACGAACATGCATACTGTTGGGTTCATATAACAAAATTTCTTAGAAAAAGAGCCAAAATCTCCTTGTCTCACACAAATATCATCATCAGCTGGCCAGACAAATATATTTCTGGGTAATCTGTTAGAGTAGTTCTCCACGTTGTATTCAAACCCCAATGTGTAATAAATTCTGAATCCATCCTACATCTGAATAGTACACGCTTAAATATATTCTAATTTTAACATTACTTTGTTACATCGGAGGAGCGCGTACAAAAAATTAAATTTTGATAAACAAGTTTCTAAAAATATTAATCTCGTAACTCGATTGGTGGTTAGATAAAAATAATCTTTATTCAGCAACTTTCGCTTTTGATCGACAAAAATATTACACTTCCGCGTCAGGTCAGCTAGGTCACAGCTTACATCATACAGTCTAGGCACTTTTATCTGCAAGGACAATTGCAAACTTTCACTGCGTATATAGGCGAGGAAATACGTTACGCTTGTTTCCGTATGCATTGCATATTTTGACTCACGTGCCGCGAAAAACGTCGGCGGGGAAAGAGTAATGGACGCGATGCATGCATTTTTCACGAGCGGAGTGCTGTGTCACTGGGAGCATTGGGCACGTCGCGAATCCTCTGTGCGGTGGCGGCATAGTGAAGTCACGTACTTTACAACAAAACTAGAATCAAATGCTGCGCTTTTATGCTATCCATAGTGTTTATTTCCAGGATTACTTTCTAACAAAGTGGCAGGAAGTCAAGTTTTATAGTATCTACCTTACTGATTACTTATTTCCCGTAGCGTGCGAGTAAAATGCATACTTCACCAAGAAAATGCGGATTTGGTTGTAATTAAAAATCAATTTGTTATTAGCGTAACATCCTTCTACAACGATTCGCATGTCCAGTGTTCGATATCAGAGCTACTGTTCACAAAGTCCGAACCACTACATTTTATAGTAATATTATAATAATAATACCTAAGGAACCGTTTCAACGTCCAACTATTGGAGACGGGCCTTCCCTCAATGTAAGGCGGATTCGCGCCATAGTCCACCACGGTGTCCCAGTGTGAGCAGACTTTACACGTATATCAAGTAAACACTATATTTAACATCAAATTTCAATGTAATATTAAAACAATACTGCTTAGGTGATGTAGTTAAGGGGACAGTGTCTGCTTAAAAGAGACGACGTTTAAATACTTAATTTATCTCAAAAATATCCTCCATTCGTATACAATGGTATCAAAGTATTAGTGAGTATTTGAACAAGAATGTTTGCGTCGCAGGATTATCCGAGCTTAGTTCATCGACCGTATTCAGTTTATGAGAAACAATATTTTCCTGTACTAAGGAATGTCTAAATATATCTGCACTAGATACGCCGGGCCATTCGCTTTAATACCAGCTAGTACTACTTGTACAAGTCTACCAATGGGTTTACCAATTACTTTTTATATTAGCTTTTCTGTTAAGCTAACTATGAGCTAGATAAACTAACTATCTAGTTCAAATATTTTCTTGAGTAACATTTAAATATCGCCAGGATATTTGTAATACCAAATATTTCTTTGTGTCTATGGTCCAGCTCTATAATCTGTGGAGATGTATCTTGAGGCCTTTTGCTATCATAACTGCTATAAAGACATCCATAGTAATGCAACTACAAACCATATTTCACGATAAGGAATCAATCCGTCATCACCCTATTTTCCCAGAAGGGGTAGGCAGAGGTGCATTAAAGTGCACCTACATCTCAGCGATGTACTTTGGGTCATATTGTAATAGAGACAAGCCTATTGCCATCACACATAATTGATCCTAAATCTCCATAAATGTTGGTGTATAAATATAATTAATTAGTTTGAGGTTTCAACTTTAATCAAAGCACCATTGTGTAAGATATCAATATCAAATTAATTAATAGAAATAATATTATTATATCATCCTCTTTGATCCCCATATTCCGTCTGAGTGTTTTCACTGCTAATAAACGGACCTTCGTACATCCGCTAAGGGAAAGGGCACACGTGGGGATGTTTTAAATGCGTTCCCTAATGGGCTAAATCCTGAATAGACTGTACGGATTGTGGTTCCGAGAGGTTTAAGGGTACGTTGACTTAATGAAATGTACGACTTACCTGCTACCCTCGTGTGTATTCACTGGATTTGTTTTATTCCTATCGAACAGCTTTTTATATCACTAGAGTAGGGTTTTAAGTTAATATTCTCATGATTTGATCATCATCTCTATTAAAATACAAAATATATTCAATAGTTGGTAATAAGATGGTCCAATGAAATAAATTGGTTTTCGTTCCCCAATAAGAATTAAGGTACCGTAATAAGATTGGTGGTGGTCGACCCAGGAAAAGGTGGTGCGATGACCTAGACCGTTATCTGGAGGGATGGAGTGATATGACAGGAGATAGAGATGTGTGGAGGAGAATGGGGGAGACCTTTGCCCAGCAGTGGGACAATATAGGGTAAAAAAAAAAAAAAGATTGTAACACTTTAACTTTATAACGTATACGTAGTTTGCATTACTTTAAACGGTGGAACAATAAAGAGTTATGTATCTATGTAAGATTCATAAATAAGTGGATGCGAGTATGGTAGAAAATTAATAGTAATTGGCAGATGATGATAACTAGTGCGCAATTAAAAGTAATCAATGACTTGTTTTTATTGAAATGGTATTAATATAATATTAGAAAATGTATTTCGCAATAATATATTTTTCACGCACCTGCGTATCTCGTTATGTGTGTCCCAAGAAAGCTAGGGATTTGTCGAGGGCTGATAATGAATCCCCCACTGTATATATCGCTAAGGAAATGACTGCAAAGTGTTTTTCTATTCGCTCACCAACGGTGGGGTGGAGTGCTTCTGCTCGAATGGCGATTTACTGCGCAAAAAATTGGAGACCTGCATTGTGTGGAGCTGAATACCGTATTATACGAACCTTTTTATAACTCGACGAAGAATATATTCTGGTTTCAAATATTCTCAATTTTGCAAGTGTATCTTATCCCTAAAAAACTAAAGTTTATTAAGTCTACCATGAGTTTTAAGCATAACTCTCGATCGTCGAAAGCGTTTTAGTATTTATTACATATGGCGTTTCTGTTGAAAACTAGTATACTAATCTTTTGCCATAAAAATACTTCAACGAAGTAAGTAACTTAAAGTAAGAACTAACAGTGAAGTAAGTAACTTAAGTCAGTTTAGAGCTGTTTATATAACATTTAAATTATTTATCTATCTATCTATCAACCAGGGGCGTCCACTGCTGGACACAGGCCTTCCCCATAGATCGCCACAAATTACGGTCTTGGGCTCTAAGCGCCCACCGACTCCCGGCGACCCTGATGAGGATGTCCGTCTACCTGGTCGGAAATTATTTAGCCTGATAGTATTATAATAATTAGCACAATATACACACCCTCTCTTAGAGTTTGTTAGAAATGCTTAAAGCTGCTACTTAAAATAACTTAAAGCAACAAATCATAAATAAAAATTGAAAAAGTTTATTCTTCAACAAAATAACATTACCTAACGGTGCGAAGGAAATATGACATAAAGGGGCTTGTATTTTATCACAGAAATTCAATTCTTATGTATATTTACACAAAGTTCTTTTCGGCATTGGCAACAATTTTAACACATGTCTTTTGACGCCCAAATGTGTGCAGGTCTTAACCCTCTGCCCTCCATTCACCTGCGCCTTATAGAATAAGATACCGTTGATATTTTGTTAGAAGTTAACAAATCAACGAATAAATTCATACCCAAGGATTCTTCGACGCATCAAAATCCGTCCATCCTTAAAGGTATAGCTGGAAGCAAAGACATTTCGCACGTGCATTGATGCGCAACGGTTTATGTAGTGTAAAGCATCGACGCCCCGAGGGTAGCTCACCCCTTCAGTCAGACCGTCGTGACATCTGCCTACGGAACGAATTAATCTTTGTAAGGCTTCAAGGAAAAATACGATCGATTTTGAACTCTGTCAACATGAGTTCAGTAATTTGTCTGTGGTTGGTTATTTGATGAAAAATCTAAATCTTGAAAAATGGTTTCAATATACGTGAAGAAAAATTAAGAATTAAAAAAAAACTACATTATACCCTCTTTCCGTATTGAACTGTCGATTTATATTCATTTGCCAGTTTTATGCAATAAAATCCTGCGTAAAACGTTAAATCTGTAAAAATTACACATGTACAACACAATTAGAGTTACTATTTATAATGTGTTGTGTTCCCGCGTGATAGAAATAACAATAAATAATCCCTCAATATATTTTAAAACACGTGCTACCCAAATGTGCGTATTACAATCTTAGCACTCATGCTATCCTTTACAATAGGGTACAGCTGTGGTACCTATTTAGGTCTCTCAAGGGTTCCCAGGATATCCACTCATAATCTTTGTTTACAATAGTTATAATTAATTACGCGTAAGTAATGTGCGTAAAAAGTTTAGAAAGAATAAATATAGTATTCCTGTGGGAATTTTTAAATATTCTAAAGCTTAGACAAGGTAGTGGTATCTTAAAGAGACATTTTTTAAATCTACTTTTCGTAAAACCATGTCTTAGAGTAATGTGTATGACTTATTTGGAGGTAGGTATGATGCGGTACGTACATTAAAGTTCGTTAAAGATCTTATTTGCCTCACTTAAGTGGAAACCAAAATGCCAATTTTTTAAAAAATAAAATATTTTGACTGTTTTTCATACGTTGAAATTAAACTATTTTACGGATTTTATCGCGTTTATTTACTATTTTATTTTCCCGACGTTTCGGCTGCTTTACAGCAACCATGGTCACGGGGGGACTGAGGTGTTAGACGTCCTGATGTCATAGTTAATAACTGGGTACCCTCATATTTAGTTGTTGTTTGCGGTCCGATCCACGCAGAAAGTGCTTACGGTGTCCTGAGGTCTTGCAATGGTACACTTGGTTTTGGATTTAATCATATTGATTACTGGATCCCAAGTTGGTGGTAGCACCCAGCCATCTTCCCTATTGAAATTAGGATGTTTTTTAATTTCAATGGCCTCACGTATCATCCTTGGTCGGAGTCGGTGTTCTTTTGCGAGGATATGCGGTTTATCAAATCTGATATAATGGCGGGTGCGGTCCTGTACATGTTCACAGATTGCAGACTTCGTGGAGCGTCGGTGTTTCACGTCAGCTATATGTTCTTTTACGCGGGTTTTAATTGATCTTTTAGTTTGTCCTATGTAAGAGAGCCCACATTCACAATCGAGTTTGTATACCCCTGCATCTTGTAGAGGAATGTGACACTTGACAGGTGGTAAAAACTGACTAATCTTCTTCGGTGGCTTGAAGTAAGTTTTGATTGAAGCCCGTTTCAAGATGTAGCCAATCTTGTCTGTGACACCTCTTATGTATGGTAGTACAGCAGGTAGACGCTCAACTGTGGCTGGTTTCACTCGGTCACTGTGATGGCGGCGTGGGACCCGAAGCTTGTTGTCATGCAATACTTGCTTGACGTGGTGGATCTCGGCAGCCAGGTGTTGCTCATCACAGATCCCTTGTGCTCTCTGAAACATAAAATAGTAAATAAACGCGATAAAATCCGTAAAATAGTTTAATTTCAATGTATAGTATTCGCGTAAATATAAGAAAACAATATGTTTTTCATACGTTTCTATAAAAATGAGAGTATTTTTAAATAAAGTAAAAAAATAATCTGCTAATGCGATATTTGTAGGGCGGACTAAGTTCCGTTTTTAATTAAACACCATCACGCGCGGAGTGATACACGGACCTCCTCAACAGAGGACGATAAAGCGCACTGTGCGCACTGAATTTCAATGACCGTGAATTATTAAAGATAAAAAACCAATTAGACTACGAAAGTACTTTGTTGTTCCAATTTCTGTTTATATATACAAACATTATAGTACCTTTCTAACTTTATATAATTTTAATCATTATTGTAGGTAGATTTTACACTCTACACAACATAACTTACGTTTCAAGTTAACATGCATTGTCCTCGATATCATGGATTAAACATAATTTAAAATAAATATAGAAGGAAGAAAAATGTAGTTTTGTTTTTTCGTTTTTAATTCGCAGGCTGAACCGTAAAAGCTTATTTCATACGGTCCTGAAGTACTTGATGCACAATAAAACTCTCAGTAAATGCCTCAAGCGTATCCCAGACCAATTTTAGTGCATTTGTGTTGAACAAAGAGGGATGCTGTTGGTCGAAAGGAATGAAATATTTAAAAAACATATACCTATTATATCACTTGAATATTGTCGTTTTTTTCAAGATATGAGATTTCTTTTGAATGCACGTAGATGATAACATGTTATTTGTATTAAAAAGACTTAAAATGAAAGTTAAACGAAACCTTTCATGTTTAAGTCACACCATATTTTTTATAATTTTACCATAAAAATATCAAATAATAAAATAAATAGAATTAAAGTAGAAATTATGCTTAAATCCGTAAACGTATCTGCAAAATATTATTTTCATGAGTTAGTACTTATATCGCTTAGATATAATATAACACAGTCAGCAAAACACTGTACTATCAAAGCTCATTAACTGTATAGAGAGCTCAACGTCTTATTACATAGCCATTTTATTACGAAAGCGAAATAATGAGATAGAAAACAAACAAGACTATTAAGCCATGTCTGAGAAACATAGACAAGACATCCAATTATTTATTATCTTCGTAATTCGATCATAGTTTGGCAAGCATGCATTCGATCATAGTTATGCAGTTATTGTCTTGTTTTTTTTTTTAATTAATAATCTTCGAGCAAAAAAGCAACTTTTCATCATTTTGGGACGTGTGAATTGTGATTTTATAGAAGCAGCAAATCAACTTACAAAATGTTTCGTACAAAATGTTATTGCATCTTTTATTGCATCTTTTGTGAAAAGATGCAATAAAAGGTAAAATTAACAGCTTAAAAAAAGTTTGGTCTCCTATAGGATTGATCCTATAGGAGACCAAACTTTTTCACAGGATTGATCTCCTGTTAATTACGAACGGACTCATTCAATCAGCAAATTAAAAAATAACGTAATTATAGAATAAAAGAAAAATATAAGCAAGGCATCTGAAGTCAGACATCTCATCTCCCTTGAAAGTTTGCAAACATTATTTTCTTAAAACCAAGAACTGAAGTCACGCAAACAAACCTCTATCAAGATTCTACGGAATCAGTTATTTCACTAAATTAATGTAAACACGGAGATTTACTCGAGGCTCGTTATATATTAACCAAAAGGGATGTACCACTTTGCTTCCCTTTGATCGTCCCTCTTGACTCTAATCCTCGGATTAAGAAGCACTGACGATGTCTCACTTTTGCATAATTATCCGCTTTATCAGCTGGAAAAAATCAATTTGAACGAGCTGAGGGGAGTTCGTGTTACTTATTACAACGAGCGTTTATGTGCCCCCAAGAATGGCGTAATGAGAAAATGAATCATTCCAGCCACCATTATTTCACTGATACTGTCGCCTTTGAAAAACCACGTACAACGACATTCGTGATTTTTTTTGTTATACCAGCGCACATCCTCATATGTACGGTTAGTACTTACTTGTAATTTGTCGTGTAATACTATATAGTTGTAAATTGTGATCCGATTACGCAAGAAATGGTTGATTGCAATTTACTCGGATCCAAAGAAATTAACTGCAGGCGTCAGGGCAGGGCAGATGTTGCATCAGTTTTACATAATGGACGCTTTCTCTTTACAGTAAGTAATTTAGTTTCGTCAATCATGTGTAGGAGCTTATCTAACTAACATGTACCAAAATTATTGTAGTCGAAATTTCACGAAAGTTAAATAAATAATCAAGGTATATCTTGATGCATTTATATCGAAAATGGTAAATCAAACATGTCTAAAATACAACGCCCATTATGCTTGAATTTTACATGACAGATCAAACTAAATAATATCGAAATATGTTATTTTGTTCTTGAGCTACGATTTCATACTAACAGAATAGTTGTTGTATCATACGATACAAACAATTTCCCCGTATCAGCGGTAGATATTACCACCAGCTTTGTTCGCTTCTACTTCTATTTGAAAGAGGACACCCCAGTGACGCATAAGAATATCTTAAGTACGTACAATATACTACGAAAGAGCTTATAACACCTGAATGGTAAAATGGTTTAGATGAGACAAAATATGTAATTTTACTACCCAATCTCTCATATAAATGACGTAAGTGAGAGAATCACACGGTATGATATAAGCCTAGTCTTGGTCCACGAAAGCCGTGCAGTTTTAAACAAACAATCAGAGTAGAAAATATTTTTATCATAAATCTCGTCTGGTAAGATTAAGAGTGATAGGACTGTGGAAGGTCTAGACCCTGCTTCTAATGCTTGTTTTATGTGACTAGTTCCATACAATAAGCATCAACTACCGATCAGTGTCATATGGCTTCAAAATTACAATTTGCATGTGAATAAATAATAATCATACAAAAAAACAATCTACGAACAAGAACTGAATGATAAACACGTAATTATAAATACCAACCAACACCAAACACACACTAAAAAAACAATTATCACTCGGCATTATCGCATTTGTATAGAGAAAGTCAGTGAAGGTGGACATTATCTGCGTTATCGGGCCAGGGACGGAAGCCGCTGGGTCATTCCAGGCCGACGCACATTGCCTCTAATAGGGTTAGCGTTGCCTTTTGTCTCGGCTCTTTCATACCCGCATGACTTTCGAGGGATAAATAGACGCAGTTATAATACATATTCTTTAGAACCCTTAGGTATAACCAACGTTTTTAGTTTGATCAAAAACCACACTTCTTCACATCTTTCGTTACAAAAACAACGGTGTCTGAGTGAGCAATTGTTCGTGTTATTCTTAAATATTGTTTATAAAAACATTTTTTTGATATGCTTGCACTTACTATAAGCAAATAAGCTATCAACATCGTAGACAATAGACATATACATACGTTATAAAATTACTATAAAAGCGCTGGAAGTGATTTTAATGACCCGAGCATACTGGGCTAGCAAATATACTTAACTTTTTTTTTAATGTTCTTAGTGTTCATATTCATAAAGTTCGAATATCAGAGGCAGAAGCCACGCAACCGCACTCGCGTCATCAATAACATGTTGTTGAAAAATGTGCTTCATAAATAGTTTATACAGAGCATCTTGGTATTGGAAAAATTACTGGTGCCGGTTACAAAATTAAATTTTCATCTCTTCTAAAACTATCCCTCAAAATGTTACTTTAATAAATTTCAAAAGCTCTTACATACTATAGCTAAAATACATCATGAACACTAAAAGCCATCAGTACTGTAGCATCATGACGATAAAAGCATTACCTCGGTGCTGTTATAATCGTATTAGCGAGGCGTCGGCGTCGAGCGCTTGTTGTGATGTCAGAAGGCCTAACGTTTAGTTAGGGCTTGTCTTTTATTAAAACTATATTTTAGTATCATAAGTCGACAGGAGCTTTATATTGTTAAAACTTTGTTCGGAAGATTTCCTTAGATTCCTCATAAATGAAATCAGTCACCAGGTCAATTAGACCCCCTTTTGTATGTAATTTTATAACTAGCCGTGTCTATAACGTACGTCTGTATCAAACAGCTTACTAACAGATCAACACAGATTACAGTCAAGTACTCTAAGGTTTAAGTGCTACGGTGAGTGGCCGATATCGGTTCATATACAAAGTACCCACTTCAACGTCACCCATAGAGGCGCGGCGCCGCTACTAATGTTTAATGTAAGGTCTCAATGACAGATTAACTCGAAGTGTTTTTTTCTATATCAATAAGTGTATGAGACGTCAATATTATTCAGGATCATACAAAGGTCTTCATAAGTCAAAATGTAACGAAACAAATACAAAGTATACAAACTTCTTTATTATTTAATGAACAGGGAGTTATTGGCACAAGTGTTCGACGCTTTGTGTATATCAGAGTGGGCCTACAGGCGCCGCGCCGGTCAGTAAATGAAGAAAAACAAAAGCCAACCATTAGGGCTACCCTGCCGATGACAAACAATGCACTCGACAATAAGTAGTAGGGCTGACATATTCAAGTGCGAACGGAAATTGTGAAACAATGTCGCAAAAATGAGAGTTTATGTAGAATATAACTTAATTTGTGTAGTTACTTTAATTGAAGAACCGTAATAAATATGTACTTTTAAGTTAAAAATGGTGTAATAATTATATTATTATATTGAATTACTAAATTCAAGCGTATTATGTATGTAGAGCATTTTGATTTCAATACTTGATCATATAACTACTTTATGCTAAAGGACTTATAGGTAGTTCGTTTCTGAATTTAAATCATTAGAAGAACTAAAATATGATTGTACCTACGTTTTTCTTCAATCGATTTTTCTGAAATACATTACCTGTATGCGAACCCTAGCAGAAAAATATATATCTCCCATGGTGCGTGTGTGGAATCCACATTAATCTCACGGTTCCGACACTTCCGACCTGTGTCCGAAAAATCTATACCTACCTACTGTTTGTCTTCAATGCTCAATTGTGACAACAGATAGAAGACATATATTGATTTCCAAAGACCAGTGTATTTTTTCAAGCTTTTATTAAATATTGTTTTCTTATATTTACGCAAATACTATACATTGAAATAAAACTATTTTACGGATTCTATCGCGTTTATTTACTATTTTATTTTCCCGATGTTTCCCGACGTTTACCGCGTTTATTAACTATGACATCAGGACGTCTAACACCTCAGTCTCCCCGTGACCATGGTTGCTGTAAAGCAGCCGAAACGTCGGGAAAATGAAATAGTAAATAAACGCGATAGAATCCGTAAAAGAGTTTTATTTCAAAGCTTTTATTAACTTTAATGCATGAATGCTCGTTTAGGTCCGCAACATAATTTTGAACTGCGGTTAGAACATAATCAAAAGAATTGGTTTTCTATTTTCATGGGAAGTATATGTCCCACACAGGGCCTGCCTAATACGTTGAGCCTCTTAGTAGTAGTCTTAGCCCTTAGTAATCGATTAGATTAGTAGATTACTATAAGTTGTGCCAAAACATGGTCAGATACGAGGTGCCTTTTTGATACCAGTTGCAGCAGTTATTTCGTCAACAGCCTCTCAACACACTGTAAAGGTGATCTCAATTTCCGCTTAATTAAGTTTAATATTAATGACGCAACACGACACGGCATACAAATTAATGCTCGTCACCACTGCACCTGTGACGAACTGAACGAATATGACGTTTTAATTAATCGTCGTGGTCATTGGACGACGTTACCCGCGCGTAACGATGGGGGTGACGTGTGATGTGAGCCAGATTTGTTACTGTAATGGGTTTTGAGTATCTATCCGTCATGGGTTAGGCACACTGGGGTGTCAAATATTTTGCCAGTACCAAAATAAACTGTATTGACATATAAAAAAAGTCCATTCCACAACGAAATGCCACTGACAGCGCGGGCGAATTTTGACGCGTGGGAGCGTGGTTTTTACGACGGAAGTTCGTTTTGGTTTTGAAAAGAAATAATTACGCGTGACTTTGACGCCCTAGTGTATAGGATGCTTCATGGGTTAGATATATTGGGTGTAGTGGAAAGTGTTGGGTTAAATTATTAATTAATTATTTATTAGGGAAAGCTGTGGCCTGCTATATGATAGTATGAGGTAATTGGAATTTTGATACTGCCTGCTAGTACTTGCATCATTATAACTTAGTTCACGCTTAGGATAAATAAAGTTAAGGTAAAGGTAAAGCTTGCAAGACTTAGGATAAATTAAGCTCCGGACATGCGTCAAGGCGCGCGATGTAAAATATTTGTCCATACCAAAACGAAATCTTTGTCGGTATACATAAAGATTACATTTCTGTGGTAACAGCGTTGTCGCATAACTACAGCCCTTTTTAACGTCCCACTGCTGGGCACGGGCCTCCCCTCAATGCGAGGGGGATTCAGGCCTTTGTCCACCATGCTGGCCCAGTGCGGGTTGGCAGACTTGACACATCGAGAACTAGTCAAGTTCCCTCAAACGTGCAGGTTTCCTCACGATGTTTTCCTTCACCGTTTCATAGCAAGTGGTAATCTCGGATGTAAATGAGATTCGCACATGAAACCCAGAGGTGCGAGCCGGGGTTCGAACCTGCACACTTTGCACTTTGTACCACTGCTTGTCGCATAACGCTGCAAAATTCAATCGCTCAATCTATGACATTTCGTTGAAAAATTCTATTTTTATAATAGTTTTGGTAATGTCAAAAATTATGCAGCCCTCGCCTGGCCTACCTACTCTTCCCGGGTCACATCTTTTTTCATTTTCACTGAAATGCTTATCTTATTTTGCTGCATACCTAGTATTCAAGTTAAAAGCACTCCATGCACATACTTTTTTAGCTTTAAATTAAAATTCAATTAAACCGGTCGTTTTTAAGACTCTCATAGAAAATTAAACGAGTTGAATGGTGTCCCGAAGTGACATTTTTTTTTTTTTTTTTAACGAAATGAGCGAAATGATGATATTTAATGGAATAAGATGAGGAATGGCATCACCTGCGACTAGCGCGAGTATTTCGCCAATGTCAAGTAATTAATAGCAAGGACAAATTCAATAAATACACATTATAAATAAAAATGGTTTCGTTTCTTTCGTTCGTTGGTAAATACCACAACAACAAATAAAATCGAAGTGACATTTTAAGTGAAGGTGAGATTTTTGAAGCAAGTGACACACGACTACGTTGCCCCGCTCTTTATGTCACCCGTCACTAATAAATTGAGTGTCACCTCTTTGTCAACTCCGGACGACGCCGATGTTCAACATTTTTAATATTTTAACGGCATGCGGCGACGGGTAAAATTGAGAAACTTGAGTGTTTATAAAATAGGTAGATTATAGGAAATATCTATATATATGAAAATAAATCTCTATTTCACTTGGTGACGCAATAATTTGAGAGCAACTATGCCGATTTCATTCATTTTTTTTTTTAAGTTTTATTAATACTGTGGAGGAGGTTCTTGCGAAAAAATATTAAGAAAGGGTTAGGGTTCCTAAATTTAGCTATTTGCATTATATTAATATAAACTGTACATAAATACAGATTGAGAACCTCCTACTTTTATTAAGTTGCTTAAAAATTGTGCATCAATGATGCTAATGGTCCGACAAAATAATTATACCTATTTACTTACACAAGCCAGTGCACAAGCGTGCAGTGGTAGCCTCGCGGGCAAGAACGCCCGCCTTGAACGTAAGGAGTGCAAGTGCAAATCCCAGGCCCGCATTTCTGAGATAATTTTCATGTGAGAATGTAATTTTCAACAATGATTACCACTTGCTGAACGGTGAAGGAAAACATCGTGAGGAAACCTGCACGTCTATAGAAAGGCGTGTGAAGTTCACCAACCCGCACTGGGCCAGCGTGGTGGACTATGGCCCAAATCTCCCTCGTATTGAGGGGGAATGTGCCCGGTATAATGGCAATAGGCTCGCCCCCTATTACATTGGGACCAAAATACATCGGCAAAGTGTGGGCGCACTACAGTGCACCTCTACCTACCCCTTCGGGGAATACAGGCGTGATGATGTATGTATGATTACTTACACAATAAAATCAAATTAACAAAAGATGCACTTCACACATTTTTTAATTAATATTAATTTGATAAATAAACAGTGCCTTTGCTTAAAAATTATAGGGAAAAACCCTTTAATAAATGAATATTTCTAAGAATATGAAACACCTTCCTCGCCACCGCAAAAAGTTTTTACGATATCCGCACGCGCCGAATCGGCTGCACAACGAAAACACAGGGTAAATAATTCAAAAGAATGTCCAACGCACTCGGCCGAGCTGGCGTGCACAGGTTTTTAATTAATACCTAAGCGATGTGGGCTCGCGTTGCGGAATAAATCATAGTTAATGTTTCCCTTTGGTCTGGTTCTGCGGACTGTGATACTGACCGAGACGAAAATCCATTGTGGACATTAAATATTTAATTTGCGGTTAATCCATATGAGGAACTCTTTCATTAACAATGTATTTTGTAATAGAGTTGAAATCGAAAGATTTATATAGGAGACCTCAATACCGATACTTCTATAAGATACCTATTCAGTGTCATCAGAGATGAACCCAGTTAACATTTTGTTTGAACGCTTCAAAAACGATATCTTTATTCTTGTTACAGAAATGCAACCTTCTTGGAACCCCATCTTCAAGGCGTAAGGCGTCGCGACAGCAGGAGTTCCGACTCCGACCATGATGAGCGCTCCACAGAGGACGACGAGAGATGCTTACTCCGAAGCTCCCCTCGCACGAGACTACCGCCGCCCCCACCGCCCCCTCCAGACGACGAGCCACCCCCGCTGAAGCCTAGAGAGTTTTTTGAAAGACTGCAGAGCCAAGCCATGAGGGAGCAGGAGAGAAAGCATAGACCGAGAGACTTACCGATAAAGGATTCGAATCAGCTGTTTAGGCCGGTTGACGCTGACGGCAGTCTTGGAGATAGCCTTAGTCAGGTAAGAACTATTTTTTTCTCAATAATAAGACAAATGTTTAATTAAGTTCGTATTATGATTACCTCCCTTCAAAATTGTTAAGTTATTTTTCTGGTATCCGTCTGGCAAAATTATATTGGCATATTTTGTAGCCACATTGACAAAACGTTCTATGAGTTTCTTTACATAATAACGTCTTCTCTAAAGTAGAGTTAAAATAGTAGTAGAAAATAATAGAGCATATTTAAAACTTGGACTGATCCACTTTAATTCAGGACAAAGTTTCGGATCAGGAATGCAAGTTTATCCGGGAGTAACGTAATGAACCGTGGCGTGCCGTTTGCCGTGTTTTTTAGTTCTGCAGACTTTTCTTTAAACTTCATCCTTTAACTTTAGTACGGGTCCGTAATATGCATACCAGATGATTAAACTCGAATAGTCTGAAACATGTAAGAAAATACTTGATCACTGCATAAAATTTATAGATGCTTCTATCTAAATTATGCATCCTTACAATGCTTTTTTTCAATACATAAGTGGAGGGCTCCTTTGCTACTGAAGATTATTTTGTTCATGTTCACTTCGTTGTCAAATTCGCGAATAGATTAGGTACCTACATTTTTAATAAACTATAGCTTCTAAGAAAGAAATATCTACGAAAGTCAAACTAGCCTTGCCTGTATGAGTCACAAGTATGTATGTTAATTGTAATAACTTCCTTTTTTTCTTTTTAATCAAAATATTTTTTTTTTGTTTGTGGAGGCCAAAATGCTCTTTCAAATAGTCAGATTCTACCATTTATATTAAGTTACAGCCATTTAAGAAGGTACGTAATCGAATGCCGGGAAATGTAAACGATACCTATCATAGTTAATTAACTTTTGCCGTAAGACTTTTTAATTCATTATGCTTTGATTATCGCTTTGATTTCTAATACATTCTAGCCGTATTTTTGCAGTACATTAAAAGTTTGCGATGGCAAAATGCTCTTCTATGTCACATCCATTAACATGAGAATATGGCATCAGCCGCGTTACATGAAAGCGATATTTTTCAATGCGCGATGCTGAATTCAATTTGCGGTTGTATCGATGCTTCATAGAAGAGGAAACGCTCCTTTTGATGTACCGTTTATTGGTAGCGGAACCGTGGAGCAATGAAGGGTAAAAGTTTATGATTTTTATGCAGAAGTATAGTTTAAAAAATATCGGAAAGTATCCTTGCTTAATATCAAGTTTTCTCGTATATGTATTAATGCATAAAAAATATTGAAAAAACTCAATTTACGAAGCACCGTCGGTGCCATTTCTAAAAGTTATTCACATTGCCTACTTAATGTATTGCAACTTTATTATTTGCCTGTATTATATATATTAACAACATGGTTATAATCGTAATAATACAACACTACTCTTTATATAAAACAGCGAACGCCGCCATTTTCTCTCATATTTTTCAAAGTGACAATTAGCCGTTGTTTCCACACCACAATATTTGCGTTCAGACCCACCATTCCGACACTCAGCCGCACTCGCCGTGCTCTCTGCGTGTAAAAGTTCTCAGTCAATTGCGAGCCTTGCTTTGTACTTGAAGCCCTGAGCCCTCGTCTGTCGGCTTCAAGATGTAGGGTGTAATGGCGGCGTTCGGTTTTGATACTGCACTGAAACAAAACGTTTAAAAAACTAGGGCTAAATGCTTGAAATAATATCGAAAGTCTTGGCTTAGAATTTAAGAAGATTCATAACAGTTGTATTCTCAGCTATTAAAAATAAATAATGTGACGATACTCTACTAACAACTACATTATCTAGCCTCCCCTTACTTCCCTCACTTGCAATTCCTTAGAGAACATTTTAAAAATAAAACCTACAGTGGTATTTCTTTCAAGTTTATCTCTGCAGAATAAAGTGAATAAGCTATTGGTGTAGATTCTGTTATATACAAACTAAACTACATTGTACTGTGTATCTTGCATTATCATGAGTAAGGCGGCAGAAAGCATAGTTTATACACGAATATTTTATTGTTTTCTTTAAAATCTTTTTTTTTATTACCTTCACTAAAATTGGAATAGAACTTGACTTTACAAACTCGAGTATAGTCCGCATATAAACAATTCGTCGAAAATGGTTTTATTAACCCTGTTACCGCCGCAACTGTGCAACTTTTCCCGAAAAGTAAAGGGTTACCGCCTAATATTCATTACACTACAGTTAAGGTCCATATCGCCGATTAACCCTCAAATTAGAGGTCCGGTCCGAGTTAACTGCCTCTTGCGGGGCATAAATGCCATGTGCGACTTAGAATTTTGGAAGGGAACTCGCATCGTTACGCTTGTAATGGTGTTTTTAATTATTTTGCGGGTAATTACTGGCCACATTTCGGTTTTTAAAGGGTTATTTTAATTTTTAAGTCTAAACTTCTGTGGGTTTAATCAATTTTAATGAGACATGGAGGCACAAGCTGAGAAGATTTCGGTGCATTGTATTTTTCCTACTTTTGGGACATACATACAGGGATTAATTATTTATTTTGAAAAAACTGCATTTACGTAATTACCTTAAGTTAATTTTCTTTAAGTAGTTTTTAATTTGTCGGGCCCTTTACGGCACGTATTGGTCCAGTAATAATACTTTTTTTTTCAATTAGGTATGCAAGGCACAACTGGATAAGTAAGATTATAGGATTTATGAACACTAGCGGAAAGTTTAAAAAAATAATACAAATTACTACCCATATTCAGTTACATCAGTTTTATGCCAAAGCATTATTTTAGACTGAAACAGAAGACCCGAGTTTAGTTAACGTGGAAATTGGAAAAGCGTGTTTTTATCTATTTATTCAGTGTTTTGACGTAAAGGGTTGATATTCAAACATGAATTCATATTTTATGTTTGAATAACCGGCTCAGTTAAAAGCCCGTTTTTGCGTGCAAATGAATAGGTAACGTTGTGAAACTCGGGCTACCCTCATTTATCAGAATTAAGCGACAGAAGAGAAAGTAGAAATTACGCTGAAACCCTGAGATTTTAAAATAAATGATTATCAATAAGAGTTATTTTTCAGACTAATTATAGTGTCTTGTTAATACATATTTGAGATTTTATGAGTAAATTAATAATTCGTTTTCATAAAACTACAATTAACTGAAAATCTATTATAATTTCACTTTTTTAATCATCTGCCCATTAGGCATGAGTAGGTACTTATATCTTGTCACTTTAAATTTAAACTAACTTCACCAATTAATGTTAAATAAATTAAGGGTAAAAAACATTTTAAAATCAAGCTTTTATTTAATAGCCCTTAGTTTTCGTGTTCTTTACCAAGCCCTTTCATTTGATACCCATACTGTGGTAGTGCAGAAAAAATAACTATTCCGCCATCTTGGATGATCCGCCATTATTGAATTAGAATGACGTCAAATAGCTAAGCATGCATTGTAATCCAAAATAAGTGTGCATACCAAATTTCAGCTCAATCGGTTAAAGATAACTGATTTAAAATTAAGTTGCAAGATTCCATCCGGACATACATAGGTACATTGCAAGTTAATATAAAGCTTGTAAAAATATAACAGCCGTCGTAAAAAATGTTCCTCTCATTTCCATGATAATTATCAGACATTTAAATTTAAAGTTCCATCTGTCTCTATTCTACCAACTCTACCAAGTACTCCACGCCTCGGAAGTTGGTCGTTCTACTCCATAATTGCGTGCATTGTCAACACGGAGCGATTACCGGCCAGGCCGGAACCCGCCCTTCGCACCCTCGGCTGGATTGCAAATAAAAAAATATAAACTCATCCCTAGTTTAATTTGCATATTGTAGGTAGGTACTGTGTTGCGTCTTTGCGCACATGCCTATTGAAAACGATACAAAATAAAAATAGTAGAAAACCCTGTGCTCACAGGTGCGTTCAAACGCAAGCGAATTTTGAAGCGTGTTCGCTTGTTAAATTCAATCTTTGTGTATTTTAAGACAGACACATTTAATGAAAAATCGTTTGTTTCGTTCGCCGCTGTGGGTGCAGGGCGCCCATCACGATAACTGTCGGATATTATTTCCACTGTGTACTTACTAGAACGCAATGTGTGGTGCTTAATTGTGACGAAACAAACAAAACATGATAGTTAACCGTGTGTCTCAATATACGTAGCAAAAGTTAACAAAACACTGATACTTTTAATGTTTCAGTATTCGATCATTTCAACCTCCTTGTACCACTTGGGTTATATGCTTAGACTTTTCTTATACGACTGCAAAATAGAAGTGGAAGAATTACATGACTGCTTGTCTACGAAGGCGGACGGTTCAGACAAAAGCCAGTCAGTAAATAATAAAGAAATTGATTCCTCGATTCGCGTATACACTACGAAACAATTGTCTGTCTCGATTAATAGCGATAGATGCATCGCTGATTCCCCATCCTCGGTTTTCAATGGAAATTTTCCCCTTAATTAATATAGTTATGATAATTCATAAATAGAGACAAATTTTAATTAATTTTCATTCAGAATGCTCAGTATTATATGGAAGTAAGGAGCTATGTCACCATTTAATTGGCTATTAGAAACGCTGCAAATCTAAGGCAATACGCGATTAGGAAGCCAATAAAAGGAAATGGTAGCCGCATAAGTCAGATGTCAAGAAAATGTAGAGATCCCCCATCGAGTTGTTCCCCCTAACCGCTTCGTGGTAGTCTTTAATGCTTTTTGATAATTTCTTACTAGTTTTAAAGTCATAAAAGATAGTTACTTTGAAGAGTTTATAACGCCGAGGTAACCGATAAAAAGTTGTTAATAAATTTAAGTTTTCAGTGGTGTTAGCACGCATGTCAAGACAAGACCACTGTCACGGGTCGGCCCGGTCGCTTTCTGTCTCATTTCATACGAGAGAAAGAGATATAATCAACATATTCTGTGACATAAGTCTGGTCTTGGCGCTCATGCTACAACTACAGATTTATTTAAAATCACAATTTTTCCGGCAATCGTTTTGATATAAAATATTAACTATTAAATGATTATAAAAATATTCACAACTCACATCGAGTTAATATTTTTATATTACTAATTAAAATATGAAGTTAAGAGACAAAGCTGACAACCTTCAGTACAAAATTAATTAATGGCCATAAAAATAATTACGTAAGCTCTTATAATAAATAATTTCGCGAACACTTAATTACATTAAGTGCCGCGAATTCCTAATTAATTAACGCAAACATTTTGTGAATGTGTTATATTATAAAGAGAAATTAATTAAAATAAGTCCGTAAAAATTGGTAGTACTACACACGACGCGACGAGGCGACCCGACTTATTGATTTTAACCACCCCGGGTGAGTCATCTGCTGCGTGCACCCTCCCCTTTCATCCCCACGCCTGGACCACAAACACTGTTTGCTCTCTTTGATTGAACTTGAAGAAAACTAAAGGGCGGCCTGGACTGTAAGTTTGTTTGTTGTAATAACTGTATTTTTTTACTGTTTGAATTTTTCATTTGAACGTCTGCATTCGATTGGTCGAGCTTGTTAAAAGTTGCGACGGTGGTTTTCTACAACTTAAAAAGAGTTCGTGTCTGCTTTTTTGTAAAACTTATCGAATGGTTCGGGAGCTCTGCTAATGAGGCGCATATTGTGCGAGACAGCGAGTGTCGTTCCGGGAACTGCGTCGTTAAATATTTCAGTGGATTCGAGACTTAGTTAAATGATATCGACTGGCAATAAATCTGGAAAGTATTTTGGCAAACCATTTTCCAATAAATAATGATAATTATCACTCACTTAATAGTACAAAAGAAGGTACCTAATAAACCTGTTACAATATCATGTCTACCAAGTCTATTTCTCTTGGTTTTTAGGATAGATTAGGGATATAAAGATTAGCATTATAAAATTAGTTTTATCATATCGCTGTTTAGGTCATCCCCTATAACATTGAGTTAGAATAGAATATAATACCATCAGCAAAATGTAGGTATAATAGATTACGCTTCCGAATACTAAACAAATTGTTTTCCGAGTAAAATAAATGCAGTGGTAATCCACTGTAGTACGTTTCATTTGGTGCCGAATCACCGCTAAAATACCTTTTATATTACTGAATTTCCTTGAACCACGATACAGAACTTCTTACCTAATTAAAACTTCCCTTCGCCCAGCCACAGGTGCTTAACGTTTGCTCCTAAAACGCTCGGCCCATTTGGAGGCGCATCGCACGTGCTACCACTTTGCACTTAGTTCGAAAGTCGTGTAAAAGTGAACTGCTGTGTAGTATAAACCGGTATTGAGTGCTTTCGGTATTTTCATGGGTATGACGCAGCTGTTTCGGTAAGAAATTGCCATGGTAAATGGTAATGTTAGGTGTCGCCGAAGTGAGCGAAGTGATTTGAGAGTTACTTTCTATTAGTGATATACTAATATTGTTTTTTTTTTTGTATTTTCTGAAAGTAATGCTCCGATTGCATATATTTGAGTGTATACAATCCTCGCAGGTAAATTATTTATTGTGTGTAAAGTTTGGAACCTCGGGGAACCACACAGTAGGAAAACATCGCAATGAAACTGCTCAAGACGTATGCAGTCTCCCAATTCGCATAGAGCCAGCGTCGTGGTTGACAATGGCCTGAAGTCGCTTAAGAAGTCAGTTTTTTTAAGTACCTTATGCAAAGTCCTTATAAATCGTGAATAATAAGACTACCACTTATTCAGAATGCAATACCTATGGAGAAAAATAGACAAGATATTCCATGGTTACTCCTTTTATTAAAGGAGAGTATACCCGGCAATAATAACAATACAATCGCCTCCTATACCAAAAAAACACGGCCGTAGTGTGTTTACTGCAATGTACCTCTGCTTATAATGATAATGTATTCCATTCCTCTTCGTGTAAATTTGGTGGCTATTGTGTGGTTAAATTACAGCACATAAATAACGGCTACATACCTAATGGCACATAACATATAGATTTTAAGTACACAGTTACATACCTCATGCATGATCACGGACGCTACCAGTCACCAAAGAAACTAATTGCAATCCAAACTTTCCGCATAAATCGTAGGTACACCGCGTACTCGCCTCCATGCATTTCCTTAGCCATAGAATAGCTACTAGATGTGACACTCTCGCTTTTAATCGTACTAATATTTTATATTAATATTAATATTAGAAATGTAACAGTTTGTGAGGATGGATGTATAGATGTTTGTTACTCTTTCACGCAATAATTACTGAATGGATTTTGGTGAAACTTTTCAGTATCATTGTTTATATATTAGAATAACATATAGGCTATAATTTATAGCCATATTGAATCATCGAAGTCTACGCGGACGAAGTCGCAGGTAGAAGCTAGTAAAGAAGATTTAGAAGATTTATAGGTACTGTTTTGGTTTACATAAAAAAAACATTTTTCCCCTGGGCAATAGTTTTACGAGTCGGCTGTTACTTTTACAATGATATTACATGAGTGTCACTTGTCACTTTTTCACTTTATTTAAGTCCATATAGGGTTTGATCAGACATGATCATGCCACTCTCATTGGCCCTTAAACAAAACACTTTCTACGTTTTAATCCAATGATGTCACTTCTATTAGGTATATATTTTGTACCACAAAATTTAACACCTTAACCGCCGAATGGTGGCAGGATAGCTATTGTGGCGCGTGATTCATGGCAGATATTATTGTTACCGATGCTGGAATTAATTTCCCGCGTAGTCGCATTTTCAGGTTATAATGTCCCCCGTTTAAATGCTCCGAATCGTTGACTGAAAATTAATTTTACGAGCGTCGTTTTTGCGGCGATATTAATTTTATGTTTGATATTTACCAAATGAAAATAATGTCCTCATTATTATACGTTACAGTAGGTACATTACATTATACATGGTACAGTAAATTATACGTGGTAAACCACGATTAATCGTTGCCATTTTTATGTACGAATTACATATTAGGTTTTAAAATTGAACAACAATTTATATATAGTTACATATAATTAAACACTTTTCTTCTAGTATTCAAGAGCAATTGCTCTTGAATAAATAATTATAAATAAATATCTTGCTACTTTTTCCTTCAAGAAACAAATAATGATTGCTCCTACGGGGTTTTATGAAGTTCTGATCACAGCTGCTTCAATATGAGAAAAAACTCTAGTTTTAACTCTACATAATGTTATGTGTTTTATTTTTTGTAGTTAAACAAACACCGGCATGGTCGTAAACGGCAGACCGTTTAAAATTATGATTAAAATAAATTTAAGAGTCCAAACGCGGGCCGGAATTTAATTTACCCGTCTGGCCCATCATGATGGTAGCTTATTATTTATTCTCTCTTAACTTTAAAACAAATCCTTTTCCTTGAGATAGTATCTTAAGATTGTACAACGGAATACAATTATGTTTTTCACTATTATGTAGGTACCGTGGTTAAATAAAAATATTTTATGTGGAAACTAAAACAGGAATTTTAAATTATAAATGTGTAATAAAATTAGTACTTCCGTGGAAATAAGTACTCATTGCGATTTACATATCATTTTCGTTATTAATATTTAATAATTACTTAAGTGAAGTACTTTTAAGCGAGCTGTATGTACTTACTCTTATTGATATCTACGTAAAATGGTACCTTATATCCTTCCCTGCCACCAGAACTAACAATTTGCTATACTAGAGAGTAGAATATTTAACAATAAAGATGATAGCAATAAGATTAAAATATTGCATATCAATCTCATTTCGAGCATAGGTAACGTACACAGAAAATATGACCGAAGCCGAAAGCTACTTGAAATTCATAAAAAAACATAAAAAGAAAATTGGTGGCTTCAAAGCATATTTCTCAAAAAGATATCATGATAAAAATCTTATCTGAGGGGCAACAACCGTGCCAAAAAGGGTAGATACAACTTTAACATATAAACAACGAAACTAGAAATAAGAGTGGATGGGCATGTATGAAATTGGTGCCCCCAGCCTTTGTGGCAACCGCCGCCAAGCCGAACCTTTTGCGGGAAAATCGAGTAATAATATTTCCAAGTTGGTGAGCAAAGCTTTCTCTGTGTTTGATACGAACGTCTCGTGGATATTCGCCCAGAATATTGTACTCACTTTTTACCGAAGTGACATTTATACGGAGCGTCTCATATTGTTTTGGTTCTCCTACCCTCAAGTGAACCCGTATTTTGCGTAAATCTTTTTAGCTGAAATGAAAATCTCATCTCGTAATAAGATTTTTTTATACAATATTGCTCGCAGACATGTACTATCCGATTCAAATGAGAATAGGATCTACTTTGCGCCATATTGTGACGAACAAAAACGAATTATGACTTTAAATAATTAAATATTATATTAAGACAATTTAACCTTTTTATTGAAATTTGATTTAAGACTATTATTATTGATATGCAAATAAGTTTTTTGCAACCCATACTTTTCAAGTGACATTTGACAGACATAGGTTATTGACATTCCTATTCTTATTTGGATCGCATTGTATGAATATACATTATGACTAAGTATATTCAAAGATTGCAAAATGTTACGTGTTATTTACATTAAAAGACATATAATTACAGAACTGACTATGTATTTAATAGGTTGGGTGTACACTTAGCTATAAAGCCATAAAGCCGCGCCGCAGACACGGCTGAGCCTCTAAACCCAGCTCCGCACTACCCAGACTCATAAAGGGACTCACTAATATTTGCCTATTATGATTATTTTCGCATCCCACACTAGAGCACACCAATTAGCGCCATTTTCTCTTTGTCTGGTACGTGTAAAATCATTATGTGTGTTGAATGAAAATAAACGGCTAGGGTAATGAAGCTCTTACTGTATTCTCGTCGGCCATATAATGTTTTCAGACCATTACATCATATGATATAGAGAGAAAATTATAGTAAATTATTTGAACATGTATAATTAGTGAACTTTGTTGTTTGTTTTGTTGATAGGAATAATTTTAACTGCGTTTGGTTATTTCCGATGCAAAAATTTTGGATACTGTTTTCTGTTTATTAGTAGTCGCCCCTCGTAGATGTTTTTTACACTGTAAAATTGGGATATCGATGTGCTTTAAAGTACAATACGATACGGGACGAATGCTCAAAGATCGGAAAATATTATGATAGTTATAATCTGCCTTCATTATGCATCTACTTCTATGTAATCGTATGTATACCAAAAATAATATTTTGGAAACATGGGTAATTACTGCTTATACATAACAAACGTACTTTACGTTTATGGCGAAACAGACAATTATCAGTATGCTCTTCGTATTATAGTTTGATTTTGTTGCTAAAAACTGTTTTCTTTAAGTAGATTTTTCTTTAAATTTCAGAGTCGAGAAAGTTTATCATCAGATGGTGAAGGTGCTCGAGGCGACTGCTCTTCAGTTGACTCTTCAGGGTCGGGTTCCGAGGAACAGCCGCCATGCGACATCGGGCTCCTCGAGAGGCTGATCAGGACGCACCCAGTGTGGTTCCTTCCCGGGATACAGAGAGCAGGCGCATTCCACTTGCTGCAAGGAAAAGAGGAAGGGGTAATACTCTAAATTTTTATGAAACATTAATGGCTAATGTTATGTCTTTAAGTCGAAAGCGTCGCATCGAAAAGCGTCGAACAGTTGTTTGCCAACACAGACTAAGCACATTTTGCAACAAAATGTCACCGATGAAATATCTTTTACCACGAAACTTCCATCTATATGTATATTGTCGGAGAGTACATTTTCAAAAACAGTTATGTTTATTCGCAAGCCTCTGTGGGTCCACAATAGCGTGGCTTTCTTAACCTTGTTGGTTACAGATACCTACTAAAATATATGTCCTTAGTGCCTCTTATAGTAAGGATTTGATGTTTTGATTCCCAGAACTTCGTGGTCCGCCAATCAAGCCAACCTGATACAATGGCGATTAGCGTACGCCTGCCCGCGGACAAGGGTCCGTACATCGAGCACTACCTCATCCAGGCGTCTGGCGGACGCATCGGACTCGAAACCTCCCTCAACCGATTCGATAATATACCTGAACTGATTGCACATTATTCACAGTGTTGGTAAGTCAATACAATTAAAATTTACAAGTACTATTAGTACTCGTATAGTACCTGGTATACACATCTGTTCTTTTTATACCAGGGTGTAGACCCCTTTTTCTCATGCCATATCAGAGACCATAAAATGATAGTTCCTTAAGAAATTTTACAAATCTAGAAGTCTTCTGGACCCTAGGAGTTAACTTTATCTCAGTAAAAAATCGTTTTTATTTTGTCTTCCTCAGTGATGAGTTACCTGTGCAGCTGCAATTGCCTCGACCCCTTCGTGAAGCAAAGAGTCGTCACCAGCTCAGCTCCCTAGCTCTACTAGGCCAGGAGTTCTGGGGTTACCCAATGGCGAATCCGAAGAATAACCCTAATAATATTCTTTCACCATGTCAGTTAGCTAACGGTGTCGTACCTATGGCTGTTACACCTTCGGACACTGGATCTAGTCTAAGCAGCTTTAATGCTAGTAAGTTTAGTTCAAAATCAATACATTTACAAATGCATATTTGCAAAACAATGGCTTCAACTTGATGTTTGATAATACAGGTACCAGAACGAATTCCCGTGAACATATTCTTAGCCCAGAGAAAGAACAAAACGTAGTGCTAAAGATGTCACCGATAGACACCTCAGGTTCCCCACCGAGTCAAAATCAGAACCTCAGCACCTTTAAAGGCAAAACTGCTCCGTCACCACCGGCAAAACCAAGCAGTGCGTTCATAAGAGCACCTAGACCGACCCCACCAAATACTTTGAACCTTATGTCTAGTACAGTAAGTATACACATATTAAGTTTATTAAATAAATAAAATAAAAGTTACTACGCTTAGTCAGAGATAAAAACTAAAATAATATTAACTGATGCTTCACCTGTTTTCAGGCTCATATATCGCATCCAAATACTTTTCCCACTGTCAACTCCCCACATTCTCCTATCTTGAACAATGTCAAAACTACTCCACCTCCGCCGCCTCCGCGATGGGCAAAACCACCGTTCACTAAAACATCAGTATCCCCAAAATCAGAAGTCGCAGCTTTCAGTCCCATTAACAAGGCATCACAGAATGGAAACATAACAGTCACTACAACCGTTACATTCTGTGTCAATAACACACAAATTCACAACCACCAAATCAATGAAAGCATTCAAAACGACAGGTTGCAACTAACGCTTGCGTCTAATGCCATCAATAATAATAGTACCTCAGACGCTGTATTCAATGTTCTGGATACTGCAAAAAATATTGCTGAGCCTAATGGAGAAATACAGGTGAGCTTGACTAGAAATAGGCATGACTTGTGCATATCGGCCTTGCATGGAAATATATTAGCTGATGTTTGTATAAGTATGTGTTTGTATCTAACAGATAACGTTTACTTTCGTAATAAAATAAATTTGGTTCTTACTGAATATACCTTCCTGTTCCTCTATAGAACATGATGCACCGTATGTCACCAGAGGGAGAGTGCATTAATGCAATGACGGCTAGTTTGCACGGGAGCTTTAAACGTCAAATGGCTGAGCAGAATACAGCCGAACCCGGATCACCAATAGAACCACAGTCACAAACAAACACCTCCGACTCAGTGGACCCTATTGTAAATAGTTACACTAAATCGAGCAGCACATTTGCTCCCAATCATTTAGTTTCACCTAACGGTACGAATTCTGTTACGAGTGGAATATTTTCGCCAACAAGCCAAATAAATTCACCTGTGTCCAACGATACTATATCATCTAAAAGCGGTGTCTTCTCTCCTCTAAGTCAGACAAACAAAAGTGAGATTTTCTCTCCTGTATCTAGGAGTTCCCCAATATCTGCGAAAAATGTTTTTTCGCCGACATCCAATCAGTCTATAATATCCCCAATAATGGGCAAAGATAGAGACAAAGTCTTATCGCCAAATACAAACACAGCAAGTAGTACACCATCTGGTAGATCAAGACGGAGTAAACACTCCCTGCGAAAGGAGTCCAGACATTACCAGGTACAGTAGCTATACTTTCCGAATCCCATATCAAATGTATCATATGTAATATAAATATAAAACTAATCGCACGGTACTGTCTATTAACAAATAATACATAAATGGAGCATAAATTTATTTTTTAAATATTGTATGAAAATATAATAAAGCAATTAGTATTTCTAATGATTTGCAAATTTATTTTAGGAATCAGATATACTAGAATCTCCAGGGGTGTATTGCAGAAGTTCATTAGTGGATAAAGTATCAGACTACGAAGATATTTGGGGACCAGAGAGTAACAGTTGTTCTACTTTTAAACCTTTGAAATCTGAAAACGATAATAATATACACAACGGTTTCATGAAAAGTAAGAGGCCAGATCTCCTTCCAGATACGTTACGTAAGTTAATCGCTGCATACAAAGTTCACCTTGTATCTTTATTAGTAAGGAAATCCTAATTATCGACTAATTTTACAGCAAAACTGAATGCAGCCAAAAGTACTCAGTCAATTTTGGAAAAGGAAAACATGCATATTATACTTAATTCTACTGAAAGTCTAAACGAAAAGAAAACACTTTCGGACAGTTCTCTAAAGAAAAGTTTTAGAGGTTCCACTGAAATCATTGCTACGACTAACAGCAAAGGAGACATCATACCACGCAGGCCGGATAAACTTAACATTGCTATGAACATGAACAAAAAATTGACTGAAGAGATTGAAGCCGTGATCAAGCAAAGAGAAAACTATAGTGCAGAGAGTATGGAAACAGTAAAATTGGAAGATGATTATGTTAAAGATCCTATTGGTGAAGATTCTGAAAAAGATAATGCTGGTAGTCCTTTCTACGCTGATCCCGTAGACACTTTGAAAGAAGTGAGTTTAATTTCCAATCAATTAGTTAAGACTAGTAAATTATTCACAAAAAAATTGTGAAAATTTTATGTGTAATGCATATTTTTTATGTTACAGGCTGGTATTATACCTCCAGTGCAAAGGCGAAAATTACTCAGAGTTGGAGTGAACCTATCACAAAGATACTCGGAACCACCAAGCCAAAATCATCCTTATTATCCTCTTCGCGACATGCATAGCATCGAGGAACTTTCTCGTGAGTACCAGCCAAAGTACCTTGTTCTTAAAAAATGTCACACTTATCATTTTCATGCTTTATTTCAAAGAGATTTAACAGTTTGACTAATCACAAACTCGGTACTTTTTGAACCACTCCATTTTCAAACCCCATCAAGATCCACGCTTAAGTATTATAGAAATACACTGTCCTTTTATCATTTCAGCGTCATCACCAAACACGTCATCATCAGTCGACAACCTAGTGTCTCTTCGCAGCAAGCCCAAGATGAAGCCGGTACAACCGCCTCGGGTCGCCGCCAAGCCACCTACAGGCAAGAACGATCAAACTTGGACCGTTGATTCCAGCTGGGAGTTTATAAGTCAGTGTAACGACAGTGATACAGTAGAAGCGTAGATTCTGCTTTATTATTATTGCTGTTGTGCACTCTCAAACTCCTTGCTATAGTTTAGTAACATATCCAATCAGATGACTAAAGACAGTCAGACTTCGTCATAATATTGTTTTTAAACTTTTGGTGACCAATTAATTTCTTCACTGCTTAGATTTTTATTTCGACACTATAGGACTGGTTTTAGCTTACTGCACAATTTTGGTTGCATTAAAGGGTTAGTTAATTAAAACATGTGACCAAAATCTGATGGTTTGATCATATATTTTCTATATCTAGATAAACACGATGAAGGGGCCAATAGCGAGAGTGGGACATTCCCGTCGCTAGCGGAACAGGAATGCAGACTGAGTGGAGTTGATGACGGCACTCAGCACTTGACGGTGCATCATGTTGTTGCGCAAAGGTAAAAACGAATGATTCATAATACTTACTATGAATCAATCAAGAGATTTCGTTTTATAAATAAAACTATCGTGTTTTTGGAATATAATCACAAATAATCAACCGTTTCGATATTATACCATTAATATTTGGCAACAGACTAACTCGACGTACAAGTATTTTTTCATCTACCCCAAAAGTACAAACATTATAATAACGCTTAACTGAGAGGAATAGGCGGAGGTATGGTTCTTATGCGTAGTTTCCCCCAGCTGACCATAAAGCCTCTCAGGTCCTGGTCTGTCTGCCCCAAGAAAAAAGGTCGAGATGGCATTCGGTTAAAGAGGCAATCATCAGGGCAGGATAGTAGAAGTTTGCCCAACCTTCTCTCTGATACAAGAGCCTCTAGACTGTTGAAAGACAAATGACTTTTGAAGCCCATCTGTATAATGGCGGGTCTCTGCAAACTCCAACGAGCATCCATTCATATTCCTTTTCAAGTCCTGGAACTCAAATACAAATTTTACACATTATTAAGTTTGTATCAATGAGATAATTATGTTTATACATTAATTAGGTTTGAGCGTTTATATATACTATTGTGCAATGCTTTTACAAACATTTTTTTTTACCCAAACGTAGATTCCCGGAATTACGGCTGAACTCAGAGCCAACATCTCTGCCGGAAGAAATGAAATCCCCACCGCGAGCGTCGTGTTACGACAACGTTTATGATCTGAGACCGTTATCTGAACAGGTAATTATTAAGAAGCCACAAACTCATTAAGGAAGACAATCCAATAAATACTTTCAAATCATTTCCTTGAAAATAATTATTCATGCAAATATTTTAAATATTCGTACCATTACTTTATTATTTACTCAAATGAAATTAGTCACAGATAATTTTATTTTGATCATAATATAAAATATGAAATTGACAATGATACTTTAAACCCACAGGCAAGCGACGACGGTACTGTATTCTCCGAACCATGGGACAGTTCGCAATGGGATGGATTGATACCACCACCCAATGGACATCAAGTTTTTGATAATGTAAGTTTTAGCAATAACCCCAAACGTCCTGTGTCTCTTTGATATGTACCAATAATACTCATAGCTTAGTAAATGTTTCAATTGTAGGAAGAACCTTGTGAGTGGGAGTCACCAATACCAAGACGCGGTCCTATAGTAGCTACAAGGGCCAAAAGTTTCAGAGACCGACTGGATCCGTTGCTTGGTGAGCTATAACTAATTTCTTCATAATATTTTTATCTTTAATTGCATCTACTTTTTTTTAACAACTATTTACAAAATATTTATATTGCAATATTTGCATCTACTTATAATTCGTATTTGTACTTTTCACATAATCGTCGACCCGACATGACCGATTGTTAGTAGGTTTTTGGTGTAAGAACTTTTCAGTGGGATGAATGAAATTAGCTCAAGGTCTAAGCACTAGCGTTTGTACTAGCTTCACTATGATGTTCCTACTCATATTCATTATCATAAAATATCAGTTCATGTGTTAGATAATATTTTTTTGTTTACTCACGTTACACATGTTAGCTAAATTAGACGTTGCTTAAATATACATTTTATATGCTATACCTACCTTATAACGATTTATCTCTTTGAGTCACATTGAAAGTGAAGATTCATATTTAGATCATCAAACATTGTGAACGACTGCTAAATTTCCTTTAAATTGCAATTATAACTTTAAAACATTTTCCATTTTACATGAGTCATTAAAACGTGCGACACGAACTCACAGATATGCACAGTGCAAGATAAAACGTTTTAATTATTTTATTTCACATCAATATCAAATTAATTAATTTAGTACTGTGCATACAATAGGACCGCGGCGCACATCTGTTATCTATTACTATTTACTACATTAGTTCTGTAAATAAAATGGTTATGGGTAAAGGGCAAAGGTCTGCGCGTGCCGTGAATTTCTCAGTCATATTGTGTCGTCTGCGGCGTATGGAGACAGTCGCTTTCCAACCCGCGTTGGAGAAGCATTAGACTATCGGAAATCCTTTTGTGTGAATGAGAAACCACCGTTTCAAGTCTTTTATTCACGCGGGCAAAAACCGCAGGGTTATCAGCCATGAAGTGGTTCAGAAAGTTGTTCCGAGGAAGGTACGAGAGTCCGATTGAGGAGAAGCCCGGGACCAGCAAGAGCGATCCGTGGATAAACAAGTTCGATTCATTGAATCGCTTCAAGCCTCCAGATGATAGCTACGCGGTGGCCGTGGAAGCTTTAGATGCTTTGGATGTGTTTGTGCCGGTTCCGAGTGAAGTGTACGCTTTGACTACAATAAGAAACTTCCGCGGAGACAGTCTGGATGAGTTTGTCTATGAAAGTAGTTGGGTGTTCGTCTCCCGAGAGCAACTCTTGGAGCCGAAGTTCCAGAGGCGTTTAGTCAAAAGCGATACATTAACTGATTTATGCAATTCTTTAGCTGAGAGAAGAGTGAATATGAGAAAAACGGAGGTTATTGCCAAACCACCCAATTGCCATTGTCATTATTGGAATACAGAAGAAAATGCGAAACGCCCGAACACGAGTACTTTTTGGCGAATCATGAATAGTTTGAAGAATCTTTGTCGGTGTGTTTATAATGTGATTAAACGGTGTAGATGGTTAAAAAGAGAAAATAGCCCTACGACGGCAAAAGTGTTGGAAGACCCTCTAGATCTATTCAGCTCAACTAACATGTACCTATGTAGGTAATAATTTAATTTTGTCTATGTATGCCTGTTCCCCTTTGAGTATCTTTATGCGTTCTCTGTTAGATTAGGGTCGAGACTGTCTTATTTATCGCTGAAATGAGGTTGCGACAATAAATATATCAGTTTATTGTGACAAGGCGTGCTAATTACGTAATTAGTTCGTCTAATATAACAATGCAGTGTTAATTACCTTGGAGACATGTTTAATAATAATCGTGTTAACACCTTGACTGTCTGTCACTGTCAATACTTGTACATTTATAGACAAGACGTGCGACATTGAGATTATTTTAAATATAAGGACATTGTGCAATTAGTGTTTCATGAGGTATGCATTATTCTTATACAATAAAATACCACTTTTCCATAAAATTTATCAATTTTACCAAGCTTATAACGACTTTGATCAAATTGTTTTATATTATTTGTGCGTGCCTACTAGTGCCTAGATGGTTAAAATGGTCCCTGAACAATCAGACTCACGTCAATCTATCGACAATGTTATCGCAATGGTGAGGTCATCGGATGCGTTTGCGGCGCGCATCTGGTATGCGTGTTTCATGAACTGTTGTTATCAACTTTTCAATAGCACCCGTTGTATACAACAGATTAAGTAGGTAGACACATTATTTACATGTTAGCTAACGCTTTATAAGCAACAATGAGGCTCATTTTAGTTCTACTTTTATTTTCCCAATCAGACTTTTTATATTTTTGACTGACCAATATTTTTAGTGTTGCCTTAAGAGCTTTAATATTTTTTATGACCAAATAAATTAAGTTTACATGCCCGTTTATTTACTTTGTACATCACTAATATCATCTTTAAGCTTTTTGTGTTAGTAGTTCTGTAGTTTGTCCACCTACGTGCTAACAATCCTTTTTTTTCACATCATATTCATCAAGTACCTAAGCTAATATGCGCATATTTGTCAATAGCAGCAGGACGCGTGCGCGCGCTCCGCGGAGGCCGCACGACACGCGGCGCCGGCGCAGCGTTGCGAGCGTACGCGCTGCACCTAGCGCAAGACAAGAGCACCACCTTTGCGCAAAACGTTGACAACTTTATTGCATGCACACTGGACTCTAAGGAGACATGTCCACAAGTAAATATATTTTGGATTCGTAGCATCAAAGTCAAATGCTAATCTATTCAAAACCTTAAGATAATGTCATTAAGATCCGAAATAAAACAATTACATTCTATATACGTGCATAATTATAATACAAATTCATTGCCTCCCAAATACACACACTGTCGAAAATGTAAGTACAATATACAATTTTGGTTTCAGATAATGATGCGTAACATCAGACAGTTTATGTCTGGAATGAAGAATTATCTCGTGAAACATGGTGAGAGGGAATTTGAGAAAGAAGTCGAAAAGGAGAGACTCAAGGTATAACCCTTACATATGAAAATCAAACCTTTGCAAGACTATCACCACCCGCATTTTAATCTATTTTTGTGTCTACAGCTGAAATCGACTGAGTTCTTGAACCTGGATGCTATCTTGGAAGGTGTGATGCATCGACTGGTCGTGAGGCCGCTCCGGGCGCGATTATATTCACTGCTGGCCGCGTGGCATTCCTCAGATGTACGCCGTCTGCACTCGGCTATAGAACGCGCACATCATGCTACTCCTCTACAACTAGGGATAAAGGTAAATTTCATTAAAATTTCTGATACTTTTCTGATCATCATCATTTGCCTTACCTTTTCCCATTATTTGTGGTCAATGCAGTATGTCTATTTCTTCCATTCAACTCGCTTTTTCGTCATATTAACATGCGGTCTTATCTCTCACTTCGTATCCATCCACATTCATACTTATCACTCTTTAAGTCAAATGCTTCTCATCTCTTCTCACCACATGTTCAAACAATTCTGACCTCCTACTACTAACTTTTTTCTATTATGGGCGCTACTTTTATACTACCTCTGATATACAGATACTCTAATACTTTTCTATTGCATAGTAGGATATGACACCTGTTTTATAATTTAGAACTTCATGATTGAGACTTCCTTTTATTGTGGCAATATTAGTTGAGTACCAATTCCTTGTGTCAGCATCACCTTCACTTATGATCATATTATTATTTTTTAGGAATCCACTAAAGTTCCATCGGCGGCGGTGTTAGCTGTGATCTCAAAGCATTTCCTAAAGATGCAAGAAGCTGATTCTCCTCTGGACAAACTTGAGAACCTATTAGCGGCCATATCTGTAATGTTTAATGCGGTAAGTGAGAAATTATTGCCTTTATATCCCTGGAACTCTTTTCTTATTACATGTTTATATATTTTTTATTCTGTTTTCTAGTTTTAATTGATTTGGATAATTAACTGCCATCATTACAGCATACAGAATCTTGTCCAGATCAATATTCCAATTGTCAACTACTTGTATTTAAAAGTCCCTAACTTGCCCTCGATCTTTCTTTCTTTATAGTCTCTCTTCATTAGATGATTTATGTGTTAGATTCGTGGCGAGCGCAGTGTGGGAGCAGACGATTTGCTCCCAGTCCTAGCGTGGACTGTGGCCCGATGTCGGCTGGTATGTGCTGAGTTGGAAGCAGAGCTGATGGCGGGGCTCCTACCGGCGGCTTTGCTAGCGGGGGAGGGAGGATACTATCTGACGGCTCTGTTCTCTGCGGTTGCCGTGTTAAAGCGTCTCGCCCCAGAGCCGCAGGTCGATAGTACTTCACCTGTAAGTTATCAATATAACTAGTACGTAGATTGTAGCGTTCAATGGATATGATTGTGTGACCTTTACCCGCCTCAGGTTGGTTTATCACCCGAACAAAGTCGGAAAAAAATCAATTTTCTTATAGTGTAGGCATGGAGACGATTGGGAATTTCTAGTTCCTATAGGTTCACTGATTATGAAGTCGAGTGAATTAAATTAAAATCAGGACTATAAAAAATAACCCTATTCTTATTTAGTTTTTATATTAAATATTATATATACATAGTAAAAGACTATATATATATAATATTTCGGAACCCAATCGTGCAGCAATGTTTTTAATATTACTTTAAGTTTCTGACAGTTTGTTATACAAAATCAGTCAAAAATTCACAGTCAAATAATTCCGTGTAACTATAATTATGTATGCTAGTCTCTAAGGTATTTATTAGAGTTGAAACGGATATCTGGTAACTATCCGGTATCCGGCGTATCCGGCTTTGTTTTCACTATTCGGCCAGATACCGGATAGTAATTCAGTATCCGGCCGGATACCAGATCGTAATTCAGTATCCGGCCGGATAACGGATAGTAATTCAGTATCCGGCAGGATGCCGGATATTCATTCAGTATCCGGCCGGATGCCGGATAGTAATTCAGTATCAGGCCGGATACCGGATAGTAATTCAGTATCCGGCCGGATAGTATGCTGGATAGTAATAGTATGCCGGATAGTAATGCCGGCTCCACGCCGGATAGTAATTCTGTATCCGGCCGGACACCGGATAGTAATTCAGTATCCGGCCGGATAGTATGCCGGAAAGTAATGCCGGCTCCACGCCGTATAGTAATTCAGTATCCGGCCGGATACCGGATAGTAATTCAGTATCCGGCCGGATAGTATGCCGGATAGTAATAGTATGCTGGATAGTAATGCCGGCTCCACGCCGGATAGTAATTCAGTATCCGGCCGGATACCGGATAGTAATTCAGTATCCGGCCGGACACCGGATAGTAATTCAGTATCCGGCCGGATAGTAATAGCTTTGCACTCGTTGTATGCAGACGTGTCGGAAATTTAATTACAATAATTTAATTTAATAAATCATCAAATAGTGACCTAGTTACAGTGCGCCCAGTTCGGCACGATAAGCAATAACGTTTGAGTGAACATTTGAAATGGACAAAAGTGTTGAAGCTGTAAAGGCCAACAGCGTAGTCCATTCAAAAAAAGGACAAAAGTGTTACGTAATTAGGGATAGCAGCCCCTTTAACCGGAGCGGAGTAACACGCCGCACCCCTCCACCAACTCCAACCCCAAAAACACCAAGGCAAGTAAACGATGAGGCCATAGAAGTCGTTTCAACACCGGAGTTACAAAACTGGCTCTCCAACATTGAGGCTTATTTAGGTGAGGTCTGTACTATCACGTCTGAAGGAAAGCTCAATACGGAGCAGAAACTTAAAATAAGTAACCTTTGCCGGAAATTTGGAAGTGGAGTAGGACAAATGGCTGTACTGTACCAATCAGTAAAGCAAAAAGAAATCCAAACTCACAGCATTCTCCAAGTTATGAAGGAAAGAGATACTCTATGCGAGCACGTAATGGACCTTAAACAGAAATTGCAAGAGTCAAGCCCGAAGTCAGCCGAAGATGCCGGATAGTAATTCAGTATCCAGCCGGATACCGGATAGTAAAATAAAAAAAAATCATTATTTTACACAATGCAAATCATACCAAATAGGTTATGGACACCGTTAATTTTTACAAGCTTTATATTAACTTGCAATGTATGTCCGGGTGGAATCTTGCAACTGAATTTTAAATCAGTTATCTTTAACCGATTGAGCTGAAATTTGGTATACACGCTTATATTGGATGACAAAGCATGCTTAGCTATGTGACGTCATTCTAATTCCAATATGGCAGATCATCCAAGATGGCGGAATAGTTATTTTTACTGCACTATCACAGTATGGGTATCAAATGAAAGGGCTTGCTGAGGAAAATACGAAAACTAAGGGCAATTAAATAAAAGCTTGTTTTTAAAAATATTTTTTTAACATTAATTTATTATAATCGCAAGTCAAAAGTATTTCTTTTATTAATTAGTTTAGTACTCAAAATTAAGAATTGGCAAATTTTGGTAAATGAATTTTCCGGATTTGTTGGTAAGAGGCGACTCTGCTTGGCTTCGTATACCAGACCAGCTTCTTAAAATAGCCTTTCGCTGTAAACGTTACTGCCAGGTGCTGAAAGATGAATTCTAGCAAGCCTTGACAACTGCAGGTCAGTACCCGCGTCAGTATGCAAATTAACTGACCACCATATGTATGGGTCTTGATTGCGATCGATTTGAGATTTTTTTATGAAGCGTCATGTAAGAAGATAGTCGCAGGGCCGAATATCCCTCGCTTCGGGCTGGTAGCTTCCCGAATATCCGGTATCCGGCCATACCACTATCCGTTTCATCTCTAGTATTTATTATAAAAGTATTTGTGACGTCAGCCCCAAATCATTGTATGGTGTCCAACAAGCTTTGCTTAGTTTGGGATTATATAATAAGTATTTGGTTGTCGTGCGATATATACTTATTAATTTATTCTTATATTACTTACCCGGCGTATATTGTATTGTATTACATAAGTTATTTATTGAATCAATTGATTTGAGTTACTATTGATAAAACAATACTTTAAGGAATAGTGTTAAGGCTTGTTTGTATATATAGTCGATGTGTTTTGTGGCAGTACCGTCGTGGGTCGCTGGACACTGGCCGCGAGCAGTGCCCGGTGGCGGTGGTGCGCGTGGTGCTGCCAGACGAGTGTCGCGGCTCCATCCGGCGCGTGCCCGTTCCGTGCCGGCCCGGCGCGCGCGCACGAGACCTCTGCCGTGCGCTCGCGCACGCCGCCGCCATCACCAACCCGCAAGACTACGCCCTCTTCGCTTTGCACGACGGACATGGTAAACAAAGTTATTTAGACATCGCCAGATAACACTTGCTCGTCGTATGATCCCGAAACAAGCTAAGCTTGTGCTTTGGGTACCATGCAATGGACTGGGGTGATCCCAGTTACGTCCAGACCAGGCCAAATTCCGATTTTGAATCTAGCGGGAATCGAACCCGCAACCACCTGGCTCAGTGAGCCGAGCGGCCTACGCTCAAACCACTAGCTAATCAAGCCGTCGCCGTTTATACAGTCTAGTCCCTCAAAATTAAAACAATTGATTTTCATGGGATGCATACGTCCCGTCCGGGGCCTAATGTATGAAACGTCGCGAAACGAAACGTCAAATCGTATGTATTTTTTTCATTTGTTTTGAGATATCTCGAATAGAGATGAATCTCGATCGCACGAAAATCGGGACCCTGGGCACACTGAGGCGTCAAGATGCGTGCGTCAAATGTTTTGCCAATACTAAAACGAACTGTATTTATAGAAAAAGCTTATTCCTCAAAATGCCATTGACAGGCGAGTGAACTTTGATGATTGGTCGCGTGGCTTTTACCACAGAGATTAAATCTATATTTATAAAGACTCAGAGTTCGTTTTAGTATTGGCAAGCTTAACACCGCGCATGTCGACGCCCCAGTGTGCACAAAGTTTTAAACTGGCCAGACTCACAAAATCAAAACAATTGATCTTCTATAGTAAATGAGCCCCTATTAGCTATGACGGGCACTGGTATAATTCCTTCATTCCCTAAAGCACCTACTTATTGGTAATATTTCCTTTTTATAGAAACAATGTTGAACGAGAACGATTGTCCGCAAGAAGTGATGTCAGACAAGAACGGACAGAACTTTACACTGGCGTACAGGAGGATAGACGCGAAGATAGCGTGGCCCCAACAGGCCCTGCTCTCCTACCCGTAGGAGGGGAGACAATAACTTAATAACAGAGGTTCTAAACCTGCCACTTTAGCAATTCCTCTTACAATTCATTTCTTGATATTTTCAAGCATGATATTAAATTTGCTCAGCATGGTCGGAAATTCTTGAAAATGATATGGTTATTAGCGGAATTGCTACGGTTCTGCTAAATAAGGGAAATGAGTTAATTTAAGAGAAATTGCTCACTGGCCATTTTAGAGCCCTGAATTGTACACGCAGACCAAGCAATCTCACAACCACTTGTAACGATGGAGCAATAGTTGACGAGCAACAGTGGAGTTGACTATTTATTTATTTATTTTTAAATTGGCATTAAAACTATTTACGATTTACAGAAACGTAATTTATTTTATTTATTAATTTGTAAAAATTGTAAAAATCAAAGACGCTATAGGTTTCCCATCAAAACATGGCATTTTAGAATTCAGAAATAATATCTACATACATATGTGCATGTGTATATAGGTTACTACCTCCTTTTATAGACTTTAAGTTAATTAATTGTTTATTAATTTCCATTGATACGTTCTCCTTCCAAATTTTATTTTACAATAAGTACTTGCCTTTTTGCGACAATTAAATAGTACTCAGCAATTATGGGGTTTATAAACTAAATTAAATTAATAAATACATAGTCTACTACCCTATTAATAAACTTGCTCAGTATCAAATAAGTGACAACAAAAAAAATAATTGAAACAAAAATCTATTTTTATCACACAAGTGTAAAAAAGTGATATTTTAATCAACTGGGGTTCTAAACTGGCTACTGAAACAAATTCTGTTACATAAATGAATTTCCTGTTTTTTTTTAACCGACTTCCAAAAGGAGGAGGTTCTCAATTCGATGGGGTTTTTTTTTAATTATATTGGTATTCATTGATAATATTAATCTGCGCGTGAATCGCGTACATATCCATTTTAAATTGTTGAGCCAAAGCCGTCAAAAATGCCTTTATGGTCTATCTGACGACTGGTTTACACACACAAACGTAAAGTAACGGTTCTGCTACAAAATCAGGAAATGAATTCGTTTAAGGGGAATTGCTCAGTGAACATTTTAGAGCCACTTATGTAACTTCTCTAGCTTAATTCTTTAAGTGCAGCGATAATACAGTATTATTCATTGTCGCTACTTAAAGATTGTACTAACGTTTATCGTAGCTTTTTTACTCAGTATTGTATAAGTATGTAGCGTTTATAAAAATGTAATCTGACTGAACCTTCCGGGAACTCCCTGAATATGTACATTTTTATGGCGCATGTGTGAGTGTTTTAAAATCTCGAGTGAATCGTTCACCATTTTTTAATATTTTCTTCGACACTAATCGAACAGGGACTCAAACTGTCTTATAAAGGCATTCGGTTACCTCCGTGTGTTTCGTATGTTCCTAAATTCCAACGCGCAGGTGCACTGTACACTAAATAAACTCACCAAATTTTTGTTTTTAGTTTAAACATAAGTAGTTATTTCATACTCTTTCTAGTGCTAATGTTTACTTTTGAAGTATCTATACATATTTTTAACTCTTACTAACTTGTTTATGAACTGTGATGTTAATTGTATTCGCAATACTCGTAAGGATTTGTATTATTTTTTGTATATTCGTAGAGGCGTTTCTTAATATAACTTATTTATATGTAATTTTAAGGTAATCAACAAAACGTTAATAAACAATAATGGGTAAATGATAGCGAACGTTTGAAACTGATTGACAAGTAACGATAATATCTTATAACAGTAATTCTAAATTTTATAATAATATATTGGTACTTTCGCTAGGAATTTACTCATTATTATAAGTATTCAGAAGAATTTTTGCTAGATCACTGAACACATACGTTATACAAAATTAGTAAGTGTCTACTTACCTAAACTACAATTAAATGCCATCATAATATTATTAGGTATTGTGTCAACAACATTAATAAAAAAAATACTTCTGGGCCCTCACCAACAACTTTTAAAATATTGTTGTTTCAATAGTAAGTGGGGTGATCCATTTGCGAGTAAAACCGTCGCCAACGAACTCTCGAGCCAAAGGTCAAATCCGCCAATGGAGCACTTAAAAGTCTGCGGACTTAAAAACCGGCGGACTTGCTCGCTGGCTCATTGTGCATGCTTGATATTCGTTCGAAATTCGAACACTCCGTCTGGGAGCACGCCATTACTTCGCCAACGATGAGAGTAGACTGTTTGGTATGCAAATGGATCACCCCCTTAACTGTAAGTTTTGACTGTTTATGTACTAAATTAACTGTCAAAAACTAAAAGTAATATTACAAACATTGCTGCAAGATATGTGGTAGTTAGGAGGCTGTAATCAATAAATTAGCTTGTCTACAGTTTTTCATAACCATTTAAATGTATTAAACTTCTGAATACGTATGCCCGTTGTATCGCGCTATGTAACGCGCGCCATTTTGTATTTATTACATTTACTATATTAACGTTAGATGTAAAACACGTGTAATTGTGTTTTGATAAAGTTTTCAGTCATTTTGTGAGGGAGTAAATGGATTTTTACCAAACTTATTTTTTGTGTTTCTGTTCAATAGGTACATACCTAAGTAACTGTATTAATTATTGTCAATATAGGTTTCTCTAACTAAATCAAACTAACTAAAGATAAATCCAATAGAGGCTCTACCACAAGTAGATACGTTCGCTGGAAGTCGTTAGTCGCTAACGTCGACGTAATTTTTTATACCTAATCTGTTACATACTATCTATATCTATCAGCCAGAGACGTCCACTGCTGAACATAGGCCTCCCCCATAGATCGCCACAAATTACGTTCTTGGGCTTTATGCGCCCATCGACTCCCGGCGACCCTGTTACATACATCTTCTTTATTTATATAAGTACCTACCTGATGATATCAGCTACCTACCTAGTGATCAAAATGCATAATTCATGGAAACGAACACTCGATTCATATTTACAGATATGGTAACTTAATATTTGCCATTTTTAATAGAACAATACAGCATCGCATTATTTTTTTGGATCATTAAAATAAAACTTAAACAAATAAGATATTTACATACCTACTCGATATTTACATTTTAAAAATAAATTGTTAAATTACCTTCAAGGTTTATAGGTAGAGATATGCTGGCTATAGTAATAAGTGTTGATATTGTTACTATGGCATCTATTTCTATCGATACGTAAGAGTTAAATCGATAATACTAAAGAACACGTTGCAACAGATGTGAGTCATGTAAAAATGCAAGTTAATTACCCCAAAAAATTACGCATACCCCACTGGGACCCAGTTCGCGTTGAGTACCCAGTGAGAAAGTTGCCTGAGAGCGGGGAGACGAGTGAAACTGTCGGTCATAGATGGAGGGAAAAGCCTGAGGTTATACGTGAACCGGTAAGGTAACAGATGACTGGATTTTCTGTAAAGGCCTCGTAACAACGATTCAACTTAACTAAAGAGAGAGAGAGAGTTTGATGTTTTATCATTAGCTCAAACCCTGGAGCCCAAGTCCCCTAACACTATCGTTGTGAAGTCAGGACTTCATTTATTGAGGCATGAAAAAATCATCTTTTTCCAATTATAATATAATAAATACATCATCACGCCTGTATTCCCCGAAGGGGTAGGCAGAGGTGCACTGTAGTGCACCCACACTTCGCCGATGTATTTTGGTCCCAATGTAATAGGGGGCGAGCCTATTGCCATTATACCGGGCACATTCCCCCTCCTTACGAGGGAGATTTTGGGCCATAGTCCACCACGCTAGCCCAGTGCGGGTTTGTGAACTTCACACGCCTTTCTATAGACGTGCAGGTTTCCTCACGATGTTTTCCAATGATAGCCAGAATATCACCAGTTTTTTTTTGCCAATACTAAAACGAGTTCTGTATAATCTGTAATATGTATATCACCATAAGGCGTCGCCGCTGACTAACTATACGGAGACGCGAAGCTCATTATAAGACGTCGCAACCCGGCTTATAAGGCGTCACGACGCTCACTATAAAGCGTCGTGACGCCCATTATAAAGCCCCGCGACGCTCACCATAAGGCGTCGCGACGATCGCTACATGGCGTCGTTACGCTCACTACATGGCGTCGCGAGGATCACCGTACGGCGTCGCGATTCTCAGTACTATGCGTTTTTCGGAATCTAAAATACTGACATTACCTACTGACTATTTTCAGGAAAAAACTGATTGTTACTGACCGCCGCCGCGCTGTTCAAAAAACTGACTTTAACTGACTATACGAGTTTCGACCCCTGGACCCATTCGAATCACAGGGGATTGTATCAGCTAAATATCTAGATTACACATTATCATTATTGTATTGAAGTAACCATATCGAACCGTTAATTATCCCGTAGAGATCACCAATAGATGAAATCAAGAACTACTTTCGTGATTATAACGTAACGAAGCAGCTGACGATTTCACAAACGACACAGGACTATGGATTCAAACTTCCTGAAACTAAGAGATTTAACAAACATACATCCTGTACTGAGAACCAGTACATTTATCCACAGGGTAGAAAGGTATGACAAATTATTGAGCCAGCCTTTATTTTAAATTCTTTATTTGAACTTTGTAGTAAGTAATTTTGCAAATTTAAAAAATGAGACCAAGTTCGGTAGTTCGACTAGTTTCACTCAAGCAAAGTATATATATCTACCAGAATATCATTGCATCTACCTATCGGTATGATTAGCAACTTTAGCCGTAGGTACCACAACTTCTTAAGCAGTATTGTTTTAATATTACTTTATTATAAGAAAGTGGGGGAGACCTTTGCCCAGCAGGGGGACACAAATGGTTATAAAAAAGAAGATTAGAAAAAAGCTGACTGAAAAAAGCAGAAAGCTGACTGCAAATTCAAAATACCTCATTTGAAATTAATATGGCATGATTATCCTTTATCTATTTGAATTAGCTGGTCTTTTTCAGAAGTCCTGAGTAATCCTATTGTAATTAACTTTTCCAATAAAATTAGAAATTAGATTATACTTACACTAGTTTTACGTTCTTTGTGATTAACAGATCGCAGACAGAACTCCACAATGTTCAGCTCACGGAACATCAGAAATGAGGAGTTCATTCAGGATGCCAACCATTCCTTCACGTTTAGTGACTGATAAAGATCAATACAAACATCCTGCCAGCTTACCTAAAGACCCGGTAAGAAAGGCCTAAGGATCCTGAAAGGACACTAATGTCTGTTTTCATGGACACTAGACATGGGATATTCTGATGCAGTTAAATTGCTATGTCCAAAAAATCTATTCGCAATGCTGATTCATACATAAACTTCTCACATATTTTCAATCAAAACAATAGTCGAAGGTCCTAAGTGCAAAACTTGGTGATAATTTTGCAAGTGTACAATTGAATGGACTTAGAGTGATGGATCCCACTAGACCACTTAAAATTATGGCAAGTTCATTGCGAAACATAATAACCCGCAACCATACATTGCAAGGACCCAAGCAGGTAATGCATACCACCAGATCAGATTTAGTGTCATATAAAATATTGCTTCAAGCCTCCAATGGACCCGACCTGGCGTACTGAACTGGAACCTCTGGACACAATGCACGAGGGCTTCGAGAAGTACCTTGACCCTTACTTGACAACGAGCAGGTTGCACCACCGCCCGTATACCGCTGACCAGCTGGAGAAACCTTCCAACTCCAAAGACATTGTCACTTATTACACCTTCAAAGATATGCCTTGGGTGAGTGTGTTGCAGAAAATAATTTGTTTCAACGGTTTTAGTTTCACTACACTTGAATAAGTACTACAGATTAGTTTATTAAACTGCTCTTTTTCATAGATTCGAACTCCAAAACCAAAAACTGAGTGGCGTCTTCCGATTAGCAGACCAAAATCAATGTACGACAGAGAGAAGTTTAAACAGGACTTTCGGGAGATCATAATTCATAATAAAATGCAGTGGGTACCAGGGTACGTTGACACAGGTACAGCTGTAAAGAGTAAAATAGATAAGGATAGTTGCAATATTAATATTATTAGCAATGGGGCGCGGGTCAAGACTTACGTCGTAAAATGTATTGATATTTTTTCCTATATTATACTTATATTGTTCCACCACTAAGCAAAGGACTCCCGCATTCTCCTCCTCACATCTCTTTCTTCTGCCTAATCAGTCCATCCTCCAGACAAAGATCCAAGTCATTGCATCACCTTTTCCTGGGCAGTGTCCGTCAGCGCTGTCCGTCATCTGGAATGTATTGTACAGTTGGCACATATTTTACCCATAACGTCTAATCCATTCCGTTGAGCTTCCATAACCCCTTGATATAAATTTTCCTTGGCATGCGTACTAACCCTACAGAAAGAGCAACGAGTTTGACTCTAGAATAACTTAACCAATTTTTTTCTTAGGGCTACACATATTTGATCCAGCTTATATTTTACAGAACTTTCCGTACAGAAGCAAGGGATAATTATATACCGCCGATATTGCAACCAACATCACAAATACACAACTACGAAGTGGAAGCAAGGAGTTTTTACGAAAAATCATTAGCCAACATGCTAACAATCACGCTGGAGGAACAGGCTACGATTAAAAAGGAATATGTTTCGGAGTCCTCAATCATTGGATCTAGAAAACCTGTGTGCTCTATATTAAATCAGTATATTGAGAAGAATAAGAGATTGGAAAGGAATGGTGTTATTATATAAATCGCGGCTTACTTAAAGGGAATCTCACAAAGAATTTGAGTATAACCGTAGAAGTAGCGCTACGTAATAGAAACATCACTCTATGACGTACTTACACTTTTCACAATGTCATCGTTGACTGTAATTATGCTGTAATTCAATAACCTTGGGGCACTTTAATTTTCAACTAAAAGGCTATAAAAGCTACACTTTTGATAGAAATCCGTGTATGCTCTACTAGTACTAAGGCTCGATCTCTTAAGGTGCACACATTGGGCATGGCTCCCTTGAACTGGCCCTTGAATAATATCATAATAGTAATTCTCTTTGGTTTGACATATGTCAGAAAGTTATCAAAATCTATGCAAATGGGCACCTAATTTAAATTTTATGTTTTAAATATTCGCAAAAGACCCTACAAAATGGATACAAACATTAAATGGAAATAGTTTACTTCTTAATTATTATAATACTGATCTCGTACGGAATATACTTGATCCAACCTTACTGGATTCTGATATTGTCATTTGTAGTCATTTACACACTGTACACGCAAATATGCATGATATTCTAAATGGTAAGTACCATACAAATAAAGTAGAGCTGCTGCAAGCAGTAGGGGAACAGCAGATAGATACTTAAGTACCGGTAAAGTTCGATATTACTCTGGCTATAAAAAAATCACATCGTAGTCGCTTTCGCACTCAAAACCCGACATCTCCTAAGACTCTTTTTCATTCCAATGGGACTAATAAAGAGTTAGGAGATGCCAGCCAGTTCAATGAGACTGAAAAAGAGTCTAGGAATAAGATTCCTTAGGATAATATTCCTTACTTTTCAGTCTACAATCATCACACAATTACGTAAGTAAGAAGCAGCATATTTTTGTAGTAAATCATCTCTAAGTAGGTAGCATATAGACTTGTGAAGATCACCAACCTGCACTAGACTCGAATTGAAACGTTAAATTGGAAACGTATTTTTTTCTTTTGTTTCGACATATCTCTAATAGAGATGGATGTCGATCGCACGAAAATCTAGTCTAGGGTTTACAAACTTGATGATGATGTAACAGCGAATACTATTATTACGAATTAGATATACCTGCTTTTTTCTGCTCTACAATCAATACATTACTAGCAATGTGAGATTATCATATTTTTATCCCGTAAAGCAGTGGTAGCCTCGTGGGCAAGAACGCCCGCCTTGAACGTAAGGGGTGCAAGTTCAAATCCCAGGCCCGCACCTCTGAGATAATTCTGATTTCAACAATGATTACCACTTGCTGAACGGTGAAGGAAAACATCGTGAGGAAACCTGCAGGTCTATAGAAAGGCGTGTGAAGTTCACCAACCCGCACTGGGCCAGCGTGGTGGACTATGGCCCAAATCTCCCTCGTAAGGAGGGGGAATGTGCCCGGTATAATGGCAATAGGCTCGCCCCCTATTACATTGGGACCAAAATACATCGGCGAAGTGTGGGCGCACTACAGTGCACCTCTGCCTACCCCTTCAGGGAATACAGGCGTGATGATGATGATGTATATAAACTACTAATGTAAATTCTTTTGCTATGATGGCTAGCTTATGAACATTGTGTATAATAGATAGACAGCATAGAATTCTGAAAAATGTATTTTTTGCAAACATCAACAAACCCCTTGTGTTTATGTAAATACATCACAAATAAAATCTTATAGTGTGAAAATTATATCTATCCTTATATAACGAGCGCTACATTTAAAAATAATTTAGTTTAAACTCAGACGCAAGTCGGACCAGGTGTGAGTCGATCGCAGTTACATTGTACCTTTACCTACTAGCGTAATATATTATAACAAAGCGTTTAATTATATACATGTATTTATTTACACAAATGTTTGTCACATCGTTTGGTATGTAACTCGTCACTTTACGTATATAAGTACTAGTCTAGTATTAATATACTAGGTTTTTTCATAAAATAATCATTAAAATTAATTCGGGATGTCAGAAGTTCTTTATTTAGTGGTTGTGTTGATGTTGGCGCTTAATGCTATAGGCAGAGCTGATGTACCTAACCAGGTATGTAAATTCTCAAACATTTTGCAAAATTATAATTATTGTGACTTAATATTGTGAAAACTAAACTGCATTTGACTGTTAAACTGTTGATTTTTCACATTTATGCTCTGTGTGTAACAAGGGTGTCAAAATGCGTGCGTCTAATTTTCGCAAATACCTATTTGCCCTTGCTATTAATTACTTGACAGTGGCTGAAATACCCGCTTAACACAGGTAGAGCCATTCCTCATCTTATTCCATTACATATCATCATTTCATTCATTTCGTAAAAAAAAAGAAGAAAAAGAAACCAAACTCACAAAGCGAGCACAATTTGAAACGAAAAGCCGCCTGGCTCTTGCCACAGAAAATTTTTCTTTATATATATTGATATAGAATACATTAAAAAAAGATCAAGTATATTCACTCACCAAGGTGGTATGTAGGTATTACTATTTTTACTATTGTGTCTATTGATTTAAGTACACCAAATGAAATATTTGAACGATACAAAAACACGTGTTTCTAAATGTAGGATTTTAAGTAATATAGTTATAGTATACTATCTTTTGAACTATACCATCCAAAAAATTCGGCACCTTGTAGATTTCAGTACGGTACATTAATTTATTTATTGAATAGTAAGAAAGAAATAAAGCAAAACATATTACCTTATTTACATATTAAAACCGAATACAGTGGACCAATGAATTACCTACTATCGTCAGATATAAGTAAATTGATAGTTTTCTATTTGAACAATAGTGTGAAAGAGAAAATACTTTGTTACCGTATTTATCTATCACGCCTCGCTGGAATTAAGTTTTTGCAATCCATTTGACAATAACCAGTACCTCGTTAACAATAACGCCCTGAAACTACTGAAGCGAGTTAAAGCGAATCAACTAGACTTTTTTTTTAAATGCTATAAGTAATTCTGTGGTAAATACCATGAACTATGCGTCAAATTTGAAAGACAGATATTTCGTTGAAATATGTGCTTCTTCTTTAAGTTAATACAGTCCGTTTTGCTTTGGGCAAAAAGTTGGTACCATGATTTTGACGCGCTGATGGGCGCAGGAGGTTATTTATTCCATTTACTGCACTTATTCAAATTAATTTAATGATTAAAATACCTATTTGGTAATTGTGAGTATTTTTTGTGGTTGCGTTGCTATTAGGTTATCGTTTACAATACAACATGTTTAATTAAAATATCTATATAAATTCTACATTTTTGATAACACATGATCATTTTGTGGCTATTAATTGATGATCGTATCGTCGATCGATTGTATGTAACGTATGGTTATATGAACACCTGTGGTTATGTGTGGTTATTTTCCGCTTCTACACTTGTCATAATTGCCATACTATCCTGTGGCTTATGGTTAGTCGCTAACGCATAATGTAGAGCAAATTTGAATATTATATTTGTTATAACCAATAAAATATGTGTAAAACAATGGTATACAATGACGTGGCGTTATAACGTTTTTGCTTGTAATAATATTTTAGCCAGCTTCAAGATAAACTTTCCAAGAAAACAATTATTGTAATATCTTAAATATGTCTAATTTCATTAAATTAATAAGCGATAGTTTGCAAATAGTGGTATACATTATAAGTTAACATGGATGACCAAAATTATTTTTAACAAAAAACAAAAACCGACTTCAAAAACCTAGGTGCACTAAAAGCTACAAATAACCTTACAATTCATTACATTTGGAGTAGGTGCCAATCAACGTCGGACAAGGCAAATACACACATGAATTTGTTTTTTGTTAAAAATATTTTTTTTTCACGATTTTTAGTGTCAATAATCGTTGAAAATTTGCAAATATTATCACCTTATAACAGCCCTAGAAAAAGTAAAAATTTACAGCCAAATAAAAATAAAACCCCCCCTCACCCGCCCTTTCCACCCCTTTGGGGGTGGGTTTCGATCATTGTTAACAATCCGTATTAAACAAAAAAAGATTTTTCAAAATCGGCTCACTAACGCCGGAGATATGCTGTGGTCCGGATTGGACCCCCATTTCACCCCCTACATATTATTTCTTTCAAAATTCCTGAAAGACGTGTTTTTTTATTTTGTATGTTAAATATATATACAAAGTTTCAAGTCGTTCAAAAAATATTTTTGAAATTATGTGACCTTCAACCCCCCATTTCACCCCCAAGGGGTTAGATTTCTGATAATATTTTGGAAATGAGACCAACCTTGAAAAATTCCCTAGCAAACCTAAAAAAAAATTTCGAAATCGGTCGACAGACGCCGGAGATATCCTTTTTGAAGTCGGTTAAAAATATCAAAAATAATATTAGGATGAATTATTCTGTCCTTGACTCACACAAACAGACATGAATTTTAGGACGCAACAATAGAGAAAAGAGGCAATTTTATTTTAGTAAGTCAAATCCACCCATTTGACACAATAGAGGTTTCCGCTGTAGGTGTCATTATTAATAGTTCAACATATGCTACCAACTATGCAGGCACGTAATATTAGTTGTTTAAGGACAGTATAATAGTGCTGTCAAGGTCAACCTCTCGTGCAATTTAGAGCAGCGAAAGTTGTCCTGTGCCGTACCCACCTATCCAACCTCTATTTATATGTGTTAGGCAATGTATTAACATTTGGTGGATGCCAATAGCATACATACTCACATCTGTATCGCATCAGGGGTAGACAGAGACTACCGTTTGCCACTAGAATCCTGACATACCTCTCTCTCGCTTCATCCACATTCAAACGTCTGTTCATACCCTTCCGTCTTTTGAGGGTGCTATGGACTTGACCACTTTGGAAGAGCCTTGGGGCAGCATCATCCGTGGCATAATGGTCTAAACATACTGGGCTGGGACAAGCGTGGGGCTGTTGTTTTTAAAATGTATCAGTGCCAAAGGTCACGATATATCATCATCATATATGTCATCCATTATATTATTTGAAAAATGAATTTAATCTTTAGGTTAATAGAGTTAGTTTCGGTATAAAATTAGCGTATGTGTTACGACACACTTTGTTTTCTCGTTCACTTCGTTCGTTTGTGTGCTATCCATGCAAATCTTTATATATATAATTCTATTGTACGTGTGTATGTCACTGAACTCCTCCTAAACGGTTGGACTGATTTGAATGATTTTTTTTGTATGCGTTTGGGTGGCGCCCTTGATGGTTTAGATTCACAATTGGACCCGGTAGGTGGCGCTGCCTTCGTATGTCACTAATTCTAAGGCAGTACGAAGTTCGCCCGGTCAGGTAGTAATATAGTAAATCTATGGCCCGCTAGTCACTGTGAGGCTCCTGTAATAGGTTGTAATTTTTTAATCGTATGTTTTTTTTTTTCAGATCTACGCAACTATTTACTATGAAAGCCAGTGTCCAGACAGCAGAGATTTCATTGTTGAACAACTCTTGCCTGCTACGGGTGTCTTGCATAAATACTTTAGAGTTAAACTGGTACCATTCGGGAAGGCTGATGTAAGTTATTCCACTAAAATACTTATGGATTTCTTTTTAAAAAGAAACTGTGTAAATGCAGAAGAGGTTGCTTCTATTTAATTCTATTGTTTCTCTATTTCGTCTTGTTCTCTATTTAATTTAATTTCTCGTATAATATTTACGACGCTAGCAAGAGCGCAAATCACATTTTGAATCATGGTAGAGCCACTGATCTATTTTTTATAGAGTGTAAACGATGGACGCGTAGAGTTCGACTGTCAGCACGGCGCAACGGAATGTCTCGGAAATCTGGTCCAGGACTGCGCTCTAGATGCCATGGAGGATCGCTCTGATGCAGAGAAGGTAGCCTACGTATCCTGCGAGATGGAGACTGAAGCCGGCACTAGTGGAGATATGCATGTATGTAATCAGATTGAGATAGTGGCTGAACTGCGCCAAAAGAGGGAATCTAAAAATCCATTTAATGAAAGAAAATGTTTAATCGACGACAGCTTGATGCAATTGGTAGCTAGCAGATTTGTATTTGAATGAAAACTTATTTTTGTTTATATTATATACTGAATATTTTCTCTCACCATTGGCCAGGTGATAACTTAATAGAATTGGAACTGTGTCGCATGATTTTAAAAGTAACTTAGTACTAGGGTAATGTCTATACAATCGCGTGGAATTTGAATATCGTGTAACTGAAAATAACGTGTTGACCCAGGCCAGCCCGCTCGTATAATTTATGATGTTCGGCTGTTTTCAGTGCGTTGAACTGGCCAACATACCGGTAGATGAAGTGAAGGAGTGCGTGTCGTCGGAGAAAGGCATCAATCTCCAGCTCACCTCAGAATACCTCACTAAGCTGGTTCGACCCAAGTTCATTCCCACCATCGTCTTTGGCCAGGTAATCTATTATATTTATCTTTTGAAGGTCATATATCTCCTTCACCTTTGCGCCTATTTCCCGAAAAATTTCATCAGTTTACCCACATTTCATCGATCATGTTGTATCCCAATGTAATGAGAGGCGGATCATAACTCCCTACATCACATTAGTGTTGTTTGGCAAATTTAGCATTTCTTTCAAAAGACGTGCATGTGTCTTTCCGATGCATACAATCCTTCTGATGTTGAATAATATTAATTATGGATAATATTTTGCACCTTATTAGTTCAAGTAACTGTATAATATGTATAATTTGTATTTGCAGACGTTCAACCAAAACATACAAGACTCGGCGATCGAGGACTTTATTGGAACACTCTGCTCTATGTTTAAGAACTCTTCCTACTGTGCGCGACATTACAATAATATGGCAATGATACAACTTTATCAATAGAACATTCTAGCTAACAAATTATTTTCATCATTCTTAAGATACTATGATATAAGAAAACAATATACTATGATACAAATGAAAATAAGATGGTATAGGTACTTACCCCACTATAAACCAGCAGGTTCATCATGACCACACAGACATAAGTATTTTTTTCAACCGTCAGTGCTGTCGAAAAAATGACTTCACATAGTTTTTCTACTAAAGACATATATGTGCCTCTATGTGTCTACGCGGTCATGTTGAGCCTGCCGTTTTCAAATCAATGAAACCAAACGTCAACAACTGGGATTTTAAAGTTAATATTTTATTTAGGAATTGTTACATTTGTGAGGGAGAATTTTCTACAATCCATCTGTAGTAGTGAGCAATATTCGTGTAAACGCTGGGAACGCCTTCGCTGCCACAGTTTTCAGAACCGAAGGACACTATGCCCACCTGAAACATCAGTACAAATGATAAGACCATACTTTATCAGTTCACCGAGAGTAAAATATTGTTATCAGTGAACCTATGCCATGATAGAATATATTTTTTGATATTTTTGGATTGCAATCAAACTTTTGCGACTTTTTTTAAGCAGTAAGTCAACGATTACATTATTGGTACGCTTCACCGTTACCTGAACATAACGGTCATCCCTTAACAGTAGTAATGGGGCTCCTCCAAAGCCAGAACATGCATCCTTCCCCTCTTCCCCGCCCGCACATAGCTGGCCTTCGTTCACAGGCACTGACTCCCCGAAGATGCGGTCACAGTTTTCCAGCGATACCAGAGGTACTTCGAGGAGCTGTTGGCGATTTACCTAAACAAAGAGTATTTAATAGTTTGGTGGTCCATGCGGTTTCGAGAAAATACGTTACCTTCAAAACCATTTCATATATTGAGTGGCATTAAAAAAAAAATATAAATGTAATTAAGTTATAATCTAGATAGTAGAAACATTTTGCTAGTTTAGTGCGTAAGGAGCAGTATAAAAGGGTGAGTTGTATCTAGATACGCGGTAGCGTGTCAGGCCATATCTTTAACGGTCATTACAGACAGTCCGAAGCCTACAAAAATGTACAAAACTGTCGTCATAATAGTTGGAGTACATACTCTCGGAGTACAGATCATAATCACTCCTGGCAAAAATTGGTATGACTAAAAATACAAAGAGTATCAAATGATAGTACGGCGACGTCTTTATCTCGCCACTAAACAGAGCTTCTACCATATGCTAATAGATGGCGGGTCAAGCAACACTGCGTATAAACACCACGCAGCATACGCAATCCTCAACCGCGATAGAAGAGTTCTCGGCCATATTAACTATATATATAACCCAGGCATTAAGCATTGGGGGTGCGTTGCGGACCCCGCCACACTGGTTGAAAGATCTTCCCTTTTCCACCAAAATATAAAGGCATTTATGAAGAAGTGTAACTTATAACACATCTTCATACAAAAGTACCTTAATACAAAAGTTACTATACATTATTTTATAAGCTTTAGATGAGTCAGGGTGTAAACTGTATAATAAAACGCTGATCACATAACTATTAATGATCCCCATTCATACATATCACGGTCAAACAAACCAAGGTCGCAATTAGCCGAACACGCAATAAAAACGCCATCGCTGATGCTAATCAACTCACCATGCTATTCTGTCCGGACAGTTTGCCCCAACCCACGAGCAATGCTCGCTCGTTTAACACGATTTCCGGCTTATCGTTCAGGCAGATCGGAGCAGCCGTCACTGGAATGAAAACAGGGTACAGATAAAATAACTTAGTTATTCACAGCACAGGCTAATAAACTAATAACTGAGGAAGTGAGGTGAGTGACAGCACCGGAACTTGTTGAACTGTCATTTGGAATGTTGGGGTTAGTGGATAAGGTAGGCTTGTTAGATGATGAGTTGCATGGTACTTTTCAGAGCAAAAGTAATGCCGCGTTTGGATAATGAAATCCATCATAATAAATACAATATAAAAATAAGACAGTAAGTGAGAATCTAGGTACGATACAATCCGAAACATACGCCTGGTCTTAACATGCAAGAGTTGCTTTATTACCTGAAAACTTGACTTCATCTTTGAGAACAATCAACGCTATGTCATGTCTGAATATCTTGGCTTCGTATCCAGGGTGCACAATCACATTCTCCACTTTGATGGCTTGTGTGGGAGGAGCGCAGAAGTAATCATTGCAATCAGGACTTCGGCTGATATCCCATTCACCAACCACTACTGTAGACCTGACAAAGGCGCACAGATTATTGAAAATTTGATATTAGAAGTTTGTTAATCAAAAGTTGGCATAAATGAGCGGACCATGGTGCCGAGACGGAAAGGCAAAGAAAACAGGGTGTCAACTAGGAAAATTGATAGTAAATAAATCGACTGTCGTGTCAAATCCAATTCTCATTAATATCGTACGTTTTGTCATTGATGATGACTCGACACTCAATTATCAATTTGGATAGTAGCCCCCGGACAGCTCTGGAGTTACTTATCTTAACGTGGCGAGAAATTGCCTTAGATAGAGCCTAATGTAAAGGGAAATGGTTAATAAAGTGATACTTACAGTTTATATCCTTCAGGTTTTGCGAGAGCACAATGGGCGGCTGTCAATACTACACGCTTTGCTATGATGGAACCACTACACGCGAAGCGAACGTTTCCTGTCTCCTTATCTAACAAAAACAATATTGAGTATAAATGTGGACGGATACAGAGCGAAAGGAAGGCCCAAGAAAAGATGGATCGACTGTATAAAGGGTGATATGAATGAGATCGGAGTGGATGTCAGTATGACGGAAAGCGAGATAAATGGAAGAAAAAGTCATACTGCGCCGATCCCAAATAATGGGACAAGGTAAGGCAAATGATGAGAAGTATACTTACTTCACTACGATTGCAATTACAATCTACAAATCACAAATTTCAGTTCAAATATTATGCAAAATGGACGACAATAAAAGTACATTAGCAAATGATCTATGATTAGTTACCTAACTATAACAAAATTATTTACTAAATATATTAAATAATGTACTAAATAATTTTACTTTGTACAATGTAGGCAACAATACTTTTTACAATGCTATCATGGATTCTTGTCCTACTGTAAACCTCACCTGTTCCTAGGCGTCAAATAAATTATACGATAATAAAGACTTCAAGTCGTTTTAGGAATAATTCACAATATCAAATAAATTTAATGTGTCATTTGAACATTAAACTGTTAAAATGTCTTCAGAGTCAAATCTTCAATTTTGATTCACGCGTTCAACAGTAGATGTGGTTGGAGATAAGCATATAACTTATTTAGGCAACTCACGTGAAAACCCAATCCTCGCTATCCAAGGGTGCGATCCAAGTCCATCGTAATCTATACCTCGGACCATACTCTGCCCGCACTGCTCCGTGCCCTCCTGGTAGACCCTTCGGCAGTCACACGACGGACAACAAACGTAGTCCTCATCGTTTGCGTTACCACAAATTAACTGGTTTAGACGGTGAAAATATCTGTGGGGTGCCATGCATATGTCATTACTGGGCTTCTGTCACGGATTTTTTCGGTCGCTCTCTGTCTTATTTTATACGAGAGAAAGAGACAAAATCAACCCATTCTGTGAGACAAGTCCAGCCTCGGCACACATGCTACATTTACTAGAGACAATAATCTGAATTAGATTTTGCGTAATGTGATTTCGATTTGCGTTACACTTTCTACTCTATCCTAATTAATTAACTCGTTTAAAAATAAGACTTCAGATATTTTCTTTTTGAAATAAAATGTTTTCACTATGTCTCGAATTGCAGGCATGAAGCTTAAGAATAAACCAAATGAAATCTTACTTGTCTGATGAAAAGCATGAGAAATCCATGAGGTCTTCAAGAAGGGGACATGAACTTATCGGTACACAAGTCGTATGCGTTGGACATGAACCCTTAAAAAGAAAAAAAAGGAGTTATAAAAAACTCATATTGTATTTATCTTCTTCGACTTTTTACATAAATTGCATTAAACTCAAATTTAGTTTATAAAATAAACTTACTCTGACACTTAATGGTTCATCGTCATTCTTTACTCCCCCCATTCCAACACTTAGGGATAAACCTGAAAATCACGATTCACTAAGTTATGGCACATCTTTAATAACACGGGTAGCCCGTATCGATCGAAGTAACATTTGATACGTAATACCTACTGATTAATAGACCTATTCAGTATTTTAAAGTCTAACGCAAAATGGAAAAATGACAATATTGCATCAGTATTTGCTACCTTGATGACCGATGCTATCATTGCCAGACCACGCTAGCCTGATCGAGGCTACAGCCATTGTGTCATCTCCAATTATTGGACGCAAGTGCACTTCTGATGTTATAATACATCATCACACCTGCATTTCCCAAAATGGTAAGCAGAGGTGTACTCAATTTTACCTATTATTTTTGGTGATAAGTGATTTGTTATGGTGAGAATATACAATTAATGGTGATTTCCCTTCAATACTGGTTCCACTAGTCCCCACTTCATGGTCCCATGCTTAAAGTCACATCTGTGTCTGATCTTCGTACTTTATTAAAAGGTTTTTCGCTAGGTAAGCTAAGCTCACTCGTTTGACTTTTTTTTTATGAGATATAGAGGCAAACGAGCAGACGTTTCACCTGATGGTAATCAACGCCGCCCATGGACACCTGCAAAACCAGGGGCATTGCAAGTGCGTTGCCTCCCTTTAAGGAATGAGTAGGCTCGTTTCTTGGAGATACCTTTGTCGCATCGGTCCGGGAACACCGCTGCAGGAAGTTCATTCCACAATTTGGTGGTGCGAGGGAGAAAATATATGACTGTGTCATCTAATACCGTCGTCGTCAGTTTATTATCGACAGAACGTGGAGTATAAAATAAAAGCTCTACCTAAGGCTCTATCCACATGATAGAGCAGACTAGTCGCAGCAAACTATAAAATGACAGTCACGAGCTGTTGGTTTACGGGAACTCTTTCTTTCAGAATGTTCTACCACTGCACATCAGTGCCCGTTGAACTCGTAATTATCGGACAGAGAACTGTACCGTGCAGCTTTACCCTAGATCCAATCCTGTATCTTTTATGTGAACTCAATTAAATACAGCCTTTTGATTTATAAAGATAGCTTCCCGCGCACGGGACTTTAATCCTACGATTTACAAAACAAAAATATAGCCATCGTAAATTATTTTATTTATTACTACAGTATATATGAACTTGTAAGAAAAAGTATGTATTGTATACTATACTCACTTCCAAATTGTGCGTTAACAGTCCAGTCGAAAATACTCAAGTGAAGTAACACGGATAAACAATTAACAGTGGCCATATTAATAAAATAATAAATTAACACATTTATTTAAAATTAAAAAAACATTAATCGTTCCACATTGTTATTTAAATTTTGTAATTTTGTATGGTGAAGGACCAGAGTTTTGTCAGTGATGTCCACTACAAAAATGACACGGTACATAGCCTCCGTTTCGACCGGCACGAACCAGGGGTTCTAAATCTGTGGTTAAATTAAAACAATTTGAACATAATTGCTACCGCTGTATAGAAAACATGTTTTATGAACATTTTATAAATAGCTTAGCTATTTTTTATGCACATTGTTTACATTATAATTCAACAAATTTTTTTTTTCAGTGTGTTATATTTTCTTCTTTGTAATGTGTTACAAGCATTTAAAAAAAAGTAAAAATCGATGAATTTCTTAAAAAGAAATTGCATCGTGATTATGACCCCGTAAGCCTATACCAAATACATTAATGATTTGACTTTGCTTCTAAATGAATATAAGAGTAAAGTAATTTTGGTAGGAATTTATGCAATATTTGCAACATGCGCGACGAGATTTTATAGTTATTTGTACATCATTATATTTCATTCAATCAATATCTATGAGACTATTACTATAAAGTGTGTAAATCACGTCACATAGCGTCGTTCAATAATCAGTCAAGAACATTAATTACACCGTTATTTTACGTATAATATTTACAAAATTAAAAATAACTATAAACTGATTTTTATTCGATTTAATATGCCTACAGAACAGTTGCTTGTAAGTTTTTTTCTAATTTGGTCAATTGACAGAGAGGTAAAAGTTAACATCACAGGTAAAAAACTTTGAACGTACTGTATCAACCATATTGTTGACGATCAATGGCGCTATGATTCATCGCTACAAACATTTGCTTCAAATTGGTGCAGCCGTTTACTACTCCTATTCATGGGAGCTATTAGTTCAAATGCGAACTAAAGTGGACGAAATTCAATTTAGTTTTTGCTGTTTCTGCTTTTTTATTCTAGTTCGTGTAATAACACTTTTAATTAGGTTTTGAGAGACTGCTGACCGGTAATTTCTGGCATAGGTTAAATGATAATCCCGTAAACAAAAAAGTTAATTAAAGACCTACGCAACTGTACCTATTACACTTTGATTGAAGAAATCTATGTAAAGGTAACCATTTATTCCAACCTCCAACTCCTAGCCAAACGCCTATACAAATTACCCTGTCCTCAATCCTTCTAATCCTATCCTACTAATATTATAGACGTGAACATTTGTGAGCACGGATGGGTGGATAGATGGATGGATGTTTGTTACTCTTTCACGCAATAACTACTAAATTGATTTTGATGAAACTTTACAGTATTATTATTATTGTTTATATATCTGAATAACTTATAGGCAATCATTTATAACGACATTGAATAGTCGAAGTCTCCACAGACGAAGTCGCGTGTAGAAGCTAGTAAGTCACTTATGCTTAGGAGTTAGTGCCTAATATTAACATAATAATGTATTATTATTTGTCCATTAATACAAGTATATAATCTTATCATGCTTATATAATTCCAAAGATCGTTGCCAACAACAGAACATAATATATTTTCGTAATTCTACGAGCATGGCGCGAACGAAGCGTGGCCGGCTAATCTGGTGCAAAATCAGCATTTTTTATTCCTTTGTTGGAATACATTTTTGTGGGTACTGATGTCATTCACATCATTGGGTCAGCGAACACTATACTATAATATCATCAACTGTTCCCTGCTGACTTGGAATATAAACAAATGAAAAGGAGTCCGAGAGTATCTACAGCAGATATACCTACAAATTAGTTAGCTAAAGCTAAAGCTAACTTTTTCGGATAGATTATGAGGACCTCGAAGCACGACCTAGAAGAGCAGTACTATTTGGATAGATGTCTGGAATCTTTACTTAGAATCAACGGGGAAAGAGACATGAAATGAAGGCAAGCTTACAAGTACTTATCTAGTTACAAATTCATTAATGGAATTAAATTGACGACGCAATCAGTATTAATAAAAATTTCAAGGGTCAACTATATTACTTACTATGAGTTCTAAAATTATTTTTTTAAACCATTCCATCATGTAAATAAAAAAATACAATAAAAACTATACATAATAAAGGTCGTGGCCCGGCGTCATATTCACACCATGACACCAACATTGTTTAGAAGTCGTGCAAACCGTACTTCCTAATCAGATAATCCAACGATTTCACACAATTAGCCGGCACAGATTTATAGAATGGACCGTTGTCTGTCGACCTTTGCTCATAGACGGGTTTATAACGATTTATCAAGGTATTTGGGTATCGATTTCACTGTTTTTGATTCAGGATTTTAGAGCCTAGAGCTATCCTAGGCTAGAAGCTTTACTGGAAACAAGACTGAATCAAACTATATATAAATTAAAAAAATGTGCCTTTCAAGTTGACCTCTTAATTAAAAACTGAAGATTTCCTAGAAGAAAATAAGAAAAAGAATAGCTGTCCAATTTGAACACACGTCACTTTTTGATAATTCAGAAAAATGGCATAATCACGTGCTGTAAATTTCTTGTGTATTTTATTCGTTACTATCCCGTCAAATTGGAACAACCAAACCGTATGTTGTATTTGAAATTTTGGAATTTTACAGAAAGTTTAATTGTTTGAACAAAACGTATTAATTTTCAGATGATGCCATTCCATCCTCGCAGTTAGCGTCGGATGATGACAGACACACGGAATCTGTTCCACCACTCCCACCTATTTATACCGGAAAACACCATGAAACTCACAAGCAGCATCTCTGAACAAAACGTTTATTTCACTTACGTGTGTCTTGTCAGTGGGATCAATCCGAACGACAATTTAGATACTGGCTGTGGATTTAATAGGGCTTCTGTTCACTGCGCAAATGCTCAAATAGAGGTAAAATTAATTAAAATAGTCTTAAAGGAAATGAAGATAAAAGCACTAATAGTAATTATTTTACTTAACAGCTTACTCCTGAAGACGAGCCGATACAAGTGGAGAGATCTAAAGCGCTCCACGAGCTGATTGAATCGCATAGGAAAGATGAAACCGAAAAGGAGGAAAAGCCTACCACAGAGACAAATTCTTCTACGCCTTATGTAAAAAAGTGCCCTGAGTACACTGAGACGAATATCACATAATTCTGGCAACAATAAAATATTTTACTAGTAATATAAACCAAAAATGTTAGGGGCTCAACTCTCAAGCATGATTTTCTTCGACTATTCGAGAAACAGATCAGCGGGAGTGATCTTTGATCTTTGATCATTTTAAAATTTATTTTACTTACCAAGAAAAATTTTACTCACTTTAAAATATATAGCAAAATTTAATTTTATTTTCTGTATTTTAGCCAGCAACCACATCGGGAGAAGACAGTGAAATCTCAGAGAACGAAGATTGTAATTTCATTTCATGCGATAGCCCGAGCATTTTGAAACTTACTAAAATGAAGTGGTTGACTGAAGAACAAGAAGGCAGCCCAGATTCTAGGTGTGTATATAAAACACAGCAATTATAAATTTAGTTTTGACTCAAAATACACAGAGATGATGTCGTTGCAGAAAAGTAAATGCGTTAACAGGTGCGAAAGTAAGAGATAGTAGGAAAATGAAAGAAATATAGCGAAGATGGTGCCAAGGTAATGTAACTCCGTAGCTTAAAAAAGAAAATGAACAAGACTAAATTCAGATGGTCACGCTAAAAGAACCGCAGTATTACTACGTTAAATAATCACGTCTCGTAATCATCTGAACTTAGCTTTAAGCCACAGGTCCACAGGAGCGTATTTTTTTTTTCAATATAAACTTATTATTATTATTAATACCAATACGAACTCTATTAGCTCATAGAAAAGCTCATTCTTCAAGGAACGATTGGGGTGTGTAGGTATACCTCATAAATTCAATATATATGACACACAGACACAGAGTTCGTTTGCCACCCCTGTGTGCCTTTGGCTTCGGAATCTATGTCACAACATAAGTACCTATATTGGTACATTTATTTTCAGTTCACTATCGCTATCACCTTCCACGTCTACGGTGAGCTCAATTTGCAGCAAAGATTCTGATGAAAACCTTAGACGCGAAAGTTTAGGTGACAAGTACTTGTCGACCATAATCCGATTGGATAAGGAGCATAATATGTTCGGACTGTCGAACATAGAAATCGTGGAAACCAAAGCATCAAAACTGAAGCGACGGGAGGATGAAAGGGCTGTTTTCCATCAAACTGCTATAGTTCAGATATGCTGTGGAAAGCGCTGCTGCAGGTTCAAGGTGAGAGACTATACCAGATTTGAGTAATGTTGATACATTTGTAAAACATGGATTATAAGTCCTTTTTTGTTTCAGAGTAATACTGATCTACCATCGTCATTGAAGGTGAAGTTTATAATCATTTTTACGCCTTTATTCAGTGATGATGATAGATTTTAAAATATCTAACTATTTTCAGTGTGGCGGTTGTAGAGGATGTTGTATAGATCCATCATGCTCACTTTGCCTGGCCCCGTGTGGACCTCCAGTAAGTGATTTATATACCAGTTTTGTAATATTTCGTAGAAATGACTTTCCCGTGATAAAAAATGTGAATATTTCTTAATTTTCAGATTGATCCACCATGCTCACCTATGGTATGTAATCTTACTTTACAAAAAGGTATCTATGTTTTTTTTTCAATTGATCGCGCAGTTACAATTTTTACTTGACTTCTTGACAGGAAAACTATTTTATGCTTGATGATAGATACCATTTATTTTCATTCATAAACTAAATAAAAAAGTGAATTTTAATGTTAATGCCTAAACTCACCCATTTGCTTCCAGTGCACAGCGTGTCCAAAAGGAAAATGCATATGCAAGGTGAAACAGAACGTGCATTCTAAATATATATTAAAAACAACTGTACCTAAATATGTAAACCAATTAGGTTTTTCTTATTTACAGGTACCTGTCAACCCTCCAAAGTGCTCGTTTGATTGTGGGAAATGCTTTGGATTGAAGGTATGATAACGATTTTACTTTTTAAGCCCATAAAGTTTTGTAATAAGGTGATTATTTGAGAAAAGTAACATTCATGCATTATTACAGGTGTCAGTAAATCGAAAACCGAAATATGAACCATCACCAATTGAATTAACACCACGTTCTAGTAGCGTTTTACAAAAAGTAAGTAAAAACAACTCCATAAATCCACTCTTTTATTTGTTCACATTTGCCCAATTTGATTTTACCCATATCATGTTCCAATTTTCAAAGATACTAATCATACACCTTAACCAGACTCAAGATAAACCCTAAGTCTACGGTCAGCGCCGAATACTTCCAACAGATTAATTAAAGCTTTTGTTTGATTGATTTAACAAACTTCACACTCATCTAAGTATTTGATTGATTTATTGTTCAACAGCCAATGGCAGCCAGATCCTGTCACCATCTACCTCATTGCATCCCACCCTCCTCATGCTTCCCATACCTGATGCCATGCTATTGGCCAGCCCGTTCTTCAGCGCCATGCAGCGTGCCAGCGCGGTGCTTCCACAATCCACCTTGCCCTCCTGCGAGGAAGCACCAATGCCCGTTGCCACCAGAGTTTTTGTGCCCACGGGTAAGAAAATCCTCTAAAAAAAACTAACAATGAGCCATATCTAGGTACCAATACAGTTATATTAGAGCCACAAGCAAAATATTAGTAAACAGTGAACCAAAAAACTTCTGGATATAATATGTGTCCTAACTTTACATGTGTTTTCCAGGATAAAAAATGTGTGGATGATTCGAAAAAGACTAAATGCACCAATGACTCTTGTCTAGGGGTAAGTGGTAGTACTATGGATATAGTGGTATATATAAAATTAATAATTATCTGGAACTCCAACTCATAACAAGTTCCGTTTTGCTCTTCAGAAAAGTCCAATAATGAAAAAGGAGCTCGAGTCCAGATTTGGAAAGAAATAATATTAACAATGGTGTTGCCTAATGCTAGTCAGCAAACTTGCAGATGCGCTAAGGTGAGAACCATTGAGAACATTATAAATTCTTATAATAAAGTAGATACTTTGTGGCTGATGCTCACAAAAATTTTATAGGCACAGAACAAAGATGACCTAACGGAACAATCTTTGGTTGACGAGAAGAAGAAGAAGAAAAAGGTAGAATATTATTGATTCTACATGTCTTAGCGGTCGATTTAAATCTTAAAACGAAAGAACATATCCTGCTTATGTGTTTTCAGAAGCATATCACGTGTGAATGTGCAAAACCCACGTGCGCAACTTGTTTCGTATCCAGACCAGAGGTACGAAAATAGTACTTCCAAAATGCTCTATCAAGTTAGCAATCTAATAAAAATATTAATTTACAGAAGCGAATTGAGGATACTGCAGATGTGCCTACACAGGAAGTGAAGACGAAAGATATTTAGTGAATTCTGAATTTGACCACTCGGACTGCAGAAGAATAATTTTACAATGAAATAAACCATGCATTAAAACCTCAATTTTATTTCCAAAACTAGTCTAGTCTCTTGATACAACGTGCCTTTCGATACAATGGTGGTGAGGCGCCAGTTTGTGGGTCAGCTGGTCAATGACAGTGTAGGGCGGGGTGCCTTGAGCAATGTGACAGTAGTCACTGCAGTACATGAACGGCGCGATGTTGGTTTGGAAGGGGTTCGGGGGGAAGGGAGCCAAGTCGAAGATCTCTCCATGTGCCCATGACGCTAGCGGGGATATCGCGAACGGCGTTTTGTATTTGCTCTTCGTTTCGGAGACAAACACACTGAAACAGAATATTGAATTTACCAATCATAGCTTCTGAAAGCGTAACAATAAAGTTCTTCGCAAATAAGCACGTCTTGAACGCGCGCCGCGATAAGCGGCATTATTAAAGGTTGAGCGAATCCACGCCAATTTTTTTTTTATGTACTGTATACACGTTTTATTGGTCTTCCACGGCGTCTTGTTTTTTTGTTTTTTTTGGTCTTCCACCTCTGCGGGTCACATATATACGAGTAGATTGAATTTCTGTGGTAAAAACTATGTGTCAAAATACTCTCGGGTTACCGCTACTACTCGCTTATTATGAGTAAGTTAATAAAATTCGTGCTGGTATTGTCACAAAATTGATTGCGCGCGTTTAGACGTAGTAGCGCGTTTAGACGTAGACGACTTTACTATTCCACTGCAATGCAAGTTTGTTCATTCCTGCAGTTACGAATATAAGTAAATTACCTGCTATTACCCCAACAAAAACCAATCACCCCAATACTAATAATATCTATATTGGTACAAATTTAATGAGATATTTCAAAGACACTTACCCTTTTAGGTTACTGACTGGGTTATGGCAAGCAGCTACTTCCTTAAATTCCTTTTTCACGTGAATCCTGTCAAATACACCTCTGTGGACTTTAGCCGTCAGAGGCATCCAAATTTCTTTATATTTTGGACCGAAACCTTTCACCTAAAGAAAAATGCGAAGCATTTTACAATTGCAAGCAATATAATGCAATAATTTTGTTTTTTTGAGCCTTTAGCATTGTAAAATACTTATATAGAAGATAATGCCCTTGTTGACGATAAGTATTTTTTGTAATTGATTTTTCTGATTAATTTTTCCTTAAATGTGTTACAGATAAAGTTGAACTATTTCATGTTTGTTAAAATACCTTTGGACAAAATCCATAAAACGAGATGATAAAAAAAAAATACCTTGGGAGTATTAAATTCCGTATAAAATGTGATATGGTCTTTAGCGCCGATGCCGTACTGATCTTCAGCAGTGAAGGGCTTGTGGTAGGTTCTATACGTTGATACATATGGGTCCATTAGTCTTTTAAACCCACCGGCTGTATCCGGTATGACCGGTGCTTCGTTTCTACCAGCCGCCACAGCCTGTAATTAATTTAAATAATCCGCAAAAAAGATCCCATCTCTGCGTTACTGGTCAGCACCAGCATACAGCATACAAGAACACTATATTTCTGTTACAATATACAGAATAAAATGACTATAGAGTGGCACTAGCATTAGTTTCACTTTAGTTTAACGCTTCACATCGTATAGCATCTTCGTCAAATCACTATTTGGGTGATTTACATTATGCATATCTGACTTTTTGCGAATGATGTAAATATTAATTTAATGTATCGCATTCCTTCCCACATACTGACAATTATTATGGAAAGGCTAGTGAAGATGCTTTTAAATTTTATTTTTTTGTGGATTAGTATTCAGGTGGCAAATAACCTCGTTGTTTAAGTTACCATTAAAAAACAATTCATACATGCTAGCGGCACGTGTTAACTTCATATTAAAAGTGTGCTAAAAATCACATTAACTCACATCAAAAATGTATTCAGGATCCGGTGGATTGACCGTGATTTCCGGTGGAGCAGTGGGTGGTCTGACCACACCTCTATAGTTATCTTTCATTTCTGACAACATTGTTGGTTGGACAATGCTCTGACCTTGTAGCTGGAAACGAAATAGTAGATATAAAGATTTTTGGCGAAATAGGGAAGATAAGCGGCCAGATAAGCGGCTGGTGTGCCTGGTGGGAATCGCTACGCCTCTCGACGGTTAATGTCGAAATTTTATTATATATATAGTTAAGATGGTGGAGAATTCTGGTCTGGTTTATTGCAAGTTAATTGGTTCCAAGTCACAAGTTGTTTCATCATTTCAGAAATGGAGAAGCTTAGCTCCTTTGACATCCCTTCAACCTTCATCTTTTCGCACCTTTTTTGATGTTGCACTCATCCTAACCTGATCCAATAATTGTTTGTTTACCACACGAAATGCACCCCACTTCCACAGTTCAGAAACATTTTCGCTTCTTTGGCGTAACCTAGGGTGGAAGCGTCTTTGTAAATTGAAAGTACATAAAAATAGTGGCTACCACTCCTACATAATTTGATGAAATATTCATAACAAAATATATCGTCCTATTAGAATCAGAATCCAGTCGTCTCCCCGTACGTCTCCCCGATTACTAATTTGAATCAATTTTAAACCTTACCACCATGATCATTAATGCCTTACCCGTTTCTCAACTCCAGTCATAAAGATGACCCGGCGACAGTTGATAGCGCAGTCCGATCTCTCCATGGCTTTGTTCGGGTTCGGTTTGACGCAATACTCACCTGTGGTGGTCTTGTAAGTCTCCTTTTCAACAATCATGTCGCGACCCGTCACTCTTGCCGGTAGGGGTTCATCTATTTTCTAAAAAAAAGGCAGTAATTTAACATCTGCCTAAGCACTGCTCTAAAATTGGTCCTTTGCACTTATATTTTGATAAATGGAATTTTATAATTACAAAATTTATCACGTTCTGTCTTATTACAAACGTCTATTTTGGGGGTTTTACCACGCGCTGGAGTCAACTGCATTGTGAGTAGTGGTCCATCCCAATTACTACCCTCAATATAATATAAATATCAGGTATAAATCAGTATCATTTACTTACGCAATCTAAACTATGCGGGATAGCTGGGATGTGCCGAAGCCCAATACTCGTCGCAGTCCTCGTCTCATTGGAGGAGAGCCGCAACGGTATGTTGTACTGCACGTTACCCCAGGTGTTCACATTCTGTATCAACAGGTCGTTTAGTACTAAAGGTTTACACGGCTTTGATTCGGTCATGATTGAGTTACTTTATGTAAAATACGTGTACAAAAAATATTGGATTATAAGATTCACAGTCTCATAATTATTATGATAGTAGGAAAGACATTTCCATGATTCATCTATGGTGTGACATTTTGGCATAGATCTCTATCTTATCATTGCATTTTGAAACTTTTTGGATGTCTGAGGATAATTAGGTTTAATTAAAATTTTCAGTTTGCTCTATGATGTTAATCATTTCTATAAACCATAGTTTCCTACCAAGAAAATTTAGACATGACCGGCTAAATAAAGAAATATAATGTTTGTAAATTCTTCAAAGTATTAAAATGCTAATACTTTGAAGAAATTAATTTATTTTATAATTTTCTTGCTTTATTTGTATTTGTTTTAAAATTCGTTGAGAAATACAACAGCATTAAATATAACTAGCACAGACTCGAATTTATACACTTATCTGCATATAAGCTCCGGGGATTTTAATAATATAAATGTTTCTTGACAATAATTAAGCGGTTTAAATAAGTTTACTAGTATGTGAGAGCAGACAATTTATTTCAAAGTCAAACAAAATAAAATAACTGTTTAGTGTTCTTTTAAGTATTAGAAAGCATCCTGGTAATCGTCTTCTTCTTCTTCTTGATAAAGATCGGGTTTTGGCCCAAGTCGTAAGTAAATTGGACCGTATGCGAGGGTTGAAGGTACATAGGCAGGAGGACATCGTGCTGAGACAGCCAGTCTATCACGTAGTCCATGATTGCTTCCGCGTGAGCGGACTTGTCGAAGTTCGCACGAAGACGCATCTTGGTATTGAGTCGGAATGACTGTGAACAAGTAAGGGTCTATTTTAAGACCGAAACCATTTTTTAGGGTTCCGTACCCAAAGGGTAAAACGGGAACCCTATTACTAAGACTTCACTGTCCGTCCGTCCATCCGTCTGTCACCAGGCTGTATCTCATGAACCGTGATAGTTAGAGAGTTGAAATTTTCACAGATGATGTATTTCTGTGGCCGCTATAACAACAAATACTAAAAAACAGAATAAAATGAATATTTAAGGTTAAGGGGGCTCCCATACAACAAACGTGATTTTTTTGCCGTTTTTAAAGATAATGGTACGGAACCCTTTGTGCGCGAGTCGGACTCGCACTTGGCCGGTTTTTTATAGATAATGGTACGGAACCCTTCGTGCGCGAGTCCAACTCGCACTTGGCCGGTTTTTATCGAGATTAGCGATAGTTAGCGAACCGGTAATATAAGTCAGAAGGTTTTATGGATAACGAAAATGTTAGATGTTATCAAAATAATATTGGGACGATTGCTCTCTCAGACCTATCCTTGGTAAAAGGTAAAGTCATATGAATGTTGGGATGCAAAAATAAAGAAGCTGAATTTGATTTTACATAAATAAATATTTACCGGACTGCTTAGTTTTTCTCCAAATTCACTCAATGCTTCTTCGAGGGTGTGTCCAGTTGGATGATTCTGTAACATTATATAATAAGTACCTACTTATGAGAAATAGTTTGGTAGGAGTGATGATAGAGACTAGTTATTAGCAGCCGACTACATCTCATCGAAGTTGGAGTTTATAGCATAACTCTAGTTTGCAAGCTTTGCGGTTTCAAATATTTTAGGATGTTGCACTCACAGGCGTGCAACATTTATTTTGCCAGCCCAAAAGATACTGTATTAACTCATAGAGAAAGCTCATATAAAACGAAATTTAAGCGATCTCGAGAGCAAATTCAGTCGCTTGGTCCCGTGGTAATAATAATAAATAATTATTTTTAAGGTGTGTGGAGGCCAAGTGAATTCGCTCGCCCCAATGTGTGGATAGTGTAAAGCTTGTAAGCTTTTGGTTTTGATTGAACCTGCAGGGCATATGAGGAAGCTGAGTTTAATATGTTACCTTTGGCAAGAGTTCCTTGACCATAGCGAACAGGTCATCAGCTTGGTCGTGGTACAAAAATAACGCCCACGGCGCCCGAAAGAATTCGTAGAAGTCGTCCAATTTTTTCGCCTAATGAGATAAATGTCATTACAGTACTAGTAATGATCTCGATTGTGATGCTAATAAGATTTGTAAATTAAAACATGCTGCGTCATAGAATCGAGTTAATTATAGCGCCGAAAGTTAACTGTACCGGGCGTGTAGCAGGTACCGCTGTTATCACAAAACAAAACTTATTTTGAAGACTATTGTGTATATCTGTATCTTTTGCCACTATGAAGACTACTATGAAGTATAGATGAAGGTAAAATTTGTATGTATAGATGAACGTAAAATTTTATTGTGACGTAAGAAAATGTAGTAACAATAAATTTTCCAAAAAATCGCCCGATTTAGGTTTTGCGGATCATTGTTGCAATAAAAAGATTTGGATACTAATAATCTTGTGTTTTATTATAATTGAGATTTTAAGCACGTTATCGTTACAATGTTCCACAGAGTAGAGAGCATAGATTATAAAGTCTAGTCTATATGTGGAAGGCGCGAAATTATACAGATTATATAGGAATACTTTAACAATCATATTTAGTTCTCCAAAGTTTTACTCTTGATTGAAACCTGACATAGAAATTGTATGTTTATTAGAAAGATTTAGGCCTGAATCCCCCTCGCATTGAGAGGCCCGTGCTCAGTAGTAAGACATTAAAAGTAGAATATTGGTATATATTAAAGAAGTATAATATTGAGAGGAATCGTAAATTTTCTAAAAGGATACATAATTGTTTTCCAATCTTAAATATCAAATTTTAAAGCAGTTACCGTATATCTCAAGTGGACATTATTCAATACTGTCGCTGGCTGGCCGTATAAATGCTTGAAGTTCTCCAACGAGTACTTGTCTGGGCTTAAACAGGTGACTCCGTCTACTATGAGGTCTCTGGTAAAGTGGAGCTTGAAGTAACCACCTTTGAAGGTTTCCATTACCATACCCTGGATTAAGACATGCTTATTCAGGAATTGCGTCATGAAAATTGGTATAGATAAGCAAAAGATGTCGGATTTTGTGCCAACTTTGTGAAACATAAACTGAATTAGACAGCACTAAAAAGTTGCTGTCTCACATAAATATTACTGCTAGGAGAAGGATAGAACTAATGTGTTGTGGTGAACCCTATATCTCGCCACAAAGAAGAAGAACTTCCGACAATCGACACTCGATGGCGCGACTACCAACATATCGCAATTCTACGCATACAAGAAATCGAACCACCATACAAAGTTACATGAAAATCCAGGCTCGCGGAAGAAGAGTTCTCGACGGTCTGTGGTGTTAGCACGCATGTCAAGACAAACCTCTGTCACGGATAGGCTCGCTCGCTCTCTGTCTTATTGCAAACGAGAGAAAGAGATATAATCAACATATTATGTGACATAAGTCTAGTCTTGGCGCACATGCTACAACTACTGAACTATATATACGAATTCCCCAACAACAACAGTGGGGCGTAGTGGACCTCGTCAGGCATACCACCCGCTTTGCAAGAAGATCTTTATTTTACCGCAAAAGTGTAATTTAATTTGGTTTCAATAAAAATAGTATTTACTAAATATAGGTTGCTGACTCTTAAACTAGACGACAAAATAAGGCACACATATAAGAAAGTTGCCATAATTTCAACTAACATTAAATTCCAGTGATTGTACATAATTGTGAGGGGTTTTCAGTCCTGGAGCGCGCACTTCCAGGTAGTTAAGACCGCCCGGCAGGGTGCAGTACATCACCGTGGGCTTCCGTAGCGGCAATACCCTCATGAGTGGTTTGGAACCACCATCTCTATAACTAACAGATACGTTTACACGTGTGTTCATTAGAAGCAATAATAAGCTAAGACAGCAAAAAATGCTAGAAGATTAAATACCACTGGTGTGTCTTGTATTGCAATAGAAGTAAATTATTTTCATTCAGTCCAGCTTTTTCGTGGGACTCGTCGAAGATAAAATCACTGTTGATAGCTCATAGGAGTAATAATGGTGGGATTGTGTGAGTCTCTATCTATACAGGCTTTCGGCTTACTTCTTACGGCTTATGGCTTTCGGCTTAAGACAACATGGCATGAAGCCATTTGAAGTTATTGTGACTTAAGGCACATAATATAGTAATAAATTACCAACATGCAAAAGGCAGGCACAAAGGAATAACAAACAAACGCATAAAATGCGTCTAACAAGGGTTGAAATTATACACCTTTGATGCTTACGATTTAGACGATTTTTTACTGCTATAAGATCCATCTTCACGGTGTTCTAAAATCGTGCTCGTACTATCTGAAGCCATAGATTGGCTTAAACTTGAATTTCTACCAGAATGCGGTTTTTCAGTGAACAATGGGTCAAGTTGATTACTTATTTGAACCCCTAGCTGCAATACAATATGGATAATCATCTTCTAACCGGCATATTAATAATATTCTTATTATTATTGGAGTGATTTTATAGTCCATCTAGATTCAGCTGGTTAATCTGAAGTGATTGAATTGAACGCGTATCTGCCTTCTGAGACTTAACTAGAGAGGATCCTAAGGGCGATTATACCATCTAGACCAGGGATTCCCAAAATGGTTGATATTGACCACGCTTGGCTATGGGGGTCTGAGGTATTGGTTCATTTTGGAAGATGGGGGTCTCTTGCCCAAAATACGTTGGGAATCCTTTAAATAATATTAAACCCTTTACTGCTGCCCTAAATTTTACAAGTAATAAAAGTATATTTATATTTTTTATTCTACTAAAAATGGTCTTAGATCGTGCCTCGGATATTTCGACAGTAATGGGAGCTAAGAGACCGTGACAACAACGAATTAATTATGTACCTTTTCTCCAACTTCATAAGAGTCATAATACTTGTGTCTGTGCGATTCCACAAAGTAGCGTTTATGGTAGCTGGTGGCAGGACCAGCCGCGTATATGTTGGGATCGGAAGTACGGCACTCCAGATCAATCACGAGACCGCCGTCATATATTAGGCTGCTTTTGTTAACCGCTAAAGATATAGATTTTAATAACAATACTAATTGGTTGGGCTTGGTTCTGTCTCAATTTGAAGGAATTCAATTAGTCTTCTGAGCTTACTATATGTGGACTTTACAAGACTTTAAAAAACGAATAAGGTTGTTTCAAGACATATAGGTATATATGATAAACTTACAACTGTAGTTGTAGCATTCATGAGCGAGAAAACTACACGTATGTCACAGAATATGTTGATTATATCTCTTTCACTCGTATGAAATAAAACAGACAGCGACCGAGCCAATCCGTGACAGAGGTCTTGTCTTGACATGCGTGCTAACACCACTGAATAGTATAAAAATAGCATCGAAATTGAAAAATATGTTCAACACAGTTTTTTTCGTCACCAATTTAAATAAATTTAAATATCTCGAGTCCTATATGATGTCGTTATGTTAAGTTAATAGCCGCCCTCAAACATATATTTGGCACTATTCATTAGCGCTTTGGTTGCACCTTATGGCCACAACATGGCACTTGTGACAAATAATCAAAGGCCTGTAACTCAGAAACTATGATAGGTTAAGTATACGCTGCCTTCATCGAGCATCTACATATCGGCTACGGTTACCCTGGCTTCCGTTACACTCTGTAGATGCAACAGTCCCAAGGGTAGTTATTCTTAATAATCTAATGCCAAAAAGATGACTTACAAAAATTTGTGAAGTTATTTTGACCTTATACACACCAATAAAAGCCTGCATATTGACCCCTCGCTTTCCGTAGTAGAAGAAAGCTGAGCACTTCAGCCGAAGCATTCGGTATTGCGACAAAAAGTCCACATGTGTAACAAGATTATCGCAATTCACGGTCCAAGATTGGAAATAATACGACCGGTACACTGTTATTTTCAAACTGTCCAACACTTCACGGACGGTTTGGTCCACCTAGAAATGAACATAAAATTGTATTAAAAATTTCATCTGGCAAAAAGCCAACATCACGCGGTGTTCCCAAGCGGTCACCCATCTAAGTACTGACCGCGCCCGACGTTGCTTAACTTCGGTGATCGGACGAGAACCGGTGTATTCAACGTGGTATGGACGTTGGCGAGAGTAGGCATGAATTTTACAAATATATCTGTCGTTGCTTACGTACACACACCAAATTAGACTATGATAGTATAACCTAAATTGCAGACAGTGACTAAATAAATCGACCTCATCACTGCCAACGTCCATACCACGTTGAATACACCGGTTCTCGTCCGATCACCGAAGTTAAGCAACGTCGGGCGTGGTCAGTACTTAGATGGGTGACCGCTTGGGAACACCGCGTGATGTTGGCTTTTTGATATTTTTACCAAAGTCTTTGTTTTTTTTTTTAATATTCCTTGTAATTGAGTGAAATACATACATTTTGCAATTTGATATACATACGTATTCAACGTGGTATGGATGTTGGCGAACAGAACGAATAAATTTGTTTTCTAGTTCAGCTGAAGTATTTTTTTTTACATTATACAATAGGACAAACATATCGCTACTAAATAAAATTGTAATAAATACTAACATAGGCGTTACAAAATACGGGAACCCTTAGCTTGGTTGGATTCTCCGATGGAAAGGGTTCTACCAGAATAATATTTTTTGGCCGCACATCAATCTCCAATAAAGCGTGTAAGCAACAGTACGCATGTATTGTGGATCCATACACGATCACGTCGACTGCAACATAACAAAACGTAATGGACTTTAGTCTAAGGATGTTAAGGATATGAATATCATTATGATATATGATCCATGGATAAGATTTATAAGAATTTTATAAGTCAAATATTGATCTTACTTCAAGATTATCAATTATCTAGTCTAGTCTAATTAGTTATCTAGACATTCACGAATACAAAAACAATACACAAATACACGCCCCATGATATCCCTGCTTAAGACCCTTTGCCTTAAGACTTAAGACCCTTGCTTAAAACACTTTAAAATCTATTAAGCGCAATCTATCAAGGGTTCTGTTACAAAATTGATTTTAATCTCTACATTTTTAAATTTTAGAGATTTTTTTAAATATGTATACAAATATGATTTAGTAATTTAAAAAATGGTACTAATGAATTTAAAAAATATGAAGAAAACAGTACAAGACCTTCCTTCGCAAAGTCCAAATCCACTCCGAATATAATTTAGTAAAGGAATTCTTTAGCAATGACATTAACGCACATCGTTGCATTTAAGGTATCGATGGAATTGTATGGATAGGAATGTATAACCGTTCCGCCCCTCAAAAGGATAAAGGAGGATTCCTTTTTCCTTTTGAGGGGCGGAACGGTTACGAGAAGGTTATGAGGCTTCATAGGATCACTTCTAATTGCCTATCTGCCTGTGTCTGTCAAAACACTTACTCTCAAGAAGTAATGGAGGTAGCAAGTTAAAATTAATATCAAATAGGTCCTCAGCTCTGGAATCCCTTGGAGCTGAACAAAAATTAAACAACAAAAGATATGACCGTTTATGCCGCATATTTTTCCTCTCACAAAGGAATATAAACCTATAATAGGGTACCTCCCGTTGACCTAGGATCATTACATTTGGAAAGAAGCAATGTTTGATAGCACACAAAGTATCGTGAAAAATCCGTAAACCATAAATTTGTAGATACATAAAAAAAGTGATTATAAACTTACATTATTAAGTTTGAACGGACGTGGGTACGTTGCGCGAGTGGGATTCGCACTTGGTCAGTTTTTTAGGGTTCCGCACCCAAAGGGTAAAACGGGACCCCTATTACTAAGACTTCGCTGTCCGTCCGTCCGTATCTCAAGATCCTTAGAGAGTTGAAATTTTTTGCTCGTTTTTATATGTATATATACGCAACCCTTCGTGCGCGAGTCTGACTCGCACTTGACCGGTATTTTTTATATACTGTCGCCAGGCAAAACATATTGTTTGCTTGTAATAATGAGTACCTATATACTATAAAATGGATTGGGAGTGATACCATTTACTCTATGAAAACTTCAATTACTAAATTTACCGCCTAAAGGAATAGAACCTGCTAGCATAAGCATTATAGAATACTTACCTTTTTTATAAAAACGAAATACCTGATATGTTCCAGTCATGTAAACTACAGGAACTTTGAAATCGTTATGGAAGGGTAGTTTGCGAAATTTATAGGTAAAACTGTGCCAAATCGATAATAATTTAGAAAGAATACTTTACCGTCATTCTGCCAAAGAGAACATTTCACATAATCCAGAGCCCTATTTGCCTCGGTAATATTATTAACGATGAAGACATTATCAGGTATCTCCTCATTAGTCATCTGAAACTCAGTATCGCTTTGCCTGGGTTCGTCAAGCCGAATATATTGAGGGATATTGCCCCGCCTGTAAAATCATATTTTTTATTTTTGGAAGAGATTTTACAAAAAAAATAATATTAATAAAACTATCAATCAAAAAGCCAACATCACGCGGTGTTCCCAAGCGGTCACCCATCTAAGTACTGACCGCGCCCGACGTTGCTTAACTTCGGTGATCGGACGAGAACCGGTGTATTCAACGTGGTATGGACGTTGGCGAAAGAAATTGTGAATTTTACATACAATATCTGTCGTTGCTTACGTACACACACCAAATTAGACTATGATAGTATAAACTAAAATGCAGACAGTGAATAAATAAATCGACCTCTTCATTGCCAACGTCCATACCACGTTGAATACACCGGTTCTCGTCCGATCACCGAAGTTAAGCAACGTCGGGCGCGGTCAGTACTTAGATGGGTGACCGCTTGGGAACACCGCGTGATGTTGGCTTTTTGCTACAATTCAATAAAATAAAACCGCTTACTGATATTCCCTTTCTTTTTTCATCAAATGAGACATGTAATCGGGATGCTGGTATTGTTTGCCGAAAAATAAGAACAGAAGATCGTAGTGAAATCTACTTCCACTCGTCAGTACTACATATTTGTCTTGCCTGAAAAAGCCACCCTTCCGCGTAAATAGGTATTTCTTAGAGGTGAATGTCGATACGCGTACCGAAGCCTAAGTCTCTACAAGAATAACTCGTAGAATAACTCTCCATTTATCATACACACCTCATTCTGATTCATGTAGTGTAGCATATAACCTAGGCCAGGGGTCGACAACCTGCGGCTCGAGAGCCACATGCAGTTCTTTGGATGTGAAACTGCGGTTATTTAGTTCCATACACAAATATTATTTATGTTATAAAGTAATAACATTTGAAAATAATTTTCAATCGATTAACGAGAATTAGGCACCATTTCGATTTTGTTGGTTTTTTGAGTTTTTTTTTATTAAAAAAAAATATTTATGCAAGTACTATTTATTGTTGGCAAGAAAAAAATTGTGGCTCTTTAAAAACTTTGATAAATTGTAATTTTTGGCTTATCAGACTCAAAAGGTTACCCCTGACCAAGACCAAATGACTACTTTATTACCTATCCAGGAATTTAAATTATCAGAGGTCTCACCAGAAAATCTTATAGCAGTGGGTACCTATGTATTATAAAAAAAGTTTCAAACCTCTAGCAGTGTACATACTAAGACTATGTGAAACTTTTTTGTCTCCCTACCTCACTAAGTCTCCATAACACAAGACAAGACCTGGGCGCCAAGTCCCCTAATACTATCGTCGTGGAGTTGCTGTGACTTTATTTTTCAAGACATGATTTTATCAATGGTAGCTGGAATATGACCAGTGTAGACATTAGAAATTGTCACCTTGTAGCCATTAGACCAGTCATATTCTAGATACTATTGATATAAGATGTTATTTTAATGTCTTAGAAAATATAGTCATAGCCACTCCACAACGATAGTGTTAAGGGGCCACGATTCCTTGTAAACAAGTCGGGACTCCCGAGCATACATTATAGGTTTATACGTAATTTAAATCGTACTGATTAATTTCCATCATAGTCCCTTGGATAACGTTTACATAATATGTGTACGGCACGCTCTTCATGTATTTATCAGAGCTCGTGTAGTATCTCGGAAACATGAAGTGTGCGACTGTCTTCGTCTGTCGCATGTAGGGCAGACCGTTCGGTGATATGAGGGTCACGCTCGTAAACGTTAAATATGTCGAAGTGTCACTGGAATATGGATTTACAGTTATTTAAATTTACACCTAAAATAAAACAAATTTTAATGCTATTCAGAAAAGTGACGAATCAAAATTAAATTCTACTGAAAAAGACTTCAACGGGAGAGTTTCGTTGATATCACATAAATAAACATAATTTTATCGGAAAACTACCTGAAGAGTAGCGCCTTGAGGAAACCAAGAGCAGTTCTAGAAGCGCCTACTATGACAATCTGAGCATCGACATTGGCTTTAGGCATGCTGGTAAACTTCTTTCCAATAAACCATGTGCTGAATGCCATTCTGGAAATAATAAAAAAATACATGCCTATAATATCACTTGCTCCCAACTATAGATCCCATAACAATCACAAACTTTACAATACTCGTAACGTATTTAGCCATAATATGGCGTTTCAACCACGTGAAATTCGCAACCTATAACACTCACGAATAGCGAAACATTTCCAATTAAAATTATAAAAACACTGACTTAATCTAGCATTTATGAAAAAGTAATGTTCGTTATTCCTTAAGGAAAGTGAACGCATAACCACCCAGTGGCTGAACTTTGAAGCACTAATGAGCATTGAAGTTAAAGGATTAACTTCGTAATTATTTTCTTGAGGATACAGCATCTCGTGATAGTAACAAAGGGTGGCCATACATGTTACTCGTTATAGAGCTGATTTTCTTGAGCTCTGGCACTGCACTGATGTCTATTATAAATGGACGGGGGACCAAAGGCACCATGGATGACACCAGGCAATTAGCTTTATGGACAGCCTGTGAATTAAAGCCAAAATGTATGTTAAGCATAAGGAATAATTCCAAATTAATTCCCTCATTTAAAAATATTTTAAACCCAAATTCTCGTTGATAATTTATCCCCAGAATTCTAATATGAATTTCTTTCAATACCTATTGACCAGACATTGTAAACAAGAAAATGAACTTGACAAGAACTCTTGCTGACATTGAGAGTATAATGTAATTATCGAAACAATACAAAATGAGCATTACCCATTTATTTCTATAGGCCGTAAGCCACATCAAGGCATTGCTATCAGACAGCCTCATCATCTCTCTAACGAAGAATCTGTAATGTTGCTCGAAGACAGGGTACGCCAACACAGCCTTCAGAGTGGCAAAGCCAGCGTCGACACCGTGCCCGAGAAAATGGTACTTGTGAACGTGGTAAGAGTCTAGATTGAATTTGCTGCGAATGAAATCTATTTGCTCTGGTGGCCTAAGAAAGAAAAGAATACGTTGGTATCGTTACAAAGGATAGGGCTGGCAGAGCAATCGAGCCAATATTATTTTGATGACCACTAACATTTTGGTTATCCATAAAAACTTCTAACTAACGCTTATATCTTTTAAAAAGTTATACGTTTCGGCCATAAGTTTCTACTGAAAACTGGCACAATAACATTGGGATGATTGGTCTGCCAGTTCTATCCTTGGTAAAGGTAAACCCACATGAATTTTACGACGCAAAAAGAGAAGGCAGACAATTTTATCCTCAGTAAGCCAAATCCACATACGGTGGGTGACATACCTATTAGATTGGACAGAATATTGGATTTGTTTGCGGATGGGTGGGAGAAGATTTTGTTTGAATATATGAATGAAGCGAGATTCAGCATCAGTATATTGCAACTATGTAGTGTAAATGTTTTAGTTTTCTAGGTGCTAAATCTACTGAAACACAAAGATACGTACTCCAGTATACCCAACCCAACTATAGACATGTCACTAATAAGAATATACGCTTGGTTGTTTTTCTTATTTATAATGCTGTTCTCGACTGTCCATATCGTCTCTCGGCCGTCCAGATTCTGTAGCAGACGGGTTATGTGTGGGATGTCCACGAATTCCGCTTCACGAACGCGTAATTTTCTGTAATTTGAGTTTTTAGTAGCAACAGTTGTTATCACTACCAAATTGCTGATTTAAATATCATAGTTCGATCGATTAGATATTAGATAACTTCATTTAAAACTGCCCTTATATTTGAACTATTTCCCCTCTTTCTATGTAGGTATTACGTTAAGGAATATTGTTTTTTTTTATGAGATAGGGAGACAAACGAGCAGACGTTTCACCTGATGGTAAGCGGGCTAGTTACAATAAACTACAAATTAGGTTTAATATTATTCTACAAATACTGGACGTAACATCAAATAGTCAAAATAAAAGTCTTACGCTAAGACTGAAGATCTATGTGCCAAATAGAGCGAATATTTGCAGCAAATATTTGATCTCGTGGGTACAAACTGAAAGCAACAAAGCAGGTAAGCACACGGTTAAGTGTTGCCTCAAAAGCAGTTTTTATTTCAGCTTACACAAAAATGTTTTAATAGCGGAAATGTTTTTTGATCAGTTGGAACCCGAATGATACAATAATCATAATCTTTTGTAACTTCAAATGCCGCTTCCAGTAAATCGAAGCCAAATCTGAAAATATAAAACATAGTAGGTAACTACTTACTTATTACATCACACATTAACGGAGTCCTTACCTATACTACTACATTACCTGAGTTGTATATATGTATGTACAAATGTTCCTTTACCTCTCATCGAGATCATCGCGTAAGCCAAATAGCTCTATAATAAACGCATTCCGACCTCCTCTGTAGATTGTTACATCCTGTTCTTCTTTTGCGATTCTACTCACTTGGGGGGTCTTTTCTGAAATATATTATGTTAGCTTTCTATACTGCATACAACAACGTTACTTAAAAATGTATAGGTTATTACGTACTTTTTAATTTCGGCTTCGACGAAGTAAAACCGGCCTGAGATAGCTTCGATTGGTTATAAGCGGGCTTGAACCTAAGCCAAAACAACTATCGATATACGTCGAGCGAGCGCATGAAAAATTACAAGTGAAGTCAAGATTCCCAGTATCAATAAAGGTATTATTAAATTATATAACATAGAGTCGAAGGTAAATAATAATTTTAGGAGGGCTAATTTTCGTTCATTGCCTGTCTCTTACATATATGGTAGTGCTGCCGCGGATTTCATCGCGATTTATTATCTGTTATTGTCATGTGTCAAGGTGAGTGTCAATGTCATTAGTTTTTGACAGTGCGCGAGCGCGTTTATATAGAGGAAGGGCGTAGGCGTGGGGACGCTACGACATGTGGGTGGTTGTATTAAGAGAAAAGCGTGGTAAATGGTTCCACATCTACCTACAGTGGTTAACAAGAAAGTGAGTGTAGTCTTCATGGAGTGAAGACCGACAAATGGTTGTAAGTTATGCATTGCTACGATGGAGGTAGTAATGCAGTACAGAGAGCGTGTAAGTACAATGTAAGTAATTGCGTGCAAGGCGTGGAGTCACGATGCACGAGGCTACCTAGAGTATCGGGGTGAGTCCCATTACTATTAAGACAAAGATTATTCGAGATTATTGAATAGTAATACGAGCACTGACTCGTCATTACGGTAAATGTGCGATTGAGTTTGTACTCGAGCTATAGTCTTTTCTAGAGGGGCTATGGTTAGAGATTTGAGTAGGCCGCCTTGCGTAGCGAGTATGCGCAAGGGGCAGCTGCCTTCGTAGCTAGTGTACGAACGGGGCACAGTACCTAGAGACCTGAACACCTAGTAGTACCTGGTGGCAGGGTAGAGCTGTAGGGGAGTGTGTGGAGGCTCAATTGAGGATCCGTAGGGACCGCAGTGGTGTTCAGGTTATGTTAGGAGGAACAAAACAGTTGAAGACCACAGGGTTAGAAACTGTACCCATTAACTTGGGCTCCTAGACATAGAGTGGAGGAACACAACAGTGAAAGGCCAGAGGGTTAGAAACTGTACCCATTAACTTGGGCTCCTTAGAGTGGTACACGAGATTGAATAAGTAAAATCAGTAAAGAGAGTCAGTCGCACAGTTTCCATGATGATGAATTGGTGACGTTATATTATTATGCTGATTATAGAATCACAGGCGCCGCGACAAGTGCCATGAATTTAATTCGCCAAGAGTCCATATTGTCTACCTCAAATAATGGCAGATTGTTAGTTCACATGTACTCGATATCTACTTACTACAGTTCGCAATACCGCAGTACTTACGTAGTCGCTGGCGATTTACGAGCTTAAAACTCATCGTAGAGTTACTGTAATTTAATACTTACAGCATATCACAAGACAAGGATTCAGGTACGGACAATAAGTTAGAATCGATGTTGACAATTTCATAATCAAATGGATCTTCGTCCAACAAGTTGATGACAGTAACAACTGTTGCCTGTGACGGCGTTGGGGAAGGTATGAACACTTTGTCGCTGAAGTCGTCGGAATGCTGCTCCTTGAATATAATGTGGTCTAAACTGCGTCGCATCGCAGCGTTCCGTCTGAAGTTCACTTTACTCATCTTCTTCGCTTTTTGCTGGCCCACGGATGCTTTTGGTGGTCCGTGTACTATCTATTGTACAAATTATGAGTCATCTTTAGTAGACATTGCCTTAATATATAGTAGGTATAGAAATATTTTATGCTTATAAATATGTGACCTAAACGTCCTGATAACTTACTTCATAATGCATAGTTTCAAATTTCGGAGGGCTTTCAAACGGGCTCCATTTACCCTGCATTATTGGCTCCCTACAAGAGATCGAAAATCGTAATAAAAATTATTTCATTCACAATACTCTTCAAAGCCACGTATGCGCCTACCCAAATTCTGTTAGCAAAGTATTTGCGCGTCGACATTGCTCCTTCTCTGAGACAGTGGCTCGCCTCAGCCCGTAAAAAGGATGCAAATCATACAGCTTCTGCATTTTCTTGTAATTGATTTCTGTGCTCAGACCCATTACACCTACCACACGTCCACCGCTCTGGAAACATATTAGTATTTCCCTAAATCACCGATGGTATTAGTAAGGTCAGTAAATAAATTTGGAACTTTATCTCTGATGATTTCCGTTGAGATCGCTGAGTTCCTATCGGGCAGATAGTGCCTGTTTTGTGTGCAGCTGCAGAACTTAGAACTTCACTTGTAGGAAATCCTTACTTCGGCAACTATTATTTTTCGTTTGCTTTCAGGGTGACGTCCAATAATTTCACTGATATAATAATCTCCATAAACCTCTTTTAGACGAGAACACTTCGTATCTAATATTTCCACTATGTCGTCATTGTCCTCTTCCCTAAAAAAAAATTATACATGATTTATAATACCAACCTCTAAATATTTGCTTTAATATGAATTAGCTTCTATTTGATTGGTTTGCCTATGCCCTGGGCATATTGGAGGGAGCAAATTCACTTAACTTTTTTTGAAAATGTAGGTACTTTGATTTAATGACTCTGGTAATGGTTACGCGACCGCGGCCACATTCGCTCGCGCAACCCTCGTGTCACTGATGACATTTTGTTGAGATCTTCCAAGTTCCATGCTTGCAAGCATAATACTGATGTAGGTATATCGGGGGCATGCAAAGGGATGCCTCAGGCGTCACGGGGACGCGGCGGAAACAAGTGGTGCACAGGAAACCGTCTTGTGTGGATTTTTTGGGACTGAGGTCTTTCTTCACGAGTGGACCACTTTCTGAAACGGCTTCCAGACTACGCTATAATAGCATATAGTATATAGCTCATGGCACAACAATATCGCGCACCACACATTGGTTTGTGGACATGTTCACACTGTAGTGTGTACTATACTATATATAATTGGCTTGGTATGGTGCGCGATATTGTTGTTGTACTATATATTATAGCGTAGTCTGAAAGCCGCATAATAATAGGTGGATGCGTAACGTGACACTAATATCTTATACGTCGAAGTCTAATATAGTAAGTAAAGCAGGTATGAATGTTACGTACACAGCTCGTCGCATTTTCAACTTGGGACAAAACTCCTGCCTCAACGCGGTGTACAAATAATTACCTATTCTATCCTCAGATAGCGGCATATACTTGTATATATTACGTCTTGAAAACGTCTGATATCTCCTAATGCTTTCTGTAAAAGGATGTGGCAACTAAATTTGTACGGATATCAAGATCTATTGGTATTGTATTAAGTCGCATATAAGTTTAGTATATTACCGTAATTAGAATACATAGGTACTACTAATACGATATGTAGTAAATAGCTGTCGTTCATAAAAACAGATATAAATGCTTCGTCCAAGAAAACATCTGTGACTTCGTCGATGCAACACATTAAGTGTATGAATAAAGTATTACGGGACAGATAGAATCTCCTGAAATTGGAAATAAAGCACTTATTACACCTCACTGAATGTAGTCGTCTTAATTCAGAAGCGTCTAAATGATTCACTCAGTCAGAAGCCATCCTTGCTTCTGAATTCAGGATGCTAGCTTGCTGAATGCGATTATACTCGACTTCTTTCAGTAACGACTGAATTAAGAAGACTAAATTCAGTGAAGTGTAATAAGCGCATAAGAGTCGTCAATAGCAGTACGTATATATTTTTAACACTTGTGTTACAATACAATGTAGGAGGTTCAAACAAAGGTTAAACAACTGCCTGTGTCTTATGTACCAGCGTATCCACTAAGTTGTTGAGCTATTTGCAGACTATCTTGCGCTCCCGAAACCCAATAATTTGGTAATTCTTACATTATATTACAACCTATTTCGTTGAGGCTAATGATCCATTGGGACTGTAGAACTTTTCTACAATGCATAATGTCATTGTAGGCGGTTGCAAGATGTTTGTTTTTCTATAAATTAGGGAGTTTGTATAATTAGTAATAGTGGTAAGAGGTGAGGGGCAGAACACTAACTACCGATTTAGTGAAATGGTGTATTTAATGAGATCTCCGATTACGTACTTGTATAAATTTCTAATCCAGATTTCCCAGTCTGAGGGCCCGACGCCGTGCACGTTGGGATGGTCGCACAACGCCAAAAATCCTATTACTTGTTTCTTTTCGTTTATCATACATATCGAGAGAGTCGATAGCTCACTGGAAAGTATGAGTTGTAACTAAGAAAAGCTCAGTCTTGCTAACTTTTGTACCTACTACGTTAACGTTCCACTGCTGGACACGGGCCTCCCCTCAATTCGAGGGGGATTCGGGCCATAGTCTACGACGCGGGCCCAGTGCGGGTTGGCAGACTCCACACATCTATCGAAAACTAGTCAAGTTCCCTAAGACGTGCAGGTTTCCTTACGATGTTTTCCTTCACTGTTTCATAGCAAGTGATAATCTCGTATGAAAATGAGATTCGCACATAAATCCCAGAGGTGCGAGTCGGGGTTTGAACCTGCACACTTCGATTGCAAGGCGTGCGTTAAACCACTGCAACTAACCCTCCAAAAGGCCTGAAGTTTCAATGACAGGCCATGTTTTATACCCTGTATAAAGGGTTAGTACGTGATATGAATCAGACATTGCTTACATTTGAAGAATCTAGCGAATATGATGAACTACATTCAAATAAGCAAACTCACATCAATGCACCAATATTAATATCACCGAAAAGTGATTCCGTCTGTTCACGTTTCCAAAACAATTCTATATCAAATCTATCACTGTCTATCGCTCTTCTAAACCTTCTGCCCGTAGGACCCACATCAAAATCGAAATAAATCGACATTTTCAGATTCCCTCGGTCTTCAAATATGATATATCAACAAAATCTAATAGGCCATGAAAAAAACGGCCAAGTGCGAGTCGGGCTCGCGCACGAAGGGTTCCGTACCATTATCTATAAAAACGGCAAAAAAGTCACGTTTTTTGTATGGGAGCCCCCTTAAATATTTATTTTATTCTGTTTTTTAGTATTTGTTGTTATAGCGGCAACAGAAATACATCATCTGTGGAAATTTCAACTCTCTAACTATCACGGTTCATGAGATACAGCCAGCGAAGTCTCAATAATAGGGTTCCCGTTTTACCCTTTGGGTACGGAACCCCAAAAAACAACAACTTAGTTTAAACTATGCGAATATATTACAAACATAATTTACATTTTATAATTAAAATTATACATTAGTTAGATAAAATTATGAATATCAATTTTTACATTTAAATTAAAATGTGTTAGCAAAGCGCAGTTAGTTCAATACATCAAATTAATTCTTAGTTCTGAAATACTGATTAAAATTAAGTACACACCCCTTAAGTGTAGTATTATGTTTCGCGTTAAAAGCTGCCTTCGAGTCAAAAGATAACCCCCAAAATTAAACATAATATATCACAAAACCTATATTGGAGATGTCAAGAACTTTATTATAACTGCATGTAATATACAGGTTGTATCAGAAGTCCGAAATAATATTTTAGGTACATATACGGTAGCTCATACGTGGGTGCTTAGTTAAGACAGTTTATATCTGACTATTATAGTTTCTGAGTTACAGACCTTAGTATATTTGTCACAGGTATCGTGTTCTGGCCTATGGGTACATCCATAACCCTGTTCAGCAGTGTAAACTACACTTATGAGGGTCGACTACCAATATTCACAAAACAGAACGCACAGATTTTACATAGGAGATATTACTAGTTATAGAAATTGACGACGAAAAAAAACATGGTCGAATTTCGATCAATTTTTTATACCATTCAGTTATTATTATTATTATTATTTTTTACGAAATGAGCGAAATGATGATATTTAATGGAATAAGATGAGGAATGGCTTCACCTGCGACTAGCGCGGGTATTTCGCCAATGTCAAGTAATTAATAGCAAGGACAAATTCAATAAATACACGCAATAAATAAAAATGAATGATGACAGTCACCATTCAGTTGTATACCCGATACTGATGCAAACGTCAAAGCATTATTTCGGACTTCCGAAACACTGTAGATAACGGAGCTATTGTTCATATGGTGTCAAGCGAGTTTCTTCGCGCATTACTTTTCTCACTAAAAACAATATTTTATGCAATGTCTAATCTCACATGCCATTATGCTTGAGAAAATTGCTAAAAATCTATCGAAATATCGTCAATTAAATGCCACAAAGAATCCCTACAAGTATCGCAAACACGACTACTATACTAAAAATATTCTCAATCCAACCGAAACTAAAATAACATTTCTAAGAACTTAAATAATAATCCTATCAAACTATCAATGTCAAAATACTATCAATCGCATTATAAAAACAAATCGTTAGTACACTTAAAAAAACAGAGAAATAATTAGGAGATTCAAATATACATTATAAAAACCCTGAAATTGACAACGAATCATTCAATCAATTTCTGAAACTACTACCATGTCATGAATTGTAATTTAAAAAAAAATGTCAAAACAATAATTACGATTTGATTCTCATAAGAAAATCGGTACCAATGCAGACACAGTGCAACGTAACATCTCAACTCAACACATAACGTGCAAAACTAACAACTAACTGTAGCGAAACTAATAAATTAAATATGACTCATCAGATTAAAGGCGGTAGGTTTTTCGCTCGAACTAAATGCGTGTGGGATTTAGACCGGCTAACATTGTTTGGGGTTGTTTTGACAGTTAAGCTTGAGACTGTGTTTTGGCGTTGCAAGTTCACCTTGTTTGCGCTTAGAGGCGCTCTAGGTGTAGCGAAACCGTCGTTATTCAACTTGAGAGCGGATCGCGTAAGTCTAGTAGGGGTCTGCATTAGGTTACTCTTCGGTGTCATGGGTAAATTGACGTGTTGTATATTCTCCTTGCCGAGTTTAGGCGTCATGGGTTGCTTGGTCATCGGAGTTTTTTTTGGCGTGCCAAAGTGCTCTTCTATGGTTCGGCATATGTTGATGATGGGTGGGTTGGCATCGTGCTGCTTGGGATTCGCCATTGAGCTGCGACTGATCTGTTTCTCATTAATGCCGTCCTGTAACAACAACACTCAATGCAATATTTGCGACTGTATACTCAAATAATAAAATAAAATTATGAGATACAGTCAATGGAAGGTTAAATGCTTATTAGATTACTACGGAATTTCAAAAGATATCATCCAATTAAGCCCCGTGTACACTGCTTCATTAAGACGCCAGCTGTCAATTTTTTGTCAATGCCAAAACGAATTCTGTGTCAATAAGGATTAAATTTCTGCGCGACCACGATGCAAAATTCGTTCGCGCCGTACATTTCGTTATAGAGTGAGCTTTTTCTGAGTCAATATAGTTCGTTTTGGTAACGGCAAACATTTAGCAAAACCAAGAATGCTATCATCGTACTGCGGTCTATCATTTGTTTGACTTTGAAGACACTTCATCGCGATCGGAAGCACAGGTTGTTGCATGTGCGCCAAGACTAGATGTATGCCACAGAATATCTTGATGTTGTCTCTTTCTCTCGTATGAAAATAGACAGAGAGCGAGTGAGCAAACTCGTGACAAAAGACTTGACATACGCGCTAACCCCACAGCTGTGATAATACTGAACGAAAAATATGTCAATGGTATTTCCCTCGTAGGATACGGCACTTAAGTCATGTCTCGTCAAGTGCTCAATACAGACCATGTTTGTAACGAGTTGTCGGAGGGCTTACTTTGAAGTCCGTGTACGTAGTCAGCAGCGTAGTCTCCATCAGTGGGTCCTTGTTGGAACCCCGGTCGTCGTCTCGCGAGCCGGTGGAACGCGTCGCGTTTATAGACCGACGACTGTTGCTCCGACGCCTGCCCTGAGACTGCAAGATGAGGACATATATTAGTAACAGTTCACGTAATCAACTCAATATACGACAGTAAAAAAAATATTCATACGAAAAGATCTATTTTTATCCCAAAAACAATCCCCTACTGAAATCAGTCTATCTAGATGGGAACTGTCGTCCTCCATCGTGTCGAAAAAGAAATTTTTGCTCTCAGAACTCCAACATGCAACCTGCAGTTTGCTCCACTCATGTGGCAGACAAAAATTAATAAATAAGTAGACAAAAATTTAAATATTGGAACCCAAATTTTCAGAATGAATTTAGTTACTAACCAAATAAAAATTGAGATCACATTACCCTAAAACCAGCCTAGAGACTGGCCTTAGAAAGGCTTAAAAGTTAAATGTAAACATAATTAAATTATATTAATAATAATATTAATTATTGTGTAACACATTTACAGTTAATAAAGACTTGAAGTTAACTCACCGCACGTTTATGTTTGAGAATGCTGCCATTGACGGCTTTGGGAGTCCTCCCGTCGGGTCCATATTCGAGCTTCCTCTTGACGATATCCCCTTTACCCTCCGCCACCGCTCTGGCTGCCAAACGCCCACTAATACGCCTAAGACACAGATGAAACTCCATAAAACATTTTCAATATTTAAATTACGAACAGTTATGTCGTGGAGTTGTTATCAACTTATAAACTAGGGCATGGTAAATATTATAATATGAAATAATAATACATACCCGAAGGAGTAGACAAGAGATTTATTGCGATGCACCCACACTTCGCAGATATGTATTGTTCTCAATGTAATACGGGGCGAATCTATTGGCATTATACCTGGCATATTACCCCTCAATACGAGGAAGATTTGGGATATAGTCCCCAGTGCGAGTTAGTGAACTTCACACGCCTTTTCATATACGTGCAGAGTTCCTCACGATGTTTGCCTGCACCGTACAGCAAGTGCCATATGGAACCAGAAAATCTCAGAGGTGCGAACCCGAGGTCTGAACCTGCACCTGCTAAGTTCAAGGCGGACATTATACCAACTAGGCTATCACTGCATCGTGATTTTAATGATTGAATTGCCGCCAGATAATCGGCTATTACGTAAACTACAGATCAATACTCGATCAATATCTAACTTCTAATATAATAGTTTCCTTACGATATTTCTAATTACTACATGCTTCCGCTAACTATAAATATGTAATAACAACATACAATAACTACAGGTAGGTACGCTTAAAAAAATGTTATCTAACGCTAATAATAAGTGCACAGCAATATTTCTCATTCCTTCTACTTACGCAATGCAAAAATTTAAGGCGATACTTTCTTCCGATCGCTACTTATCATATCAATCAAAACTCGCCTCTGTTTTGTGATGTAATGTTGTTTTCACGATTTAATTCACAAGCGCGCGCTGAAATGGTAAAGGAATGAAAAATATCTGTTGACGGTTTTTTTTGCCCCTAAATCATCAGTCAAAATTTTTAGAGATTTCAGAACATCTAACATAAGTAATTAGCTAACCGAAAAACTCGTGTAAAATAATAAGAAATTGTAATGTAAAATAACAGTTTTTTTTTATAAATGCATATGAAATAATACGCTATTTAAAACGAAAAGAAAATTTAAAAAACAAAAATCTGTCTGTCTGTTTGTTTGTTTGAGGTAAACACCGAAACGGCTGGACCGGTTTTGACGGGACTTTCACTGGTGGGATAGCTGCGGGACAATTCTCGCATGATCGACATTATCTCTAATCCGAAATACGTCGAAATAAAACGTCAAATTAAGACGAATTAGAGATGATATCGATTTTGCGAAAATCGAGTAGGTACGTGATGTTACGAGGAGTAACTTAGACTAGGTATTTTAATTTTTGGGAAAGTGTTTAGAGTTCTTTAATACCGCGCATCGCGTCGCTGGCTCAGCTAGGGGTTTATAAAAATGAAATAAAATACTATTTGGTACAACTAAGGTATTGTGTAAGCTGAACACGAGTGAAGTAACCCACAACATAATCTATTTTTATGATAATTACAGGTTCAATTAAAATGTTAACTCATCAATGTTTGGTAATACTTACGTTTTCACACATAACTTTTTTTTGTTGAATTAATACATCATCATACATCATCACGCATGTATTCCCCGAAGGGGTAGGCAGAGGTGCACTGCAGTGCGCCCACACTTCGCCGATGTATTTTGGTCCCAATGTAATAGGGGGCGAGCCTATTGCCATTATACCGGGCACACAGGTTTCCTCACGATGTTTTCCGTCACCGTTTCTTAGCAAGTGATAATCTCAGATGAAAATGAGATTCGCACATGGAACCCAGGGGTGCGAGCCGGGGATAGAACCTGCGCACTTTGATTGCAAAGCGTGCGTTCGACCACTCGGCTACCACTGCTATTGTTGAATTAATTATTTTAATCATAATTATTAACTGTTTTAAAACATGTAGTAAGTAAAAGGTGCTTATGTTAACTGATATTTAACTAAGCTGATAAGGAAATTATTTACATCTCTGGTCAGTCCTCGTGTCATTCAGGACTAATGATTTTTTTAAATCTTAAATCTATATTATCTACTATCTATATTATATATTAATAGTATAATACTAAAGAGTTTGTTAGTTTGTTTGGTAGACCGCACTAATCTCAGGAACTACTGATTCGAATTTTAAAAAATATTTTTGTGTTGATTAGTCTATTTATTGGGAAAGGTTATAGACTTTATAACATCACGCTACTACACAGTAACAATAAGCGCGGGCGAAACCGCGTAAACAGCTAGTAATTAATAAAACATGGGACGAAATGATAACTACAATTCAATCAAATATGCAATTCAATTTAAGCTATGACTGTAATGAAACTATAGCAATAAATCTATTTCGATCGGATGCTGCCCAGAATGGCATGGATTGCAAACGTCAATATCTTAGTGGTCAAAGTGGGCCGCCCTCGTAACCGAGAGGTTTCGAGTTCAATTCCCCTTCATCATTAAGTATCGATTCCTAACACACGCATTTAAATTAAAGAATAACGGGACTACTAGAGATATGATAATTACATTGCTTGTATAGTGCAGTTTTTAGGGTTCCGTACCCAAAGGGACCCTATTACTAAGACTCCGCTGTCCGTCCGTCTGTCTGTCTGGCCGTCTGTCACCAGGCTGTATCTCATGAACCTTGATAGTGAGACAATTGAAATTTTCACAGACGATGTATTTCTGTTGCCGCTATAACTACAAATACTAAAAACAGATACAACAAATGTGTTTTTTTGCCGTTTTTTATAGATAATGGTACGGAACCCTTCGTGCGCGAATCCGACTCGCACTTTGACGGTTTTTATTATTACCGTCATTGAAACTGTTTACTAGCCGTCGCTGATTATTAGTAAAAGCTGCATGGTTCGCAAAATTTATGCTTTGTTTGAAATGAATTCAAATGACGACTCTGAATGAAGCGCCTGTACACACACAGCTGTTGAACTCAAAGAGAAAATGTGTCTCACCTCTTCACAGTAGATATGGCGGATCTCTTCAGCGCGGACAGGTTGTTCGTGAAGTTGGTGACCGCTTTGTTGGCGCTGCCCGTAATCAGTTGCCGCTTCGACGGCGGTCTATAAGTCGAAAGACCTGTTTAGTGACAGTCTTCACCTTATTTTAACTAATTTTGTTGTGTCAATTGAGTATAATGTACATTGGCAACCAAAATGAACTGTTTCTACAGAACATTAAAAAAAAATCTGACGGACGAATGTGTCTTTCATTCAATCTTTATGTATTCAAACACAGAGTACATGATCAAAAAATGCTCACATTCAGGCTAAAATACCTTAAGGTTCCATTTGCTATGACTGACAAAGCGTGAAAGGAAACTACTTAGTTGAAACACATACTATATCTAAATGTGTTTAGACATTTAATTATTTTCAATAGGGTATAACTGTCTGTCCTTTGATTCCCTCTGCAATCCTGTCACTGCAGCCGTATCACTAAGCCCGAGACAGACCGGAACATCAAAACGCACGCTTCAAACTGTTTGCCAACACCAAAAACGAACTGTACCGACTAATAGAAAAATCTCATTCCTATATCAAAATTTTGCAGCGATATCGCGTGGCTTTGACTACAGAAATTTCATCTTTATGTATATTGGCATAGATTTCGTTTCGGTATTGGCAAAAAATCATCAGCGGGACTTTAGTTTAGTGTATACATGTGTGTGTAGACGCGGTACCTGTTCCGCTCGGCGGTGGCGAGGCCGGCGGCGGTGCGGTTCCGCTTGCCGAGCGGGGACGTGGCGAGCGAGCGCAGCAGCGAGGCCGTCGGCGTCAGCGCCTGCTTGCGCGCCGACAGCTTGTTGTGCCGCTCCTACACATTACCACTCACATTTTACTATCATACATTTATTTCCACAGAGTAGGTTAGGGCTGGCCTGTTTCGTCGCGGTACATGCTAGTACGATCCCGTGATGCTCCAATAAAAGCGGAGGATGGTATACGGGATATCTATCGAGACTCTCGCGTAACCCCGCTACGTCCTCGGAGGTGGCAGGGTATCCATAAAGGTCGTGGTGCATGCTGAAGCGATCCCGTGGCACTTAGTATACGGCCTTCTGCCGGGACTACCACATACTTCCTCCGAGGTGACAGAGTATCCATAAAAGATTTACCGACGTTAAAAAAGGGCATCTTCCTCGTATTGAGGGGGAATGTGCCCGGCATAATGGCAATAGACTCGCCCCCTATTACATTGGAACCAAAATACATCGGCGAAATGTGGGCGCACTGCAGTGCACCTCTTCCTACCCCTTCGGGGAATACAGGCGTGATGATGTATTCATTTTATTTATTTATAAAAATGGGCACACATTGGAATACTAAAACTCAATAATGAAGATGAAAATTAAGTACAGTAATAAGAGTCCTGTTAGCATACAAATATTGTATGACGACGGTTTTGTCTAGTGGTATAAGCACAGGCCGCTCGGCTCACTAAACCGGGTAGTAGCGGGTTCGATTCACGCCGGGTGAAAATTTCGGAAGTGGCCTTCTCGGAATTTGCACTGGTGTGGATACTGAGAATGCCCTCAATAGAATGTATAATTTCCATAGTACAATTCTTGCTTGGTTTGGGGTTATACGGTGAGAATGTGTTGTCTAACAATATATGTTATGATAAATTCTAGACGTGTAATGTTCACAAAGCCACACTAGGCCACCGTAGTGAACCATTCCAAATCCGTCTCCCAATGTGAAGCCTGTCATAAGGCAATAGACCCCTCATTATATTATTGGAACAAAACATATTCAATGATATAATATAAATGCAGTCCAGTACCCCTCTGCCTACTCTGTGATGATACAGACTTTTGATGATGACGTAAAATAATAAATATAAAACAGAAAGAAATACTAATAGTTGAAGGTCTGATGACAAGGCTTAATAATTGCTTTAAAAATATAAAATATAAGATAACAATAAATGATCACTTACAGTTTTTCTTGTTTCCCATTCGTCTTCAATAAGCTGTAGTAGAGGCTTGCCGTCCACGGTAAATGTGCATCCGCTCTTAGCTTCATACTGCGTCACCAATTCACGAATTTGCGCTTCAATCTTTGGCAACTGAAAATGTATTAAACATTAACCCCCAAATAATTCAAAAGGTATGTTTTATTTACAATGGCATTATGTTCTTGTAATAAAAAATATTATTGTAAATAGATAAAAAAAAACCTATAAATTGGAGAGTAATAGACTCGCAAGGCTGCCGCGGGCACAGACTGCGCGTGAAACTCTAGTCTCGGAACATTATTTTTTCTCTAAGCCAACATATATCAGTAGGACTAGCAGGCATTCTAAGACTAGACTTTAGCATGCGTGCCAAGACTTAGACCGTGACACGGATTGGGTCACACTAAGTCACCGAGGCATCATTCAAGTGTCAGGAACTTTTCCGCACCAGATGCCAGTTTTGCGACCGAAATTACAGGTAATGATGATGAGATACTCACATTGCTAGCGATGGCTTTCCTCTCCTTCTCTTCCCGCAGTAGCTGCCCGCCGCGGTTGTGGTAGCGGCCCGGCTCCGAAGCGCGAGCTTCCAGTTCTGTCATCTTCAACCACAGGTTCTTGCGCGTAAGTACCATCTCAAAAATGTGCCTGGTAACAAAACAGGGAAGTATTTTAGTTACTAATACCTTCATTATCAGACAAATGATTGTAAGAGTGACCCGGGCCCCAAGTCTCCTAAGACTACAGTCGTGGAGTTGCTATGACTACATTTCTAGGGTTCCATACCTCAAAAGGAAAAATGGTACTCTTATAGTTTAAGGCGTGAAAACAAACAAAACATGACTAATATAGATATTGTCACCTTGAAGCCATAAGACTAGCCTTTTTATATAATTAGTTTTTATCATTCTATTATTATTATTGTTGTTTTTAAATTCCTACTACCATTCATGCCCTAAAGTAATAGTTAACTCCACAGTGTTAGTGATAGGGGACTTGGAGCCCTGATTACCGCATAGGTTAGAACAGAACATGTAAATGAGGGTAAACCATGTTCAGCATATGGAAACAACCATCCGAATAAGTAAATGTGGCACCGATTTACAATCTCCCTTTTTAATATACAGATGGTGGAAAATGAATGTATCAAAATTTGTCCATGTGTTGCTAGGCGAAGTCTTGCTATGTGTAATTTTTTGAAATTTCGTAAAGACAACATTTTTTTGGAGATTTCTAGTCGATTAAAGTTGAAGAAGTAAAATTATTTATACTAACTTGTGCTCATTATAGTATTTTGTGATTTTCTCCAGGTACAGTTCGTGGAGCGTGAGGGTATCCTCGGTGAAGATGTCCTGGTAATAGTGCACGAACTCCTCGCGCTCGCTGCTCGAGTACATCACGTTATCCCACATCAGTTTTATCTTAGTACGCACATTTGCTACAAACACCTAAACAAATGAAATTTGATTTGAATAAAGCAAGCAATTTGGCTTCACTCTGCATTATATAGTGGGTATGGGATGATTGGTTAGGTTGGAGCGCACTCTGCGCTTGCCACTCCTCCGGTGAAGCTGTAAAGGCCAACTAACGGCCAACAGCGTAGTCCTTTAAAAAAAAAAGGATGATAGCTTGAGCACTTGCGGTTGCGCGAATCGCGGATCCAGCTGACTTAACTACCTCGATTAAGCATTCCACTCTTAGAAATGCTTGTTTGATGACATATTATGTGTAAATAACAATGTATTTTTTTCATTTCTAGTGTAATGAAACTTTAAATATTAAGACACAAGAAGATATAAAGGGTATCATAATAATAAATAGGTAGATTTCTCTGACTTGACTTCAGTGTTAGGAAAGTTATTACTCAATATTCATAGATATAAGTATCTAAACCAATCAAGTGATTGGTTTCGTAGCAGATTTGCATAAGTGATATTGGTGACATATTTGATATTGAGTTATAGGCAATAAACTATTTAGAAATTGCATAGTATGAGAAGCAATCTCCATATTTTAGTCACGATGAAAATATGGAAATTGTGTACTTACATAACAACCTATTTCTTACTTTGTATACGGAATGTTTATCATTCAAGAATGTAATGATAAATCTGTTCGAAATCGACGCGATTCTATATAAACATCTTTTGATGTGAAACATCTATAGGCGAGGGGTAAACCTGATTTTTGGCGTGGCCGACGCTTCGCCACAACAAAATTAAATTAACCTTATATTACTTAATGCATACAGTATAGTTTTAAACGTGGCCACGCTTCGTACTCCTCGGCTCCTCGGTTCTTTCCGCCGCTTAGACTCCGCCCACCGGCAACTATGTTTTATGTTTCACATCTGCCAGGCGTCCCGCGACAGCTCAGTTTTTATTTTGCCAGACAACTCATACTTATCGTATGACCCCAAACTACGCAAATTATGTAGTATAACCCATTGTATGGTCCCTCCATACAATGGATTAGGGGCCATCCCATTCACACCCAGACCAGGGCAATTTTGCGAAAACGCTATCTCCGAAATTTGCTGCTGGGGGTAATCGAACCCGCAACCAGCCAGTGCAGTGACCCGAGCGGCCTACCCTCAGACTACTAGACTTACCCGTCGTCATTTATTGTATTCTATAATAATACAAAGTAATTTAGACTCTATGAACTAGGTGTTAATATTGTATGTAGTGTAGTCTACCTGAATCTTCTGCCTCTTGATCTGATCACATCTCTTGATCTCTTCCTTGATGGCTGCTTCGGTGTGCGGATGGCAGCCGGGATGGGCGTGCAGAAAGTTCTCGCGGTAGATCTGATCCTCGTCCAGACACTCCCAAAGCTTCGTGAGGCGTTCGCGCAGCTCCAACACCTGTTAGAAGAGTGAAATGTAGTACCTTCAAAATATCACTAAACTACCACTACACTACACACAGAATTAGACACAAGAAAAGTAAGTATAAGCAGTACATAGTTATAGGGAAGGCAAAAATCATAAGGAAACCTGCACGTCTATTGGAAGGCTTGTGAAGTTCACCATCCACACTAAACCAGGGTGGTAGACTATGGCCCAAATCTTCCTCGGGTGTAATTTAATAGTAACAAGCACGCCCCCTATTACAGTAGGACCCAAATACAACGGCGAAGTGTAGATGCACTGCAATGCAGCTCTGCCTACCCCTTCGAAGCATACAGACATGATGATGTATTAATATTTATGTTTATATAGGAGTACCCTTAGACTTAAATGCAGACGAACGTATCATAAGATTATGTCGAGATTTTAAGATGCGACAACTATTTACGACCTGCTAAAGTCAATTGAACTTTGTTACTCAATGTTTAAAGCACATAGACAAAGAGTATCACCAATCATGTTTAACACATTCCCGGGTAACATAGCAAAATAAATATACCTACTCACTATACACAACTTACTCTATTGTTGGTTTGTTCAAACTTCTCTTGCAGGTCCTGTTGGAGCTTGGAAAGCCTGTCCATATTGAGATCAGTAACCTTGAAGTCCACAGAGAGGGAAGTCATCACAATGTGTTCAAATTTGTTCTGAGGCTTGATCTGGAGTTTATCTGTAAAAATAAAATCATGTTTAGATAATATATACATAAGAGCTTAGAGTTGTCTTAAGCATGTGAAAAATTAGTAGGAATTATTAAAAAACCTTCATATATGTATATCAATATAAAGACAGCCTCATATTAAAAACTGTACTTACCAATAATACTCAGAATAAGCAAACTTGGAAATGACATTCTTAAGTAATGATAACAAAGAATTAGAGTATATATCTCAAAACCAAGTTATTTTTTTTTTATGTAACTAGCAATCACTAGTAATCACATTAATTTAATCCCACCAACTAGATTTAATGTAGGCATTAGTCTAACACAAGTGCCAGAAGTTGACACAATCACATAACAGCCAGGGTAAGATTAAAACCAGGAGTATCTCCACAACAGGATGGATTACTCTACATGTTATACTTTTAATGCATTTATTAGTCTTTTGCATATTAATAAATGTCAAAGATACTCAAAATACAAATAAACTTTCATTGATTGTCAATGACAATGATAACTTACCCATAATATCCTTAATTTCAACTTGTATGTTCAAGAATATCTCTGCCCTTTTGTCCCTTTCAGCCTGCAGCATCTCCAGGTGGACCTTGAGCCTGTCCAGCTCTTCTTCAGAGGGCAGCGGCACCTCCCGCAACTCCTGGATGGTGACGCCTAGCTTGTCAGCCAGGTCTCTTTGCCATTCCAGGAGTCTCTCCATCTTCATGCGACGCTGTTCCACTTGTTCCCTATACCTAATTATTATCAATTTATTAACTTTTTCCAGTTCTTAATATTTATTTATATACATAAAAACTAGATACAATAGTAAAATACAGTGATTAAATTATTCTGTCGTCACACACCGCCTACCAGGAATATCTGTGTCACAAGATGTTGTGACCACTCTTGGCAATTTATAATAATTATTATGAATAATATTTACCTGTATATAATATATACTGAGCTGAACCATGGCAGAGTATGAATGTTACCAAAAAATCCATTTACAAACCACTTACAATGTAATTTATTTGGTACAAGTGTTTTAAAATACCATTGTAAAAAAATAATATATGAAATTAGGCATATTCCTGAAAAGATTTTAAAAAAAGTACCTACCCATGTTATTGAGAACCTCATCCTTTCCGAAGTTAGACCAAAATGCAATAAACAGAACCAATAAACGATCAAGGCTTGCTTGTTATCTTATACTAATATTTAACAAAACTACTTGTTTAACATAAAAAAAATCATACAAGTTACATTGACAACTTACTCCTTATATGAAGTATGTAAAAAAGGTTTTGTCCACTCAGATGGTAATTCATGAGTTTGTGTCTTACCCAGCAATCTGTTCTTCCAACTCCCTCTTGTAATCCACCAACATCATCTCTTCCTTGAAGTCCAATATGGTTATATCAACAGAGAGGCATCTACTTAGTTCATCTGTCTCCTCCTTTAGTTCTGTATGATACAATTACACTAAGTTACAACAAACTAATTACTAACCATACTCCATTAGGTATCTATTTATGGTATGTGCAGGTAAAATTGATTGAAAGGAGAGTTAACTCCGAAACTACAGATCAAATTCTAAATACATATTATATAATCTACACTCTCAGAATTGTATGATACTTTGTGTAAAATTCAGTATGGATGCAAACACAGTCTTCTTTCTTTTGATAAGGGACATATTACATCATGATGGGGGCAATAGTATTACTATAATCATTATTGAGAATTAGTTTCTGTTAGTTCTGACAAGGCAAGGGTATTTGCATGCAATTTAGTAAATAAAAATTAGAATACTGGGTGATACATACAATTATATTGACAACACTTTAAAATACATTTAAAAATTGATATCACAGTTATATAATTCTAGCTACTATCTCTATAGCAGGAAGTAAACAAAATATAAAGTTTACATGATGCACAGTTTTATGATAGCGGGAATAACTCACTGTCAACTTGAGCCTGCATCGTTTTGAGTTTCTGACGTGTCTCCGAGATAACATCCCGATGCAGTTCCTTCTCGATCTGCACCAATTTGGTGATATTGTTCACTTTAGTACTGTCATCAACGCCCAGATGCGACCAGTTCAACCAGAGCTCCTCCATCATAGACCGTATATTGTGAGAGATCTCTTGAAGGACTTCATTGCTAAAAATATGACACTTTCAGCATCAAACATTGAGTCAAATTCTTATTATAAGGTGATTTATGGAGTACAACTTTGTTTAGGGATATAAAGCAGGACTTATCTATACTATTTAACAATTTGTTATTCGTTGTAAATTTGGTACTAGGGCGTGAATACAACAAACGGTCGAATTTAAAAAGTACTGTGATTTATATTGCTTTGTAAACAATGTTAAATTTACAGAATCACTAGGCATATGTAATATGTGTTTATAAATCATAAAATGACATATATAACAAATATTTCCAACGAAAACTAAATAACTCACAATAGCTTGTTCACATCTTCTGTTAATGTAATCATTTTTGCAAGTTTTTAACAATTATTCAACTGAAATACACTTTCACAGTAACGATAACACTGTTTCTTTATTATTTATTACAAATCATCAAGTACTAATGCTAATAAACTTAATTTCACGGAAATAACCACCAACATGAATCCAAAATCAAACGAAACTTGAACGTTTTTTCAAATATCTAAACGTTAAAATGAAAACGTCTGTCGCTTTGCTTCGATTGGCCATTGCCCGCCCGGTCGGGGCTGCCAGTTATTAAATGAATTCTACTAAAAGTGACAAATGATAACGTCACTGTACCGTCAAATGTGTTTTGACCTCGATGGTCAAATGAGAATGGAACCGTATTAATTATGAAGTAATTAAAGAGAGTGTATTTGTTTTACATTTTATATGAGACATGAATGCAAGTTAATAATTTTGTTGTATGTGTTTTGTTGCGTTGTTTTTTTATTTTGGATCAAATTTTAGGGTCTGGCAACCTTGCGCCCGGTATAATACGTTCAGAAATCATCAAAAAGAGAAAGATTACTTTTTTATTTTACAAACGATTTTACTAGAACTTAAAATAATAATCAACTGAAACAAAATATATAGTGAATCATAGTTAAATATTTAATTTTAAATAATGATAACAAATATAAGATCTAATGAATGAAATGAATAAATTTATCTTTATCTCTTTATCTTTATCTTTATCTTAATGAAATTCATGGTCAACTGCAGGGTGATTTTAAAACACTCGGAATCGAATTCGGAAACGGAATCGGATCTTTCCGTCACGGATTCCAGCCATCGCTATTTTGATTTCCGTACCCGACGATTTTTGACATTTCTCGTCGGATAAACCCATCCGAATCGACGGAAAGTTTCCGACACCTTTTTCCTCGCGGAAAGCTTCCGAAATTGAACAAAAACATAAATAAAATACCAAATTTAAGTGTTATCTAAATACTTGCATAATATTTAAGGTAAGTCAGTACTAAAGAGTGTTTAAAATAAACCCATTAACGTTGTTTTATGGCCCTTTACATTATTGTGAAAATTATTCCCTTCAACCTTCGATAGGATGGAATATTATCTTATAGGAGACAACATAGGGCGGCTGCTGTGCAGCGCCGGCAAACAATCGTGCTGCATTATTCACTTCGTGGTTGTGTTTTTATTTACCGAAATACAGCGCCATGCGCCATCTATGACGTAGCTCTGAAACTTCGTGGTTGCAAAGGCGTGATGTTACCCTTCACTTACACTTTGACGTATCAGTAAAAAATTTCGAGGTTCGTTATAACCAAAAATAATGAAGGAGAGTAAGTTTTAAATCGATAATTTAAATAAGTAATCAATTTCCAATTTTATAATTATGATAAGTGTGTTTATATAAGACTTTTTGGCCAAAAAAATTCGTATTAATAACTGTTTTGTAATCGAATTTTTTTATTTTTTATTTCTACCATTTCTACCATTTTTAAACGTTCTTTGTAAACGCACACAATCTTTCCGACGTCGGAACTTTCCAATTGGCCCTTCCGTCCGCTATTCAAAATCGCGTTTTGACATACCGTCGGAAACGGAATCGACAACTCGAAGTTTTCGATTCCATTTCCGAATTCGATTCCGAGTGTTTTAAAATCACCCTACTGATTGGTCCACAGCATCGAGATATAACACAGGTTCTACGTATTTTGGCGCTAAATTTGAATTATTTGCTTTTTATTTTTTTTGTAAAATATTTTGCTATTTCGTTTCGTAAAAGAAAAAAAGCGATGATTATTAAGCTCTCTCTCTGTGAGGCAGTCGTATCTTACCAAAAAATATCTATTCCTTTATGCATATACTTACCTGCACTACCACTTAGGATATAATTAACTCAAGGAGTTACATACGTAACTGCTTAATTACATAGGTATTTACTAAATGGTAGTAATATATAGTAATTAATCTTTGATCGAAATCGATATTATACTACTTTCGCAAGCGCATAAGTACTATAAGAGTCGAGGAGAAATAATTTATTCACATTGGTTCCCTGTTATTGCAAAGTTAATAAACAAGTAGTGTAAGTTGCAAACTACCCTAGTTATGTAACTGTTATATTTCTTGCCCTCACTAAGCTAACGATTATTAGAGGTGACTTATAACCAAATAATATAAGGAATTTCCTACTTGACGTAGGTATTGTATTATCTTTGCTTGGTTACAAAAATAGCAATTTACCTTCTAGCATTATGAAGCTACATCAATATCAAGCTGCGACATCGCAGCAAACAGACAAAATATCTTCAAAGTCAAGTTATTTGTCAAAGCGTACCAACAAATAAAAATCACCCTAAGATATTTCCATTTTAATCGTGGTGGGCTGTAGCCCTAAAATCTCCCTTGTATTGAGGGAGAACATGCCCGGTATATTGGTCCCAGTGTAATAGGCTCGCCGCCTATTACATTGGGACCAAAATACATCGGCGAAGTGTGGCCGCACTGCAGTGCACCTCTGCCTACCCCTTCAGGTTATACAGGCGTGATTGTAGATGATGATGTATGATTATAAAGAAATAGCATACCTATGTAAAAAATTTAATGTGGGGACAGTTTAGTTCCTTTCTTGAAGTATCATTCCGACTTGAGGAATTTTCACTTTGAGAAGACATTCAGATAAGTACTTACAGCTTGGTACATGAACAACAAACTTTAGTAGCTCGATCGTAACTTTTCATGGTTATAATTTGCTGCCTTCTACCAAAATATGTATGTGGAAAACTCTACAACCATATGCAAGGCCGTGTCAACCTGCGCCAAACAAAAAAACAACAATAATTATGATGTATACTGAACTAGCTTCACCCGTGACTCCACTCGCGTGGTCTCAGTAGTACCTATCGAAATTTATGGCGGTCGGCTTGCACCCCCTAGGACTCTGCGCTCTGGTGCACATCACCTCTTGAACCCCCGGGTAAAGACGGGCCTGGCCATACTCGTATGTAGATCAAATAGCAACTATAGCTCTACGAAAATATGTATTTGGAAAACTCTACATCCATATGCAGAGTAAGTAGCTAGACATGTCCCATACGAATACTTTACTTTAACAGAATCAAAAAAACTCCACATGAGCGGTGAAACTCGTGGTAGAGCTGCAGGAATTTGCATGTTTTATTTATTAATATTAACGTTGTCGACTGTAGTTATGTAACTACAAAACCACACAATATTTAATGTGAATCATTAGATCAAATCTTTTTTTTTTGTTGAATCTTTCTAATAGGTCCCTAATGTGGTCTCTTCGTCTGCATACTTAGACACGTGTTTGGTATTCCGGCCGTTAACGTAATAAAACGTATTCAGACACAAAGAAACATGAGTCGGATACGGAAAACGATGAAAGTTCGTTTTTGTAGAACATCAACTATGTCGAACAGCAAGAAAAGTCCGATTTACATAATTGAGTTGTGTATGGTTTAATTCAACATTGCTGTTGATTCTGTTGTACGCAAACTACAACTAAACTGTAATATTTGACGGCACTTAACATATTCATTTTTAAGCACTTAATATAACACACTATGACCACGAGAAAGACCGCTAGTTTAGTGTATTTTAGTTTGGTGAAAATATAATCAATTCCAGTGAAGATAACTTTCGAAACTAAAAAAGAAATAGTTAACTAATATTATCAATTATAATAATACATCATCACGCCTGTATTCCCCGAAGGGGTAGGCAGAGGTGCACTGTAGTGCGCTCACACTTCGCCGATGTATTTTTGGTCTCAATGTAATAGGGGGCGAGCCTATTGCCATACCGGGCACATTCTCCCTCAATACGAGGGAGATTTTTGGGCTATAGTCCACCACGCTGGCCCAGTGCGGGTTGGTGAACTTTACACGCCTTTCTATAGACGTGCAGGTTTCCTCACGATGTTTTCCTTCACCGTTTCATAGCAAGTGGTAATCTCGAATGAAAATGAGATTCGCACATAAACCCAGAGGTGCGAGCCGGGGTTTGAACCTGCACACTTTAATTTGCAAGGCGTGCGTTCGACTACTCGGCTACCACTGCTATATGCTAATTTCATACAACTTTAAGTTTAGAATGTTGCGTGTTTCGGGTAATCTGTCTTTAGTGTGTCTTTAGTTTAGTGTCTTTAGTGACATTATGCCATTAAAGGATGGCAGTTTTTACCCTCCAAAGTAAGTGTTACGGACAAATGCTGCTCCGTCTTATTCTAGTTTAGCAGATCTACGTATCGTACGTACAATGTCACTCTAGCTCGGTAGAGTTAGGTTAATTAATTATTTTAATCAGTTTAAAATGTTTCTTAGTTTTTGTTTGTTTGTAGATAAGTAAATTATTTTCTTTGAGTATAGGTATACATATAAGAAATAATATTTAGTTTAGTGTATATTATACTTACAGACATCTTTCTAACCGTTTAGAAACCGATTAAGACACAAGAAATTATGAATACCTATCAATTAGCCGTTGCTCAGTAGGTGGTACTTATTACAGTAACTGTGAACACAGTACGCACTCGCAGATTACAGGCAACGCGGCAACACGGCGGCGTTACGTATGGATTGCCTAATAATTATGTGCGACGAGATCGCGTCTTTGTTAACGACACGTAACTATATTATCTGATATTAATCAATACAGTAACACATTTGTCTGTAGTTATAAAGAACTAATAAGACCTAGGTGCGATAACATAGCGATATTACGTCACTACCGGTACTCTTAATATACTGGAAAGTATTATTTTTAATAATAAAGGTTTATTTTTTATTTAAAAACGTAAGATATACTTGCCTAAAATTGTAATAATACTTTTTTTGATACTAATATAATATCATCATCATTCAATCTTATCCTATAATCATAAAATGGAATTAAATTAACCGTTAATTCTGTACTGTAATCCCCGGAGTAAGGCAAGGAAAGCTGTCATATACTACTACTACTACAGCCCTTTTAACGTCCCACTGCTGGGCACAGGCCTCCCATGAATGCGAGGGGGATTGGGGCCATAGTCCACCACGCTGGCCCAGTGCGGGTTGGGAGACTTCACACATCTATCGAAAACTAGTCAAGTTCCCTCAGACGTGTAGGTTTCCTCACGATGTTTTCCTTCACCGTTTCATAGCAAGTGATAATGTCATATGAAAATGAGATTCGCACATAAATCCCAGAGGTGCGAGCCGGGGTTTGAACCTGCACACTTTGATTGCAAAGCGTGCATTCGACCACTCGGCTGCCACTGCTTGCTGTCATATAAAAGACATCAACGCAAGTAAACCAAACAGCAGTAAACAATGAAATCATCATATTATTAAAATTAATGAGTGTCGAACTACAATTAAGTACTTAAATTATGCAAACGTTCACTCAAGCTTCATCACGTAACCAGTCCCAGTTTTAAGACCACGTGCCATTGATCGTCTCACTATTTGTAGCATTTCATACTCTGATTACTTCATGTTTTGTTTATTGTATCATTAATTTGTTTCATTACATGTATCGGACTCATTAGGTACTCCTTGACAGGCAATAACTAAACTATGCAATTTTAAATCGTGCTTTGTGTTAATTGACTATCGTTAGATTCTCATTTATTTTAAATTATATAAATTAATATTTATTGCAAATCAACAACGATAAATTTTTAAAGTAATTTATAGGACTTATAATTAACTATCAGTGCTTTGACTCGATCCGTCAAATCTATCATAGATGAATGGTTAAATGCCTATGATGATGATAAGAAATAGGCTATAATTGTATTGTAATTTAATAATATTTTTTTACGTACCTACATATAATAGTTTAAACAAAAACTGTGTTAGTTTTATGTTTTTAATGAAGCATGTTGTTTTTTAGACTTTTTCAGGGGTTCAATTTATACTTATTAATAGCAGGTGAACATAGCCCGCTCAATCTTGCTCTGAAAAAATAAATGTTGCAGTTTAGGAGATCCGAAACTTAAAAAGAAAAAGGTATAGTATACCATATAATTATACGGCATTATTTTTTAAAATTAAGTATGAATTCACGCTATGATTATGGTCGCATCTATGTTTGTTCTCAAAAATGCGAAGCCCCTTCACTTCGTCCTTACATTACAACAACGATTATCAGTACCGGAATTAAATTTAAGTTTGATTTAATAAAACGGAACCAATTCAATTATAAAATACCCAATTAATTTACGGCCATATTCATTTTAACTTCAGATAAGTTGGTAAATATCACTTATTTTAGTATTGGTATGTTTGGTATTTAAGAAAGATATTTTTTTAATAAAAATATAACTGGCAATTTGTAAGTGCCCTCGTATATTATTTGACTTTGACTTTATTGAAAGGAAAAGTTAGCTAAAAAGAACTCAAAAGATATTTCGAAAAAACAACAAATTATAGTTTTAATAGGTGGCTATTTAAATAAGATTAAGTACTTCTATAATAATATTGATGTGAATGTAAAAATAAATTATGATTTTAAGATTAGTATTAACAAAGAAAAGCTAATCTTTCGGATCATTGTTACTACAATACTTTTCGAAACAAAGGGACCATTGTATTCAATGCACATATTAAGCAATCGTATGAGTTTTGTGTAACGGAATTGAGTATCAAAATTGTGTGGACCGTTTGCGAAAGACGCGAGCCGATTAAGGGGCTGACGATACTCAGTAATGTCTATCATATCATTTTTTTTTTCTTTTATAAATATAAAGCTACTTTTTTATGTTTACACGATACGGCATTCATGACTTTGTCTACATAGTATAAAAAGATAAAAATATTTATTGAAATGCGTGTCAATGTATGTTCAAAGATAACACGGTAACTATATAATAATCCCCAAAACATTATTTTAAAAGTAGATACGAGATTTTTTTTTCTACAGCCACAATAAGGTCGCCCTCTTTTATAATTGGGATCAGGCTTAATTCAATACAAGGCTTAAATATGAGTGTACCTACTGCAGTGCAGCTTTCACTATTGCTTCCGGAAAATACAGGGGTGATGAAGATACAATATAACCTTTATAATTGAATTGATACCTGCTAAAAAGTAAACAGAAAATGTTGTCATCGCCTTAAGAAGGTTGCGATCAGATGTTATCGTTTCACGCAATCAAAAACCCAATTGTACCTGCATTTAAAACATTTATGAAACGAAGTCACAACATAATGCGGCTCCGAAAAATTAAAGCTCCTTTTTTAATGGCTGATTTCACTTTTAATATGGCTTATTGTACATTCCATTGCCAAGAACTTTAGAATGTAGATCCTTATAACAGTCATAGCGGTAGAAGGGTGCAGGAGACCAAGCATACCTATACTGTGTTAATAGATGCATTTTTGACTCTATAGATTCCAAATTTGACACAAAATATACTTATGGATTATTTTAGACATATTTTTTGCAAAGATGGTTCTGCAAGTATGGCTCCGCGGCAAATTACGATTTGTAGTTAGTACGTCATGTAATAGTTATCTCTTTTGCTATGATAAGTTTTTTTTTTCTAAGACATCAGTACAGCCCTTTTAACGTCCTACTGCTGGGCACGGACCTCCCCTCAATGCGAGAGGGATTCAGGTCATAGTCCACCACGCTGGCCCAGTGCGGGTTGGCAGACTTCACACATCTATCGAGAACTAGTCAAGTTCCCTCAGACGTGCAGGTTTCCTCACGATGTTTTCCTTCACCGTTTCATCTTCTCAGTCGGACACTCTTGTCAGAGTGGTCGTGGTTATGTGTTGCCCTTCTCGGAAATGGCCTCTGCTTTTGCAATTCTTCTCCAGGTGACTCTGTTAATTGCGTTGCGAGAGCATTCTACTATCGGGCATTTTGTTGTAGTTTTAATAATATCTACCCATCTTGTTGGTTTTAATATCACCGTTTCATAGCAAGTGATAATCTCGGATGAAAATGATATTCGCGCATTCCCAGAGGTACGAGCCGGGGTTTGAACCTGCACACTTTGATTGCAAGGCGTGCGTTCGACCACTCGTCTCTCATGATAATAAAATCTTTTATACACAAACTACGACTAAATCAAGTATATTAGTACTTTTTTTTTTTTTTTTTGCTGTCTGGCCCGGCCCGCGAGCTAACTCCTCTGACATGATCAGAGACCTTATTTATAATTTAGGATATTAATAGACTCGGGTAGATGATTTTATTATTGACAGGGACATTTACGTACTATTTATAATTACGGGTTTTTTATTTGTGTGGGTTGTACTTATATTAACATTATTTTACTGTTTTTATTGAACTTATTTTAAACATGGCTTATATCTAGGCTTAATTTATTTGTATGTATCAAATTATTCATAATGCTTACTTTTACTTTATTTTACTGTTTTATTGAACTTAGTCTAAACATGGCTTTTATCTAGGCTTACTTTATTTATATCTATCGGATTACATTAATCACTTACTTTTAACTTATAAATTTATAAACGTGCATTAATTTAATGTTGACAAGACATATTATTATAAAATATGTTGACATCATTACTTTCTTGTACATATCTGGTTATTGTGTTCTTTATTGTTACAGTGTGATGTGTTCCAGCTGCTTTACTTGTACATGTTTTTCTATTTTTGTTTAGATTATTTATATTTTTGTATTTGGCTGTTTGCTCGTTGTTGGATACTATTTCAACTGCTTGTTGTCGGCGGGTATATAAAGGACTTCCTACATTTTTCTTAGGTATTTCGAACCGGCATGGCGTTTTTAGTTTTATTTTATTTTGTATGTGTTTATTTATTATCTTATCTAATTTGTTTTTACTAATAATTTTGTGTATTGTGTTTCCGTTTTTAGTTTTATATTGTTTTAATTGGCTCATTTTCTCATGAAAACGTTTCCAATTAATATTTATTGTACTATATTTGTTTATTATACTGTTTATATTTAATTTAGGGTATTTGATATTTTCTAGTCTGGTTTTGTGTACTTTGCCTTTCGGGTTCGATCCTGTGTAGCCCTCGTCCACTCTCCTATTTAGTGCCAGAGTGTGTGTGTCCAGAGATGCCGCTCGCACCACCTTAGCAGTATGCTATGGTGGTGCGGGCCAGTGCGTCCCATTTCACACGCACCGGGCAGCTTAGGTTAAATACCGTGTGAGCTACGTCGGGAAGGCCGGCAGCCGTGCAGTTTTTGCATTGCGGCGTGTCACCAACTACAAAGGAGACGGATACGCTTTCATACATTCTTGGGCCCAGTTGTACAAATATGAGAGTGGTGTCAATTAAGAGCTTATATATTATCAAACCATCTCCGAAAATTTTGCTTATCTTGGCTATCTGAGAGCAGAATTATTAGAGATTTAGTAAAAGTGTGGTTATTCAACAAAGTGACAACAACCTAGATACTAAACAGCTGATTTTTTAACTGTGATTGTTATTTTGTTTTAATATACAGTTTTTGTGTTAATTCAACCACTTTAGTGTATTTTAATATATTAAAATGAATACAATTATGTGCTTAATCATTAATAACACAATTTGTTTTTGAGCTACCGAACGTGCTCACTCTGTCTGGGGCGCGCGGTCGTTCGGAAACTCGTCCGTCGACATTTTGTGGAGCGTTCGGAAATGTGGACGCCACACAGTTATTTACTATATTAATTGTAGTTTTTTTTTATTGTTAATTATTACAATGTATTTATTCATTTTGATTGAATCAATCAAGTATTTTATGTTCAATTGTTTAAATCATTCACAGTAATCGATTATTGTAATCGATACTCTATTTCTTCAGTGAAATAAACTTATTTTTATGATTTCTCGTCTCCCAGATAGTGAATTGAGCTGATTTTTTTATATTTTGAAAAAAATACCCCTTTTTTTAAACCATATCTCAACTTATTACAATTGGGCCCAGAGATCCCCGTCTCCTTTGGGGCAGTCCGACTTAAGGTGGGGCTCGCCACAGTATGTGCATAAGTCGCTCGTTTCTGTACATAGTTTTTTCCCATGCCCGTACGCTAGACATTTTCTACACTGGATCAAGGGGGACTGGTCACACACCCTTACATATTGTAAGTCGATGTAGACCTTTTCGGCCGCCGTCAGCTTCTGCCACATTTTTGGCGACACCTGGAGGACGACATGGTTTTCCAACGGATTCCTTGCCCTCCTCCGGTATCGCACCACTACCTCTGCCTCGGCGGCCGTTAGATCTCCCAGCAGTCCAGTGTTCTGGGTTCGGAGTGCTGTCTTTATGTCCTCATCTGTATTGTACTTGAGGAGGTCTTTTAAGATGATCAGAGGGTTTTTATTCCTTGCCTCCTCTATATTTAGCGATTTGTCCTTTCTGAGCTGTGATGCTGTTTTTTCCATTTCAGCTTTAGTAGCAGCCTCGATATGTCTAAAAGTAAGATTCATAAACACAATTGAAACATCATTAGCCTGCTTTCATTCCGTAAAAACGTACCGTGGCTCTTATTTAGGCACAATCTATGCCAATGTAGACTTAAGTAATAAAATATAACGTTTAATAACCGGTTAAACTTTATAACTACATTTCCGTATGTTTTCGTTTTTTGAAAAGGATTGTATGTAACTACAATGCCTACCAAACAATAATCAGCCTTGCTCTAAATATTCGTTGCACTTTGTATTATGCACTTATAATGAAGACACAAACTGCAGTGGTTTTGATTATTTTTGAAAGTGAAGGTCTGAAAAATGTACATACAGTTATTGGTAGATATATTTCATTTACAATTATAAAAAGTTGACACAAACAAAGATCAGGGGTTTCATTTCAATATGCATATTTTGCCATAATGCTTGACGTTTTTTTTAACAATAAATAAAAGTTCTTATAAATGATGATGGTAAATTATGTTGATTTTAAATGATTTGAAAATACGAATGAGGACTTGATGATACAGCGCCGGCGGCGGCGTGCAACGGTAAATGGATATGGATACATATTCATTAATAGATACCCACAAATTTTGCACAGAACGATTACACAAAATATGTAAATTAGATTATAATTACCTATACGACAGTATTAGTAAACATAAGACATCTTCACTGCAAGATGTTACGCGATAATTAAGGCAAAATGTTATGTAAATCAAACACTTTTTCCATAAATCTCCCAACGAATTTCTATCGATTGTTATATTTGAGACGCGGTGTGACTGACAATGCAGCGCGGAGCGCACACGTAACTCAATGCAGAGCACTCACACTCGCCCGGCTAAGTGAAACTGAGTATAAAAGCGATGCAAATTACAAGTGCTGGCATTACCCACTACCCTCTCGTGGAGTCGAGTACTCAGTAATCCAGACACAATGAAGTACCATGTGCGTAAAGTTTGTGACAGTGCTTTATCTGAAATCGTTCAATCAGTGCTTGCTATCTAATACCTGACCGTGACCGGACTGTGATTATAAAAAAATATCCAAATAAAAAAAAATATCCATTAACTGCACTGATTTATACACGAATTCAGTGAAGCATCTATTTTAAACGTCTTCCTGATATCTACAACCTATCGCCTACTGTTGTAGGAAGTCTGTATACATCAGTTTCGTTACGTACCCCGAGTTAGAGTCCGTGAAGAAACTGGTTAGAAAGATAACGGTCGCCATTTATCTTTGATCCTTCGTCCGTTAATTGGCAGGCAGGCATCCGCTATCGCAATGTTACAGTTAGGCCTACAGTTCGTTAAACAAGCTTGCGAAACTTACAATTTCCTAGATCTGAATCTTAATTACATCATTCCAACAGACTTTGTTTTACATTCGAGTGCTGGTTCTTCCCTTTAGATTGTATACCTGAGATATTCTTGCAATTTTTTGAACCTTCAATTGATTCATGCGTGACAATTATATTGACATCGACACTAATTAGTTTACGTTAAATATAATATAAATAGTAATCACAAACATTAATCTAGAGTAGTTAAAGAAATTAACTTCCTTACTTTTGTGTAACTAATACTTTTGTTTCAACAACAGATCTTCCTGGGATTCATAGCAGTGGTGGCCGCGTACCCCGGCATTATCCACGAAGAAGCCCCCCAACTGGAGGCTAAATACGACCACCACGCGCTAATCGGTGAGACTGGTCACCACCATCAAGTCGAGCACGAACACGCCAAATCACATCAATCCATCAAATTCGAGCACTTCCATCCTGTGCCGGTTTACGTTAAGAAAGAGCACAGCCATCTGCTCGAGCATCCTCTGGAGAAGGGAAAATCTGAGCAGAATCTGAAACTGATCCACCCAGAGACCGAGCATAGCCATGGCGGTGGTTTGGTTCTAGAAGATGACAGGCACAACATTGAGCATCACGCTGGTCTTGAGCACGGCGGTTACGAGCACGGTGGCTACGAGCACGGCGGCTACGAGCATCTTGGCGGAGGCTTCGAAGGCTACAGTGGCGGTGAGGGCCTGAAGGCCTACGCCGAACTAGCTCAACCCGAAGCCGAAGGTCACTACTACGCTGAACACGGCCAAGCTCTCGCGGGAGACGCCGGCGATGGCTACAAATACGAAAGCTATTAACTGCATTTAGTTTAAACTCACGGGCATTCAAGCGTGGAGATAACTCCACCGTCTAAATTATATTTAGGTTTCTATCTTGCCTGTCGATATTATTATACATAAGGTTTAGCTTGAGTCTATATAATACTCTTATGTTATGCAGTCGATCTATGAAAATGTACCTGATTTAGATTTAATTCTAAAGATTTATTTAGGCGATCGTTGGATTATTTGTGAAATGTATTAAGTCATGTAGCCATCGTCGACTTGACACTACGCGGAAATTAAATTATGGTAGAGTTAGAAAGTGGTCCCGTGTTGCCAATAGAGTCGGCCGGCTGCGTGATCGTGTGATTGTTTTCTATGTAATTATCGTTCTCTCGCTTGGTCCTCGTATTAGTGTTTATTGTGACTATATGGTCGTTGAATGAGTCCCAGTGAAATTGTGATATTAATAAAACGTTGGTTTTTAACATAATGTGTCGTTTCATTAGCACTGTAGTGCAATTAGTGGCTTGACTGACACGTATAACGTAACTGTACTTAATGTTGGTTGCGCCATTCTTCTGCTCCACTAGACCAGAAGTATTGAATTTGAAATTACACATAATCACTTTAATGAGTACTTAAGTATTTACGAACCGGTTACAAGAGGCGTTAAGTTTTGTACATAACAAGGCTTTCTTAGGTAAGTACTTACTAGGATTACTATGCCTATTATGTTACATTACGGTGATACCAAAAATCAACCTAAGTTCAATGTTCAAAGTCGTAATTGACATACTGATAATATTGCAAATAGGACTTTATTCATTGATCCCTAGAAACCATATCTATCTTAAAAGTATATAGCATCGTTGCGGATATAACTTTGTTCTTAATTTAATTCGTAGTAAGCAGCAAAATAGAGGAAAAGTAGGCAAATATAGGTGTATATTCTGTTGATACTTCATTAAACTATAATAACTAATCTACGCGTATTGCCGACCTTCTTACGGCCGTTCTATATGAGCAAGACTGTTGTAATTTTCGTACTATCAAAAATAGTTTAATTGTGTTTTGTGTTCATCAAAATCGACATTATTATAGATCTACTTACGTATTATTACATTTTTAATAAGTTTTCACTTTTAATAATTGTCTGATAAAACAATTATATTCGTAACAGAACGTAATAGATCAAACCGAATAAAATACATACTTATTCAATTACATCTAATCTATCAAAACATTGTTTATGTTAGTTAAGAAATTGTGAAAGGCACCTAAGGCATTGCACGCTCATACTTCGAGAAATTATGTTCTCAGAGTCACGAAATACTTGTAGGAAATGATACTAAACGCTTCTATTACTCTACCTACAACTGAGTGACGTAATAATCGTGAGATATTTGTCCAGACAATAATTTATTAAATGTCTGTGCACAATTTATGTGTTTTCGGTTTTGTTCCGTTAATAAATTAAATATTCATGGATCGCAACTGTCTATAGGGTAAAGATATTTATTTTAATACAAAAAAAAATTATATGCAGAAATCTAAAATCATAACGAACTTCATTTATGTGAGATTTATGTTGAAAAACATATATCATCATCACGCCTGTATTCCCCGAAGGGCTAGGCAGAGGTGCACCATAGTGCGCCAACACTTTTCTGATATATTTTGGTCCCAATGTAATATGGGGCGACCCTATTACCATTATACCGGACACATTCTCCCTCAATACGACGGAGATTTTTGGGCTAGCGTCCACCACGCTGGCCCAATGCGGGTTGGTGAACTTCACACGCCTTTCTATAGACGTGCAGGTTTCCACACCACGTTTTCCTTCACCATTTCATAGCAAATGGTAATCTCGGATGAAAATGAGATTCACACTACCCAGAGGTGCGAGTCGTGCGAGCCTAAGTTTGAACCTGCACACTTCGATTGCAAGACGTGCGTCGACCACTCGGCTACCGCTGCTACTTAGATTTATTTTAATATCATTTATAAACTATACACATGTCAACCTAAGTTAATTATGGTTTGACAATTTGTAAGCTTCAGCTTTCTTTAAGGGCTTTATTTTTAGACATTAACTCTGAACTAAGAACTTACCTATCAATATTTGTTTGACACACACCAAAACTACAAACATGTTAGGTGACCAAAAATGGTTTAGACTTAGTTACTAATAACGATACGACTGTATATTATAAGGTTTTTATATTATACGTAATATGTTTTCAGAAGTTCCATTAGATACATAGAGACAAGATCTTACCTACATAGATACATAACACTGTAATACCCACATAAATTTGGTATTCTCACGAATGCTTCACTCGACCACAACTACGTATTTCAAATCATCTACAAACGTTACTATTATTACGATCGCATGTATTCATATTTCAAGTGTCACCGCAAATAATCGTTGCTTACTGCTTACCGATACTGCTTACTCGCTTGCATAACAAAAGCTGCGTCATTCACACTCCGCGCATAGCTTTCTTGTGGGAACAACTATAACCCAGTTTATTGCACATGAACTATACATAGTTTTAGTGTCTCGATACCTTTATATATATGTGTGAATCGCAATTTATCTAAAATTTATGTAAAAAGCAACATACAGGTCGCATTGCGAACCTCCTCCTTTTTAGGGTTCCGTACCCAAAGGGTAAAAACGGGAACCCTATTACTAAGACTTCGCTGTCCGTCCTTCCGTCCGTCCGTCCTTCCGTCCGTCCGTCCGTCCGTCCGTCTGTCACCAGGCTGTATCTCATGAACCGTAATAGTTAGAGAGTTGAAATTTTCAAAGATGATGTATTTCTATTGCCGCTATAACAGCAATACTAAAAATCTGTATAAAATAAATATTTAAGGGGGCTCCCATACAACAAACGTGATTTTTTTGCCCTTTTTATAGATAATGGTACGGAACCCTTCGTGCGCGAGTCCAACTCGCACTTGGCCGGTTTTTTTAAGTTGGTTAAAAAATTAACAGTTATTGACTTAAATCACTAAAATAGGTATGTCGCATTGTCTATATTTTTACCAAACGAAGACTACATAAGGCAAATAAATTACATAAACGTAGCAAAAAATTTAGAGCCCCTGTGTCTATTTTTATAAGACAGAGAGACCAAAAATCATTAAAGAAGCTCAGCAACTCTAAATCTATAGATGATTAAAAAGATGCAATAAATCGATATTATATGTCTTAAGAATTCACTTAAATCTTATGAATTCACTTAAACACCTAAAAAAGCGACCGACGATCTAGGACGAGGTTAGAAGTCGGTACACTTGCGCAATACCCGCGAATACGAATCTTGTGATTTTAATGCGGCATCTCCGCTTCCTGGTTGTGGATTTCGTATGCACCACGCCGCTACAGCCACGGCTTTCTACGCGATGATATACAAGATATTCCAAATGTATTTTGCCATTCAATACGGCCGCGGAAGGATCGCTCGAACGAAATGCTAAAAAACTTAATCGTTGCAAGTAAAAGTTGTTCAATTGCTCAATTTTGAATTTGCGGAATGTATAGATTGTTAACAATTAGTTTTCACATTAACGTGAGTTAGCCTAAGGTCAGAATATTCAGATAATTTTTTGCATTGTTTTGAAGATACTAATTAGGTACTTTATTTAATAAAATTTGAAATAAATGAAAAAACAGATTTTTGACTAAATAAATTTATAACCATGTTACCAGGCTTGGTAGGAAGATAAAGTGTCAGAAAAGTAACATTCATTAACACATTGAAAAAAATGAAATGAGTTTAGATTTTTTGCTTCCTTAAAGAACGCCTAGGAAATTTTACTCGCTAGTCAGTCTTCCAAAATTAGTTGCGTATGATGTTTTCAACAGGCGCAACTTTAAAAGATAAGGTAAATAAAAAATATTTCTTTTGGATTAAAACAGTTTAATTAAATATGTACAAACATAACAAAAACAACAAATTCTTAGGTACAGAATAACAAATAAACACTACTACCAATCAGTGCTCCCATATGTGTCGAAGGATTGTGAGCTTCTCTGGTTTCTGGAAGGGTGCCTTCACTGGGACCTGCCTGTTGTTTGCAGTAGGGATAATGCGCTCCACCAAGTACGGTTTGTTTACTTTCACATAAACATTATGGGGGATAGGCGCCTGTTTTTCATCTTCGACTGATGCAGGCTCTTGTGCTTCAATCTTTTCTGACTTTACAAACGGCACAGGAACTGGTCGCACTATATCAAAAGGCACCGTATAAGGTTGGGGAACTTCCACATTGAAGGGCTGTGGGACACGCACTATGACTGGATAGGGGACCGGCGCTTTCACGTATTTTCCATACTCAACAGGACGACTTGGCTTGACGGTGATTTCTTTTTTGATTAAAAGTGGTGCAGATTGAGCAATAGCTTCGACTTTGGATAAAGTGTTCTGTTTTTCCAAGTTAGATTTTAGCTTTTCGATTTCAATAGCGTATTTCTGGTTGTTATGTCTGGGAGCAGTTTGTAGCTCACGCAATTTGTTTTGTAGCTCTAGCTCGTTTTTCAGCAACCTGTCTCGGTGTTCGATAATACGCGCCGAGATCTTTCGATGTTGCAGTAGAGATGCAGCTCGGTCCTCCTGACTTTCAGATTTACTGGCCTCCTCGGAACGGTTCTCTTCCTGTTGCTCACTAGAACCTTGGTTATTTTCAAAGTAAGAAAAAGGACTAAAACGGTAGGGCTTCGGCTTTAGGTCCACAGAGTCTTCGGTGGGATGAAGAAAGCGGACATATGAATAGCTTTTTGCTGGCCCCAATGTCTTAGCTCCAGCTAGGGCAAAGTATTTCTTATCATCTTGTTGTAATTTGGAAGATATAAACTGAGCGGGGATTGTGCGAGGTTGCTCTGTCACTTGCTCTTCTTCTCTTTGCTCTTTTTCGTAAATCTTCTGTTCATTTAAAAGCTTGAAGATTTCTTCCAATTCGTTTTCTGGATCTTCTTTCTGATCTTCCTCGCCACGATTATTTTCGTATTGAGTTTCTCTTGCTTCTTCAACAACTTGAGGTCTGTCGTTTTGTCCACGTTCAGGTTCAATACTAAACTGCGGCTTCACCAGAGCTCCATTAGTTGCCAAAGCCCTCGCCTGGCTTGGAGTTAGGTATAGAACAAATTCTTTAGTTACGCCTTGTTCAGACTGCGGGGATGGTGACGAACTGTCATAAAACGTTTGTGGTCCTTGATCATAAATTTCTGCAACCGCTGACGCCAGGAATATTGAAGCTAGTAAATACCAAGTCTGAAACAAGAGATTAAAAATTATAGAATTCTACTTACACTGGATTAAGTAGGTTTGTATCTAATTATAAATTTACTCACGTTGGTGGCCATGGCTGCAAGTGTGTTGTTGTGAGCAGCCTGTGGTCTGTTGGGAGGCGGTTGGTCGTCTGTATCGATGCTATGAAATACACCAATTTTTATATGCAGCTTGTGCATCCGAAAATGGGCTGATTTGTAACTAGTCCGGCACGCCTAGTGTAGGACCGTTATCGATAATAAAATATTATTTAAATTTATTTACCGTTTTAATCATATTTCACGGAACATAGTACCCTCCAACATTTATATTAAAGCGCAAGGGTAATAAAAATATAATATTTTAACCTAGTGAGTAATATTTTATGCTTGGTACAGAATATTCATTTTTCTGAATTTAAAATTGTATCGTGTGTATTGAATGGAATAAATATTTTTATTGCGTTCTGATTCCCGGAACGTAGATCTAAACCTCCAAACAAAACATACCTGTATTATGTTTGATAAAATAGACAATAACCTGTTTAGGGTTACATTATTATACTATTTATTTAACTTAATTTAAACAGAAATATCGATATCGACCAAAATTTTGAAAATGAAATACCTACCCTAAGTCAAATTTCAAGAGGATCTTAATTAAAACATGAAATCTCCATTAATTATCAATTTATTTTGTTCATTTAAGTATCTACCACCGAGTCTATGTGGTTTACCCAAAATAAAATATGTAGGTATACTTACGGATAAAAATATTTTGTAATTACTACATAATATCTACTTACTATGGTAAATAATAGTGTTACACGAGAAGGGCAAGTACACAAACTACTAGACCTGTATTATGGATTATGATCGTGTCACACCAAGTCGCTCCCTCTCTGTCTTGTTACAAAGCGAAGATAGAGACAAAATCGACATAATATGTCTAGTCTAGGCTCACATGGTAGCTGTCCTTTATAATCATAGTCTAAGTTACATATTTAGATACAATTTTAAACGGTGTAAAACAAAATCTCTAATTTTAAAACAATCCTGCAAATTTATTCCTGAGATATGTAGGTACCCAATGTCGAAAAAAGACAATTTTATTGCTTGTTGTTTAATTGCCCTTAGATTTGTAGTAATTTTTTTTTCATGCGGAACCGTAAGTTTCGCAAAGACAGATTTTTTCAAATTGCACAATATGTATCTGTGACGAGAATTTTTTCGGGTCAATTAATATTTACCTATAAATATTAATAAGTGAAACACGAATATTAATATGTCTCCATATTACATTTCACATACCTACGAAAGTACCGTATTTATAAGATTTCTATGACGTCAATAGACACAATAAATGTTTGCTTGCACCGTTCAAAACGGTACAAGTAGGTATTATCCCATACCTGTATTATCTACGGATAGTTTACAAATTCTTGTGTATTATTCAGTAGCGCTAACTCCTTAGCGAACAGGAACATTATGAAAGCTATTACAACCGCTACTGAGAAAATGCAATGCGGGATCCGTCGGCCGACATACATCATTAGTATAGCGGATGCTCTCCACAATATCTGGGTAAGTGACAGAAAAGCCAGCAAATATACCTCATAACTCTTACGAATACCTCGGATAGGGCGGTTTATTGCAATCCAATAACAATTTTACATACTGTCATGAATTAAAGTAATCCACGTGTGACAGCCATTACATTTCGACGGCAGGAAGCGGAAATGTCGTATCTCTAAAATTGGCCTAAGTAACTTATTGATATAGAATTGATCGAAAAACATCAGCGGAAGTATTGAACTAAGTAGAAGTGAAAGATAGTGAAGATATTATTCGAATCACGGAAAGCAGCGCGTTTTGGGTTGAGTAAACAATTTGTTCAGTAGTAACTCGAATGTTGTAGATAAGTATATTGTTTTCGGAATTGTCTTCCAGTAGTTGTATCATGTGAACCAATTCTAGACTTTTTTCACAGATTATATTGATTTTGTCTTTTAAAAGACAAAGAGCGAGCGTGCGAATCCGTTATAGATGTCATAAGACGCGTCCCCACAGGATAACCGCGTTGACATAACGTTTTTCTTATCAAACTGTCAGACTTGTCCAGCGAACGAATTCACATCAAGATTTTTTATACATATAGTTTGATTGGCTCGACAAATCTCACAGTCCTTAGAGATAAAATCAGCATTCGCTTTGTGATACCTAATTAATAACAGATCAAGACGCTTGCAACCATGTTTTTGGGAATACCAAAACGAATTGTTTTAAGAATAAGCACATTTTCAAACGAAATGTCATTGATGACACGTTTATATTTACTTTTTTACGAAATGAGTGAAATGATGAAATTTAATGGAATAAGATGAGGAATGGCTTCACCTGCGAGTAGCGCGGGTATTTCGCCAATGTCAAGTAATTAATAGCAAGGACAAATTCAATAAATACACATTATAAATAAAAATGGATAATGACAGTGATAAAGATGGCGGATGAATCACGTATATATTTATTTGTGTGTGAACGCATGGCTTTTAAAATAAACATTCAATCTTAATATATACACAGAGTACATTTTCAAATAAAGGCAGACGTGTATCTGTTCGCGCCTGGAATCGTGAACTATCCACTTTAATTATTTTCTCGCTGAATGTACTAAAGTTAAGGTCGGGTACTATAGCGAGATTTGGTCGAAGTGTTGAAAATAATCTAAGTTATGAATTAATAGAAATAGTTATTAGCCAAATTTATTAGTGTTTTAAATGCCTGTTTGACTTGGTATTTTATTGTCTGTTATAGTGTTATTTTTTAGACGGGTTTACTTTTTATTGTGTCTTTTGACTTTTAATTTTTTAATAAAATTTTTTTTTTGATTTTATTATTTCAATAAATATAATCCAGGCTGGAAAAAATATTTTACACACTAAACTTAAGGCTAATTTTAAGAACTCTGACCCCCACATCAGAGGTGAGCACGCGGGCCGGGCCGATAGAGGTCCGGTATTTAAAAAAAAATAAAAAAAATAAAAATGCCTGTTTGACAAGGTATATGAAAATAATGTTGAGACGGACTAGCTCAACAACCAAATGTTTAACACAGTTTAAATAAATAAAAAAGTACAAAAATGGGTATCGTACAATAAATGTAGGGTGGGCCCATTTAATCACACCTGGTTTGAAAAAAATATGCTAAGACTAAAATTATATCAATATTTTAATAGAAAAATAGACAGTATTGAACGTAGGTACGTCGGGTAATTCCAATCGTTTTTAATGTTAAAATAACGGTAAAGGTAAGGCTTAACTAAAGCATATATTATTTCCTTACGAATCTCTAATTTATTGCATATCATCAAATGCAAATGAAAAATATGCAAATACTGCACTAATATGACTAATAATGCATTTATGGCAACTAACATCTTATATTTCATTAATATTATGTCGTTATTACGCTAATATTCTTAATGTTGCGTGGCAAATACGTAACATCTTCTGTATGTTATATAGTGGTAGCCTCATGGGCAAGAACGCCCGCCTTGAACGTAAGGGGTTGCAAGTTCAAATCCCGGGCCCGCACCTCTGAAATATTTTTCATGTGCGAATGTCATTTTCAATGATTACCACTTGCTGAACGGTGAAGGAAAACATCGTGAGGAAACCTGCACGTCTATAGAAAGGCGTGTGAAGTTGACCAACCCGCATTGGGCCAGCGTGGTGGACTATGGCCCAAATCTTCCTCGTATTGAGGGGGAATGTGCCCGGTATAATGGCAATAGGCTCGCCCCCTATTACATTGGGACCAAAATACATCGGCGAAGTGTGGGCGCACTACAGTGCACCTCTGCCTACCCCTTCGGGGAATACAGGCGTGATGATGATGTATTGTATGTTATATATTCATAGTGCAAATTAACTAATCATGAAAAAATTAATATGCATTGAAGTTTCCTGAGGGCATTGCTTTCATGTTAACAGTAAATTTGTACCACCAAAAGTATTAAGTATAAAGTGCAATAAGATCTAGATGCCCTATGATCAAACATTCGAATACAACTGTTCCCTACACAGATCTAAAATTCGCTCTTCGATATCCGAAGCCTATGAAGGGATACATTGTAACGACAAAATTGTAGGTCTGTATAGACCTGTATACAAGGTTTATTCGCTCTATCGTACATGTTAAAAATAACATAAGACTCTCCTTGATGCCAGATAAAAAAAACCTCCAAAGCGAGAGCTTTTAGCGTAGCGTATAAATCGATGAGCATTTAGTGTTCTTATACTATTTTAATAGAGACAAACGCAGCGATTTGTTAAACAATAGTATATTATTTACGCATTATCTATAGCCAGGATTCCCAAACTATTTTGGGCAAGAGACCCCTCTTCCAAAATTAACTAATACCTCAGACCCCAAATTACTATATAAATCCTATCTTTGGGTTTTTAGGTTTCCGTACCCAAAGGGTAAAACGGGAACCCTATTGCTGAGACTTCGCTGTCCGTCCGTCCGTCCGTCCGTCTGTCACCAGGCTGTATCTCATGAACCGTGAACGTTAGAGAGTTGAAATTTTCACAGATGATGTATTTCGGTTGCCGCTATAACAACAAATACTAAAAAACAGAATAAAATAAATATTTAAGGGGGCTCCCATACAACAAACGTGATTTTTTTGCCGTTTTATTAGATAATGGTATGGAACCCTTCGTGCGCGAGTTCGACTCGCACTTGGCCGGTTTTTTTTATCTTATTGATACAAAATACTAACATAAACTGGTACTGCATACTGCAAAGCGGTCGATATCGACCCCTGTGGGAATCCCTGATCTAAAGGATGCCTATATGATTAAATATACATTCCAAATATACAATCCAACAAAATTCTGTAAACCAAACCTATTTACCCACCCCCTCCCTCCCTCTATCACATATCACATAAACACACCACTATAATTTCCACACCACACTCACCTTACACTCAAACTTACATTCGCACTATACCTTTGCTCATTTACCCCAATGCAACAAAACTGAACCTATATAACTACTCCTTTCCTCCCTCCATCACATAATTACACCATTACAATTCTCACACCACACTCACCATACACTCATACTTACATTCGCACTACACTCAACTTATACTCAACACAAGTTTAATTAATTTATAGTCTTTTGTTAAATCTAAGTTTTTATTATCCTTTGTAACTTTTAATCTGAATCCCAATCCGCTACAGTAAAACTAGTTTGGGATTCAGAACTACCAATGTTTTGTCACATATCACAGCCATATGTCAACAGTTAGAACCACCTCGGTGACATCCAGAATACCCGTGCCACAGGTTAAATCCTAGTTCGGGATCTGGTCGTTGTCTGGTTGTACTACAACAATGTAAAAAAAAAAAATACCTATGGGTTTATGTTTTGTCCTAAATATGACACGTCTCTGTTCAGGGGCTCTATTAAAGTCATCTGTCAATACCCGTTGTTTGCCTTTTAAGATTCAAGTAGAGTGTATGTAAATGGTATGTTAAAGATGGGTACCTATTTAGTGTGCAGACGGCTCTACTACCAATTTATTACTTCAACATTCCTAGGATTTACCGATTTTTATTTGTACTCTCTACACGAAAACTTGTATTTAGATATATATTGAATCAATAGGGATGTACCTAAGTGATGTTCTTAGGTAAACAAAAAATCATAATAGGTTATCGCTAGTCATTTTCACAGCATTTGATGCAAGGGAATATCTTCTGGCCAGGTTTCTCTACGCTTCCAACCCACCAATTAATGTTTAATTATACGTAGGTTTTCGCGTAAATTTAATCGTTTTTGCTTGGATAATCATGAATCTCCTTGTATCTTTCAGCGTATACTCAGCGCCATCTGTTATCAAAATGTAGCATTTCTACTTTTTGCGACATTATGGGGTTGCTGCCCCCATATATCATCCTTAATAAACCTACTATTAAAAAGGCTAGTAAAGAAAGATGAATACATTTGATAAACTGTTATATTTATCTCGTTGAGGAAAGAAACACCACTATGTCACAATTTAAACGCCTGTTCCTATTTATATAGCTACGTTTCACATATCGTCTACTTGTTTGGTTTATTTTACCTTATGAACCTCAGTGCCGAAAGACAAGGTAGGATTATTATCCCGTTTACTCCGGAAAGCTAAAGTTACTTTACTCAAGTACCACTGCCCTTATGAAAGTATTATGTAATTATAAAAAATAAAATCGTGAGACTTCGATGTGAATTTTACGTGCTAGATACCGAATAACCTACATTAAACAGTTCCCTACTTTACCGTATTATTTATTGGAATATACTGTTATCAAGATACAGTGAACGATAGTTAAGTGGGACCTGTATACGTGAGAAACCTCCATTGCTGGAACTCATGCTGAGGACTCAACACTTTGGCACTGAATTTCCTCTGTTAGTGGGACGAAGCAAACCTCTATATCTGGGATTCGTTCTTTCGATTTTATCGTCATATTTATCAAATATGTTAGTTATTAACTTAATAATCAATAAAACAAGTTATCTGTGTTCGTGCTCCATCTTTTATTCTCCGTCAGTGACATCTGTCAAAACCCTATCACATTATTCTTTGTTACGTTCCGTTCCGTTCGATAATCCAACCAATATCTAACAATAGTTACCTCTATAACTGAGGCAGCGAGTGAATTTTATATGCATTAACCTCTGTATCTGAGATGTTAATGCATGCATTCGTTTTGTTTGTTTACTTACTTATTCTTAATCTTATTACCTTATTGTATGTATACTTATCTTATTGTTATTCATATTTTTAATAAATGGATCGAAATTTAATACTAAATGTAAATTTTACACCGTATTAAGAATTTTGAACCGATGGTGGCTTCTTAGGATTAAATTAATTCTATAAAATAATCTGTAGTGCATCACAAGTCTATTTATAGATGGCTCTATTATCTTGAACTTCTTACTTTTTTATACTTTTTTTACGAAATGAGTGAAATGATGATATTTAATGGAATAAGATGAGGAATGGCTTCACCTGCGACTAGCGCGGGTATTTCGCCAATGTCAAGTAATTAATAACAAGGACAAATTCAATAAATACACGTTATAATACACGTTGTACAATATCTGTCACAATGTCTATGATTGTAATCCACTAACCAATCAAATATACCTACGCATTCCAAGTGGTTCACAACGTATACGTGAAACACACACTCAATATCCCTTCGCACCTAAACTATGTCGCACTATATCTGGTGAACGATCTCCATTGCGCCGCATTATGAAAGCGCATAATGATTATTTCCCAGATATTGATATCTTCGCTTATTCTTCAACAGTATATAAAAAAAAAAATTGCCAATAGGCAAACTGTAAACTTATCTTAGGCAATGTACGACTTAGCCTGAACTGTAACTTTAAAACATTTAACTTATATCATTGTAATCTACTCACGCTACTCACACATACGCACACTCTCACACTCACCTCACAAACAAAACACAACATCCTTACATCTCTCCACAGTCGCTGATCCATTCTGGATGGCAGCCGGACGCCACATAAACAATTATTATGTAGGACTGGGCGGGATTGTAACACACACATCATACAACACACTGATACATACCTACACTTCATCATATTACATACGAAATTTAGTACTAGGATAGCAGCAAAATATGTCGTCATAATTGTTTATGTGGGCAATGGTGTAGGGTATACTGTAAGTAATAGTAAGATATATCCTACAATAACTTGTATTTAAGTGTATACCTGTTTGTTGTCCTGAATAAATAAAATAAAATAAAATAAAATTATAAATAAAAATGAATGATGACAGTGATAAAGATGGCGGATGAGACCTTGAACTTCTTTAAGCGTATTTAAATAATATATATTGTCATTATTTGCGTTCTTTGTCATTTGTACAGAGTAATAAGCTTGTAAAAACAATCCATCGATCATCCAGATATCTACTGCTGTAGGCCCGTCTCAGTCATTATGCAAGCAACCAAATTTATATAAAGATAAAACCACTTTTGTAGCCTGTTTAATGGAATAGACACACCTTAGAATATTAAAATAATAACCTATAGCGTAAATTGTATTGCATGATCGATCTAAATCCCAAGTTTATAGATATTGTACCTAATCCCTCAAAAAAAACTTAGGATTAAATTGATTAACCTTCTTATTTATAGTAGGTTATAATTAACAGACATCAGCATTACAGGCCTTTGTTCTAGACAACAGCCTTCTATATCGAGGGCTGAAAGGCTATTTGACTTAAACTTAATGTAAGGTTAACCTGGAAACTATTTAAATACTACTTTAAAATAATAATTCAATATCTACCAAGTTTCTACTCGGTAGATATTGAACTAATACTCCTACCAAGTACCTACTATACTTCCTACTATTGTGGGATTATCAGTAACTGGGTCAGTAAGATGATCGATGCTACCAGACAAGTTTAACTTTCCACTAAAGTTTTACGAGTTATAATAAACCTTCTAGCCACCAGCATTTTGATTAGGATACACCGTAGGATCTTATTGCTAAGAGTGATATTTAAACAAATAATAAATTTACAAAACTTTTTATTCCATTTTAATCTATATTATATGTACAAGCTAATGACTATTTATTTACAATTCTATTGACTATTTGGCATGATCACGGATGTTACCAACGATGCATATGTACTTTGTACCAAACCACCTGAAAATAATACTCTATCAATTCTAAATTGAGTTTCAAGGACCAAATCATGTTGAATTTGATTCCTGAATCTAATCAAAAGTACAGAAGGATGACTGGTACCTAGTACATAGATATTCTTGTCGATTCTATTGTAAACAAACTACAACTAAACATCACTAAAAGTAGTTCCGTCTTGCTCATGTATTACGGTTTTAAGAAGGACGGCAATACGTTTAGCTTAATGTAGTTTAATTTGGTACAGAATCAACATCATTGTTATACTTTTTACGCTACTATTTTACCAGCAGCAACTCTTCTTTTTGTAATGTGTGACGTGTTTGATGATATGCAGCGGGTATGGCTTCCACACTGGAACCGGGACTTTAATGTGCTTCTCAATTGGCACGTGAACCTTCTTAATCACTTCGTAAGGCCTATCGACCGGTATTTGGACTTCCTTAATCACTTCAACTGGCACCTCTTTAATGACTTCGACTGGTACTGGCCTCTCGACGGTGACGTGCTCGGTTTTGTAAACAGGGTAAGGTACCTTTTTAATGACCTCAACGTGAACTGGGTAGGGTTGTGGGACTGGTACCTTGACCTCTTTGCGGACTGGAACAGGCACGGGCTGCGGCACAGCTATTTGAATGTGACGGGTCACTGCTATTGGGATACGGCGAATGACGTTCTGGACTACTGATTGGAGTTCGTACTTCGACTGAGATACATCAGGGCGACCGACTGTAACACTGGTTCCAATAACTTTAGGAGCTCCGAGTGCTGTGCCAATAGCACCACCTGGTAGAGTTGAATCCAACAAGAGACTGCCATCTGAGTATCCTTTGCCAGTAGACCCGGGATCGGCGTAATCTCCTCCATAGCCTAGTCCAGATGCTAGTCCACCTCCGTTACCGTGTCCGCCGTTGTCGTATCCGCCGTTGTCGTATCCGCCATTGTCGTATCCGCCGTGGTCGTCACCGATTCCATGACCGCTATCAATTCCGCCTGAAGATATAATGGGATCGGATCCGTGACCGAGTCCACCACCGATAGATCCATGATTATGATCGCCGGCTCCAGAACCTAAATAGGAGTCAGACCCGTGTCCGTATCCACCGATGTCTCCACCGAATGAACCATGATCATGACCAAGATCATGACCGGAAGCTAGAGAGCCCGCTCCAGGGAGTGCCGCGTCGGATGTGACTGGACCGTGATCTTCGATAATGCCTCCGCCGTGTGAAGGAGCCGGTGGTCCGTACGAGTTGGATGGAGAGCCAAACGATGCAGATGGGGAGCTTAAAGCTGTCGATATATAGGAGTCTATATTCCCTAATAGTCCGGCATCCGTGCTGTACACAATTACCGCCAGGCAGAGTATTTTGACCTGTAAAAGAACCACGTTTAATCTGGGAACGAAGTGTTTTGTTATATTTATTTTAATGATCGTAAACTTACAATAAATGCCATGGCTTTTAGCTAAACGCTTGGAAGCCAGATAAATGTGTTTTGGCTGTTGTCCCTACGGAGTGTGGGTTGTTTGTGTCTTGGTGGCCCGGCGACACCACATATTTATACAAGTCGCTGTTTCGAACGAGGCCCCTGAATAAATTAAGTTATGACTCCGAGCGACATCACTGGCTCTACGACACAGCGGCAGAAATAACATGCAAATGTTTACTAGTTATATCTCTGTTTTCTATATTATGCAAGGGAAACTGTATGACATTGGATGTCATCGCTCTCATTCGTCGCTGGTTTAAATTAATCCGGATTCATCCGCCATCTTTATCACTGACATCATCCATTTTTATTTATAATTTAATTTTATGTATTTCTTGAATTTGTCCTTGCTATTAATTACTCGACATTGCCATAAATACCGATAATCGCACATGCATGCATTCCTCATCTTATTCCATTAATATATCATCATTTCACTCATTTCGTAAAAAAAGAAGAAAGAAGTAAAATTAATCCGTATTCTTAGTAAATTTGATAGGCATAAAAGATATTGAAACTTCTTAGTTCAAAAGTTTAGTTTGAGTTATTAGACAAAAAGCTCCAACGGAACTGTTCCAATCAGATTAGGAAGCAATTGTTTTTCTTAGAAATGTATAAGAGGAAGAATTTATAAGATCAAGTCAAGTTTTACAATATATGAATAATATAAATTACTACCAAACTTCAAGTTAAATAAAATACAATCACAGTTTAATTTACCATCTATTTATCACAGTAATTACGTTTCATACATCATCATCACGCCTGTATTCCCCGAAGGGGTAGGCAGAGGTGCACCCACACTTCGCCGATGTATTTTGGTCCCAATGTAATAGGGGGCGAGCCTATTGCCATTATACCGGGCACATTCTCCCTCAATACGAGGGAGATTTTGGACCATAGTCCACCACGCTGGCCCAGTGCGGGTTGGTGAACTTCACACGCCTTTCTATAGACGTGCAGGTTTCCTCACGATGTTTTCCTTCACCGTTTAGCAAGTGGTAATCATTATTGAAAATTACATTCGCACATGAAAATTATCTCAGAGGTGCGGGCCCGGGATTTGAACATGCACCCCTTACGTTCAAGGCGGGCGTTCTTGCCCACGAGGCTACCACTGCTATATTACGTTACTATATTATATTATATATTACGTTTCATGTATGGTATCAAAACTTTTTATTCAAGTGTCAGTACCTTATGTACGTTATTAACGATGGTTATTGATCTGCCGTTTATGGAATGCCCTTTATGGTAGTATTTAATGAAGTCACTAATAAGGTCCCTAATAAACAGTAAATCAATTAGCCAATCGTCTAAAAAGAAATCTGAGTGATGCATACCAATATTACGTAACATATCATATCTACCTACTTACACTCCCCGAGTTCGTATGAATCACTAACACACATTAATTTCACCTGCGCGCGTGAGAATTTATGATAATCATTATTACATATTACAACAGGAAGTTAAGGTATATTTAAATATATTGGAAAATGTCTTTGTAAATATACACAATAATAACATGATTTGTTTCGTTTGAAACAAAAACCTGTGACCTGCAGGTTAAAACCTGTAGGAGAAGGTAAATAGGCTTAGACACTACTCTAATTCTCGTTTTAAATAACACCAGGACGCGCCTTAATGCCATACCTAAGAAGCAGATGGCAGTGACAATATTACATTGACATCACGTAATGGCCATGTGTATTATGTCTTATATACCTATTTGGTATTTAGCTAAGTAAGTTTCAGAATCAGACAAGTATTTTCACAAATTTAAAACAATAAAATCGATATTTTAATACTGACAGCTAAAAACGGCTACGGTACATGTAGGGATTTCAATCGATCTACAAACCTCGTGCACAGGTTTATTTGACTCCAAAAGTGATTTAAAGGAACTATGGGATGTTTTAGATAGTTCCAAATCTTACTTTGGTAAAGCGGAAGTGATGAATGCCGTATGGTCTACATGTAGGTATGTCTACTTACAAGGCCCTAATAGGGATTTTTTTACAAATCTTGTTTCATTTAGTTCACTCAGATGTTGATACATTTTTTTTAAATGTAAATAACAGTACTTATGTAAATTAATTTAGTACTTTGGATGAAAAACGTTTACAACAAACATAAGGTGCCTTAAAAAAATTAAACTGAAAGTGACACCTCTTTCCACGAAAGTACTAAGTTATTTAACATCATGCTTAGTTATGTCATATTGCCCGGATAAAAGACAATGTCTCCACATTAACGCAAGCATTTATTATTATTACACATTTCCGAATAGAGTTATATCCAGTTATTACGCATTGTCTTCTTTGAAATGTCACATTTATTCTCCGTGTTGTGGCGATAATATCTAATCTGTGGGCGGACATAACCGCGGGCGTGAACTAGTGACTTAACTTCAGCCATTTAAAAACTGGTGACCGAACCGCCCAACTGCAGCTTCCGGTTGCGTTTGTCGTGTGTTTACGTAATTGTAGTATAAATGTTTCAATGACCCACTTTTATAATGAGTTGAACTGTTAGAAAAAATCTCATTTTATGTTGACTACTCAAATATTTCCAAATAATTAATTGCAGACTGTACTCTCCTTATGTAAAAGAATCGTAAAACATGCATCGTCTTTCTGTGTACTCGATTTCACGACCTCTTTATATTATTTCTATAGTGAATATAATTGTTTGAATGAAAAAAAAAGACTCTTATTTATTATCCTATGGTACCCTAAAGTAAACATAACCTACGGTAAGGTTCTAGCTAATAGCAGTGGTAGCCGAGTCATCGAATGCACACCTTGCAATCAAAGTATGCAGGTTGAAACCCCGGGTCGCACCTCTGGGTTTCATTTGCGAATTTCATTTTCATCCGCGATTATCAACAGTCTGAGGGAACTTGACTAGTTCTCGATAGATGTGTGAAGTCTGCCAAATCGCACTAGGCCAGCGTGGTGTACTATGGCCGGAATCCCCATCGGATTGAGGGCAGTCCCATGCCCAACAATGAGACGTAAAAAAGGCTATAGTAGTAGTAAGGAAAGGATATGGCTCAAAACTAAGTGTACGCTATTAAACGCTATTATAAATATGAATAGCTGAATGCAATAAAGGTTCATATTGTTAGAGTACGTATTCCAAGCTAAACCAAAATATTTTAAATGTTATAAGAGTTTCGGACTACTTTTTATCTCGTGAACTTGCGGTCCTCTATAAACATGTGTCATAGTTAGGGTAGCAGCGATGGCTCCACGCAGAGTCCACTCGCATGGTCGGCTGCCGGTGGGGTTACGGACGAGTGCGTAAGTGTTGTCCACAGGACTAAGAATGCCCACTGGTGGACCGCTGATCCACGGTAAGAGTCTAAAAAATAACTCACATCTCTTCAAGGGCGTACGTGAGTCCAGGAGGATTTCCCTATGATAAAAAAGTATCTGGGGTAGGAAAACAGACTGGCTGTTATAAAGCACTTCTAAAACGAAATTCACAGCTGAAAGTAGGTCTTAAAACACCGGAAATATCATACATAATGCTTTCATCATCATGATGGGAAAGTTGGTCGACAGCGATTTAATTTTTGGAGATAATATGTAGATTTCATAGTTTATAGACACATAGTTGGTTAGCAATTCATCTTGAACGAATTAATTTTCTGAATTTTAAGCATATCCGAGAGATCAGACAGATGTGTTTGTGCGATCTATCCGTTAGTTCATTTCACCAGCAGATTTATATTGGGTGTTGTTATTAAGGGTCTTCAACAAAATCAGGAGTTAATTGGTTTCAAAAGGATTGCACTAAATTTCCAAATTGTTCTCTAACTGTGTTTTTATGTACTTCAACTAAGTAAAAATGGTGTTTTGTTCTTTACGCATCATTGCTGCCAGCATAAAATAAGTCAACACCGACATAGGATCCAGGAAATATGCAAAGATAGGGGTAAAAGTAAATTATGAAAATTTATTAAAATCTAATAAAAGTTAGGAAATTATTTTTCAAAACTGGCCTATTTTATAATATCTTTGCAAATGGATAAAATAAACTTACTGAACTGTGAGTATGTAAATAAAAAAAAACCATTTTATAAAATACTTTAATATTATGATGTACAGATAATGCACTTTTTTAAATTTCAATCTTTTTAGTGTTTAAGGAATAGTGGAAATAAAATCAAAAAATCTTTGGACATTTTGTTTTTAATAAGTAATATTATTCCTACATTACTATTTACAAAAATAACAGACATATCTCTAAATTAATGACTTAGTTATCACCCTAGATTGCAGCCTCACGATGAGCTATGAAGCGAGTATTTACAAAAGCGGACTAGTGTGATCGAATGATATAATTTTCATTGTATAGATTCTACCAGCCACCATGGCCACCGCTGCTCCAACCTCCATGGCCACCACTGCTCCAACCTCCATAGCCACCACTGCTCCAACCTCCATGGCCACCACTGCTCCAGCCACCATGGCCGCCATGGTTGCTGTGACCGTGGTCGTGACTATGCTCATGGACCTTATGGTGAACAGTCTTTACCACCGGAACGGCGTACTTCTTCACGACAGGTACAGGCACTTTTATTAGTTTCACAATCGGCACCTCGACGATCTTCTCAATTGGAACCGGGCGCTCAACTGGTACTTTGACTATCTTCTCTATCGGTACTTTCACGATCTTCTCGACGGGGTAAGGCACCGGTTTGTCTACTTTGACGTGTTGGATTTTAACGACAGGTACTGGTACGTTTTTGTAGATTGGCACTTTGACGGGGTAAGGCTGGGGGACCGGGATTTGGACAGTCTGAGGCACCGGCACGGGTACAAGCTGTGGCACTCTGTGTGTCAATTCACGTACAACTTGGTATTGCTCGTCGCGATACCGGTACTGTGTTGGAGCACCGTTGTTGCTTGCAAGGCCGTGGATTTCGTCTATGACTGGTGCCTTGTTACCTAGAGGCGGTGAGCCTCCTCCAATTAAACCAGGGCTAGATAATCCACCCTCGATTGCACTGGGATCACCGAAACCTTGTCCTCCAGAACCTAGTCCATCAAATCCATGTCCCCCGGATGCTAGTCCTCCGAATCCTATTCCTCCAGATCCATGACCACCGAAATCATGTCCACCTGAGCCATGTCCACCGAAATCATGTCCACCTGATCCATGTCCGCCAAAATCATGCCCAACGGATATGTGTGCATCGGATCCGTGTCCATCGAATCCATGTCCACCCAAATCATGTCCACTGATGGGAGCATGTAATGCTGTATCCAGGTTGACTGCACCACCGCCTCCTGTCAATGGAGCGCCATAAAGTCCGTGACTGTGGTCAGATCCACCGTGTGATCCAGAATATGTGGCTGAAGGTAACGACCCGGGTGGGAAACTACTGGGAGAGAAGCTGGATCCATGGAAACCAGCGTGACTGCTGCTCAATAGGATTGATAAACACGTCAATTTTATCTGGAATTAAGAAAAACAAAATGTCATTGCCATGTTTTCATTCTTTCAGGGGACATACCACCACCTCTTAAAGTATTGTAGTTTCAATAGTCAATTGTTGACAGATCTTGCACTGAGTTAACTGTAAAAAACTGAAAGCAACATTAAAAACATTGCTGCAACTAAGGGAGCAATCGTGATTTCGGTGTCTGTATTTTTGTTCTTTTTTTTTCCTTTAGATACTTACAAAAGTAGCCATTGTAAATAGCTAATCGCTAGCTACCGAACGGAACCTGTGTTGACTCCAACAAGCGCCGCTAGTTTGTGTGGACAGTGATACTTCCATGATATTTATATCGGTGTCGCCTCTGGGCCTGGGTCAACGCGTCACAGAAAACGAGAGTATGCAAACAGGTTTTGGGATCGTCTCCACTCTTCTAACGGAAACTACAAAATATGCGACGGAATTAATTTATTGTCGGTTACTCAATACATGACTGACTGGCCTATGTTATGGTAATGATATAATCATTTCCTACCGTCGGAGTTCCTCTATGGAAATTTATAGAAAATATGTGCACACCCTCGTTTATTTTTTTATGACAGATCTATCATAATCTATGTTTAAGGAACAGTTCAAATAAATGTTTAATAACATTTCTAATTTTTCGATTTCTTTCAGATTACTATCCCCTTCGACTATCGTTACGAGGGTATATCTAACCATCAAGCTATTGCCGCAATTACGCTATTGCATTAGATGCAGAGGTTCCGAGTTCGATCCCCGCCGTTAAACTATTGAGGTGAACCAACTCCTAGCAGAAACATTTAGCTTATTTGGGACTGACAGCACTCTTATTAGCGTGATAATCTCACAATGTATCAATCTCTAGTATTTTTTATTTAAAAAAGTCAGGTGGTAACCCAATCAACACATGCAATTGATTCTAACAACAAATGGTTTCGGTAATCTATACGAAAGAGCTCTAAGCATATAACACTTAGGTGCAAAACATGAGTGACCGTGAGAGATGCTTAAATACACTTCATTTGATTTACGATGTTGTTAATAGCTTTAATTAAATGCTTATATCTATTAATCTAGATACCTGAGCAGCTCTATATCGTTATTAGCATCTCATGCAATGAATCGTAAGATGAATGGTCTAAGTAATGAACATTGCATTTTCACTGCAACACCAATTAACAACAATGTTTCAACCAATCGGTACATGTCAATTAAATCATAGACTTTATTGTTATCACCGTATGATTTTCATTCAATTATCGCCATCGCTAAGGTGGATTGTGTGTGTAAGTGTTGCTGCGATCAGAAAGCGCATCGCTACGCACGCGAGGACCGTTCGTCACAATATTTTATTGCAAGCATCAAATGCAATTACTGATATTCTTCTTCTTTGTCGGTATCACTCTTGTCAGAGTGGTCATGGTCATCACTTCAGGTGTTGGTGGCAAGCTTCACAACACGCCGCCACTCCTCTCTGATGGCCGCCTTCCTCGTGCATTGGTGTAGTGATGATGAATCATTTACTGCCGCTTTTATTTGGTCAGTCCACCTGATAGGCGATCTTCCTCGTGGCCTGGTGCCCTCAACCTTTCCCTGGACCACAAGTCGCTCAATAGCCACCTCCCCTTGGCGGCATATGTGACCAAAAAAGGTGAGGATACGGGACTATACCAAAGATGATAAACGCTGTTTGATACCGAGTTCTCGAAGTATAGACTCGTTGGTACGGAATTCAGTCCACGATACTCCGAGCATTCTCCTCCAGCACCACATTTCTAGGGCGTCTATCTTCTTCTTCTCTATTTCCCGCAGGGTCCACGTTTCTGCTGCTTAATTACTGATATAATGACATTAAAATTTTGTTTTAATTGTTATGTCGTATTTATAAACCTATAACCAATTTCCACAACAACACATCAGAATGGCCATTCAACGAGGCAATGCTACTAGCGTTCTGGGCACCCTACCGCCCGACTAATGTTTCATTCATATTTATAATTAATTAATTAAAATTCCATATTTCTAATAAAATTTATTACAAGAAAAAAAAATGATAAATATGAGAATCGTTTTTTCACATCCCTATTTATAAGCATATTGCTTTTTAAACAATTCTTCGTGTTCATGATGGTTTCAGTTTCTTTTAAAGATCTATTAGTTGTTTTTATGTCCAGAGTAAATTGCGTAATTATCGTATCTCAAAGACATTCGTCTGGGCTATATCATTAACATTGCTTGAGTGAAACCAAAATAAATTTCTGATGAAAAGTTTACTTTACGTGTTAGGATATATTTTTTTCCATACAATAAGTAACATCAATAGAATCAAACCCGCTATTATTAATTACAAAAATAATCCTGTGCTGGATAATTAGTGTTGTTATAAATAAATATCGTCAAACAACACATACTCAGCGTATGATACTATAATAATCAAACTTGTACTATGGGTACCATACAGTGGACTGCGGGCGATCCCAGGTACACTTAGACTAGGGCAACTTTCCTATAGGCCATTCGAAATTGGCTGTTCACAGGAATCGAACCTGCGATCATCCCAACTAGATCATGCTGTTATTTTAACGGATATTTTTGTGTTATTTGAGAAGAAAAAAACATATACGGTATTCTTAACGTTTAATTTTGTTTAATTTTAAAAATAAAAGAATGCCTACAACTACTCAACAAAACAACATTATTTATAACTTATCACAATAACATATCAGTACATAGTATACTGGTGTCAACTAAAACACAAAAATATGTACATTTTATCCCTACACTTTTTAAACTATGGTTACATATGCTATTGGTAGGTATATACAAAATAACAGAAAACTCTTATAAAATAACTTAATGTTATACAATAAATGCCAAATTTTGATATAACAGTCAATCGAATAAATAAAATAGTATTATTAAAGATACTTATTAATAAAATACAACTAGCGAAGTATTGTACATTTTTCTAGAAATACTTGGAGCTTAAGATTTTACGTAGAATTATCGTCTACGTCAGTATCAGATTTAGACTCGGCTACCGGCGGTGGTCGTAACAATATTGGCACCGATGTTTCTAAACTTTCTGGGTCAACACCAGATTCAAACATCGGTTCAGACTTCAAAACACGAAGCATTTTCGGTTTAATCACTCGTCGTCTTCTATTCTTTTCCATTTTCATATGATTACTTCTGGCGACAGGTGATTGCCGCGGAGGAGGCTTCAGAAGAGGATACGGTTCTTCGACATTATTCTTAGGATACTTCCTGTGGTATGAATGACGACCTGATAATGAATTTAGACTTCTATATTTGTCCCCTGTATTCCTATGACCGGACATATAATGTTTTGACCTAGTCTCGTCAAAATTTACAGGGATAACATCATCAGCGAGTCCTGTCAAATCAGAAGCTGTATTCGCCTCTCGCTCGCTCGCAGGGTCATCTTCCTCCATCACAGCTCCTATTGGATGAGTATTTGTAGAATCGGAAATAGGAAGACTCTCCTCTTCTTCTTGACTTCTTGAATATTTTACGCCTTGATAAGGAAATCGACCGTTATTATAAATGTCCAGGTAAGGGTTGGTAAGAGCACTGAGCCCGTCACTTATAGGAGACAAATTGGCCGTGTTTTCATTATTCAGTAAATGTTGTAGTTGGGATAGATCAAATTTAAGTGGCTTGGTGTATGTATCCCTCATAGACATCATGTAAGTATCATCAACTGTGGGTTTCCCTTTCAACATATCAGCGACTAGTTTCAGATCGAGGTTAAATGGATTAGCCACTTTAAAACCATTGATTGTGGGAAGTTGACTATCGCTTTCTATTGGTCTATTAATAGCCATGGGTGCTTGTTTATTTAGCAATAACTTATTAATCAGACTGGTTGCAACGTCCAGTTGGTGGCTGTCAACATTTTGATTTATTCGCGGTGGTATAGGCGTGGGTATAACATTAGCGTTTTGATCGAAGTTAATGTTATGTAATTTTAGGGCGTCATTTGATAAACCTTGTGTTAATCTGTACGGGACGTCATTTAATTTTAATAGCGAAGCAATATCCTGTGACAAGGTGTTATGATTACGTTGTGAGCCTAGTTGATTCACGCTAGACGACTGCATACTATCTTGGTTATTAAATGCATGAGGATTGTAACCATAGTTTTGGGAAGAAGTGTAACTTCCCTGATTGTATGACTGGTCTTGATTTTGTTGTTGTTTGGCGTATATTGCAGCTTCAATTTGCTTCAGACTGTCAGGTGTTACGTATTCATCGGTTTTCGTTTTTATATTAAAATGGTAAGCTGAACTTTTATCTTTATAGTAAGAATCACTAACGGGTCTTATGTATTGTCTAACACTTTGTTCCAGCTGATCCTTGCCATAATTTGGTGTACTAAATCGATTGTTGTAATCTAGGCTTGTGGCTTCTTTCAAAGGTGATCCTGAATTAGATACTACGTTAGATACACCTATGGGAACTATAGTTTTTAAAGCTTTATCATGATCGAAGGGTTGTTTGGATTTAGTGTCACCAATATCTCTTGAATTGGAAATTAGAAAAGGAGATGCTGTAATAAGATCGTGTTGCGTGTTACTGTAGGCGTATTGGTTTGTATTCACATTTGAATTGTCTGTATATCTATTCTTCTGTTTGTCGTTAATACTAAAGAATGGGTTACCTTCATTATTGTAACCATAATTGTTATTATAATATTGTTGTTGTTGTTTAAATCGATCGTGTGCCTTAGCTGCAGCTTTCGCGAATTCTTGGGATTCTATACTTTCAGTAATAGGCTTTGCTTGTTCATTGTTGTACGTTTTACCCGTGTCCATATGAAAACTCATTTGACTAACTGCTACACTATCTGATGATAAATTAGGTGTTTGGTATTTTGGATATTCAAATGAATATACCTCGTTGTTGTTATACGGCTTTTTGCCATTCATTTTCCAACCGTAATCTCCGTTAGAATAGAATTCTTTTTGGCCTGTTTCATTATCCAAATCTCTAGTGCGGATCTTTAAATTATTCATCATTTGATTGTCTGGTTGCGCGTAGTTCATGTAAATGTTATTAGCGGAAGCCATGTTACCGATACGATGTGTATCACTGTTGCTGTTATCCGAGCTTGTATCTGTTCTCACTTCCTGTTGGTTGTTATTGTAAGGGTAATTTTGATATTGAGTGAATGATACATCTTGCAGTGATTTAGACAATGCATTTCCACCGTTATTTACAGCGTTTTGCCATGACGGGTCTCTCATTGGGTAAGGAGACGACGTTGTTGTCGTTGTAGACGTATAGTCATTTTGATATTGTTGCTGGATATTCACGGGGTACCTATAATTGTTAGCGGAGTAATCGTAATGTTCTTGTTGCATTTTTTTACTCGGATCATTGTCATAGCTTAGAGAGTTACTCCCTATAGTCGTTGTAACCCTGTTTCCGTTATAATCGGGAGTGTGAATAACGGATAATGGTGACGATATGTATTGCTGTAAATTTGATGGACTGGATAGATATATTGGCGATACGCTCGATAAGTACGTACTTGATTGCGTACCAACATACTGTCCGGTATTCATAGGCGTCGATAAATATGATACAGGGGATGAGGTACTTTGAATGTTATCTAAAAAGGTACTTGGTGTGCTGTATTGGTAGGTACTGGTATAGCTTTGCGATGGGGTGATTTTAGCTTGAAGTTGTATTTGCTTTTGATTGTTGCTATCGTAGTTTGGTTGTGAGGTGGTTGAATATTGGTATTGCGGTTGAGGTGTCACTGTGAATGCCAGGCTCGGTGCTGGTGTGGAGACTTGCTGCTGCTGATAGTACTGGTTCTCCGCTCTCAGCTGTTGGAGAAATTCTTCTGGTGGTAAGGAGTACTGCATAGACGGGTATTGGTTACTAGCTCCCGTGCTGCTATCTTCTAACTCTGTATTCTCAGGTCTCTCGTTGTCATCTTGATTCTGGAAGGGATTTCTTATTCGGTACACCTTCCTTCGCCCCGTCCGACCGTAATCCTCGTTTTTGCTCGCACTATCAGCATATTGCTGATATTGCTGACCGGATTGGACCGCTTGGTTAGTCGGATCCCTCTGTATTATGCTGAAGCCGGTGATGGTTTCGATCTGGCCATCATCGGAGGACATATGCTGAAAGCGCACAATATCCCGATCGCCGAAGCCATCTTGGCAGCGTGTATTTCTGAGCAGTTGTACTGTGATTAGTAGCCGTATCTGTAAAAAAGAAAACGAAATTTGAATAAAGTTGCCGAGTTTTATTGACGTAAGCTGTTATTTATGGCTAAAATCTCATTTAAAAATATGTATATGGCAACATATGGACATGGATCCATTTAAATAGATGCTCCATTCCTAGGCTTTTTAAACGACATTTCTGCTCATCTGAATAGTTCAACATTTGGAAAAGCCACTTTCGTTAACCGACTGGTACAACTGATACTCCAACCTGACCCGTCTTAATCTTAACTCGTTATTCAAGTAATTATGTCTATCTTAGCGTGACTGCTAGGTTTCCCTTTCAACCACTCGCAAGGGTCAACCAATAATCAACTCTGGACCCCACTCGCACTGTCCATAAACGTTTTTGATTTTAGTAACCATAAACACTTTCACAACTAGTATTTTAAACTTTAAATTGACGTTATCAAAACCTGCCCAGAAACTCTATGATATTAGCTTGAAGCATAATTGTAATCGCTTCAGCTTGTTGAAAGTCTAATCTTTGATACGATAATTTTATACAGTTTCATCAATTTCACTTTATAACATGCATATTTTTATTTATTTAACTGAATTTAACACAAGTTTTTGAAATCCGAAATTATGTGAATACTCTCAATACAGTCTATCCATATTTTAATGCGTCTTCCTCTCGCTCTGTATTCATCCACATTCATACTCACTATTTTAGTGACACGCATCTCATCTCCCTGACACATGCTCAAATTATTCCAATCTCTCATTTCATACATCATCACGCCTGTATTCCCCGAAGTGGTAGGCAGAGGTGCACTGCAGTGCGCCCACACTTCGCCGATGTATTTTAGTCCCAATTTAATAGGAGGCGAGCCTATTGCCATTATACCGGGCATATTCTCCCTCAATATGAGAAAGATGGTTGGCTTATAGTCCACCACGCTGGCCCAGTGTGGGTTGGTGAACTTCACACGCTTTTTTATAGACATGCAGGTTTCCCCACGATGTTTTACTTTACCAGTTCATAATTTCTCTGTTATGGGCGTCTCTTTAACACTAGCTCTTATATTCGAATTCTTCACCTCCCATTAGGCAATAATACTAGTAGCCATAATACTAGTAGTACATATTACTAGTAGTAATAATACTACGTATGCTGTCGGGTCGTCACTCTACAAGTCACGCGAGTGGTCCGGCCAGCGACCGCGTGGTATGCGCCGGGCGCATCAATACTGCTAGATTGACTCTTCAGCCGTGCATCGCTTTCCACTCTGGTAATGGCGTTTTATGATTAGTAGGTAATTTGAGATTTTTTAAATGCGAGCGTTTAGTTAGTTTGTTTATTTTTACTAATAGTTATTAGGTTATACTTTTGTGTTTCTTTTCCTGTTATTTAGCAAAGTATGCCCGGTATAATGACCGGATGTTAGGATTTAAATACACTCCAAGATATTTGGTTTCACTGATACGCTGCTACTTACCACGTCTATCTTGTGAACGACATCTACAGTCAAATAAAACACAAAAGCAGCTATTGCTCATCTTATCCCATTATTTCAATCATTTCGTAAAAAAGAAGATGCATTTTAAAAGCTCTCACGCTAATTTAGAATCCATCGATTACCGACAAGGGCCAATTGCATAAATTGCACGGATTCACACAATAGAAAGTCTAGCTATGAGCTTTCAATTCGTGAGCATTACGCGTGCGCAGGATAATAGCAGCCGGGTGAGAGGGCAAACCTGTAAATTTATTCTATCAACACTCTAGACACGTGAATGGCAATTTGCTTTAATAACAGTCTGCAGTTAAAGATACACAGTTATTAATGTTGGCAATTAATACTCAGCGAAATAAGAAATTATTGATTTGATTTTAATTGGAGGTAACTTACTTATAACTTCGTCCAAACAAAAAAAGTGTGTACATAACTTTGTGAGCATTAATTACTTATATTTGCAATTAGAAAAATATTATAGCTAGTGGAGCCTCGTGGGCAAGAACGCCCGCCTTGAACGTAAGGGGTGCAAGTTCAAATCCCGGGCCCGGATCTGAGATAATTTTCATTTGCGAATGTCATTTTCAACAATGATAACCACTTGCTGAACGGTGAAGGAAAAAATCGTGAGGAAACCTGCACGTCTAGGCGTGTGAAGTCCACCAACCCGCACTGGGCCAGCGTGGTGGACTATGGCTCAAATCTCCCTCGTATTGAGGGGGAATGTGCCCGGTATAATGGCAATAGGCTCGCCCCCTATTTCATTGGGACCATCCGTATATTCAAGTTCACTCAATCGTTCTGTTATAACTAATTTTTGAATCATAAATATATTGATTAAACTAATTATTAAAGATGTTTACATACAAAGTAAACGAATAAAGAGAACATTTTGAATTTTAATTCGTATAAACACTTGTTTCGTGTTATTTGAAACACGTTATTTAGATTCAGCTCGTGATACGTTCATAATGTTTAATAATATTATTATGTCTTGAATGTTACACACTCACAGTTATTCAATGTCAAGTGCCTTCTATGAAGTCGTAATGTTTACAACTTTCATGTAAGTTCAACGCTCGGGGTCAATTTCACACATTAAGTGATAATTGACTATGTTCGTGACTCAAATAGTTATAAGATTTAATTCGATTTAGTTACATACTATCTAAAGTTAGTGGCTTAATCGTATTATGATTTTACTTTTTGAACAACAACAGTTAGTTTTATTAATATAACAAATACTATTGAAAAACTTGACCCAATAATTACTCATTTATTAACCTACCTAGAATAAAATAATGCTTAGTATAAAAAATGGGTAAACTATTTTTTTTTTTTCTATTCCAGATTATTACGATGATTTTAATAGTTATGCAGGAGATCAGACACGTAATTATGTTGCAATACACGTTTCAACAACTTGCTGTTAAAACAGCTGTCAAATTTATTGAAAATCCGCCACGTTTATTGGTTTCTAACGAATATCAATAGCAATGAGAGTTACATAATCGCGTAATATAGTTATAATTTCATAAGTATCTCATATATTTTAATTACATCTACGGTAAAGAAGGCAGCTAAACTCATTCATGATCTCAAACAATATCACTATACATAAGACCAACATAACTTACGTAAACAATCCCATACATTACCCCTATACCAGATAAGGCGACGTCAAAGGTCGTTGCGACACGACCGCTAGGATGCGCGGGAGTTTCTCTGCCCTTAGGCACTGGTCACGTTTCACCCGGCTATAGAAAGTGCATCTGAACATGCCATGTCGCTTTTAGTAACTAACTACCTGCTTAGACAGGCTCCGAGGTCTTTGCCAGTGTGGGAACAACATCGATAGGGAAACTTAAACGATTAATGACATCGATGCGGAGGATGGCAGACTTCCGCGTATTGTAGCGCGATACATTTCATACGAATGTGACACAGGTTAGGCTTTGTATACATGGTTAGGCTTGCTCTTTCATAATAACGGATTTGACGGGAATGAATTTAACAGAACATTTTATGTGGAATCGTTTATACGCGGAACCTTGTCGTGTAGAACATAACTTGTACAAAATTAACGCAGGTCATATAGCCGTATATAAAATACAATGTATAGTTGGCACATAACTTTGCTAAAGTATTACCTGCTATCAACACATACATTAAATATCTTACTCATTCCGTTTTAATTTGAATATATTTCTAAAACAATTGCACAATTATAACTTGCCTAAATTTCCTAATAATAGAGTCCCGTTTTCCCCTTTGGACACGGAACCCTAAAAATGGGACATGCCAATGATGTTATAATAAGTTTCTGTATAAATAATATTTCCGTGGCTTTTATTTAAATGAGTTAAGTACTATAATGGTCAATAAAACTTTCCAAAACGTTGCTCAACTATTACACAAACTATTTCTATTCTTGCGCATTAAAATTGAAGAAATATATAAATCATAATAATGAGAGGTAGTCAATACAATATGATTCGGAATGGGTTTAACAAGCTCTTCGACACATACAGTATGAGAAATCATTTTAGACATAATATACATAAATACTTTTATTTTTCTCTCATAAAATTACATCACATCATCACGCCTGTATTCCCCGAAGGGGTAGGCAGAGGTGCACTGTAGTGCGCCCACACTTCGCCGATGTATTTTGGTCCCAATGTAATAGGGGGCGAGCCTATTGCCATTATATCGGGCACATTCCCCCTCAATACGAGAGAGCTTTGGGCCATAGTCCACCACGCTGGCCCAGTGCGGGTTGGTGAACTTCACACGCCTTTCTATAGACGTGCAGGTTTCCTCACGATGTTTTCCTTCACCGTTTAGCAAGTGGTTTACCATTGTTGAAAATGACATTCGCGCATGAAAATTTCTCAGAGGTGCGGGCCTGGGATTTGAACTTGCACCCCTTACGTTCGAGGCGGGCGTTCTTGCCCGCGAGGCTACCACTGCTTTTAAAAATTATAACATCTCAAAAAATTATAACATAACATATTGTATGCCTTGAAAAGCGGAGGCATGGTTATAGCATGGAGTTAGGTCGCTTACGGTTTTACTGTGTTCATGAGTAGCATCTGATTTTAGAGCTGTACTGCGGCGAATTTCAAGGAACACTTACCTCGTCAAAAATCTTATATAAAAATATAATAAAATATTTCTGATTTCAGATATTTGTTTAAAATTAGACATTTTGAATTACACTGTATAGCTGTAAAAATCTATGGGGTTATGGATTGCGGCTAAAAAATTTACTACGCTTGTTAATGCTACGCTTAATCATAATTCAGACTCGATAGCTAGCTACGATATTTCACAATTCATTCTGATATGAACCCTGTTCGTTTCTATCTTAGGTTGTTTATCGTACCTTCTAGTTTTTTGTAAGCAATTCCATAACCGTAAAGCCTGTGAAAGCATTTTTTAAATATAATATTGTTATTCTAACTTTCTTTTGTATTCAATTAATGAAAGTCAAACTTGAAATAACCGTTACAATATGTAAAGGCAGTGAATAAACCGGTTTTGAATACCTAAACTATTAGTGCAAAAAGTCAATATATACATTTTCGTATAGGCAATTACGTAACGTATCGTGATCAAACTACACTATTTCCATCCGCATGGTAAACAAACCATTAAACTAAATATAAACAGATACCTTTCCCTACATTAGCATATCGTCTGTAATAAAAAGGTTCTCTTTGACCTAGTTTAGACTTACGTAACAGTTTCGATTTACAAATTTATTTCGAGATTTACGACGAGACCCAGTAATATCGACTTACTTTCAAGATAATTCGGACTTTTGTAGTTATTGTATTAGATAAGTTTATACCTATCAATACTATACAGGGTGTATCAGAAGTCCGAAATAATATTTTGGGTACATATAAGGTAGCTCATATGTGGATGCTTGGTGAAGACAGATTATACCTAACTATCATAGTTTCTGAGTTATAGACCTTTGAATATTTGTCATAGGTACCGTGTTCTGGCCTTTGGGTACTTTCGAAACCCTATTTAACAGTGCGAACCACATCAAAGACAGGTACCTAATATCCACAAAATAGAACATGCAAATTTTACATAGGACTCGAGATATTACGTGTTATAGAAATGAACGACGAAACAAGAGTTGGAAAAACATGGTCGAATTTCGATCAAGTTTTTATACTATTGGCTGTATATAATTTCGGACTTCTGAAACACCTTGTATGCAGCCCAAAGAAAGGCATATTAATATCATGTCATAATTTAAATCATACAAACTTTTTTGTTCCAATTTATAAAAATAAATCCACCTGCAAACCCTCTCTACAATGGCATTCTTTTCTACTACTAAATGACGCGGCCTACTTCGTATCACCATTTTTGGGTTCCGTACCCAAAGGGTAAAACGGGAACCCTATTACTAAGACTTCTCTGTCCATCCGTCCGGCCGTCCGTCTGTCACCAGGCTGTATCTCGTGAACCGTGATAGTTAGAGAGTTGAAATTTTCACAGATGATATTTCTGTTGCCGCTATAACAACAAATACAAAACAGAATAAAATAAATATTTAAGGGGGCTACCATACAACATACGTGGTTTTTTGGCCGTTTTCATAGATAATGGTTCCGTACCATTCCGTACCCTTCATACGAGAGTCTGACTTGTACTTGGCCGGTTTTTTTTTGCCATATGCGTACCTTTTGTAAAACTTTTCTAAAACAAAAAAAAAGTTATTCAAGTCGGTCAAGCCGCTTAAGCTTAAGCGAGGCTAACAAACAACAATTGTTTTTTTATAAATATAGGTAAGAGTATTCTTTAATGCCAATAATCTACAAATATTTTATAACTACAAAAATGTTTTATAAATTAACCTTTTATAATGTAGAGCTTGTACCTAAATAAGAACAATTATGTAACATGAGATAATAGCGTAGAGAAAGTAGGCTTATGCATTAGATACGCAAGGTAGTAGATATTTATTGTTCTACAGAATAATACATCATCGTAATATTGTTTGAATATGATATTTAGATGAAGAGGAAAATAGAAAGGATCATTTGATTAATTTTAGTTTAGTTTAGCTATCGTTGTTAGCTAAAATGCCATTGTGTAGATTGAAATATAACACATGGATGGAACGGATAACTAAGTTTCCTATACAATGAAGGTATTTCATGTGTTTAATATATCGGCGAATCTAACGTAATCATACCATTTGATAAACTGAGAATACAGTTAAATTATTTCGATATACCAATTATATTTTATATAATATAATAAAGCAAAATAGTTGCGAAAATATTCATATCTTCACAAATTTATCAATGCCAATAGGACAAGAGGCAGAAGTCAATAAATAGATTTATATGCGTGCTCCGATTACATGACCGCCGATTCGCGCCTCGAATAGGTTTTTCATCATAATATCCGTTTAATATTCATTAATTCATTGCAGTGTGATAAGTTTCACCTGGGATTACTATCAATCAAGTAGACATTAATTTCATAAAAAGAAGTATAATGTCTTCAGCTATATCTTGGGATATATACTAAAATGTTCTATAATTGATCACAGATACAGTTAAGTAAAGCCATTGTGTCTTCGGCCAAATAATAATTTGTACTTTTGCGCGCTGTGATACACGCGTCTGCTTAAAGCAGATATTAGTGCCAAACTATTATTTCTAATTCATTGTATTTTACACACAGTAATTTTAAAATTAATGAATCCATTTAAAAAATACTGATGATTTCATATCCCACTACAATTTGTCGTGATTGCGTTGATGTCTTTTGTACTGCATCACTAAAAGTGCTCTTCAAGAATAATTTCAAGAAAATTGAAAGCGAAATCAAATTAATTCTTAGACCAACTATTAATGGAAACGTAAACAACAAATCAGCGTAACGCAGTAGGCTCAGTGACCGCATCCATCGATCATACGTCTCTATAATATGTGTAGTCCATGATTCTATGATAATCTGGTCGTTGCACTTAGATAATTTATAGTTTATTCGCTGCGTCGAGTAATAGGTGGGTCGTTTGTGCCATCTATCATTGTTGGCAATGTGATATATTAAGTGGATCCTGTATATGGCGGGGTAAAAGGCTATTTGGCTTTAGCGACATTTTTTTAACTCGACAGGAGAGCATACTTATTCGGCTCGCTGAAAAAAATCGCTGATTCCAAATATGTATTTATGTAAATATCACCCAAAAGTATTGCTTAAGTAAGATACCCTTTCATCCCTCGATATAAATTATATCAAATCAGGATGTAGATATTTATATATGAATATAGTAAGTGTATTTAATAATATTTGTTTGAATTCTCTTCTTACGTTGGCATGGATTAATCTTCTTACCAATCTTGTTGTTTTGTTTTATAATAAGATTTTATTCATTTAAATCAAATTTAACCTAATTAATAACCCGTTTTTCGAAATGAATCGGAAAAGTCGCTATTAACATAGTATATATGCGACTGAAAATGTCCTTAAATAACTGTTAATAAATTCTGTCCTCACATATTTGTATGATAGATAATTTGAACGGGTTATAAAAATGTTTATAGTGAATTTCAAACTTATTCTATGTTCCTATCTATTTATATCTCTGACACAATGACGCGGCCATTTTTAGAGAACGTTATGAGTCATATGAACCAGATTAAAATTCTATACATACGACTTTAATTTCACTTAAATCCAAAGTAACATAAATTAATTTTCTAATTACCAAATTAGTCTTCAATTAAATTTATATTATACAGTTAAGTAGGAAAAACACAATAAAATGTTTCACTACTAATTTTATTATCTCTATCAAGCAAGTGTAAAGTATGTATAAAAGAAGTGTAAAGGTGTGTAAATATTCGCTATCACTTTCATCGGCCTATTGTTTAAACTTTTTAATAAGGGAATGAAATGCATCCTACCTATTCAATTTGAACACTCATTGTTTAATTATAAAGACTACAACTTGTGACGATAGCGAAATTTATTGTTTATTAATTTGTCATAAATTTTGTTACGACCATTATTATAATTTATTGCGTCATTTTTCTTAAGTGAAATCCCTAACTGATTATATTTTATCATGCTTAACTGACATATTGATATTTAACTAATTACTTCGTTGAGTCATAAAAAGTAAACTTTCTGCCAATAAATAAAAATAATACATCATCACACCTGTATTCCCTTAAAGGGTAGACAGTGACTCTAAACATATTTTCTAAAGCTAATCAAAACGAATAAGTACATACGGTTCGTAGCACGGTCATCGTTCACGTTATTCAGTATTCAGCACCACAGCAAAAACACAGTCAGTAACACCACATAGTACACACTGAGTACACAATAGTACACAATAGTCCTGTCGCGATTACACAATGTCCAGCACCTTCTCGGGGGTTCTAGGGTTGAGGGTATGAGCGGCTGTCCAGACGGTTGCGAAATGAAGTTCAAGGCTAGATAGTGTTAGGTTTATATAGGGGGTTGGCGGACCGTGGCGATGCACCTGTGTGAGTGGCGGCGCGGGCGCAGCGCGCGCGGGAACTCGTGCGCAGATGCACACTACTGCAATCAAACGATTCTCAACATTTTATAGACCTTATAACATTATTACGTATATTTGTGTAATAATAATAATGCAATGCAACTTTTTATATAGTCTAGAGTATTTATATCAACCGGGCAACATAGTTTTCAAAATGATTTAATTATTAACATATCATTTCAAAGCATGTGCCTATGAATAGTATACACCTACTCAAGTGGAAAATATATGCGTATGTACCCATATTATTAACATATTTTCACCTGTTTAAAATAACGATATTGGCATAATTTACAACACGACACACATAATTAATTGATGGCGTAATATTATTTAAAAATACTACCAAATTCATAATATTGCCTTATTAACCAACCAGTCAAGGAGTTAACAAATAAGTTAAGCCCTGGGCATACTAAGGCGTCCAAACGCGCGCATCTATTTTTGTGGCAATAGTAGCAGTGGTAGCCGAGTGGTCGAACGCACGCCTTGCAAATCAAAGTGTGCAGTTTCAAACCGCAGCTCGCACCTCTGGGTTTATGTGCGAATCTAATTTTCATCCGAGATTATCACTTGCTATGAAACGGTGAAGGAAAACATCGTGAGGAAACCTGCATGTCTGAGGGAACTTATCTAGTTTCGATAGATGTGTGAAGTCTGCCAACCCGCACTGGGCCAGCGTGGTGGACTATGGCCTAAATCCCCCTCGCATTGAGGGGAGGCCCGTGCCCAGCAGTGGGACGTTAAAAAGGGCTGTAGTTAGTAGTTAGTTAGTAACTAAACTGTATAGACTCATAGAAAAAGCTCATTCTTCAATGAAATGCTATAGAAACCGTGAGCGTTTGATTAAGAGTCGTCGCGTAATTTTTAACATAGAAATTAAATCTTATAAGCATATTAAAACAGACCTAAAAAATCGCGTGTCTTGACATCACAGTGTGCTCAAGGCCTTATAATAATGTATTCATTCATATTAGCGTAAAACTCATCATAATATTTCATTGATTTAACCCACATTTTAAATAATCGGTTCTTAGTAAATCCGGACCAATGTGGGCAATAAAGTTTAAGAAACGCTGTAAATCTTCACGGAACATTAACGATTCCACGCCTAGGGCGAGCTTACTATCTTTAAGAGTACCTTTAACGTCTATTCAACTATTACATAATAGGTGCTTTTAAATGTACCGGTGCATACCTACACTAAAATAAATATTAATTACATTTATACACATATTTACAGCGTGTTTCAAAAGTCCGAAATAATACTTTGACCGTTTGCATTAGTATCGGTTATACAACTGAATGGTATAAAAATTTGATTGATATTCGACCATGTTTTTCCAACTTTTTTTCGTCGTCAATTTCTATAACTCGTAATATCTCGAGTTCTATGTAAAATATTTGTGAACATTGGGAGTCGCTCTTGATAAGTGTAGTTTACACTGCTGAATAGGGTGGTAGGGTTGTGTGCCCAAAGGCCAGAACACGATACCCGTGACAAATATTCAAAGGTCTATAAATCAGAAAGTATGATACTTAGGTATAAACTGTCTTCACAACATGAGTTACCGGATATGTACCCGAAGTATTATTTCAGAATTCTGATACACCCTGTATACTTACTCCTGTTTCCCATAAGAGTAGGCAGAGACTACCGTTTGCCATATGCTACGATCCCGTCATATATCTTTCGCTTCATCCATAGGCATACATCTTTTCATGCACTTCTGTTGGTTAAAGGTGCTACGGACTTGACCTTCCTGGAAGAGACCGTTAACCTAGTCGTCAAATTTCCTGGCCCCGTTGGATACACGCGTGAGTTCATGTATGTATGTGTATACTTATTTACACAACCACTATGATCACATTATTTACAATTCAATAAAAAGTGCACCACTGCCTACTCCTTCGGAGAATACGGGTGTGATAAAGTTGATGTATACTATTTAATGAGCAATAGACAATCAGCTCTCTATTAGAATTTTATTGAATACATTGTTATAAAAGCTACCTTCTACAATAATGCCGACATAATCATAAAATAACATAAAAAGTACCCTAATCATAAAAATCAAAAAATCATAAAATAACATAAAAAGTACCCTAATCATAAAAATCAAAAAATCATAAAATAACATAAAAAGTACCCTAATCATAAAAATCATAAAATAACATAAAAAGTACCCTAATCATAAAAATCAAAAAATCATAAAATAACATAAAAAGTACCCTAATCATAAAAATCAAAAAATCATAAAATAACATAAAAAGTACCCTAATCATAAAAATCAAAAAATCATAAAATAACATAAAAAGTACCCTAATCATAAAAATCAAAAAATCATAAAATAACATAAAAAGTACCCTAATCATAAAAATCAAAAAATCATAAAAGTACCCGACATTCAAAAATTGTGTATAACTCAGTATCAGAATCAGATGGTTTTTATTCATGTAAACCAATACAGGCACATATGAATCGTAAATGAACAAAAAATAATAATAAGGATCTCTACCACCCATTTGGAATGCATTTCCTATGGAATATCATGGGCAAGAAACTCCATGGTTACTCTCGTCACCTGTTGTATTATATATTTAAATCAATGGTGCCTTACAAGTTAAATTTTCTCTTGTTTTCCTTTTAATACACAATATTCGCATTTATTTATCGATTTTGATACGGTTATTAAAATCACTTTGCCAATCAAATAACGCGTTTTAATTGGATACGCATTATCAAGATTGTCCGAAATCGTGGGATCATTTTGTTTTTGTTTTTAGGGTTCCGTACCCAAAGGGTGAAACGGGAACCCTATTACTGAGACTTCGTCGTCCGTCCGTCCGTCCATCCGTCCGTCTGTCACCAGGCTGTATCTCATGAACCGTGATAGTTAAAGAGTTGGAATGTTCACAGATGGTGTATTTCTGTTGCCGCTATAACAACAAATACTAAAAATCAGAATAAAATAAATATTTAATGAGGCTCCCATACAACAAACGTGAATTTTTTGGCGTTTTTATAGATAATGGTACGGAACCCTTTGTATCAGAAGTCCGTTCTAATATTTAAATATACTGCTATAAACAGTATATTTGACATATAGATGCCTAATGATGTCTCTGAGTTACAGACCTTTGATTATTAGTCGCAAGTATTTGGTACTCTATGGCACAACAATTTCGTTGTTAAAATATGTATCCATACAACATTTACTAGGGATGGCTACTAAAATGAACAAAAAGGTCCAAGACATTTTGGCATACAATTCGTGCTATTACAAGTAGTTAACATTTGCGCCAAATAAAAAAAAAGCTGACTTGAATTTCGATATGTGTAATTATTACGTATACTATTGTACAATTGTACATCCGATGCTGATGCAAACGTTAAAGTTTTATTTCGGACTTTTGAGACACGCTTAGTTAATTATTTCAATATTAAAATACAAAATTTTAATTTAAAAATATTGAACTAATCGTCGACTTGTACTAGGTTTAATCAGTTCTTTTGAATACCTGGTAAAGTCATTTACAAACACATTATGTTAAGTCTAAGTTACATTGCTGAAAACAGTAGTGGAGTAGAATGTAAGTGGAGTATATGGAAATATCTCATCGGTTAGTCTAAAGAAGCCTAAACACCTAACAAGTTAACAAAACATCATGTTAAGAAAGTGAAGCTATTGTTTATACGTTCGATTTGACTTGATATCTTGAACTTAATGTGTATACGCTACTCAGGTTTTCATTACTTGCCAAATAAGCAGTCGGTTTTATCGTGTGAATGTTTACATGGCCCTTCATAAAAAAATCTCTTAAGGGTCCGTGTATTGACATGACGGTGGAAAGAGATTTATGTACATCAAAGTAGGCAGACAGATGTTCACAGCTGTATGGAAATAGGTTTATCAAGAATTTATAAAGAATGTTTATGATGAAAGTTCTACAAGGGATGAATAGAGGCACTGTAACCCTTATTGTCAGGACATCGTAACATATAGGCACACAAAAACTTAATAGGCACATAAAAAATAGGTTGTAACCTCTTTTAACTGAAGTAAAATAGATGGCATACATTTTACCAACACCACCTCACAGAAAGCAAAATATTGAGTAGACCAAACTATGATTGTTCCTTATAATTTTGATTCCTACCTACAATAATTTTATAAGGTACCTACACATTACTAATGCAAATGCGTTGTTATCTAATACCACTGATCAATTGCGTAGAACTACCGATAATGTGTTACTGAGCTAACGTGTAATGAAGGAAGTTTCTGTAGGCAATAAAGCTGATAGTGATTTAACGACACTACGTCGACGCCTTGCCGGGAAATCAAACGTACCTTGTGTTAATAGGTGCGTCAATTCACACGCGTCTAACCATTTTGCCAATACCAAAACAAACTGTATTTACAAATATATAAAGCATATATTTCAAAGACATGTCAGCATGTCACCGATGACTCGAGTCGCGTGATTGTGAGGATTTAGTCACAGACATACAATCTTTATGTATATTATTATAGAGTACATTTTCATATAAGGCAATTCACTGGTTATGGTATGTTCAGGGTGTTAACAACTAACAGCTTATTTGGCGCCGATTATCCTTTCTATTTACTTAGCCAGTGAACCAGATAAACATTAATAGCTTATAGCGAGCATGCTAATTTGAATTAAATATAACTATCGCCCGACAACACATACTCATCGTATTATCCGAAACTAAGCAAAATTTGTACTATGCGTTCTATACAATAGACTGGAGGCGATCGCAGACCAAATTCCGAGTAGGCCATTTCCGAAATTTACCACTAACGAGAATCGAACCGGAAACCATCCAGTACGGTGAACCAAGCGTCCTACTCTCAAACCATCACTAGACTAGGCCGTCGTCAAGTATGCGTATTATAAATACTTGAAACCTTGGACCCCTTGATGTCTGCACAAAAGAATCAATTTAATTTTATACCCACGTGCCCAGATAATTAATAAAATTGTAAGTTATATATAAACTTCGCACATACCAATTGTCTCTGGAACTTAATTAGAACACTTTTATAATGCCACTTCTTTTTTTTTACGAAATGAGTGAAATGATGAAATTTAATGGAATAAGATGAGCCAATGTCAAGTAATTAATAGCAAGGACAAATTCAATAAATACACATTATAAATAAAAAATGGATAATGACAGTGATAAAGATGGCGGATGAATCCTGTATTTTCATAATGCCACTTATCTTAATAATAATGCCGGGTATTGACAATTTGACATCCTTTAACAATTGCTACTAAAGACTACTAAAGATGAGAACACACGAGCGCCTAAATGAATGTGCATAGCATCTGCATGTTATATGGATTTGATATTGCCTGATCATAGTGAATAAGAAATTGTTTTGTTACATTTATCATGTCACGATATATGTCCTGCCTACTTACTTAAGTCCTGAAAAATAGAGATAGTTAGCTGATATTAATAATTTGAAATGCAACTCTTTTCTATGTACCTACATTTTACTTAATTTTCAGCAGCTTAATATCTGAAAAGTGCAGCTATTAATGGTTGGATTGATATTTCAAAAATTCTAGAGTAACTCTTTATTACTCTATATTGGTATTATTTTCTCTTCTTATATTGTTTGTTCGCTCGTAGCCTACACTGGTGGGTACTTATCTGCTACTTTATCTAATGATAGCTTACCATTCGAGCTGGACTTTTCCTAGTTCCTCATACGTAGGGCTGCCAATGCCGCAAAATAGAAATATACTTACGGGTGCATAGATTTATGACAAAGAATTAAAACATCAGTTTATACCCTTGGTCATTATTACAAATAATATTTCCTGCAAAACTCATTAATGAATAATTCGTTTTCAAAATTAGTTTATGGGCATCAACGTTAAATAATCGGCCAATAGCCACGTTGGGAAATAGTAACTGAAACGCCGGGAACGCACTTGAGGGGAGCGAATGGACTAGACGTTTTTTGATAATGTGCTCTGTGTGTTTTTGGCAAAAGCTACGCGACTACGTTCTCAAAGTCACTCGCGCTATGCTATCCACGATATTTCATTGAAAAATGTGCTTTTTTATGATTTCATAGAGTTAGTTTTGATATTGCTTTAAAATTGATCGTGAGCAACTGAAAGCGCCGATAAAAATCCAATAATCAAAACTGAAATCAACTTATGTGTCTCTAACAAAGCATTTATTAGTCGTCAGTTTTTCAACTCTTTTATACCATGGCGGAATGAACTTGACGACCGTCCCTATATTATGTATTAGTACAGGAAAATGCGGAAATTCAAAAGGAAATGAGAGTGAAATGCGCACACCCAGTCACCCCTGGCTCGTGATAGGCGCATTGCCATCGAGGACAGGTTCGACAAGATGTTTGTACGCTCACGCCCTTCAGGTGGCAATTAGTAGGCTTTCCTGGTAAAGCTTCTTTATCCAATTATAGCTATCAAGTACATCATACAATTTTTTTTTATTATGTGGTGGATTGTGCGTCTTGGAAGCAATTGATTTAGTTTTCAAAGCTCAAACGTACACCTCTAGGATATTCGTATTTTATGTGCTTAAGTCATCAAGCGACAAATAAGATCGATTATGAGGACGGCTGCCGTAGTATCTTTTCAATATGGTGATTTGCCTAAATTAAAAAAGCAATGACAGGCGTCCACGCATTGCTTTTTTAATCCAGTTAGTTAATTTTCTGAATGATTATAGATATGGTAGAGTACTCTCCGTGTATGATTAAGGAATACTTCAGGATTATACTCTATATCGTATTTTTGTTTGCAATATATTTCTTGACGCGCCATCTATTGGCGTATTGTAGAAGATTATTTTGTGATTATATATAGAGGTCGCCTTACTAATGTTTTTTTATTTATTTAAGTTTTCAAAGTGCTCCTGGTATAAAACTTACTGCAATGTAATGTGAAACTACTAAAACCGTGATAGCTAAACCTGGTACATGGTAACTACTATCACAAAATTGAAAAAGAAAAGTTTATAAATATAAGTTTGTAAACTATATACTCCTTTTTTGCTGGCTACCAAAATAACTATACTTTGTTTTCTTTACTTTTTCTTCGCTTAAATATAGCATGACTGAAATATTTTACACATCACTCCCGCATTTGCAAATATTGCAAACCTCCTTTATATTGTATGACACCCGTACTTACTATTCATATTTAAATACTTACTATCCTCTTGTCCATTATTATCCATAAGAAATTTAAACTGAAAGAAAATGTATACTGAAAGTAGACTTCCTCATATTGCACCTTTAAAGACAAACCGTCACTAAACTTTTTTTTAGAATTTAATCAATAATCATCTTGTAGCTTACTAACTTTTAAGAAAAATGGCATTGATAACTCCATTCATGAAAAAATCTTTTATTAATGGTACCTGTCTCTAGGCATTTAAAAATTCTCGACAGAAATGATTATTTATTGCGGTAATATTATATTAAAATAACAATAAGCTCTATGGTCTTAAACAGTAAAATATAGGGGCTAATTACGAAGAATCTATGAAACATTCTCTGTGACTTAGTAAACCAAGTATTTAATGACTGTATCATAATTCACAAATATTACGAGTGACCGTGCACGAACCGATTATATCGTCGCGAATTATGATGTATGGGATCATTGCCAGTATAAATATAATTGCTAACCAAGTTGCGGGAATAACACGAAGTTCCATTCTACATTTGTGATTGCTACTGACGCGTTAAGTGTCTACTAGGGTTGCATCTCCTTGTATCATTGCAGTATTATTTTGACAATATTTTGGTTTCATTAAACGTACTGGTAGTCTAGTTGGTAGACGGCTTACCTTGAAAGCAAGATTCAATCTGGTCTCGCTTCTCGGGTATTTTTGGATCGTAAATCATGTTTATAACATGTTATAGTATAATGCTACGCAGTGGTAGCCGAGTGGTCGAACGCACGCCTTGCAATCGAAGTGTGCAGGTTCAAACCCCGGCTCGCACCTCTGGGATTTATGTGCGAATCTCATTTTCATCCGAGATTATCACTTGCTATGAAACGGTGAAGGAAAACATCGTGAGGAAATCTGCACGTCTGAGGGAACATGACTAGTTTTCGATAGATGTGTGAAATCTGCCAACCCGCACTGGGCCAGCGTGGTGGACAATGGCCCGAATCCCCCTCGCATTGAGGGGACGCCCGTGCCCAGCAGTAGGACGTTAAAAGGGCTGTAGTAGTAGTAGTATATTATATGCTTATACTTACTTACTACTGTCAGCTAAAATTGGATGAAGATAAAATATTGCACAAAGAAATAAACCTTAAATTAAGAGACAATAAATCCGTTTTACAAAAAACCACAATCTTTATTAAACTAATTAACTTACTACAACCTAGGTACTTACATACTTCAATTATTGCACATTAACTAGGAAGAATACACAATACCGACATCCGGTAAGAAATAAATAACATTTCACATTGATGAAATAACATGTAGATATTTGTTTGTATTTACATGCTTTAATTTGACAACTAATCTATTCACAATCAGCCCTCTAGCAAAGGCTACAATCTGCAAGCGCTTCAACTAACTGTGGTGTTAGCACGCATGTCAAGACAAGACCTCTGTCACGGATTGACTCGGTCGCTCTCTGTCTTATTTCATACGAGAGAAAGAGATACAATCAACATATTCTGTGACATAAGTCTAGTCTTGGCGCACATGCTTCAACTACTGATACGCTAAAATGTACTCATAGAAATTATATAAGTCTCGGGATTTGATTATTAATAACTATTGTCTTATCTGTACATTAATTTCTTCTTCTTATCTTACGAAATGAAACTAATTGATTGAGATAAGATAAGGCAATGCTTCACCTACTAGAAATAGCAGTCAAGTAGTTACATAGCAATTACAAATTAAAAAAATGTACATCGCCCATAAAATGGATGCTGAAGATGAAAAAGATGGCGGAAGTGTATAAACGCTGATAGATCTTCATCTTGGCTAGAAGGGTATATTATATATTACAGTAGAACATTATGTTATACCTCAATATAAATATTTTAGGCACGGAGCACGGTATACATTTATATATTATAACTACACCTATATTTACATCTTCTCACTCGATCAATTTGTCTTGATATTGCGCACCTACAAATAATTTCTATAATACTTTCATTTTTAAGGCCTTTTCTTCTCGGTTCTTTCATTTTTGTTTTTATGTGACAACGAACCTTCTTGTTTGGTTTCTGTTTTAACCATACGTTTTGGGTAAGAATGGTAATTCCTTGGATGTGATGGTGCCTTTTGTTTGCCCACTGGAGGTACGTAATGGTACCCTACAGTGTATTCTGCTTCAGGATTGTACTCCTGATGAATAACTGTCTGACTGTAAGTAGGCATTGTTTGTGAATTGATATACGCAACTTTTTCCGTAGTGGGGTTGTAAAGGAACGTCTGAGGTACCATTACATTGTATGCCAACTGGTATTTTGAGGAATACGGCATCGGTGTAACGTAGCTGACAGTCTGAACCGCTCCAGAGTTCTGACTGCCTGTTTTGTAATGAGATGGTAAAACTGTTGCTATGGTATGATCTTTGCTAGGATAGTTCTCGGAGAGAACTAAGCCGTTGGCCGAATCTTCGTGCCCTTGGTGTTGGTAAACATAATTTTGATTTTCTGAATCTGTATGCGATTGGTACTTTTGTCTCGGCTGTATAACCGGCACTTCTTCTTTTTGCCCTAGACTCTGATAATACTCTTGTGATCCAGCGGACTGCTTGGCTGCCTCATAAGCCGTCGCCTTTGTGCCGTACCCCGATGGTAATGAGTCCGAATGGTCAACTTGTTGCTGTCCGTATTCTGGTCCAGCCGTGGCAGTTTCATATTCAACTGAATGTGGATGTGAAACTCCATATTCTACGCTAGATGTGACTGCAGTCGCGTGGCTAGGGGTTCCTTGGGACGGTACCTCGTATTGAACTTGTACGTTGCTGTCATGATCGCTTGATCCATGAGTTAATGAGGAGTGATAGTCTTGAACCTCTTGTGAGGTCGCAGGGTCTGCTTGTTGCTGATACTGGGGTTGGTAATAGTACTTTTGCGAAGATATACCAGATTGCGGAACATATTGATATTGATGCTCGTACGTCTGCTGCGTGGGCTGATTGTAAAGCGAATGACCTTTGGGAAGTGTGTAATGATGACGAACGTAGCTCGATGGATATCTAGCCATGACGGGCTTAACTGCTGAGTATTGGACGCCAGAATGATCTGATTGTGTGTACGACGGCTGAACGTAGGGATGTGCGTAATGTTGCGGTTCATGCTGTGATACTGATGATGAAGACACAGATCCTTCAGCAGAGCCCGATGCAAGTGAGTTAGTATAAGTAACCTGAGGAGCGAAATTGTAGCCAATTTTCTTGAAGTACTGATTGACTAGTTCTTGTAAGTTCAAATTATTCAAGTAATTGGACAGTGGGTAGTTATGTGGTAGATTAGCGTACAGCTCGGCAGAAGGGTTATTAAGAGATGAGCTCGGTATTCTAAGAACTAAAACGGGAACAACTTTCTGTTCTAAATGAGACCCATGACGCAAGTGGTCTTGAGTTAATCCAACGTTTTGGTATTCAGGGTTCTTAAGAAGCTGTGTCGGGTCCACTAGGTAATTAGACATCACCGAAGGAAATTGTCCACTTAATCCAGTGAATTGCTCGCCATTGTAAGTAGTGTATAAAGTAGATGGAGCGTGGTGACCATGGTCACCATGTGAAGTTGTGTGGCTTGAATAACTTGGTGCAGCATTACCTTGGTCACTTTCATATGGACTCTTGAACTCAACAGACGGTTTTCTGTAATTGTACGCAGTTTTCTCATCTTTGACCTGCACCAGCTCAAAAGCCTGTGACGGCGTAATCTCAACGTTCGTTTTTACATGCTTTCCAGATAATTTATCGTAATAGCGAACATTTTGGTAGGTATTATGATGTGATGACGGGATATCTTCCTGCGAATACGGGTATATCATGAATTTGCCTTTTTCTTGAGCAGGCTTTCCGAAGTAGGAGTAACTGTAGCCAGCATTTGTTTTGTATCCGTATCCCAGGTTAGCATCAATTGTTCTTTTTCCTTTAGATTTAGTGTCAGTATCATTAACAATCTCTATAGCTATAACAGCTGGGAATGTAGACTGTCCGGAATGTGGTGATTTAGGTCTTAATTCGGTGTTATTCTTCTTTCTCTCAGTGGGACTATCGCTTTTAATACCGTACTTGACTTCCACATCTCTTAAAAATTTCTTCTCATCTGCTGTTAGAGTAGTATTTGATTGTTTGTCCTTATCTTTCGCTTCTGACTTGTACTTCTTCGGATCGGGCTCGGCGCATATTGTCACCATCACCGTACTGAATAATATCTGGAATTGAGACAAAATTTAAATCAGGAATCAACTTCATCAATTATTAAATTAAGGTATTGACATCAAAATACTAGAAGCTGTTACGTATACAGCTGATTTAATAAGGGCGATGATCAGTTTTTATACACCTTTTTCTATACAAGGGACTAACAGAGCTGGTAAATTTTAAATTCCAAAAATTGTTATATCGTTTGCTTTACCAATTAAGCGAAATGCTTATGTTAGTAATGGTTACACTTTGATTTGGTCAGGATAACAATTGAACTTGGAAAATATAGATTACGTGAGAAGCTAGTATTTCTACCTGTATTGGTTAATTCATTAACTCTAAGTCTCGTACCTATCTAATAAACGGTGATGTCCGAAGTGATATTAAGCGATTCGCAATGCGTGTGCGCAAGCAGTCTCCGCAGTACAACGTCCCATTAACTGATTGCGTGTTTGTATCATCACTCTCTAAGCCAACCCCACAATTGGGTAACCAAATATTATCAATGTAAGAATAGTAGAGAGAGCGATTATCTTGCTTCAAAATGAAATATTTTGCTTCAACATTTTGAAATTTAAACACCGAAATTATGTAAACTAATAATCACCAAACGCGTACGTAACTTATATCCGCATATAAAATGCATTAGCAATGTCTATGTTTGGTGAAATTTCTCCGTCGAATTTTTGTAATGATACTGTTATTTACGCGAAGAAAAAGATGAACGGAGTGTGTAAACAGTGATATGAATGAGACCGGAGTGGATATCAGTATGACGGAAAAACGAGATCAATGGAAGAAAAGGACATACTGCGCGGAACCCAAATAATGTAATAAGCTAAGGTAAATGATGAAATGATTATGACTGTTATTAAAATTTATGCGATGAATTTATTGCATTTCCCATACTTAATCTACAGCATAAAGCTTGATTTACTACAAGGAATACCGTTGTGTATACCGGTATCCATCACGTTATATTCTCTGTACTATGTGGGTTGCGTAATGGCCATTTTCTCAAGACATGCGTAAGATCGCGCGCGACCCACCTGCCGCTTTCCACGACCCCGGCTTCATAGTCAACACGCGTTGACTAATTATAATTAATAACATGCCCACATAAAGCAGCCGTCATCCTAAACTTACGTAATGATACATTAAAGTAATATCTAGTTACAATTCCGCCAGCTTTTATCGTCTGGTTTGCACTGCGCAATTTAATATCAGATGAGACTTGTATTTACGCAATTCGCAGTCGCTTTATACTTTTTTGCAGCTATTAACGTGTCATTTCTTAGCTGTAATGGCGGACACAGGTGTAGACTTTAATAATCTACATATAATTGCAGAAGTCGTCTGGCACGCGCTAAAATTGCAATAAAATCGCATGTTGATGTCCGCGTGGTCATCGGGGCTATACGAGATGAAAGTGTTCGTCGGGAGCAGATATAAATGTTAAGAGAAAGTAGCGGACCAGCAGCGTCCAGTTTGCAAAGGATTGCGACATTGAATAACAATACGTTTCCTGGCTAAGACCTGACACCTGCCAACTCGGATAACGGTAATTTGCGGAAAACAATTGAATCTATGATCACTTAGGTTAAGTAGAGATAGACGCTACAATAGCTTTTTGAAGCAGGAACAAAGCGGCTTATGGGTCATCGACTATAGTTTTTCCTTTCGGGGTTAAGCGTATCTGAAACCATTTTCATAACACGACAAATCTAAAAGGAATAGTATGGTTGTACGCACGGCGTTCCAAATCGCCGAAGTGTAAAAATACATTGGTCTTTTCGAATCATGTTGCGAAAGAGGTAATTCAACAAAAAACACTGCGGTGGTTCGGAACGTAGTGTGAAAACATTGTAGGGCGAAACGTCCCAGCTTGCCTATCCAAATTTTGTCACAAAAAAGTTATTTTTAGCGGCTGATCCAGCAGGTGTCTAACATTATATCAAAGCTGTCACAAGCGTCTATGTTTTGGACCCAAATACCCACGCAAGCCTATATATCCGGGTATAGCTCGTGTGGGATAATTATTAAAACTATAATCAGCGCTGTATGCTTCAAGATTACATCACTGTACGTGCGCATTATGTAGTTTGTACGCAATGGCGACAACGTGACAGTTACATTGTGATGAAGCGGGAATACGGTCAACTCTACAAAATACTACATTTGCACTTGCACTCGGGTTTATTGACACGGTACAGCCGGTTGCCCGCTAATTACGGGTATAACGGATGTGCAGTGGCAGTTTACACGAGCTGGGCTTTAAGCTAAAAAAACGAATATGTATGGAGATGACATTACCTATCGATAAGTAAATCACACCATTAATGTCACTCTCATAAATTTGAGCCTAACTCTCTCTACACACTGGGCCAGCGATTTTTTCTAATGTTCTATGAACATATTAATAATAATACATCATCACGCCTATATTCCGCAAAGGGGTAGGCAGAGGTGCACTGCAGTGCGCCCACACTTCACCGATGTATTTTTGGTCCCAATGTAATAGGGGGCGAGTCTATTGCCATTAATTCTATGTACATAAAGATTACATATCTGTGACATAAGCCTAAGCCACGCGATTACATGTCACAATTCCTTCGTGTCATCGATACATTACGTTGAAAAATGTGCTTCTTCTAAGTGTTAATACAGTCAATTTTGCTATTGGCAAAAAATCACACGAAACGGCGCATGTCTTACAATTTGTGGAAACGTTTATAGACAACTAGCTGACCGGGTGAACTTCGTACCGTCTTAGAATGAGTGACATAAGAAAGCAGCGCCACCTACCGGGTCCAATTGTGAATCTAAACCATCCAGGGTGCCACCCAAACGCATACAAAAAATCATTCAAATCGGTCCCGCCGTTTAGGAGGATTTAGCTTACAACGAAAAGTGGCATTGATTTTTATATATTTACTAGCAGACCCGGCCACGCGTTGCTGTGATCTAAGCTATCCTATCTCTCAAGTTGGACCAGACTGCTCACGGTGTGCCAATTTAATTTAAAATCGGTTAAGTAGTTTAGGAATCCATCGCGGACATCGTGACAGGAGATTTATATATATAAAGATAATAATATTATTTTTATAATTTATATAGAAGAGAAGATAATCTTGGCTACGAATTTAAATAGGCTTATGAAATTAAAACAATCTCTCCGCATTACGGTGGTATAACACAAACGTTATATAACTCGAGATGTAGTCAATATTTTAACTGGCTTACATAACCCGGAGATAATAAGTAACGGGGCATATTAATGGGAGATATATGTGCATAGCATTATTTACGTGTTCTGTGAAAACGGATAGCACACGAGGTTTAAAGACGTGTGCATCAATACAAAAACGAACTATGTTTTAATATACATAAAGATTATTTTGCCGTGGTAAAGGCCACGTGACCACGCGTAAAAATTCGCTCGCGCTGTCAATGACATCTGTTTGATGATTAAGCTTTTTTTTACGGTTAAATACAGTTCATTTACGTATTGGCAAAAAATGTGCGTCTTGACGCCCCAGTGCGCCTGGGGCTTAATTTTAATGTTGGTATTTAGTCTCTTTGGCACGTGGTCGCTTTTCTTTTACCAAAGAAATTAAATCCTTATGTATATTAATACAGAGTACATTTTCAACAAAGGTAAGTTAAATGGAATACATTTACTATAATCACAAGTCAAACACATTTATGTACATTATTATATGGATGTGTAAATGAGATAGTAAGTTACAGAGATAGTAAGTTATAGTAAGTAACAGAATAGAAGAAACCTTCTATTCTGTTAAAATGTGCGTTAATTATAAAGTTTGAAATATAAATAAATGAGGAGAGGTCCGTGCCTAATTGCACTGATTGATATTACCTATAAGCAGTGGTAGCCGAGTGGTCGAACGCACGCCTTGCAATCGAAGTGTGCAGGTTCAAACCCTGGCTTGCACCTCTGGGATTTATGTGGGAATCTCATTTTCATCCGAGATTATCACTTGCTATGAAACGGTGAAGGAAAACATCGTGAGGAAACCTGCACGTCTGAGGGAACTTGACTAGCTTTCGATAGATGTGTGAAGTCTGCCAACCCACACTGGGCCAGCGTGGTGGACAATGGCCCGAATCCCCCTCGCATTGAGGGGAGGCCCGTGCCCAGCAGTGGGACGTTAATAGGACTGTAGTAGTAGTAGTAGATATTACCTGTTTTCAATAGTACTAGGAGACGCCTAAATATTAATACTACTACAGCTGTTTATATGCAGGCTTCTAGTAGGTATAACTGAAATTGAGTTGCAATGTGCCTTTTAATTTAAATATTTCAAGCAAAAGTCTTCAGAACATGTTGGTTTTCATGCTTCATCTTGGCGCTTTTCCAAATTTTTTGTGGGTTTTAAAGCCATCTTATTTGGCTCGGTTTACTCTTGAGGGCTCGAAGACATGTGAGAAGCTTGCAGAAGCGAATGCAGAAGCTTAGTAGCATTTTCAAGGCAGACGAGAGGAAAATGGATTCAAATAACCTGAGCATCACAGTATTGACGCGAGTCCCTTTAGGATTAGCAGTCGATAAAGAGAGCGCTCTGGTTATCAAGTGGTTTCAAGTTCGATCCCCGACCTGGCCATTTCTATGCATTTAGTTTCTTAAGCATTTAGTTATGTCATGTTATAGATACATTTCTTAGCAATTTTAACGAATAGAAATTTATAAAGAAGGTTTGCGTTAAATGTATAATGTTAGCTCTATAGATTTTGGCATGTCCCATTTGGTATTTAGATTATGTAACAAAACAAAGTTTGTTTATTTATTTCTATCTAGATATCTCCATAAATTAAGATTTTGCTATCTTAATTAATCTTAATTTATGAAGATATCTAGATAGAATTAACGTCAGTATTTACATACTGACGTTAATACTATTCACTTACGTGCATCATCATCATTTGCCTTACCTTATCCCATTATTTGGGGTCGGCGCAGTATGTCCTTTTCTTCCATTCGTCTCGCTTTTCCGTCATACCGACATCGACTCCGATCTCAATCATATCACTTTTTACACACTCCATCCATCTTTTCTTTGGTCTTCCTCTCGTTCTGTATCCATCCACATTCATACTCATCACTCTTTTAGTCACATGCTTCTCATCTCTTCTCATGACATGCCCAAACCATTGTAGTCTCTTAATTCTCACTTTTTCTGTTATGGGCGCTACTTTTATACTACCTCTAATATATACATTACAACGTCAGTATGTAAGTTATGACTGACTATTCGAATTTCACGCGCTTTAGCATAATTGCATGTTTTACAAATAACTCAGAGAAAGACATGGTATTTATATACTCAGCTATGAAGCATCAATCACGCTAATGATCTTAAACCGGTTAAATATACACCTGATTCACGTGCAGATTCATATCATCTACGAATTCATATTCGACATAATTAAAAAGACATCAAGAAATGAATGTATCAGGAATTGCTGAAGTGGCAATTTTAGACCTCAGCTTTCCACACTATACTTTTGTTTAATTGTTTTAACGAAATAGTCACACTCAGATTTATAGAAAGTTATGATCTCTTTCACAGTGGCATAGCAGATCATTTTTGTAAAAAATAAAAACCGGCCAAGTACGAGTCGGACTCGCGCACGAAGGGTTTCGTACCATTATCTATAAAAACGGCAAAAACATCACGTTTATTGTATGGGAACCCCCTTAAATATTTATTTTATTCTGTTTTTTAGCAACAGAAATACATCATCTGTGAAAATTTCAACTCTCTAACTATCACGGTTCATGAGATACAGCCTGGTGACAGACGGACGGACGGACAGCGAAGTCTTAGTAATTATACCTTTTGGGTACGGAACCCGAAAAACAAATAAAATATAATTTATTATTCACCAAAATAGTTAATAAACGAGTTACTGTGAAACCCAAACTAGGCTTTGTATTTTGGGTATCTGTGTGCTGCAAAACTTTGTTGTATGTGGTTTGTGGATGGATGTGTATTTGTGTTTTGTAAATGAGTTCTACTAACCTAGCCGGTTTCCACAAAAATATGTATATATACCAGAAAGTTTTACCTATATTTTAACTATGAATTAAATTTTATATCTAGATATCTATGGAAATTGTCATGGACCGGTATGTGTCCGCGATTTTGATTGTGAATGATGAAATGTTATGATCATACACAATCAATAATTTTGAACTTGAAACTTTAATTAACACATTTTTTAAACCCTTGATACTTATCCTAGTCTCACTCCTAGGCAACACTGTATTTATGTTCAAGTTAACATACCATTCACCATAATATATTGAGCATCAATAATTTTATACTTATTCCTTTTATTTACTTATCGGTACTTATTTCAGTACAAAAAAAAAACAACTTTCCAATTAATTTCCCTGTGATGTTAATTATCAAAATGCCGTCTTGGCAGATATTAGCAAAAAGTTATTGTTGCCAAACCGCCAATTCTTTATAACAATATGATCTTTATCAGATATCACGCACATTGACCCATTGTAACACTTTTAACTGCAATATTACCAAATACCGTACGGCCTCTAAATAACCCATCATGACACACCTTAATCTTACATAACACTAAATCAAAAACATTTACCAAAGCACACAACCGCATCTCGACCGAGCTAACTGCGCCGCACTTTCTGTCAAAAAAGAAACAAATGGCTCGTTAACATATATCACAACACTACACGTCACATCACTAGCACATGAACAATCCGTGTACCTGTTGTTTTTGTTTTGAACGGCTGACCGCGTGAGCTAGGCAATGGTTCGGCGGAACACCGCGCTGGCTTCTTATATACCTCGGAAATGTTCCCACAAGATGCACGGTGAGGCTTCGTTTGACCGTAAGCGCTCACTCGTGCGCCCGCGCCGCTTCGTGAAGTCCCCACGACCAACTTGACTGCGCGCTTTCACTCCACACCGATACGTTTATCATCGACTTTTTGCAAAACTTTCACAGGTTCAGATCAATAATGTAACAAACATGCTTGAAAAATGTAAGCCCATTAACCGGTAATATTATTTATTTAACGAAAACATGCTCACATTTATCATGTTTATTTTTATTATGGCGATGACCGATATAGGAACAATAAGAAACAATTATAAATCAGTTAACATTATTTAAAATTCCTTGTTTGGGTACATCACAGAAAACATGTATAAGATAGAACGACCGTTACGATAGTTTTGTATGAAAACCAGTGAGACCAGTAGCACATTAGTAAACCAAAAATATTTGTATTTACGTACATAAAAAGTAAAGCGAGTTATTGTCCCACTTATTTCTAGCTTAAATGGCTTTAAATTATTATGTGACTTTGAATTATAGACTCATTTAATAAGGGATTCCCACGCAACCTTTAAATATAGTTTTCATACGGAGGGCAGAGACAAAAATACTATTGAGCAAATGAGAGTCGATATTCGACATTGTGGTACTAACGTTATCATGCCATCGAATCTGGCTGACTCTAAAGATTATTTTAGCTCTATGTAGGGCATAAAATAATTGCAACTAAGCTTGTAATCTAATGTACTTTTCGTAATTAATTCAATTTATACATAAAAGGGTATGCTGACAGCGGCTAGAGTCATTATTCGAGCCTAATATAAAGTAACACATAAGGTAACCTTTTACACATTTTAATTTTCATACTCAATAGTAGAGACACATAATATGACACTGAAGACAGCATTAAAAAAATATATAAAACGAAAAATATATAGTTACCTGTTATTTGTTTGCTTTGTTTAGTAAAACATTTGAACGTCGCACATGTGTTTAGAGAACAGGCCATGCGACGGCCGGTGGCGCTTTCGATAAAATTTGCATTCAGACACTATTATTAGATTGACTTGACGTGCTTTTGTCTAAATATAGAAATAATATTGCTGATAACATACATGTAAAAAAAACATACGGTTTGAATTGAGAACCTCCTCCTTTTTGAAGTCGGTTAAAAATGGATTCCGGAGTTCTTTATAAAAAAAAAGCGATTAAACATAATATCATGAACCAATAATAATTGTAGAATTTTATAATCCATTTACTTTACTTTGAAATTTTCTAGGTTACACAATATACCTAATCTAAAATCCCAATGCATTTTCGGTTATAGCCTGAATTATCTCACTGTGGGGCAAAGACTTCGACTACCTCCCTTTACCCAAGATTTAGAATATACCAAGAAATAAAAAAATAGTAGTGCCAACAGAGTGGACACTAAACGAATTGTATTACCGTCCTTCTCACATCCTCAATATAATATGTAATCGAGACAGGAATATTCTTTATCGTGTCAAGATTAGTTTCGTCGAAGTTTAGCCGAATCAGCACCAATAAAGTAGTTTAGCTACCACTAGCGGCCCGTCCCGGCTTCGCACGGGTGGACATTTTTTTTTAAATATTTGGGATAAATAAATATAGCCTATGTTACTCAGTGAAAATGAAGCTTTCTAACGGCAAAAACATTTTCGAAATCGGTTCAGTAGTTATTAAGTTTATGCGTTACATACAAAAATACAGATGTTTCCTCTTCAAGATATTAGTTAGTTTATCTAACAATAAACAGAATACAAGCTAAGTCATACTTAAGTTATACATTATGAATTCCGGGTTTTTTCATTATGTTATTCATTTCTTCATGATCATGTAATATAACGAATGACATTACATGAACATTATAATCAAATTATTACAGTGTTACACCGATCCATCTGTATTTCAAAATAAAACAACCCACTTGAAATTAACCTTAAAATATTCTTTAGCGAATAGGTATAGCTTAGCATTACTTTATTAAATTGATAAATGATGGTGCCAATTTTGGTAGCATCAAATCAAACTAAGCGTGTTGCCGTCTTGCTCATTGTAGCTCATAATTTAGTTTAGTCCTAGTTTGAGTATAATAAAATTAGAGTGAATTATGATGATATACACGTCAGCACAAAGGCCCGCCATTAGCCCAGATGCAGACCCAAGAGCTAGATTAACCCGACACCACACCGAAGATATCCCGGACGTTAGCTTATACGAAATCAGAATGGCTCTGAAACAGCTTAAAAACAACAAGGCACCGGGCGATGACGGAATCACTACTGAACTTCTGAGAGCGGGTGGAAAACCTGTACTTAAGGTCCTCCAGAAATTGTTCAATTCCGTCATTCTCGAGGGTACAACGCCTGAAGCATGGAACAGAAGCGTGGTGGTATTGTTCTTCAAGAAAGGTGATAAAACCCTGTTGAAGAACTACCGACCCATCTCGCTTCTGAGCCATGTTTATAAGCTGTTCTCCAGAGTCATTACGAATCGTCTCGCACGTAGGTTCGACGAATTTCAGCCACCCGAGCAAGCCGGGTTTCGGAAGACCTTTAGCACCATAGACCACATACATACGCTGCGGCAGGTTATACAGAAGACGGAGGAGTATAACCGGCCACTATGCTTGGCGTTTGTGGACTATGAAAAAGCCTTCGATTCCATAGAGACGTGGGCTGTGGTTCAGTCCCTCCAGCGATGTCGCATCGACCACCGATACATCGAAGCGCTGAAGTGTTTGTATAGGAACGCCACCATGTCAGTCCGAATCCAGGACCAGAGCTCAGAGCCTATCCCATTGCAGCGAGGAGTAAGACAAGGGGACGTTATCTCTCCGAAATTGTTTACCGCTGCATTGGAAGATTGCTTCAAGCTGCTGAATTGGGATGGACTTGGCATCAATATCAACGGCGAGCACCTTACTAACCTTCGGTTTGCAGATGACGTCGTGGTCATAGCGGAGTCGCTGGAGGAACTGAACTCTATGCTCGGTGATCTCAACAGAGTTTCTCAACAGGTAGGTCTTAAAATGAACATGGATAAGACGAAAATCATGTCGAATGTCCATGTCGCACCTCACCCAATAGTCGTTGGGAACTCTACTCTCGAAGTTGTCGACGAGTACGTATACCTGGGACACACGGTCCGATTAGGTAGATCCAACTTCGAGAAGGAGGTCACTCGACGAATCCAACTCGGCTGGGCAGCGTTCGGGAAACTGCGTCACATCTTCTCGTCCGATATTCCTCAGTGCCTGAAGACAAAAGTCTTCGAACAGTGTGTGTTGCCAGTGATGACGTACGGATCCGAGACGTGGTCGCTCACAATGGGACTCCTAAGACGGCTCAGAGTCACTCAACGTGCAATGGAGCGAGCTATGCTGGGAGTTTCACTGCGCGATAGAATCAGAAATGAGGACATCCGCAGAAGAACCAAGGTTACAGACATAGCTCGAAGGGTTGCACGTTTGAAGTGGCAATGGGCCGGACACATTGCCCGGAGAACGGATGGCCGTTGGGGCATCAAAGTCCTAGAGTGGCGGCCACGAACAGGCAAGCGGAATGTGGGACGACCCCCGACCAGATGGACAGACGACCTCACCAGGGTCGCCGGGAGTCGATGGGCGCATAAAGCCCAAGAACGTAATTTGTGGCGATCTATGGGGGAGGCCTATGTTCAGCAGTGGACGTCTCTGGCTGATAGATAGATAGATAGATAGATGATGATTTCGCATTGCTTACAGTAATACTTACATAAGTAACCAGCAGATGTCCGCGGCTTCGCCCGCGTGGATGTCGGTTATCGCGACCAAAAGTAATCATGAAATTTTGATCCCGTTCCCGCAACACATGGGAACCTATTCCAGGTATAGCTTTATAATAGCTTCCCAATGACCGCTTTATAATTTCCCATTTTAAAGGTATTAAAATGAATAAAGTATGTTATCCTTAAGAGATTTAAGAGATAGACATATGCCATCGCGGCATATGTCTATTTTCTGTAGACCTATATAAGTGGTGCCTTCTTTATTTCTGTGGCAATTCAGCCAATACAGTAATTTTTTTTCTCCCGCTTTGCAATAGAGGGAAGTGGATACATTTTTCTTCCAACTCCTCCTACACCTTTTTCGATTAAATTCGTGCGGTTCCAAGATAATTTAGCTTTTCCCCGGAACTCGCCGAGGGTCAAACCTTGGTGTCTTCAATGGTCACCGCTGTCGATCCTGGCTTTCAGGAGTAACAGCGGTGGGAATGTTTGGCGGGCTTAGTCCAAAAAAAAAGACTTCTATAAGGTACACAATTCCACCATACATCATTTTATTATATCTCATAGCCTATGTTACTCAGTGATAATGTAGGTATCTCTATAACGGCAAAGTAATTTTTGAAATCGGTATGGTTTTTATGTTTATTCGTTACATACACACACAAATCTTTCCTCAATATTATAATTAGTATAGATGGATGCTGGACCTTTTGAACTCGCCGTCACTTATAATGGGATAATTAAAATTACACTATACATAGCACCTACTTGAATGAGTAAATTATAGTTAAAAAACAATCATAAGGAAATGCATTTTTCATGCAAATACTCAGTGCATTACTATGTATCCAGTGCATCTTGTAACAACTTAAAAGCACTCCGCATAATATTTCCGCCAACATAATTGCACAGTTAATTGCTTTTAATTCGATTTTCGTAACCTTTTATTATTTAACAACTGCAATTATGCGTTGTACCCTGTAAGCAATTTTAGTATTTATGTCATAATACATAACAGCTATGTTGCAATGTTCAAGATGCGTTTAAGATGCTTGCATTGGTGCATTATACGCAGACAAATAAAATGCAGTACGTTCATTTTCCAATTAGAAGTGTTCCTAATATGTTTTTGTAAAAATATAGAAGAATTTATATATAAAGTAATGGTATATTGTCTTGATAAAATGATAATGCTTATAAACTAAATAATTACATTATAACTAGCTGACCGGGTAAACTTCGTACCGCCTAAGAATTAGTGACATACGAAAGCAGCGCTACCTGCCGGGTCCAATTGTAAATCTAAACCTTCCAGGAACCCATTGAAATATACATACAAAATTTCATCCAAATCGGTCTAGCCATTTGGGAGGAATTAGAGGAGTAGAAATATATATATATATTAAGTTAATAAATAATTTTGTTATAATTTTATCTCGTATACAACATACTCCTTTTCACTCTATATTTCTTTCTACCTTCGATTTTTTGATGTGCTCAAATCATAGTATCGACGCTTGAAAGGCAATCCTTTCTGAGCGACAAAAAATCTTAAAATGATTTCTATATACCATTCGAACGGCCAGATTTTTCTGCGTCGTTTGGTATATAAATCATTTTAAGATTTTTGTTAGTTGTGACGCTTTGGCATGTTCACAATTGGACAATCAATAAAAAATAAATGTCTTGCTTTACTAACATATCATATGAATGTATTTTCTACATATTTTATAAATATAATATTTTCTTATTAGTTTTAACTTATTTTATTTTGCATTGTAAATATTTTGTAAATAGTTGTCCAATTATATAATAAATAACTTTGTAAAAACAAATAATATTTTACATTCAAATATAATAGGCCACTAAACAAACCTGTTCCACCATTTAACCTTCTCGTCTTCGTTAGAAGCCTACGTTCAAAAAAAAACTCAATCTTACAGTTTATATAACAGCTCTATATTAACCAATTGTGTCTGCATCAAAACATCTCCGAAGATTTACTAAAACGCATTTGTCTGCGTCACGTAACAGTAGGCTCTATCTAATACATTCAAATGTAATGTAGATTTATAAACAATGGCGGGAATCCGACGGCCACTTTATGCGTGTTTGTAGACTAAATGGTAACATAATCAGCATATGTTATGCCTCGTAAAATATTAACGAGTATAGCAAACAAAATAACTTGTAGAGATAACAGGGTAGTCCGTTTAATTCGGTTTTCCCCTAAAAACCAATTTTTCCTAATTTTATAGAAATTTAAAATCATCTACAATCCTCCTATTATGGTATTTTCATTAAAACAGTGTTGTACTATGCCATTGTAGCGTCTGATATCGTTTTTGTAAAATGTACCTATGCGCTAGAAAATAGGCTCATAGCTTTTGTAGGACTGTTTTGAGTTGCAATAATATAATTAACAAGCTTTTATTTAATTGCCCTTAGTTTTCGTTTCACCGCGGCAAGCCCTTTCATTTGATACCCATACTGTGGTAGTGCAGAAAAAATAACTATTCCGCCATCTTGGATGATCCGCCATATTGGAATTAGAATGACGTCACATAGCTAAGCATGCATTGTCATCCAAAATAAGCTTTTTTCCAATTTTAGCTCAATCGGTTAAAGGTAACTGATTTAAAATTCAGTTGCAAGATTCCACCCGGACTTACATTGCAAGTTAATATAAAGCTTGTAAAGAAGAAAAAAAAACAATTACGTATCTCACGGCTGCAAAGGGTTGAAATAACAAGAACTTACTGAATGGAGCGTGGCTACCACGTAAGCTTAATATATTTTCCGAATCTGAGCATTTTATAAATTGTATAGCAGTGAAAAGAGACAGTTTTGCGTTAGAAATTGGCTATTATATAAGTTTAACCAACAATTAGCTCGTTAGTGGCTGTAATTATACTGATTTTTTAATTACCTTTTCTCAAACAATGCAACGGCCAGTCTCGTGGAGATGGCTTATCAGAATATTCAATGTAAATTCTATTGTGACCTATGAATAATAAATGCATGTATAGTCTTCTCATACCGTCTGATTATAGTGTCTAAACGGAATTCTGTAACGGACATTGATGGATTAATTATGCAAACCGTCAGTGACTGGTAATACAAATTGAGTATTCAACTACCCACCTTACTAAAGCTAGCTAGAAATAACTTTTGCCCGTATAATGAACTGTTCATAACAAATCATCAGATCATTGGAAAAAAGCAACCATGGAGTTTCTTGCCCATTCTTCTCCATAGGAATTGCATTCCGAATGGGTAGTAGAGATACTATTAATACTATTTATTTTTTACTGACGATTCATAAGTGCCTGTATTGGTTTACATGAATAAAAAAATTCTGATTCCGATTCTGATTTAGCTTACTCTTATAATATAAGTAATGTCATCTAAAACTATAACCGTCTCGTAATCTATACCTAAACTTTATATCTACTTCTACTTATATCTATACTAATATTATAAAGAGGAAAGATTTGTATTTTTGTATGTAACGAATAAACTTAAAAACTAATGGACCGATTTCAAAAAATATTGTGCCGTTAAAAAACTACATTAACACTGAGTAAGATAGGCTATATTATAAGCCCGTGCGACGCCGGGACGGGCCACTAGTGAACTATAAAGCCTGGAGCGTCAACGTTCGTGGGAAAATATTCTTGCCATACCAAAACAAGGGAGGCTCAAGGGTTTAGTTTTTGACATTTGTCTCAGGCAGCCTAAAAAACGGCATCTATAGTTGGCCACAGATCTAGTCTACCACTGTGTGCGTGAAGAGAGTATTGAAAGCCCCTTTTTAGGGTTCCGTACCCAAAGGGTTAAACGGGAAACCTATCACTAAGACTTCGCTGTCCGTCCGTCCGTCTGTCACCAGGCTGTATCTCAGGAACCGTGATAGTTAGACAGTTGAAATTTTCACAGATTATGTACTACTGTTATATAGGTAGAGAAGTAGGTGCTGAGTATGTATCGATAGTTTAACTAGTAAAACAAAAATCAGCTGTATAGGATTAAATTCTCGAGTTGCGAATCTTCTGTGATGTTTTTTTATTAGTTGCAATACGTAAAAAGTGAGAGGATTCATGCCAGCCAATCCAAACAACATTTGTATGCACTAGTTTTTGCAAAGGTAGCAGTGGTAGCAGAGTGGTCGAACGCACGCTTTGCAATCAAAGTGCGCAGGTTCTATCCCCGGGTCGCACCTCTGGGTTCCATGTGCGAATCTCATTTTCATCTGAGATTATCACTTGCTAAGAAACGGTGACGGAAAACATCGTGAGGAAACCTGTGTGCCCGGTATAATGGCAATAGGCTCGCCCCCTATTACATTGGGACCAAAATACATCGGCGAAGTGTGGGCGCACTGCAGTGCACCTCTGCCTACCCCTTCGGGGAATACAGGCGTGATGATGATGTATTAGTTTTTGCAATGCGTACATGATCTCTTATACAACGATGTCTACTCGTCGAATAATGCACGGATTACTTTCAGAGTATAAAAATTAATGGTATTGAAATAAACGACTCTACCTAATTTTATCCTACTAATCTGTTGAACTCATCCACCGAGGCCAATCCGTATGAAATAGAATAGGGATAAGAAGGAGACAATCTATCATCAGGAAATATGTTTGTCCTCAAAATACTAAGTCATTGTACCTATGTTTATGGATAAAAATATGTATATATTTTGTTATGTCACTTTATCACCTCTACTTTGCCTTATTAAGAGAGTGAACACTAATTTTGTAAGGACCACGTGTCATAAACAATAATTCATTAAAATAAAGTTTATCTCCTGATTCTGTAAGCGTTAAGGGGTGTCCTAGTGTAAGGGAAAATGAGCATAAATATTACTACAAAAATTTAGAAAAAAAATATTTATTGTATTATTCGAACTGTAAGTCAATGTAGATCAATAAGGTATTTATTATTACATAAAATCTCACAACACACCCTAAGTAGATACACTCAATTAAAAAGAAATCTATAGACTAATACTTGAACACTTTCATTTCAATTAGTAACTTATACAAAAGCGTTCGACACCTCCAACATAACAGATGTTACTATCACGCCCTATTTGCATCATAACACTCTGTTCAGATCCACTAATCAAAGTGATGCGTAATGCTTGGAGTCTTGAGCAATTAGGCACGTCAGAATCAGGGGACCGATTTTTTTTTTTGCCAAATCGAAATTCACTGTATGATCTAGCAGACGAAGCACATTTTTCAACGAAATATCATCGATGAGGCGAACAATTTAAATCTTATAGTCGCTTGGTCTTTGCCACAGAACTGCAATCTTTATATGTAATTGAAATAGAGTACATTTTCAATCATATTTCATTGAATTTGCTCGCTCCAGTGTGCTCAGGGTGTAACTGTCGTAACTTGCAATCACGATAACCTTAGTAAATCAAAGTAACGAAGATACGCCTTATAAGTCGCAACTGATGATTGGTAATCGGTAACTAATGAATCATTATTAATTTTTATCATTAATGACGAAATCAAACACACAAAAAAAGAACAACTTCTTGCGTTCTTCTTATGTTTAGTGTTATAATTTAAAATACATAGTTAGATTTTTGTACCAAAATTGCTGAATGGTTCGTAGATGGACTGAAATGCCTTCAAATATCACTTATATTTTGTATATCAACAATCTAACTTGGCTAGTTTTTTTATACGCAGATTTAATTATATAAGTAGATTATATTTCATCACTATATGGTTTTGAACGGATCATTAAAATGATATAAAGTATTAATTTGACTATCAAGAAGTAGGCTTTCTCTTATATTTGCTTAACCTATGATCGCTGCATTATATAATTGGGTTAACACAATACTGCAGATTACATAATTCAAATTTTCTATGTCTATCTATTTATACATCCTTAAAATTTATCAAATAAATTAATTGCAATAAATAACATTAGTTTCGCGTAACCACTAACCACGATTGTTATGAAGGTGTTGCTGTTTCCTTGATGTAAGTTAAGTACAAGTAGATGTTATAACTAATCGGAAAAGAATTAAAACATGCAACAAAGCATTTGAACAACAATAGACGTGCAGTCAATCAAAACTACTAGGCTAATGAAAGTACGTAATTACTTTGTAAAAGACAGCCAATACAATTGTCTACGGGCATTGCCTACGGCATAATGCGGGCTCAGCATGACCAAGTAGACAAAAGTTTTATCCCATCCAACTGTCACATATATCGAGCAAATAACGTCACATCGAGCTTTATCTATCCGGCCTTAGCATGATGCACATTGGTCATCATCATTACACATTAATAAATTTAAAATTTTATCTAAAGGGGTATTACAAAACCTCGGATTATTTTGATGATAAATCAGCTTGGGATTGTACAGCTCAGAGGGTCAAAACCAAAATCAAAATATTGCCTATCATGTCAAAGTGTAGCGTGTGTTGCCTTACTAACGTATTATTATCTTATCATTATTATTAAAAGCGAATCTAAAGGCAACACACTGGATCTATGTGGACCTGGAAATAAGTTTTGGCGATTTAAAAAATTATCAGCCCTCTGAGTTTCTTGCCGGATCTTCTCAGTCGAGGTCGTGTTTTGATCCGGTAGTGGTCTATGAGAAAAACCCGTCGTAAAAGAGAGAGTAGGTATATAATTTAATAAAACAGCTATTTACAATAAGTCTTCGAGCTAACATGTTAATTTTGAACAAATGCTTTCTCCAAATATACCTGCAGAAATATTATAATAATAAGTTTCTTCAACATTTTGGAAATACTACATTTGTAAGCAAATACAAAAAGTACAATAATCATGGCCTTATTAAGTTATATGCTATTGTTTAATTTAATATGTAATCAACATTGATGCGCCAAAAAACTCTGGACTCTCTGAGGCATCATCAAACTCCTCCGGTGAAGCTGTAAAGGCCAACTCACGGCCATCAGCGTAGTCCATTCAAAAAAAAAAGCATCATCAATGTTTGCCAATACCAAAACGAACTGTAAAACGAATTGTAAACTGTATTGCCTCATACAAAAAGCTCATTCTTCATCGAAATTTCATTGAAGGCACGAGCGAATTTTGATTTGTTGTCGCTAGACCTTTACCGCAGAAATTCACGCTTAATGTATATTTATACAGAGTCCATTTTGGTATTTACAAACATTTTGCAGCGCGAGTCTCGATGCACCTGTGTACCCGGAACTATATTATTACAAAATCATGTAATATATAGATACCTTATCCAGTGGTATTCTCACAGGCAAGAACGCCCGCCTTGAACGTAAGGGTTGCAAGTTCAAATCCCGGGCCCGCACCTCTGAGATAATTTTCATGTGCGAATGTCATTTTCAACAATGATTACCACTTGCTGAACGGTGAAGGAAAACATCGTGAGGAAACCTGCACGTCTGTAGAAAGGCGTGTGAAGTTCACCAACCCGCACTGGGCCAGCGTGGTGGACTATGGCCCAAATCTCCCTCGTATTGAGGGGGAATGTGCCCGGTATAATGGCAATAGGCTCGCCCCCCATTACATTGGGACCAAAATACATCGGCGAAGTGTGGGTGCACCACAGTGCACCTCTGCCTACCCCTTCGGGGAATACAGGCGTGATGATGTATTATTATCATGACAATAAAAAGGAAAAGTAAACCCTCAAACAATATTGATAGAGACCAATTTAACAGCATAACTATAATTCAAGTACGTAAGCTATCAACACTGCATGGGAATAAATAACAATCACGATTGAATCCAATGGACTACTTGCTTACTTTCGTTGGCATAGGACGCCGACCGATAATGGTCTCATGACCAACAAAAAACGCATCGCTATGGCCCACTTGAGCATTGCACCGACGTGTATCGAAACTAGATAGCGTCTTCTGAGTGAATTCCTGTTTAGACAATAAAATACCTAAAGTCTTCACGTCAAGTTTTATTTTCCAGTTTACATAAAATTATGATATATTTTTACTGATCGCTGCAGTGTTATTAAACTTTTTTTAAGGTTCCGTACCCAAAGGGTAAAACGGGAACCCTATTACTGAGACTTCGCTGTCCGTCCGTCCGTCCGTCCGTCTGTCACCAGGCTGTATCTAATGAACCGTGATAGCTAGAGAGTTGAAATTTTCACAAATGATGTATTTTTGTTGCCGCTATAACAACAAGTACTAAAATACAGAATAAAATAAATATTTAAGGGGGCTCCCATACAACAAACGTGATTTTTTGGCCGTTTTTATAGATAATGGTACGGAACCCTTTGTGCGCGAGTCCGACTCGCACTTGTTTTTTTTATAATAAACTAATAAAAAGTGTCTACGTATCAACTAAAATAACTAAGCTAACTCTGATTACAGATCGCGTATCAGACCAAAGTTATGAGACATATAATACAGGCAAAAAATGATAAGAATATTGATACTACCTACAGTATTAATTAAATGGTAGTATGAAAACCAAAAATTCAGTGTTCCAATTTTTATTGCATTGAACTCATAACGAGGCTTGATACGTTCCCGTCAAATCCGTAACTATCGGTAAACCGCCTTTAACATAATATGAACAGAGTACTAACACGCTGTTAAAATAATTGTATGAATAATATATATATACATCATCACTCCTGTATTTCCCGAAGGGGTAGGTAGAGGTGAACTACAATACACCCACATATCGCCGATGTATTTTGGTCCCAAAGAACGAGGGAGATTTGGGCTATAGTCCACCATGCTGGCCCAGTGCGGATTAGTGAACTTCACACGACTTTCTATAGAAGTCCGGTGAAGCTGTAAAGGCCAACTCACGGCCAACAGCGCAGTCCATTAAAAAAACACACAAAAAAAAGAAGTGCAGGTTTCCTTACAATGATTTTTAATTAACACTCAAACCATACGCCTTAAATCTATATACTTATATATATTATATTATAATATTATAAAGCTAAAGAGTTTGTTTGTTTGGTTGAACGCGCTAATCTCAGGAACTACTGGTCCGAATTGAATAATTCTTTTTGTGTTAAATAGTTCATTTATCGAGGAAGGTTATAAGCTATATGTCATCACGCTACAACCAATAGGAGCGGAGCAGCAACGAATAATGTGGCAAAAACGGGAAAATTCCCAAACATGAATCTGGTATTATAGACTTATATATAATCAATAGACTTTATAACATCACTCTACGCCAAAGTAACTATTAGCGCGGGTGAAACCGCGGGCACAGCTAGTTACTTATAATGAATGTGACACGATGATCTACTTCTCATTACTGAACAGTTTACGACTTAAAATCTAAATTGTAAAACAGTCGAACGTGCGATTTGGTTGCTGAGTGGTCATTGTCACTGCCAAGTGCTTGGAGCAGTCAGAGGCCAAGTGAGAGGTGATATGACGATTGTTTGCTAATAATAAAGTGTAAAATAATACTTGAATTGTTTGAACAAACACAACTTTATTTATTGCATCCTTATAACAACTGTGAATGAAAGTGAAACCTTTGCGTGTTTTGATGAAAACCACATTTCGTTTAATCTAGTATGCGAGATAGCTAAATAGATAAAATAAAATTGTTTTCTTATATTTACGCGAATACTATACATTGAAATAAAACTATTTTACGGATTTTATCGCGTTTATTGTACAGGACCGCACCCGCCATTATATCAGATTTGATAAACCGCATATCCTCGCAAAAGAACACCGACTCCGACCAAGGATGATACGTGAGGCCATTGAAATTAAAAAACATCCTAATTTCAATAGGGAAGATGGCTGGGTGCTACCACCAACTTGGAATCCAGTAATTAATATGATTAAATCCAAAACCAAGTGTACCATTGCAAGACCTCAAGACACCGTAAGCCCTTTCTGCGTGGATCGGACCGCAAACAACAATTAAATATGAGGGTACCCAGTTATTAACTATGACATCAGGACGTCTAACACCTCAGTCCCCCCGTGACCATGGTTGCTGAAAAGCAGCCGAAACGTCGGGAAAATAAAATAGTAAATAAACGCGATAAAATCCGTAAAATAATTTTATTTCAATAAAATAAAATTGTATTATTCACCAAAATATTTACAAAACCTAGTTACTGTGAAACCCAAACTAGGCAAACCCTGTATTTTGGGTTTCTGTGTTAAAATTATATGGGAAGTGAATTAAAATGTAAAATATGAAATTAATTATTTAAATAGGTATTAAATAAAATATAATGAGTGTGTGCATGTATTGTGTGTGTGAAACTGAGGGTGTGTGCGTAAATGTGTGTGAAACGTTTGTCAATTAGTTGTTGGTATATTAAAAAAACTATTTTTAATAAATTTTCAGTCTGATATATATACTGATTTATTTCAGATATACTGATTTATAAATACTTACTGTCTTACGGTATATGTATTATGCATTTTGCTTTAACATTCGAGGTGTGAAAGGCTTTTTGACTTAAGCGACACTTTGGGCGAAAGGGTCGTATAATACATATTTGGAATCAGCGATTTATTCTACGTCAAATGAGTATGCTCTCTATCGCTAACGCTAAAGCGTTCGACTTCTATCGAATTGAATCGACATCTTGCGTTTGCCACTTGGCTAGGCCTGCTGTAAAGTTAACGAAATGTCGCTTAAGTCAGATAGCCTTTCACTCCTCAATATAATGTGTGATAATTATGATTCACACTATTCAAAATATTTTTTCCCAAACTACTACTACAGCCCTTTTAACGTCCCACTGCTGGGCACGGGCCTCCACTCAATGCGAGGGGGATTCGGGCCATAGTCCACCACGCTGGCCCAGTGCGGGTTGGCAGACTTCACACATCTATCGAAAACTAGACAAGTTCTCTCAGACGTGCAGGTTTCCTCACGATGTTTTCCTTCACCGTTTCATAGCAAGTGACAATCTCGGATGAAAATGAGATTCGCACATATATCCCAGAGGTGCGAGCCGGGGTTTGAACCTGCACACTTTGATTTGCAAAGCGTGCATTCGACCACTCGGCTACCAATGCTATACAAATTCCCAAACAGGTTATAAGAAATATCTACCCTATTGTTGTTTGCAATAATGTTTAAGCATATGTTTCCTTCCTAAAGTTTCGCAGTTCTAGTAATTTCCATTCAATATTTTTCACCTTATTACATTAATTTAAATTCTTACACGCCTACTCATTTAGTAGATTTCACATAAAAAATTACCATAATATTAAAAACTTGCCTAACGTTTCACACTTACAAATATGAGAGATTATGTCAATTCAAGGTGCCTTTACGTAAGAATTATAGTACCTAATTTTAACACATTCTTCTCGGTTAATTAAGTTTTCATTACACAACTAGGTAGTAAACTTGGTAGGTAATAATCAATATCCCAGTGACTTTTACTTATACTATTAGTAGGTGTGTCTATGGTATAACTTGTAATATCAGTAGTAGTAGCATGTAGCGCCAAGACTACACCCATGTCACGGAATATCTTAGTGCTGTCTCTTTCTCTCGTATAAAATTAGACAGAGAGCAAGCGACCAAATCCGTGACAAAGGTCTTGTCTTGACATGCGTAATAACCCCACTGATTGTAATTTACTTATCTACGTAAGAATTGATACGGTCTTGTGTATTACGATCTTTGATACTAATCTTTTAATTCAATAAATACCATATTAGCAGTAAAGTAATTTCCTTGTTTCTCTCCCCTCCAAAGACATACCTAAATAATGGCTGAGATTAGACTGACGAACATCTACTACGGTTTCTTTACTTATTACACGTGTCAAGTGATAACTCTGACCTGATAACGTAATACTTCGACAATGGCTGAGATTCTAGCGGGGCTCTAGGTTCATTAAACCTATCTAAACATTGGTCGACTCAGACAAAATATACCGCGTCAACTACTAAAAGTCTAGATCAGGGATTCCCAAAGTGGTCAATACCGGTTTCCCAGAGGTCGATATAAACGAAAACGGATTTTGGGGGTCGACGAGATCTAAAACTCGACCCTGATAAACACAAGACTTTTTTGAAGCTTTCAAGTTACTGTATAAGTTGTAACAAATTGTTATAAGAACGACTAGAAGACGAGTACTTTTGAAAAACTCAACCAATCGATAAGCGCGCACAACGTATTTTATAGAGTATTTTGTATCAATAGGAAAAAAACTAGAGATAAGATTTTTAAAGTAATTTGACTATGAGGGTCTGAGGTATCACTTCATTTTGGAAAGGGGTCTCTTGCCTAAAATAGTTTGGGAATCCCTAGTCTAGGCCGACAAAATATAATGGCCGTGACACTAAATCTCTTGTAGTTTTTCTTCGAGCTTCGCTTTAGATAATTTTGTAGCGTCTATATACCGTATAGCGTCTGCACAACCAGCTTCTAGTCGACCGTCCTTGCTTTTCACTTTTTCCCAGATGTAGCTTCATATATTTGATCATGCATGAATTCGAGTGTAATAACCGTTGTCACGTCATAAAATATTTATGAGTTTGTATCGTGATGAGATCTCACTTTGTCACACGACAGTACGTACTGCACTTATGTAACTGTTCTATTTCAACAAGTGTATGACTGACGCGATTTATAATGGAATATTTGCATGTCGTTGCGGAATCTGTGTCGTCGTTAACAAACACGTTATACTAGTGGAGATGACACGGATTTATGGTATGTGGTGAAAGATATCATTTCTGCACCATACAAAAATATATCAGAAGTAAATTTTACAAGAAAAAGTTCGAATTTCGTGCGCCACATTAAATATAAATCATATCAGACTAAATCTAACAATATTATACGATCAATCAATAATATATAGAAAATAAATTATGACTGCTATTTAAACTGCATCAACATAAATCATTGGATAGTTAACAAATAATGAATGGCTTTAATTTTGATTATGTTTAACACAAAATGTATTTGGGTTAACGAGGAATCCTTTTGATTCGTCTCAACACATTCCAAGCATAAGATTACGGGTATAGTTATGGGTATAGAGTGTATGAGAAGTCCGAAATAATACTTTACCATTTGCATGAAGTATGAGTATCAGGCGAGGGGTATTAAAATTTTATCAACATTCGAACAAGATTTTGCTCACTGTCATTTTTAAAATCTTGTTGTATCGCGAATCCTATGTAAACTTTTCAAATTCTGTTTTGTGTATATTTTTAGTCAACCTCGTAAATGTAGTTTACATTGTTGAATAGAGTTATGGGTGTGCTCTAAGGCCACACGATATCTATGGCAAATACCCAAAGGTCTGTTGCTCAGAAACTATGAGTCTATGACAGTTAAGTATAGTCCGCCATCATTAACACGTTCGCTGCGTTGTGAGGTCATATTGGATCACAAAGTTAGTTACCTCTTTGAGTCAATATAACCTCATGACGCACCAGCAGAAAGTACACGAAAAATACTTACGCAGCGAACGTGTTAAACATCTACATATTAGTTACCTCAAATGCTATTGCAAACTTATAATACATCTTGTATGTGTTTTGTGCTCAGCTTATAATTTTTTTTTATTTATTTGGGTAAATATTTATAAATTAAATAACTTATTTACAAATTATATGTAAATTTATCACCAACACCATTTAAGACAGCTTAAATAAAGATAACTGAAATAAAGACAATATTATCATCAAAGAGCACAAATCGTGAGCATATTTGAATACTAAATTTTCAGCTCCCTCTAGCTGTCAGTTTGTACACTTTCACTGTAACATGTAACAACAACACTTAACATAACTTGGAAATAGTAAAAAAGATAAAGGCGTCGATCACAACTAAAGCTCGGGCAACGCAGCTATCGCCATCTATCTTTGTAGATAAAAGGTATTGGTAAGAATATTGAACAACATGAATATTATCCTTATAAGGTAATACGCATAATGTTTCCATCTAGCATCGGTAGGTGGCGGTGTATTGTGATTTCAAACACACTGAATGTAGAGTCTGGCATTACACCACAACACACCACAGCTTATAACCGACTTCATTATTGAACATCAGCTTTGCAAACTGCAGTCATATAAAGTAAAAAGTGTTAAGTTTTTTTTTTTTTTTTGGAGATTGGGCAAGAATCCCTCGTTGGCGTCCTCAGAAGACCCTACCAAAGTTTCATCACAATATGATCAATGGTTTAAGAACGCATGGAGGACAAACATTCATTTTTATAGATAGATATAAAATATTGAAGTAACTCTGGCAAGGAGTTTGCTACCCTCACTTGCTCTTAGGACCTGATATATATGGGTACATCTGCTTACCCCTTCAGGAAATACAGAGCTTGTATCATATTTGTAAGCTTATAATAAACATAACGGCACGTATTTATTAGCAGTGCTAATCATTGAACCAGATTACGATATCAGGTCGAAAGGTCATAGATTTTCACGAAAAAGCTATCATTATCCAAGATTATCCTTACAACGTATTATTTGCAAACGTATATATTTACTACACAGAAATGAAGTTATTACGAATATAAAACGCAATTTTAACCGTGCCTACGATTTACTTGCTTTCACAGCTTTAAAAGGCTATTGTTTTAAATAAAATTTATTGTTGTGTGGGTAATGTCTCCATTGTGAATTGAATTGCGCTGTTTATTTGTCAATGGCAGTGGTGTCTAGACGGTGTTAGTTATTTCGACGGACTTAATGAGATACCGGTGAAACGATACCCTAAAATCTTTGACATTCTATTGTTTTGCAATGGTCGGAGGTTATTGCATTACCGATTCCGCAAAAAGAAATCGAAATTCTTAAGTATTCACTAACAGCACTCCCGTAATTAATGATATTTGAAAGTATAGATACCTAAATCAGTCAAAAAACTTCACGCCACGCCCGTCTTGACAAAGACAATCTGACGTACGTTGACGTCAGACACACAACATTTGACGTAAGAAACTGTCAAATATTAGCAAAAGCTCCCTCTTTCATATAATATCTCGTTTAGCCAAAGTCACTTTTTTCTGCTTTCGAATTTACAGGCCTTAACGACTCCAATACTTCATCAGAGTCTGATATCGTAATTAGTCAGACGTTTGACACTTATTCTACACTTTAAGATCAACCTTTCTTTAGAAACAAACATGGCTGGAAGACGTTTTTATCAGCATGTGTGAGGTATTGCGAGAAATGACGTATGTGTGGTTTTTTATATTTTTTCTTGATTTCTGTATATTATGATTTATGGTGTGAATAAAATTCGTGAGTATGTAATAGTTAGTGTAATTGGTAATCTAGACCGTTATAATTTTATAAATAAATAATCTAAAGCGATTTTTGTGTTTGTGCAATCTACTAAGCCTATCTAGAACGCCTACTTACATTGTCCTTTCTAGGCACATTAACTATGCTATGAGAGCTTTTATTCGTCTCTGTAAGCACTAAATCCTCACACACACTAGGGCGACAGTAGTCGAGCGTCTACAATAATCCCAAAACCAAAATACTCATAGAAACAGTTCGTTACTCTACAAAATGACATTGACAGCGCGAGCGAATTTTGATGCATGGCGGCGTGGCTTTTACCACAGAAGTTCAATCTCTATGTATAACACGCATACTCGGCGAACTTCGTACCGACTTAGAATTACTACTGGTAACTTATAATTTTCTATTCTTTCTAGCTAGACAATAAAAAGTACCAGTCAAAAATATGTAGAAATGTCTAATGTTCTCTTTTTATGTTGTTGTTTTTTTCTCTAATGTTGTTCTTGTTTTTCTTTGTCGCCACCTACCAGGCCCAATTGTGTTTTCAACCCATCTAGGAACCCATTGAAATATACACACATTTCGGTCCAGCCGTTTGGGAGGAGTTAGGTTACAAACACACGTACAGAATAATTATATATATTAAGAAGATACTGCAGAGTTCGTTTTTGTATTGGGAAAAGTTTTAATGCGCGGCTTTTGACGCCCCAGTGCGTTTAATGTTATTAATCACTCTCTTTGCTCTTTTAAACTGTTCCCATATCGTACAGACTCTTTAAAATGTTACATAATTAATTCGGTGATGTTAATGCACCATCGTATCCATGTACGGACAATTATTCAGCGTATGAAGTGTTAATGACCACGACGTTAATTATGCGTCAGAAAATACTATTATGTAACATACTGTAAATAAGGTAAGGAGCTCTATTTCCGCCGGTAGTCAAAACTGTAACCAAAAACCGCCTTATGTAGCTAAATCGTTATTTCTTCGAAGCATAAGCTTTATTTCACTAAAATAGGTCTAACTAACGAGAAAACACGTTTGGACATGAGAATGTCATCATATTTTCTGTTCTATTTAAATATTTCACACATTTTTTTCTGTCTTTGTTTTTGGAATTTTACCTGCAGAATTTGGATTTTGCGCCTATTAAATATATTCAATTATTTTGAACATAAAACGCATTGCAATTGTTAAATAAGTAACATATTTGAAAAAAATATTAAATAATGTTCCATATAAATTCTAATATTTACATTAGAAGTCCCCGTATTTATCTAAATTACAATGATGTACCTAGCTAATGTGAACATATGGGGGCTACGGGGCTCCTTACCTTATTGTGAAATGCGATAAAGTATGCAAAGGTTTTGTAGGGGGAATGGACAACACAAATATCGTAACATTTGATTTTTTTATTATAAATACGTAACATACTGACCATTCGAATTTTAAAAAAACCTTTATTCATTTTCGTAAGCCGCATAGAATTTCTATTATCTTATTTGAAACTTGACATTCAACTTAACTAATTTGTATTACTTATTCATACATTCATTGTACACAAGGCTTCCGCAGCGCATAATATAACTTATCTTAACTTACACAACTTAGAACTTTATTATTTCAGTCATTTGGGTTTATTTTCATGTAAGCTTATCTATTTTTGGTGTCCTTTTGTAGTGTCCGTACGTGATACCGCCGGCACCTGTGTGATACATTTGATTTGGCAGGAAGCCTCGGTCGTAGTGTCTCGGAATCGGATGGGGTAGTCGGCCACTCGCTAACGCCTCGTAAGCTGATAGGGGCTCCTTCACCAGTCCTCGCTTCAGATATTCCACTTGAAGACTGGACGGTATGTAAGAGTCTAATAAAGAAGTTGGTCGTCTTTTGAAAGGTGGAGGCGGGCCATAAACTTCATGTGGCCTGTGAGTGAATCCACTTGCTGCGATGCCTCCACTCGGTTGATAAACTGGCTTTGTAAAGGGTCTATACATAGGCAAAGCTTTTGGTATGTGAGCAAGATGTGGGGGCGGGGCTTTCAGTATGATAGGATTTGGATGAGGAAGCTCAGGAATGGAGCTATGTCTGTAATCATCCCTGACAGGTGCTCGGGAGTTGTAATATCTCGGAAAATCAGGTGCAGAAGGCTTATGGTAGGTGACTTCTGCTTGTGTGGTGTATTGCTTGTGTTCTTCTTCGTGATCTCGTGTCTCATCAACCGTGTTCGCTTCGTACTGCGGACTTTGGTAGTAAATCCTAGGTGCAGTCGTTGGCGCCACTTGGTACTGGTAAACTGTGGGTTGGTAAGCTACTGCGGAGGGTTGGGAAGCTGGGGCTGTAGCAGGAGTAGGATAGACGTACGTCACTGCTGGTTGGGTGTACTGCGGAACGTAGGCTTTACTTGCTGGCGCGGAGTACGCGGGCACCTCTATGTAATTACTCTGCGTTTGCAGACCTTCAGGAGTTGATTGATAGCTGTTGCCTCTAGCTACGCCTGTAGTTTGATAGGATGGACCTACGGGCGCGTTTGTCTGCTCTGTTTGATCATTATAATACTGTGGAACTAAATATATTTGCATCGGCACATTCGATAAGTAGCCAACCATTGCTTGTTGGGTACCAATAGAGGAAAATTGTTTCGTGGGAGCTGCGGCCGACCCTCGCTCAGGTGTCTCAGTCACGGCGTACTGATGCACATAGCGTTGCTGCTGTGGTGCTTGCGTAGGGTTTTCGAAGTATCTCAGTAGACCGTTCTTTAAAAATTCTAGCGGAATCAAACCTTGTTCCGAAGGTCCTGACTGAGGCTCAGTGTCTGACTTATCGTAATCTTTCTCTTTCTCGCTTCTCAGGTTGTCCTCTTCGATGTCTTGCAACTCGATTTTCTTCTCGGCTTTCACCGCTAGGAGCACGAGAAGAAACATGGTTACCTGAAAGTAAAAGCGGAGTTGTGAGTTAGTGTGGTTGTCCGGGCCGCGTGGTCTGCCCACGACGCGGCCAGAGATGGCGTGAAGAGGCGTGCCGCGCGCGCACCCATTACGCCAAACAGGTGAACGGCAAAAAATAGACTAGAGCCTATTATGAAACCGGTACTACGCTGGTACGTAGACACGGGAATGCAAACTTTTACTTGTAATTTATGTGGTTAAAAGATACCAGCACGCATTTACTATATTACGTGTGTGGTCGCATTAAGTAAAGATTATCAGCGTGGACCATCATTTTACGTTACATCCATGCAGACAACACATTTTCATCTTATGATCCCAAACTAAGCAAAGCTTTTACAATGGACTGGGAGCGATCCCAGTACTCAAAGTTTAGAGCAAATTTCAAAGAGGATATTTCCGAACTGGCGGGAATCGAACCCGGTAAGCCGAGTAACTTACGCTCAAACCACTAGACCAAGCTGTAGTTTTTTTTTAACGAAATGAGCGAAATGATGATATTTAATGGAATAAGATGAGGAATGGCATCACCTGCGACTAGCGCGAGTATTTCGCCAATGTCAAGTAGGTAATTAATAGCAAGGACAAATTCAATAAATACACATTATAAATAAAAATGGATAATGACAGTGATAAAGATGGCGGATGACCCAAGCTGTAGTTGTAGCATGAGCGCCAAAAATAGACTTATGTCACAGAATATGTTGATTATATCTCTTTCTCTCGTATGAAATACGACAGAGAGCGACCGAGCTAATCCGTGACACCTTTGTCATGTCAAGACACCACTGTCGTCTTCAATAACATAGTTACAATAACATATCGACAAGCACTTCGTAGAGTTATTTAAGTTGAATAAATACTAATTACGCCATCACGTAACGCAACTTTAAAGTACCCATCTAAGATTGATGTGTGAAATTAAATCAAAAGAAATATAACGAGTCGACATTGCAAAAGATCTTTTGTTTTCGAATTTCACATCGCAATTGTATTCAATAATTTAAATAGCCTTTTCATTCTCAATCAAAATATCTCGCTACTTATAATCCCATCTGCGGCTAATTAGAGTTAATTTAAAATTAGATTGACGCAGCAATCGGTTGTCAGTTAGATCACTAATTTACTACTTTTACAAATGGGTAAGCTCGTTAGACGGCGCGGCGATCGTGACAACATGTCATATTAAAAAGTGCAGATACCTAAATATGCAAAAAAAAAGTAAAAAAAACTTGACCTAAATGTCTTATACATCTTGACATACATCGCACACACGTTTGAACGTGTGAAACTGTAAAATGTTAGGAAAAGATCCCGGCGTTATAACCGTGCGATTAAAAGTTCAGAGCATATTTAAATCACCATCCTTACTAACGCCATTCACCTTTAGATGATAAAATACCACCACACCATATTCATACACGTGAAAGACAAAGTACTCAGATGTGCCGGTGTATTTTTGTTTCTAATGTTAAAGGGGTCGAGCCCATTACTATTATACCGGACACAGTCACCCTCAATGTGAAGAAGATTTGAACCATAGTTGACAACACTGGCCCAGTACAAATAGGTGAACTCGTCACATCATTCTATAAACGTGCAGGTTTCCTCACTAGATTTTCCATGACCGTATAGCCATTGGTAATCATGATGGAAAATTACATCCAAACATGAAGTCTAAACATCTCAGAGGTGCAAGCTCGTGATTAAAACCTGCACTCATTGTCCTCTAGGCATGCGTTTTACCAACTGAGCACCTCTGTCTTATTAATCTCTTTAATCACTACTACTACAGCCCTTTTTAACGTCCCACTGCTGGGCACGGACCTCCCCTCAATGCGAGGGGGATTCAGGCCATAGTCTACCACGCTGGCCCGGTGCTGGTTGGCAGACTTCACACATCTATCGAGAACTAGCCAAACTCCCTCAGACGTGCAGGTTTCCTCACGATGTTTTTCTTCACCGTTTCTTAGCAAGTGATAATCTCGGATGAAAATGAGATTCGCACATAGAATCCAGAGGTGCGAGCCGGGGTTTGAACCTGCGCACTTTGATTGCAAAGCGTGCGTTCGACCACTCGGTAACTACTCACTATTAAATGGAATTTGTACTTTTTTATACATCTATTACAAATCTATTGAAGATTGATTTTGTCGTTAAAATAAACTTCTAGTTTTAAGTTCAAATCATAAAATTACTCAATTCATTCTAAAGAACCGAAAAAGTTTGCGACACAAAGACTTCAGATGTTTGACACAGATTACATGTCTAGACTCAGATTAGACATTCCGGGCTACGAAACACGTGGGCAATAAATAATATGGTCGCGTTCATTATTATATAATGTACCATAATTTACATAATCCATGTTATTATAATATGTACTAGACGATATCATCGTAGTGAACATGGTCTATCTATGCAATATCGATTACCTGTGCCGATTAATCGCTAATAACTCGATTGTGCATGCCAAACATACAAATAAGCCCGCATTAAACATGCAAGTGAGCTACTTTCTTAATTTCACTGACGATTGTTAGTTTTCTATAAATTAGTTTAGTGCTAAATCTGCGGCATTTTGAAATTGAATTTGGAACAGAATGCTGATTAATAGATACCTACTTACTTAAGACTTATTTTTTAAATTATTTAATACAAGTGTAGCGTACTAGTGAACTAAAATAGGAGTGGTAGCCGAGTGGTCGAACGCACGACTTGCAATCAAAGTGTGCAGGTTCCAACCCCGGCTCGCACCTCTGGGTTTGAGTGCGAATCTCATTTTCATCCAAGATTATCACTTGCTATGAAACGGTGAAGGAAAACATCGTGAGGAAACCTGCACGTCTATAGAAATGCGTGTGAAGTTCACCAACTTGTACCGGGCCCGCGTAAATCCCTCGTATTGAGGGAGAATGTGTCTGGTATAATGGCAATGACTCGCCCCCTATTACATTGGGACCAAAATACATCGGCGAAGTGTGGGCGCACTGCAGTGCACCTCTGCCTATCCCTTCGGGGAATACAGGCGTGATGATGTATGTATATATTTTTTGAATACTAAACTTACTATCTACGTGTATTTTATGTGCCAATATTGTGATAACAATGCTATAACATTTAAAAGGGGGTCTGGTGCATGCGAAAGCGATCACGTGGCGTCCCGATATAAGCGGAAGATGGTACACCGTCGGTTTTTAGTGGGTATACGGCCTTCTGCCGGGACTCCCACATAACCCTGTTACTTCCCCCTAGGTGGCAGGGTATCCATAAAGGATTTTCCGACGTTAAAAAAAGGTTCTAAGTATTAGTATAGAATTAATTATTTTCTTTTGATCCCTGTAAATAAAAGTCGTTAAAACGTATTTAGATATTACTATAACTATTGCTTTGATTTTTTGTTTAAATTTTGTGGAAGCCTGACTTATAAATCAAGAGTGTATATGGACATTACTAGAATGATAATTAGGAACTTTTTCTTGAAAGACTACTTGTTGCATTTTATAAACTTTAATGAGCTATTCTTATATTCTACAAGTGTCTAAAAAGGCCACAGTTTGGGAATTATACGGAGAAAGTTCATGGCATCTATGTATAAATCCTTTTGAAACAATCGAGGCATTTTATAGTGACATATTTTCATCTGTAAACCCTAAAAAGCAGTGGTAGCCGAGTGGTCGAAAGCACGCCTTGCAAATCAAAGTGTGCAGGTTCAAACCCCGGCTCGCACCTCTGTGTTTATGTGCGAATCTCATTTTCATCCGAGATTACCACTTGCTTTGAAACGGTGAAGGAAAACATCGTGAGGAAACCTGCACGTCTATAGAAAGGCGTGTGAAGTTCACCAACCCGCACTGGGCCAGCGTGGTGGACTATGGCCCAAATCTCCCTCGTATTGAGGGGGAATGTGCCCGGTATAATGGCAATAGGCTCGCCCCCTATTACATTGGGACCAAAAATACATCGGCGAAGTGTGGGCGCACTGCAGTGCACCTCTGCCTACCCCTTCGGGGAATACAGGCGTGATGATGATGATGTGATGATAAAAAAACCTTCTAGGCCAACTTATTTGTTTCAACCACTTCATTGCCTATTTATTAATAGTTTAGGGTATATACAAACAGTGATCTACTACCAACGAATTCATCGCTAAAATCAATTTAAAAAACCGGCCAAGTGTGAGTCGGACTCGCACACAAAGGGTTCCGTACCATTATCTATAAAAACGGCAAAAAAATCACGATTATTGTATGGGAGCCCCCTTAAATATTTATTTTATTCTGATTTTAGTATTTGTTGTTATAGCGGCAACAGAAATACATCATCTGAAAATTTCAACTCTCTAACTATCACGGTTCATGAGATACCGCCTGGTGACAGACGGACGGACGGACGGAAAGCGAAGTCTCAGTAATAGGGTTCCCGTTTTACCATTTGGGTACGGAACCCTAAAAAAAACATACACGAAAGGTAAGAAAAATTAACTCATGCCTCCATATCGTCTCCGATAATGTAAATGTCAAGTGGTTTACTGTTACATCTTACAAGAGACCTGTTTATTTTAGTTGGCCCTTTACCGAATGTTGTGCAATACATCTCATAAAGATAACTATCTCGAAAAAATATAGTGCTTGATTCGAAAACATGAGATCACAAAAAGAAAGTGTTCTCTGATTATTTTTGTTTCCGATGCGAAATGAAATGAAATAAAAGTGAAAAGGTATATCTGAGTTTTATTTGCAGTGTTGAGAGATTTTTATTTAACTGTATTGGATGTAGGCTTCTAATTCAAAGGATTTTATCAAATACTAATGCCCGTCTTTAGTAACAATATGATGTCTTCACGTACAAAATTCGAAGTTGGGATGGACTGAAAATTGGACTATGGATGGGTTCGGACACCTGCCATACTGGGTATCACACAACCTTTTCTTCTATGCTAATAAGGAATCCAATTTTCGTTTGACCGACATCATCTCGATTGCAATTCCCTATTTCAGCAATTAGTAGTTAGTAGTACCACGCATGTATGGTCGTCAATCATAAAATGCGGCTAACTCGAGGTTAACTTTTTACTGCCTGTCACCTGTCACAGCATACAAACACCGCCGCCAATTCTGCTGTCAATAACTTTGACAATTTGACGTTTTGTTTGTACACAGATTATAATTTGAATTGGTTATGGTAATGCATGCACTAATAGATTATGTAGGTACCTAATAAATAATAATTATTTAGTTTGTTATTGAATATGTATACTTCAAATTGGATGATTGTCACTTTTTTATGTATCTACTAATTGAAATTAGGTTTCATGCACATTCTACCTTTACCAGCTTACTTCATAAAGCTAAATAAATTTATTTCGCTTCGAACAAAGATATAAAATTTCTCACCTTTAAGACAATCATGGTTTCAAAAATCGGGACACAACACAGTGTTCCTTAACAGTCAATTCTCACTGCAGTACCAATCCACAACCACTTAGATGTCCAATCACTTCAGCATGCAAATCACCGCATCTTCACTCCACTTGATACTTCAGCCGTCTGTCCTCATTACCGTCGATGAGGTCTGCCCACGTAAGCGAAGCCGAAAGAAATCCTATAATTTAAAGAAACCATCGATTTAAATAGAAAAAAAACTCTTACTTCACTGGTGACTACACTCGTTAATTGAACGCGACCATTGCAAATTAGTAACGTGTGACACAAAAGGCGCGCGAAATTACAAAATCAAATATGGAATGCATTTTTTAAAATATGAATATCAAGAAGTTTAGAATGTGAAGATGTGTTAAAAACTTTTTTTATAACATACGAACTTTTTTTTATAAGAAGTGTCATGGATGGCGCAAATGCGTTCGGCCAGCTGCCCGCTTGGTAAGTGGTCGCGCGTATCAGTCGTTTGTTGTTAAATACCACTACTACTCTACATATCGGCGTACAGAAAGGCAATCATATTATGCACGTTCGATGAGCCCGAATCTTATGAGAGACATGCTCTTCCCAAAATGTAGCACACGATTTATTTCGGCTTAACCAACACTTATGTGGTTTACATAAGATGTATTTGCTCATACTATCATAAGATATAATTTATCCCATCCAACATGTTTATTTGACACGATATTAATGGCTTGGAAATCCGTTATGAACATTTACTAAAATATACCGTCGTTAAATTAGTTTAGTCTTCTAACTTATGTTCTAACCGAAATTTCAAGGAGTAAACCTCCAGGCCTTTATAAATGGGGCGAGGTGAATCCTAGATAAAACGTACTAATTATAATACATGCGATGACTTGGTCTAATAGTCTGAGCGTAGGCTGCTCGGCAGTCTGTCTGCACCGGATGCTTGCGGGTTTGATTCTCGACAGCAGTAAATTTCGGAAATTACCTTTGCAAAACTAATTATGTTACAGGGGTAATGTAATAAGGGTTAACCTTTGTCTGAGAGTAACTGGGAGCGCCCGCAGTCCATTGCATAGTACCATAGTACAAGTATTGCTTAGTTCAAGATCATACGAACAGCGGGGCGATTTTCGTGCGATCGAAATCAATCTCTATTAGCGATATGTCGAAACGAAACGTCAAATTGGTCGTATTTTTTTCTTTCGTTTCGATATATCTCTAATAGCCACGCCTGTATTCCCCGAAGGGGTAGGCAGAGGTGCACTGTAGTGCGCCCACACTTCGCCGATGTATTTTTGGTCCCAATGTAATAGGGGGCGAGCCTAATGCCATTATACCGGGCACATTCCCCGTCAATACGAGGGAGTTTTGGGCCATAGTCCACCACGCTGGCCCAGTGCGGGTTGATGAACTTCACACGCCTTTCTATAGACGTGCAGGTTTCCTCACGATGTTTTCCTTCAGCGTTCAGCAAGTGGTAATCATTGTTGAAAATGACATTCGCACATGAAAATTATCTCAGAGGTGCGGGCCTGGGATTTGAACTTGCACCCCTTACGTTCAAGGCGGGCGTTCTTGCCCACGAGGGTACCACTGCTAATAGAGTTTGATGTCTATTATACGAAAATCGGGCCCCTGTATGTGTGATCTAGGGATTATTTATATACCTAGGTTTCTTGGTGTATAGTAAATGCTACTGAGTACATTGAGTTAGTTAACACTGAGTTAATTCAAAAACTTCTCTACAACCTTGCAGCATCACTTTTGTTTGTTAAGACCTAGATACATTTACTTCAGTCCTTTCTTTTTCCAACTTTCCTCAATAACAATGCAATTATGACATCGTATTATGACACACCCATCATAGTAAGGTACAGCCTAAAAGCGTATTATTATTTCAAAACACAGTTATTAGCGCTACTTCAGTTAGAACCACTCTTTTATGTCGGTTATTACGAAAATGGGCCTATATCGCATTGATAATAGTTTATGGCTATTTGCACAATGTCTTTATTGAGATGACTAATATTAGATTGGTTGTTAGGATCTTAGAAAACAATGAGGTAAAAATTATACTGCACTACATTGCAAAATTAACCCACTTTATACCTAAGTTAAGGCCAATATTGTTAGCACTGAGCAAGTAATCACTATGCTATAATTGCCAGGCCAATATTCGACTCTACATTATTTCATTTCTTCATAATCTGTGGGCACTGCAGTGCCCCCGCCAAGTCGAGCTATTCTTATTTTACGAAATAAATTAAATTTATGAAATTGTATCGAATAACATGGGTCATTGCTTCACCTGTGATTGGTGAGTGTTCTATCGTGCCAGTATCAAGTTATTAATACAACAAAAAAAGATACCCATAAATAAAAATGTGTAATGAAGATGATAAAGATGACACTCTTTATTTTTCTTTAAAAAAAAATTAAATCAAAACGATTTTTACATATTCAACCCGGTCGATCCTGGCTTACAGGAGTAACAGTGGTGGGAATGAGTGGTGGGCAGGCTTAGTCCCATAGAAAAAAAATCAACCTTTTTTGTCTATAAGTCCCAAACATAAGTATATTTAATTTTTCATTTGCAAAGATTTCAGAAGATCTCTACCTCTTCGACTATGATTGTTACTTCCTTAGCAATGTCGATAGCCATCATTAAGTAATATAAGATGAGTACAGATTGCTATGGACATGTTTTGTGATAAATATGATTGTGTATACAACATATTCTAACCAGACCGTCAGACCGTTTACGAAATCCTATACAAAACTATTCGTGGTCAAACATGCACTTTTCTGTTTCATTTCCAAATTATATTATAGCAATTGAAAGTAATAAAGACCTTGGAAGACAGAATATATTGCATAAAAATGTCTACAGAAACTGAAAATATGAGAAGCTTTTTACTGAAACAATGCTGAGAATCATTTCATCTTATTACGATGTAACATTGTATAATTTTGTTTTCCCACTTCAAATAATAATATGGCAACTATTATGAAAAAAAATAAAAAATTTAATTGAATTTCATAGATTAAAACAATGAAGTACTAGGTTACTTGAATTGGTCTTTGAATCCAAATAAATATTGTTTTTAAATGCAAGGCTTTGCAAAAACAGTCTTATCTAGTATTTTTACTCCCATATCTCAACATTATTCAAATTCAAATTCGTTATTTACGAACAACATAGGTCCATTGGTATAATCATAAATATATTTAATAATCTGGAAAAAAACACAAACAAGATACATACATTCAATTATCAATTTTGTGCTCATTGCAGTAGATTACAAAATCTCATAAAATATTTTTAATTATCAAACGTTATTTATTACCAGCCAGCCTAATCAAATTATGGAGAGGTCGGATCGTGAAATGTTTTCACACGCATGCCCGTCAAAATAAAACGAGTTAAGATTAGCGTTTACTTGTGGCAAAATTAAAGAGAAGAGCACTCGACGATATGAATTAGTTACGTAAGTTTACATCGTTTTTTAAGGCATTCTATGTAGTATAAACGTACCTACTTAATAATATTTTATGCACTCAAATAGGGTCAATTTTCTAATTATGTACATTACAATATAATAACACAATACATTATCACACCTGTATTCCATGAAGGGGTAGGCAGAGGTGCACTACAGTGCACCAACACTTCGCCGATGAATTTTTGTTCCCTATCTAATAGGCGGCGAGCCTATTGTCATTATACCGGGCACATTCCCCTTCAGTACGAGGAAAATTTGGGCCACGTTGGCTCAGTGCGGGTTGGTGAATTACATACGACGTGCAGGTTTCTTTACGATATCTTCAACGTTCAGCAAGTAGTAATAAATAATATGCAGTAAAGTATTTGCAAAATAAAATATATTTACGGTTACATTCAATAATTAACCCTTAAGTAGTATACATATATGCAATATAAAGTTAATTGAACCTAATTCACTATGAAAGTGAAAATTTGCACAACGCTTAACTAAACACCGATAAAAGTGTTGTGTTGTGTACGCGCAGCGGATCGGTTTCACTTGGTACTTTCTAAGCAAGTGGAGCAATGCAGGCCCAGCGGTGATGTCTCTGCACACTCCCTATAGTAACTGATATTTAGACTACACAGTGCTATTTATCTATTTATGCAAGTAAAATGTGAAAAAAATACCACAAAAATAGAACTTAGCTATTTATGGCATTAGACTCGCATGATCGAAATTATCTATAATTCGAAACAAAACATTATTTTTTTTTGTTTTGTTTCGACATAATATGTCGAATTAGAGATATTGTCCAACATCATCTGTTATATGACTTATGGCAATGTTTATGTCCGTCCTGTGCTGCCATCACTTAAATTATTATTAGTTACCGAAATCCAATTAATTCTAGTTATCTATTACCATTCAATATACAAATTATTAACATCCGTCAATCACTATTTTTCGAGTAAATTAATACATCATTAGCCACTTTCGTATCGGCAAGCAATTGGTACATAATGTAACACATCAAACAAAAAGCAAGCAAAAAAGATCTAATCCACAAAATCGTCGTATACCAAACTTAACTAATCTTCGACGATTTTGTTGATTAGATTCTTTATGCTTAACAACATGCAATTATGACAAAGAACAACGGTTCCTAAAGGAGGATTTTAATCAACAAAAAAATCCCAGCAAAAATAAAAGCACATTGCATTTTTTACCACCCAGGTTACCATCCCACATGTCCCACGTGTAATACATTATCAAACTTCAAGTTGCCATATCTCAAAACTGACTTGATGTGGGTTGAATCCTTTTTGTTTAACTACGACAAATTGAACCTAAATATTTGATGCTCTGTTGATGTCTTGATCAAGCTACTTATATAACTTAAATTAATAGTCTCGGTAGCTTAACCTGAAAATGTCTATGACACGACAGTTATACATCTCTATTAAAATAATGCTATAATTAGAAACCACAAAGGTTAAATTTTTGAACTTTATAATACATACTTTAATTGATTATTATAAAATAAGTATAGAGTAGTATTTGAAAGTATATGGAACACTTTTATTTTTTGTTTTCGAACGTTTCCACCCTACCTGCGTAATTAATGCGCCCAACTCTTAGATAATTTGTAGTCAAGGCAAGTTTCTCGATTGTACATAGATTAGGAACTCTTTACGGCCCTGTATTTCAATATTCAGTGTCACTTAATAATAGGTAACTTAATAAATAGACAATCAGTAATTGATTAACTTATCGTTCATAAGTAAAGTAAGATTGTAGGACCCGATAAAACCTTATTACAACCGTAAGAAATATACTTATTTATTTGTAATAACTTCTTTATTAAAGAAATGCAAAATTATTAATTAAAAATATGCTCAAAAGAAATTATTTTGTGTCCTAACTAAATAAGAAAAATAACCTAAGTAAATATGAACAGATGAAAATAAACAAGAACAGTAAAAGGGTAGTAAATAAATGATTAGGCCATTTGTAGCAAATACTTATAATATTATGATATTATTTTATTTTGTCTTATTATGATGAAGGCCTTATATTGTGTTTTCGTTATAAGTAGCATGTACATTCAGTAATAAACTGTTATTTTGATATCAGAAACTGACACTAAAATCTTATTTATTCGTACAGATACATCCATATATGTATTGTATAAACTATATGCGCAATATAAATCTATTTGCCAATTACGTGCACTCAATAGAGATATCTCTTCGAAATATAATTAATTTGAAGCACCAATAAAAAATGTTCAACGGCCAAACCTTACATGAAGATCAGTTGAAGAAATATTACCTAATTTCATCACGAACCATTTATCAAAATATAACAAGATAGATTCGATACAATTTTGTTCGGTCGATTAAATTCAACTGGTATTGGATCTAACTACTACGATCTAATGATCTCGATTTTAGTATGATGAAATCATAACCAATAAATAAATATTATTAACAGCAGTGGTAGCCGAGTGGTCGAACGCATGCCTTGCAAATCAAAGTGTGCAGGTTCAAACCCTGCCTCGCACCTCTGGGATTTATGTGCGAATCTCATTTTCATCCGAGATTATCACTTGCTTCGAAACGGTGAAGGAAAACATCGTGAGGAAACCTGCATGTCTGAGGGAACTTGTCTAGTTCTCGATAGATGTGTGAAGTCTGCCAACCCGCACTGGGCCAGCGTGGTGGACTATGGCCTGAATCCCCCTCGCATAGAGGGGAGGCCCGTGCCCAGCAGAGGGACGTTAAAAGGGTTGTAGTAGTAGTAGTAGTAGTAGTCTGACGGTTAAGATTAAAAGCAGAGGGTGTACACAATTATAACTACTTGTCATTAAGAAAAAAAAAATATGGTCAACAAAATTTACTTATGACGTTTTTCCTGAGTATAAAGCCTTTTGGGGTTGCAAGTTGCAACTAAGCCAAACACAAATCACCCATTTTTATTTGTTTTTTTTTTCATATACGTTGCAGGAACTATATCTAAATGTAGATTTTTGGGCCATAGTACACCACGCTGTCCCAGTGCGGGTTGGTTAACTTCACACGCCTTTCTGTAGACGTGCAGGTTTCCTCACCATGTTTTCCTTTACCGTTCAGCAAGTCGTAATCATTACTGAAAATGATTTCCACCAGCGGCAAATTTACTTTATATCGAATATTATTCAACCAACACTATATACTGTACCATAGCTTTACCACGACTTATACTGCCAAAGTATAATATCATGTCGTGACGGACAGAAGAATAAAACAAAAATAATTCCTAATGGACCCAAATGGGATACCGCTCCAGTTATGGCTCGTGGTCTAAAACAATCAAATCCGCCATTATAATGAACGATGGTTAGCGTAGGAAATGTATCTGCTCCGATTTGTTCCACACATTCACGTGAATTAAGTACTACGTAACGTATTAGTAGAACAACTACGTTACGAAATGAGATTGGTGTTGGAACACGGCGATCCATATGGCAAAACTCCTTTAGACTCATAATAACCCTATTTAAATATAAACTTATACGAAGAAGACTTGGTCTAGTGGTTTTAGCGTAAGTCGTGGTTGCGGGTTCCAGTCCCTCCAGTGGCAAATGTCGATGGCTTTTTAGAAATTTGCCCTGGTCTGGGTGTAAAGGGAATCGCCCCCAGTCCATTGTATAGTACCCATTGTACAAGCTTTGCTTAGATTGGGGTCATACGATGAGTATGTGTTATCAAGCGATATTTTTATTTTATGTTTAAGTTAGATTGCGACGATAACTCCATATGAGTTTAACTACTTTTGCTAAGAGCATTGTTGTAGCCTTCTTTAGCAGACTATAATTCCACTTCCTCTGGAAGAATATTATTCTTAATGATGATAGAGCATTGATAGTCTTCTTATAACAACATTTTGTAACAAGATCGCCGGTTCATACTTTTTAGGGATCCGTACCCAAAAGGTAAAACGGGAACCCTATTACTGAGATCTCATTCACCGTCCGTCCGTCCGTCTGTCACCAGGCTGTATCTCATGAATTTTTTATACAGTCCATCCAAGAAAAGATGGATGGACTGTATAAAGGTAGTAGGTGATATGAATGAGATTGGAGTGTATGTCAGTATGACGGAAAAGCGAGATGAATGGAAGAAAAAGACATACTGCGCTGACCCCAAATAATGGGACAAGGTAAGGCAAATGATGATCGACGGTTCATATGGTATTGCATGGCTTATACGGTTAAATATTCTGATTAATATTGCATATCGTACGTATGTTGCATGTCCAAACAAAGCTTCATGCATGCGATATCGCTTTGTTACAACAACTATACGTTCCAGTCCAGTTGACAGATCAGTAGCTCAACCACGAGTTTTACTCTCGATAGTCGCTATCGTCTCCGTAAAATGTTTCCATGTATCACTTTGTTTCTCTTGTTTCTTTCGCGTCAGTTTCTTCTTTCTTCCTATAGCCTTTGTAGCGTCCCACTGCTGGGCACGGGCCTCCCTTCAATGCGAGGGGGATTCAGGCCTTAGTCCATCACGCTGGCCCGGTGCGGATTGGCAGACTTCACACATCTATCGAGAACTAGTCAAGTTCCCTCAGACGTGCAGGTTTTCTTACGTTCATCGATTCTTAGCACAGTTCCTTCACAGTATTTTCTATATGCAGTGTTAATCATTATTATTTTTTTACAATCGGCTCGTATCCGTCTTCATTACATAACTGTGATTGTTTTGCCATGGGGTTCACGGGCCATGGAGTTTTGGCACACGGAACAACGGGTCAGACGGCGTGATGGCCAGGGCTAATACTAAAACTCTGTGGTATGCAAGATATATTAACCAGATTGAATAAGATATTTAAATATAAACTTTAACAGCGAAACAGTACGGCTCTGTTTTCAATAGAAATTTGTTAATGGTTGACACATTTTGCATAAATTTATGTTGCGTTGTTCTTTTTACTACCTTATCGCTTGACCGCCCAACGGAACTGAAATGTTGAAGATGAATAGGTAGTATACTTTTTAACACGTTTTTTTGTTTGTTTCCTTTGTACTGTTATATAAAAAGTTGGGAACCTTTATAGACACCAAGAAAGTTTGTGTATTTTTATAAGAGGAAGATAGGACTCGTTATTGATGATAAAAAAAGTTACGCTGCAACAAAAAAGATTAAATCTAATAACGAAATTGATTTCAAATTTTGCAAACTAGACGTTTTAGAAAGGATCTCTTTTAAACTGTATTTACGCAAATGTGAAGAGGTTAAAGAAACTAGTTGTGTGGCATCCACCTTAATATTAGTGAGTGGGTATAATCTGCAACTATAAAGCCATTAATACACGATTGCACTTGTCCGTTAACCGCATTCCAGAACAAAAGTAAAATAAAAATGAAATAGACGTGGTTTAAAATGTATTTTTATCAAATATGGCCCACATTAGAAAACCGAAATAGTTTCATAAGGAACATGTTTGAATTGGTAATAATACGATTGGTCAATTCGGTTAGCCGCAAAAAGATTTTAGCAATCCTATTTAACTACCAATTTCTGTTTTAGGAAACAACTTTTCCCTGAAGGTGTAGGAAATTTACACATTGCCTTCGCTGTTAGACTATTGGCAATAGCTTTAGGTCCTAAATGCTCAGACGTCAATAATTTCATCTTCAATAAACGGACATCTTCAAATCCATTGAATGGATGGTTCGGTCTCGTTATACGAGTTTATTTCCTACACAACACGGAAACGGTTCGTTCCTACTAAACCTGTGTTGTCTAACGAATCACTTTCACAGGAAAGGTATCAATGTCCGAGGGCCTAATTATAGCACTATTGTGCACGGTAAAAAGATTTACGGTACTATGGAACTTGGTTTTGAATGCAGACGCTAGTTTAATAGTTGAACAAATATATTATGATCATCTTTAAGAACTATTAATATTTTAGGATTGTCAAAATTAGTCCAGTGAAATCCAGTCGTGATTTTGTGATCGAAAATCAGAGTTAGCCCCTGGCAGACTCAATCGCACAATATTATTAATATCGCACATATTGACTCATATAAAAAACTATTTTTTCAACGAAATGTCATTGACACCGCGAGGGGATTTTGACTCTTGGGTCGCGTAGCTTTTACTATAGAAATTCAATCTTTATTTATATTAAAACAGAGTTCGTTTTGTAATAGGCAATGTATCTCGACATCCCAGTACCTACGCAGAGGCTTTAAGGCCTTAAATGACAAAGTATAGTCAGATTCTAAAGATAAGACTTAAGATAGTTTAATGTAAAAAATTGCAACATTAGCGTTTACGTGCAAAATACGAAACTAATTCACACGTTACACATTGAATATTTATGAAATCGATACGATCAATCTTAGTTACGTTTGTACAACGTTTGCAACGGATATCTACGTTTTCACACCAATTGAAGTGATGGTTTGTGTCGAGAGTAATATAATGGCACTGTTACATGAGCCATAAAACAAGCCTGTACTCTGGTCCCAAAAAACTATGTTTATTGTCTGACGCATTTTATGTATATACCTAATTATAACGACGATGAAAAGGCGAATTGACTCAAGTGTCAATTGAGTCTAAAAATTCCTTATATTAGAGAGCGCAATATTTTGCAATACTTTTTTACTAAGCTGAAGTATGAAACCAACAGATGGACACTTGTATTATATTTTTATATATAAACGTTAATTTAATGGGCATTACGTGTAAGGTTTGTAAGCGATGGGTCTACGATGAGCAGACCGGTCCTACGAGAGATGTACAGCTTTAATAAGCTTATATTTACGAATACAGGATGTTACATTAATTTTGAACTGTCGAGGTAACGAACTTAATATATCTATTAAAATGGATAATTAGGATTGAGCTACTCCTATTACCTTTGCAGTTATATAGGTTGCCAAGCAACCTATATAACTAACTGCACACTTTCTACTTCTACTGTCTTACCGAGTAAGTAAGCGTCTCTTATTTCATCGATCTTAACTTACTTATACTTATAGGTATCTAAGTAATCGTTTAGACCCTCCCCCACAGTAGGTCAACGACCCTCGCCATGTCATACCAAAACAAATTGTATTGACTCATAGGGAAAGTTCATTCTTCAACTAAATGACATTGCGAGCAAACTTTGACGTGTGGGGGCGTGAGGTGTACCACAAATTCAACCTTTATGCATATTGACACAGAGTTCATTTTGGTATTGACAAAAGTTTTGGCGCGCGAGAGTCGACGCCCCAGTGTGCTTTAATCATTCGGGCGGCACTTACACTCAAAGCTTATATCGAAAGTCAGACACTATACTATGTCGTTACATTGTCATAGGTACCTACTACATTATTAGCCTCTATATTTGTCATTATTTGGTCACCAAAAAAAGAGGTAATCAAGCAACTAACGACCGCGTCCACATGCTGTATAAGCAGGTGCTCATCATAGGAATGATACAAATAAAACGCGAGGCAATTAGGCAAGCACGCTCCCTTTCACCTACCACTCATATGTACAGACCTTACATATTACAATACACACATTATAAAAAGTTTGAGACTAATTTATATCATCGATATTCAAGTGACCTCTCGGTTTAGGTACTGCTTGATTGGTTAAGGTTCCATTCCCGTCAAAGTAACATTTGAAAATATGCGTTCTCTTCTTTTCTTTATGGATATGTTATAATTGAAAATTATTTAAAATAATACATACATAATTAAACTAATATATAAAATTTCCTTATTTAAATAAAGTTATGATCTTTTTACAGTAGTTTGCCGACCACTTTTGTACTGAAAAATGCCATGGAAAGTCCTTCATAGATAGTTTGCCATTACTGCAGATATTGGGGTTAGTATTACACCAACATTATGTCAATTTTGAATAGTCTATTGCCGAAATCCGTTCCGGAAGTTTTCATATCCATTTCCGTTACCGATTCCAATGCGTACGATTTGAAATATCCCACTGGTCTAGTTGCTACTGTCATCGTCCACAGTATTATGTGATACCTAGTGATATTTTAATTACGAAGTGCTTAGAAACTTTTTGTGAAGTCTGTAGGTATGTAACTGATAATATTATATGGTTGCGTCACGCTGATTACAGCAAGTTCTCACGTTCATCTTATTTCGGTAAATTTATTGGCAATGCTTCATTTGACTGCATATAAAATTTAATAAGCTATGTTTTTAACTGCCGTTTAGTTTGCTTTTATTGCAACAGAACACTAAAAGTACGAATAATAATTATATATCGACGTTTAAAAGGCGAATTCATTCAAGCGCCTTTTGGTATTTTTGCAAAGTCAAAGTCAAATCATTTATTTTGTATAGGCCTAAGGCACTTACAAATTGTCAAGTTTACATTTTTTTTTCATACTACCACCGGATCAAAACGCGACCTCAACTGAGAAGATCCGGCAAGAAACTCAGTGGGCTGATAATTTTTTTAAATCGCCAAATTTATTACAAATACGAAGGTACATATAGCTCCAGTGTGTTACCTTTAGAGCTGCATTTTAACAATAAAGATAAAATAATACATTAGTAAGGCAACACACGCTACACTTTGACATGACGGGCAATATTTTGATTTTTGTTTTGAACCTGAGCTGTACAATCCCAAGCCGATTTATCATCCAAATAATCCGAGATTTTGTAATTGCCCTTTTGAAAATCTCAATATCGTCAAGATGGCGCTTGAGTCACTTCGCCTTTTAGCGTCGATTTCATACAAGCCGAAATTAAGCGAATAGGTCTGAATTTAGATAAATTGTAATCAAAATGCCACATCAGTCTTCGGGCTAAGTGACTGTCTTTTGGAATCCTAGGTAGAATAACAGCTATAGGTAGCTTCAACTTGTGATCCTGTAATATAAATAGGTAATTACGTAGCTTAAATAAAACTCAGACTATTTCAATTTCTTTTTAAAGGCAAGTATAACAAACTACTGAAATTGTGAATGGGAACACACGAATAAAACTTTTTTATCAAAAATTTTTTTTTTTTATGACGCGTTTATGATGTCTACAAAACCATTATAAGTTATCTGCATTTTAAATCACAAACAGACATTCCGTTCACTATTTTTACTATACATCTAAATGTTTTTAAAGCTAGGATTAATAAATGTATACCTAAGACTATTTATGATTACGTAGTTACTTAATTATTGGGTGTGTTCAAAATATGCAAAGTAGTTCTTGGAAGTATAATCTTTCAAAATCGTTTTCATGTTGGAGTAATATTCTTAAAGGTAAGTTTATTTTTTAAATATTGTAATGTTAACGTTTCCTTAAACTTTGATGTCATAACTTTAACCTTCATCTTAATATCTATCATTTTTTTGATGCAAACTTTACCAATAGGACTTCAATTAAACAAGAATCTTAAACAGCATGCAACATTTATTTTCAACAATAACTACTTAAGTATCTATATATCGAGGGGTGAAAGGCCATTTGACTTAAACGACATTTTTAACCTTACAGGAGAGCATACACATTCGACGCAGAAAAAATCGCTGATTCCAAATATGTATATAAGTCGATATCGCCCAAAAGTGTCGCTAAAGTCGAATAGCCCACCCCTCGATATTATTAAAATTATCAACCGACGTTACCATCTAATTGCGATTAACGGATACAATCCGTGGTAAATAAATAACATTGATTAACATAATGGCAACGAATATACACGATTATAACAATAACTACATCAGTTCTGGAACCTAAATATAAGTTTATACAAGAGGTAACAAGCAATTATATACAATTTACGAATATTAGCAATAGTTTGACTAAACTAGAGTTTTAAGACCAGTCAAATGGTGGTACAAAGGTAGTCTATACTTTCGCATATGAGTTGCGATTAGCCGAGTATGCGTTTTTGTAACTGGAACTGCTATCGGAGGGGGCAGAATATTCGCTGTTCTGAGATATATCATTATCATCCTTGGGAACACTCTGTGCTATCGGACCTTGAAATTTCTCATACTCCGTTGAACCTGAAGTGTATGGACTGTATTTAGCTTGAGAATTTGCCGGGTAATAATTGTAGAAGCTCTGAACTGGGCTTGGATATAGAAGATTGTTATACAAAGATGGGTTTGGTTGAGCAAACAGCAGCATAGTTGATGGTTGACTCAAGTAAGAACTAAATTGCTGGTAATTTGGAGGAGCGTTATAATGACCTGGGGCTATAGATACCGTACTCTGATGAGGGTTATTTGCTGCATTAGGAGAGAACAGTGATGGGTTATAAGGCACCACAGGGGCGGTAGGATAATTAGTAGGCTGTTGGACTATAGCCAGCTGTATGTTACCATTTGGTTTGGACGTCACTATCTGGTATTTAGATTGATACCCAGGGTTTGGTACGAAGTTCAATGGCACGAATTGTGTCGTACTTGGATTGTGTGAGAGACTTATTTGCTGCTGCTGTTGAGGCTGATAAGAATCAGCTTGAGTGTTCGACGATGAATAGTAAGAGCTACTGCCTTGATTGGGATAAAATGAATTTGGTACTTGTGATTGGTATGAACTAGGTTGATTATTCTGTGAACTAGGGTTTTGCGAGTAAATGCCGTAGGTGTAGTCCTGTTTTTGAGCTCCCGTTGTTATTGAATTGAGACTCGTTCCTTTGTCAGTGCCTCGTTTTTTCTGCTCGTCTACATCGGTACATATTGCCGATGCAGCAATAGCAACGATCACCTGAAATTAATGATGATTACAGTTATCAATCACAGTCAATATGGGAGGTGCGGAAATCAATCAATCAACATCCGCACTCTCGCAAGAGATCATGTTTACTTACAACTAAAGTTGTTATATCAACAAGTAATAAATTGAGTATCTAAGTACCGAATTCCGTTCCAGTTGTATCTACTCAGACATGGAACTACTATTATGTAAGAGGAATCATAAACTCACCAAAAGCTCCAACTTGACCATTGCGTATAAAATATGGCAACAGTAAAAAAATCTATTACATTATTCAATGGAAAATGAGCGAAAGGAAAAGTGCTATATCCACCAGACCGCGTGGAAAAGTGCAAGGCGGTATCAAGTTCATGCATTTATATGAGCGACTGTGGACAACTTTCCTACGGCTCCAGATAGCCGAGGGAAGTGACCGGTCCATAGGTCTTTGTCCTGTATTGGTACGTATCCAGTTTACAGCGATACTATCTGTTTCCTATTACACGGAAACGCATGTATACCTTACTACTTATCTTTAATGTATGTGCATAAGTATGGTAAAGTCGGACTACTTTTGAATTTCAATACAGGTCGCAAAAAGTTTGTTAACATTTAAGTTATTTCTAAGGAGACTTTTTATTAGTGTTTGTATTTGGAGTAATATTTTAATGAAAGGCTCTTCAACTCTAGTTTGGTCTAATAATTCGAGCATAGACCTCTCAGCTCACTGCACTGAATTTTTCGGGTTATGTTCCCGTTAGCGAAATTGCCTCCAGTGTAACTGAGATCGTCCGCAGTCCATTATATGGTACCCATAGTACAAGCGCTGCTTAGTTTAATACGATGAATGTATGTTTGGATCGATAAAACATGTGATATTCAATAGTTGAAATAGTTACAACTTATTTTTGGGTACATGTATATACAGCTAACATATTTCCTATGGCACAAGATACTCACCTACCGCTCACTTTATCTGCAGTATCGTCGAGATCATCTTGATAAACAGATGCATCAAAGACACTTATCAGATCAATAATCTCCCCTTTTACTTTTAATAGAGGATATACCGTAACAGCAATTGCGTATACAACATCTTTCATTATCGTCTACACTATTTTGTTAAGTTGTTCGAGTCTCTGACTTTAACTACTGGGTTTTTTCATCAAATTGTCTTGGACCAGACTGCTCCCTCTATCAAAGTCAGTCCCTAGGTCCTTAGTGTGTACCTAAGGGTTTTCTTGGTAAAAGATTGCGTGTATTTGGCGAGTGCAGTACTTTTCAGTGATTTTATTTTGAGATGCATACATAGTTTTAAATGCTTTAGGCATCTGTGAAGAACTGGCAGTTTTATTGAATAAAAAAAATAAGATCCGGTTTGAAATGGTTATTGAAGTCATTAAAAGCTGCCTGTATTATTTGACATTTCCAAACTCCACGCCGACATCGCTGAGCAAAGGAAACAATTCATAAAAGTTGCAACGAAGGGCTACCAGGAGCAATCAAGAGATCTCACGAGCTTTCTACGGACGCAGCGGCGCGGGGCGGGGCGGCGAGAATTAAATCTAATTGTGCTATTTTGTCGGTGGCAGGTGGCTACTAAATGAACTCATAGCACGAATGTTTCTTTCCACTGTGCATTACGTAACTACATACCTTCAGAGAAGAGGTCTACATACCTTTCTTACGTCTTTAGCATTACAAACAAACATTGAAAACTTCGTACACCTGTTATATTGAACTCGTAATCATGTTGTTTTCGCAACACGAGGAGAATATAACACTCTAGTTTTCTAAAAAACTAAAGCGAAAAATTCTACACATAATCTGTTTCTATAAACATGTTTTTATAAGATTACTGACATTACTGATACAGGCTGAATCGATTTCGACCGGATTTTCACTAGCAGATAGCTGATGTTCCAAGGCGTAACTTAGGCTACTTTTATTTTAGAAAAAGAATTAGGGTTCCGCGGGAAAAACATAATAACTATTTTTGAGCGTAATCTCCCTAAAGTCGACGCGGATGAAGTTAGCACAGCTAGTTACTAGTAGTGATAGCCTCTTCAACTAAGGTAAGTGCTTGTACTAGAAGTGACCTCACATCAATTCAAGACCCAGAAAAGAAAACCATTATCATCAAGAAATAAGGTACTCTCCACTATTTATGTACTTGTTTTCAACCCTTGGGCATAGCCCCACTAGCGCCATCTATATAAAGAATGGAACATTGAATTAAGATATCAAGTTACTCAAGTGTAGCCGTTCACTACCGAACTAAGTCAAAGCTCCTTTCACTTAGTTTCATTTGATTCGATTTATGACTACTTACCTGTCACAGATGGAGTTAATTTCGTGAAGTTTAATTCCATTAATCAAAATTCCTTTTTGGTACGGATTTTTTAAATATTATAGTAGTTTCCGGTAGGTATTCGTTAGTTTTTATAGACACTAAGTCCCTTCTTTAGCTATTAATAAATGTATATAACTAAACTATACATAAAATAACCTTCATTGTCACACTTTTAGTGGCACTAACTTTTTTACACACTCCTCTAAAACTGAATTACTTTGGTTCCCTATTTTTAGAGCATACATTTGCTATGAAATAACTATAATAATTTAGACAATAACCCATTTTTAAACAATGATGGAACTATGCGGCAGTTTTTTTATAGAATTTTTAATTACAGATTACATACTATAAGCTGTCTTTCATTGCAGAGCATAGATTTGTAATCGAAGTACAAAAGTTTAAAGGTGGCTAGTTCCAAAGTCACGTTCCATTAAGTTTTGAGGTGATCGTTTTATTAATCGGATTAATACTGTGCACCTGTTGAATTGGAACCAATCCACTGATTTATTGTGTGTCGGCTATACATACTCACTTTTAATGAATATTGTAACAGATTGAAGAAGCAGCTTTTCTGGTAAGAAAACTAGTCTCTGGTCCGTACCTACACAAAATACGAATCTAATGTGTGAGGGCAGTGAGTAGGTATATCATCATTGATAAATGAGAAGAATTGAATTCTGTAAATTTTGATATATTTTTTGGCAATTTTCAACTATAGTTTGGAATGGTAGAGTAAAGAGTAAAAAAATCACGTTTGTTGTATGGGAGCCCCCTTAAATATTTACTTTAGTCTGTTATTTAGTATTTGTTGTTATAGCGGCGGATGTATTTCACATCATCTGTGGAAATTTCAATTCTCTAACTATCACGGTTTATAAGATACAGCCTGGTGACACACGGACGGACAGCGAAGTCTTAGTAATAGGATTCCCGTGTTACCCTTTGGGTGCGAAACTCTAAAAAATAATGTAGGTATGTGATAAATAGCCAGTCCCCCACGCGTGAAAATTCGCTCGCGCTGTCAATGTATTTTCGTTGAATAATGAATGTTTTCTATTTGTTAAATGTACTGTTTTGGTATTGGAAAAAAATTGGACGCGCGCAGTTTGCCACCCCAGTGTGGGCTTTAAATAAAAGTCCCGCAACCTGGCGTCAAAATTCGCTCAAGTGTTTAATGACATTTTGTTGAAATAAGCGGTAACAAACATTTTACAAAAATACAGTCGAATTAAGAACCTCCAGTAGTTTTGAAGTCGGTTAAAAAATGTGTTCCTACTACAGACCTTTTAACGACCGACCCACTGCTGGGCACGGGCCTCCCCTCAATGCGAGGGGGGTGGGATGCTCCTACGATAGATTTATTAGCGAACTACGCCCACATCTTCTGTGAGTTAAAGCAGTTTTCGTTTTAACAAAGAAAATGGTTTCGCAAAAAAATTATGGTCATTGCCCACTCGTTGCTGATCGAAGCCCACTCGTAAGTAATTAAGGGTTGCATTGAACTTCAGCAAGTTAAGTAAAGCAACTAACAAGCGAGCACCGAGCGTAACATTAGATCATGGTTTACGCAAAACGTTCGGTTAGTTAACGCCTTTACACTTCTTTGTTTGCCAAATCCGTTCCGTCCGATGGAATGTAAAAATTGATTAGTGATTTATTACACTTAATGAGGGGAACGCAATGTTACCGTGGTGAGTGGTTTTTAATACATAATTTAATTATTTCGATCAAGTGCGCGCGCGTAGGGATGGCGATCTCAGATCGATTAATCGGAGAATCGATATTTTGGGCCAAAAAAATCAATATTCAGTCAAAGTCAAGTCAATCGAGAAGAATCTGTGCTTTGATGTAAAAAACAATAGTTAAAAATTGTAAAATCTTATTATTCTGGTGTCCTTTATAGTTTTCATAATTTGGACTAATATTTATTCTGTAAATAAAAACTCGAAAATCTTTTGGGCCTCGATGTTTTATGAATCGATTTAAAAATCGATATTTTTTTAAAGAATCGCCATCCCTACGCGCGCGTTTTGTTGTTTTATGAGCGAACAGCGAACAATTTACATTACCACATAATAAAACCCATTAGTTAATTGACGACGACAGCTTGGTCTAGACTCTAGTGATTTGAGAGTAGGCCGCCCGGCTCACTGTACTGGGTGGTTGCGGGTTCGATTCCCGCCATTGGCAAATATCGGAAATGGCCTTTTAAGAGTGAACTTACCGTAAGACTGACACAAATTGTTATTTATTTATTCTTAATGTGTTTCATTAGCTCTAAGTTTATTTCTATCACTTCTATTACGTACGCAGATTAATATAAGTTTTATGTATTTCTGATTAAATAAATGTAACAATATACAACAAGAAATAATGTGAGTGTTTTAATAAACTTTCAAAATACGTAGGTATACTTTCTAATAAAAAAAATATAAACAGCTAGCTCAAGCTAGTGGGTAACTACACAATAATATGACAATGCGGTTACCACATACTCATTTAGATATTTCGAAATGGTTCTCTTTTAGAAATACGATCATAATATATGCACATTCTTGTTTTCTAAAATCTTATAACTTTTACTCATAAACTTTATTAAATCATGCGTCAGTGTTACATAACACTGGCCACTAATAACATTGTAAAAATAACGAACCAAGCTAACAAATATAATGTAATAAAAGACAAAATACAAATCATGATTAATTAGCAGAGATCGGAATAGTTAGACTAGATTTACCTAAACTAAGCGGTAGAAAGTAGCATAGAGTGGAGTGCCCTCTGTGGGGCCCTTGAGCTAGTTGCCACCCTTTTCCGCCCTTAAGGCCTTGGTTGGAGTGCACTCTGTGCTCGCCACTCCTCCGGTAAAGCTGTAAGGGCCACCTAACGGCCAACAGCGTAGTCCTTTCAGTGGATAATAACTCCCCTAAAATCCCGAAATAATTATAATAACGTTTTTAATTCTGGGAATAAAAAATCACGAATTATTTATTGGACTCCTACTATTCCGGGAATCTTGATTAGGTGGTATCCACTCTATGTTACTTCCTTCCTCGAAGTTAAGATATATATAGTCTCCTATTCCGATCTCTGTAATAATTAGGCACTATATATATATATATTTATATATATATTAGCAGACCCGGCCACGCGTTGCTGTGATCTAAGCTATCATATCTCTCAAGTTGGACCAGACTGCTCACGGTGTGCCAATTTAATTTAAAATCGGTTAAGTAGTTTAGGAATCCATCGCGGACAAACATCGTGACAGGAGATTTATATATATTAAAGATAATTAGGCACTATATATATATAGTGCCTAATTATATATATATAATTAAAAGAAAGCATTTAAAACAAAAGCAGCTATTTCTACAGATAATAAATAATTAACATACTATGTATTTAAATATACCTTTATTAACATTTAAAAAATAAACTATATAAGTCATTTTGTTATTTGACAAGAAAGAAAAAACGCATAATAGGTACCTGTTCATTAGCAAAAATGTGGATTGCATAAGAGCTGACAATTGGGAAGTGAATGCAGTTGACTTCCATTCTGGCGCTACATGCGCCTCCGACCGTGAAGCTATTATTATTAAGTAACAGTTTACACAAAGCACACAACATCGTTTAGTATCATTCACTAAGTAAGTAATTATTTATTCACATTTTGTAACTCGGGAAATATATTTTTCTTGGTACGTAATAGTTGCCCATATTTTTTTCATGACCTCATTTCAATTACTTTTCATTGCATAACACCGTCCATATATGTTGACCTAATAAATTAATGAGAATGATGTAATGACTTTTTCTTGTATAACACCATCCACTCGAAATGGACCGCTTTCATCGGTATGTAGTCAAATTAAAATCCGGTTTGTAATATTAATCAAGTGAAACTTAAAAATCATCTGTTACCTAATCAGTGCCACTAGATCTCAGTTACTCCAAATACGGTCGGATCAAGTTCATTATACGGAAGCGACGTCGAGTGTCGGTGTTAGGCTTATTTCAATTTCCTATAGTACTTTCATACGAGTGAAACCGGCGATGCGCGCCAGCTACTGATTACCCAAGCAGTATCAAGTTTCCTGTGGATGTTACGCTCTCTGAATGATTTTTCCATTCGACAATGTCTTGTGACTACAAACTTCTTTGAAGTCGTTTTTTTTTTCTTGGTGTTTCTAATGTTTATCTTTAATATCAGATTTGTAACAGTCGTTTACATGACTGTTAGAAATCTGGCATTATTACTAGGTTCATGATATGTTAGTTTGTGCGATAGATACTTACACCCTAATTGTAGTTTTAAGATATTGATAGATACTAGTTACATACTTGTTCTGTGCATTGCTAGTAGTATCAACGTCACAACCTAAGAGTTTTGTGTGTAATTGAAGCTTTATCAGGAAGTGTGTGAGGTCATTTATAGAAAAAAAATTCAATTGTTTCAATATTTATTGTAACAAAAACATTCGTTATCCTACAATTTCAAATAATAAATAGGCAACCTTAACTAGAATCTATTTACAAAAATTCACGTCGTATACGTAGTACAATAATAGCAGCCGCTCAATACTGTGGTTTTCTGACATTTCGGTTTTACAATCATAAAATTTTATTACTATAGATAGTCGAAGCGAGTTTCTAAGACATTTGCAATGAATATAATGTGTATAAGCTGCATAATTACGTACATTTAGACGAAAAGAAAGCACTGACGTACCGGAAATACGACACACACTGTACGAGCGTATCAAAGTGGTCGCCCGCCGCAGTTAATTAGCGGGACACCCGAAAATAAATAACACTATCAAAGTAATACTTTCGCCTGAAATCACCAACCGGTCGCTCCGCCCACACAATTCTTCCATATCACTAATTCCTAATATTTACAAGGAAACATGTTGGTATTAACTATTTAGTGGCCACGTGGCTTCAGTTCCTCGCTGTACTTGATGGTGTTGTATGATGTTTCGCTGTGAGCGCCTTGCGCGTCCTTAGGCAGGTAGTGCGAGCTAGAGCCACCGAAGCTGTATTTAGGACCCGATGAGAAGGAGCTAAGAGAGCTGTGGCCGGTCACTGGGCCCCTGAACGACGAGCTACCTTCGCCGAAACTGCCAGGAGACGCTAGTTGATGGTGCTTAGTGCTAACGTAATATGGCCTGGTGGAAGATGCGGCGTGAGCGTTATTTGCTGAGTACGAAGAGGTCGGGAAACCGTAAGTGGTGCCAGGGGGAGAAGCGGCATGACCAGAAGATAAGGAGCTGATGCCTTCTAATGATGATCCGAAACCACCTTCAGCTTTAGCAGATTGGTACGACGGAGCGGCGTACTTAAGAGAACCGCTTCCGAAACCTCCTGAAGATCCACCGAAACTAGCACCGCCGTGTCCACCAGCAGAGCCGAGAGACAGACCGTGACTACCGCCGCGGAAACCACCATAAGAAGGAGCGCTGTATGAACCAGATAAAGCAGATAGCCCATGACCAGCGTCACTCTGAACCGAAGATCCCAAGAAAGCAGAGGGTTTGAAGGAATTCTTGCTGGGTGCAGAGTAACTTGCACCTAACTGTTTGTACGCTCCTCCTAAGGCACCACCAGCTCCACCAAAAGAAAGAGCACCCAAGCCGTGACCAGATCCCCCGTAGGAGTAACCGCTGGCATCGCCCAAAGATTGGCCAGAGATAGGAGTGTAAGAAAACGTGGCACCGGCGTTAGATTGCGATTGGGATTGGGATTGAGATTCAGGAGAAAATAGAACCGGACCCGTGGAGTAGGTACCCAGGCCTTTAGTACCGGCTGAGTAGGACTGTGCGCTCGATAGGCCTTCAGGTAAGTTGTACTGCTGGGTGTACTGCTGCAAGTTAGGGGCTGCGAAGCTGTACTGAGGGATCGCTAACTCTTGAGCCTGACCACCCTCGTGTCCGCTTTGGTGGAACTCGGCAACCGCTGTAGAAGGCTGTAGGGAAAGACCGCCAGCGTTGAGGCTATGAGAGAGCTGGTTCATGATTTGGGAAAAATCTGCGGCAGCGAAAGGACCATGGTTAGACTGGAGGGTGATGGGAGCGAGTTGAATAGTTCCGTGACTGTTAGGAGATAGTCCTTCTTGCCCGAGCTGGTAGGCACCACTGGATCCTTGTCCACCGAAACTGTAGGTGGGTTTAGCTCCTCCAATGCTGTAACCGGCTCCGACGCTAATGGCGCTGGCATCACCGCCGTGGGTTAACGGTGCCTGGTAGCTGTGCGAGGAGAGGGCGGAGCCGTATCCCACCTGAGCCTCGCGTTTATCCTTCGGTTCTTCCACCTTAGCGAGAACTGCCCATGATGTTGATACGCATAGCAGCGTTATGAATACGATCTGCAACAGATATAAACAAAATGTTGTATGCACTTTCATTCCGATAGCAATCATGATGTAAAATTATGATAATAAACATAATATTTTAACGCCGCGTAATTCTGAAACAGGTTTCCTAAAAACGGAAACATTGCAGTCGTTCAAGAGCCGGGTTACACGGCGACCCGCATGCCAATGTTAAGATTAACGCCCACATTATGAATTTGATTTCACTTTTTTCCACTTTTACTTTATATAGAAACAAATGGTAATATGTACGTAGCTATTTTATAATTTAGTATTTATAGTTTCTAGAATGTATAATTAAGAATTTGTGGTTCTTTACGTTTTCTTCGTTTTATCTAGTTACGTATAAGTTATAATGTTAATACAATTAATTTATTTTTAATTATTTTTTGGTATTAACAATGAATAATATTTTTTTCAGTTCAACAAAAGGTACTAGGTATTCTCACAAAGTAAAGCACGCGGCATTTACAGTAAATATAGTACCTACGCAGTCAAATGTCACAACTCTACCAAAAGTCCTAGATTCCAAACATCCTTACAAGGATCACCACAAACACTATTCTACCACACAATCTTCTTCATCACGATAAAACGCGAACTCACCGTGAATTTCATATTGGATTCTTATTTGTGATTCCTGACGCGTTGACGAAACTAAATCACTGCACGGTGTTCCGAACACAACACAAACAGATAAGCGGGAGGTATCGGCTGACTCGTACAGCCGCCGAATTCGTAATGTGATGTCGCAGTGTTTTCACCGAATTTATAAGAGAGCGAACTGCTCGCACGCCCGACGCCTTGCAGGCGCTGTCGGAAGGGTAAAAGTGTATCGGAGGACCCTTTCACTGCACCGACTGAAAGAATGGGAGCGGGCCAGTGAGCTTCCGAACCCAACAATGAGGTAATAGAGACCGGAAGAGTTGCGTCACGGATCGATCACGGTTTGCTGCATTTATCGGCTCGATGTCATACGAACTCGGTACGAACGCACGCGCGATCCATCAACCAGAACAAGCATTCAATTTGATGGTCCATTATGATTACAGATCTAAGTTATTGAAACACTGTTGTAAGCATTTTTACGTCAGTAGTTACATGTTCTTCTTTTTTTACGAAATTAATGAAATGAAGAAATTTTATTGGAATAAAACGAGGAATGGCTTAACAATCTAAATATTATAAAATACGCCACAACAGAAGACCCTATCAAATTTTATATCGATCTATCTATATAAGTATTACTCCTAAATTTGTAGAAATGTCAAAACAGATTTTGCAATGCCCATGTTAATGAATCATAACTTTCTATAAATTTGGAGTTTAGTTTATTTAGGAGTACACTTTATGAACTTTCTTGAGTATACTGAAATATATTTTTGCCGTATATTATGACGCTATAATCAGGATTATTTATGAACTTTGTAAATAAATTGTCAATATTTTAAAGCAAATACAGTATAAGCTTCAAAAATAATAAAAAATACGCGTATGTTACCTAATAAAATATTGTCAAGTTAGTACCTACAATGGAATGTCAACAGATCAATAATACCATCTCGACCAAATAATACGTACCTCCATTTTTAGGGTTCCGTACCCAAAGGGTAAAACGGGAACTAAGACTTCGCTGTCCGTCCGTCCATCCGTCTGTCACCAGGCTGTATCTCATAAACCGTGATAGTAAGAGTGTTGAAATTTACACAGATGATGTATTTCTGTTGCCGCTATAACAACAAATACTAAAAAACAGAATAAAATAAATATGTAAGTGGGCTTCCATACAACAAACGTGATTTTTTCCGTATTTATAGATTATGGTACGGAACCCTTTTTGTGCGAGTCCGACTCGCACATGGCCGGTTTTTATAGGTCTATTGACGAAGTAAGTACCAAACTATTTCATCGAGACGGCTAATTGCAAGGCAATGTAAAAATCTGCTATCATAGTTAAAGGTTGCTGAGATTCGAGTTATTGATTTTTGAACCCTTTAAATAATAAGTTTATATTATTTTAACCCTACATTTGTTGCAAGAAAAAATACCATCTTGATTCTCTATCTACTTTTAGCGTTTACATGTCTACTCTAAATTTCACATATTCGTTACATTTACTGTACTATTCGAACAAGGTCAAAGATTGCAGAGTTGCGCAGTTTGGCAGAGAGAAATGTCAGTTTGTGCTATGTTTTTATTAAAAAAAAATTAAAAAAAATAATCGGACAACTCATCCAATACTTTCAAACATTAATATTGGACAGATAGAGCACGAGCTCTTGCTCTTGCTTGCTTGCCCATTACATTGCCCAAAACAATAAACTAAATGTATTGCCGTCCTTTTTACGGCCCTAACGTATGAGCAAGATGGCAATCAAAAATCAAATCAAAAAAAATATATTCGTGTAGGCCATAAAGCACTTACAAATAGTCAGATTCTACCACCGGTTTGGAATGCTGCTTCCACTGAGAAGAGCCGGTAAGAAACTCAATGGTTACTCTTTTCAAAATGATAATTGTGAGTAATACATTCTCATGGGCAGCAATACCTTGAGAGCAGACAGCACCTTTGCCACAATACTAGAGAAGAATTTTACTCACGGCAGTCTTATATTAAATACAAATATAGTCTTTACGCTTAGGAAGCTAGTACAGTAAGGTGCGTCTACTCCCATTTACAATGAAGGGATTATTCTAAACCAAAGATGCTTATGGAAATAATTGCTTTGGTATGATGCCTTCAACGCATTATGGGAGAGAAGATGATAAGTCATTAAGAGGAAAATGGTTGGACCAGTCGCAATATTTTGACAGCTGCCAAAAATAGTTTAGTTGTAGTTTGTATACAACAGAATCGACCATTACCAATGTTGTTGAACGAATCGGTTTCTTTAAAATCAGCCTGTGTAAGAGCCGCAAGGTGATCTCAGTGAATCCATTAAACAATTAATCTCTCCTCCAAGTTTATGTTGCTGACATTGGTGAATAACAAAGTTGTATGCACTTTCGTTCATTGGCGTCATTTGTAAGCTACAAAGGCGCCTCTCGGCGTAAATCCGCAGTATGTATTCAGATAACTGACCGTAAGTTAACCATCGCTTATAGCTCGCAAACGGGATAATAAAACCTGATTTTGGTTACATACAGCGTGTTTCAAAAGTCCGAAATAACTTTTTCATGCGTATTGGGTACACAACTTAATGGTATAAAAATTTCATTGAAATTCGAACCAGATGTTCGTTTTCAATTTTTTTTTTAAACTTTGATTCTCTACTGTAGTGTATAAGTACTATAATAATATGTGTAGGGTAGATACGAAACAATAATTATATGGTGGTGGTGGGCAACGAGCTATTGTTTGGCAGTTGGAAATAAATCTTTGCGAGTGACGTGGTGTTTCTCTTATTATCCTAAGTAAGGACATTACACTGGCGACGAGGACATAATTGGAGTGGGCGTGCGTGCGGATTAATATCATCAAGGAGAATGTCGATCGGAAAAATACAACCATTTGATATTAAAAATGGAATGTGGTCATCGTATGTGGATCGACTAGAGATGTATTTTTTGGTCAACAGTATCAAAGACGAACTAAAGCTACCGACACTGATCTAATCCTAAGTAAGGACATTACATCTACATTGTATGAAAAATGTTCATGTTCTGTTCGCTAAATATTGTTAACCGCCCTAAGTAATTGTGTAGTTTTCTCTGTTTAATAGGGGTTTCTATAGATTTATTCTACGACCACAACACTATAATTATGACAAATATTAAAACGTTTATAACTCGGAAATTATGATAGTTACGTATAATCTGTTTTCACTATTACTATATATCGAGGGGTGAAAGGCTATTTCACTTTAGCGATATTTATTTAAATTTACATGAGAACATACTCATTCGACGCTGAAAAAATAGCTGGTTCCAAATATAAGTCAATAATGCCCAAAAATCTCAATTAAGCCTTTCACCCCTCGTTATGCACTTACAATATTATTTCGTATTTCTGATACACACTGTAGATAGTAAGTTGAATAGTAAGTTCATTGCACTGTCTTTAAAGTATCCTAATAGTTAAGAACAAAAGCACTTTGCAAGTTAAATACGAAATTATAGCAACAATACCACTTCCTAAAATATTCAGTCTTAGCATTGGCCTTTCTATAAATAACTCCAATCAAGCCGTCCTCAAAGTAGTAAGCATCCAGATATATTGATAACTATTTATTGTTAGTATATAGATTGTTTAGGTATTAATACATAACAGCTCTAGCCCTAATTATCATTGTAGTTTGTACGATATTGTCATGACAAATAGTTCATCAATTATTTATTTATTTTAAATTGCAGTGGTAGCCGAGTGGTTGAACGCATGGCTTGCAATCAAAGTGTGCAGGTTCAAACCCCGACTCGCATCTCTGGGTTTTCATGCGCGAATCTCATTTTCATCCGAGATTACCACTTCCTATGAAACAGTGAAGGAAAACATCGTGAGGAAACATGCACGTCTATAGAAAGGCGTGTGAAGTTCACCAACCCGCACTGAGCAAGCGTGAGGGACTATAGCCCAAAAATCTGCCTCATATTGAGGGAGAATGTGCCCGGTATAATGACAATAGGCTCGCCCCCTATTACATTGGGCCAAAATACATCGGCGAAGTATGGACGCACTGCAGTGCACCTCTGCCTACCCTTTCGGGGAATAGAGGCGTGATGATGTAATACGAACAAATAGCTTACCTACTAAAACTATTTCCAACACTCAAGTTCAAGTATATTTTCTACAGTCATAAATGATCCGAGCTGAGCTAAACACCGGATACTTAAAGAATCTTCGATATTTCCTGAGTCTTCAGCTTTCTCTACATATCGTTTTATAGCGTATTTTTGCATGAACATTATATCGAATAGTTAAACATCACAAGAATAACTAATTAAAGGTAAAATAACGGTTAATATAAATAAAATGAATACATCATCTCGCCTGTATTCCCCGAAGGGGTAGGCAGAGGTGCACTGTAGTGCACCCACACTTCGCCGATGTATTAATATAAAAATAATAAACGGTTAATATAAAAATTTAAACGGTGATAAAACGGTTACTAATTAAATTACGTATAAACAAAAACTGATAAATGCATCCCTATACTTGCATTCCCAGATAAACAGGGGTGCACTGTGGTGTGCAACCACACAATACGAATTATTCATTGTGGCTATGTATTTAAGGCGTAAATCCTATGGCCATGATCCAAAAAGAAATCGAAACACCGCAGTATACGAAATAATCTAAGCACCTACGATATTCCCATTAAGTGCCACCTTTTTTCCATATTGTTAGACTTACTTTTTACAGAATATACACAACAAAAATACTTAAAAAATTTATTACAAAAATATTTAAGCAAATGAAAGTGCATAAAGGGGTCGTCCCAAATGGGAACTACTACTACTACTACTACAGCCCTTTTAACGTCTCATTGCTGGGCACGGGCTTCCCCTCAATGCGAGGGGGATTCGGGCCACAGTCCACCACGCTGGCCCAGTGCGGGTTGGCAGACTTCACACAACTATCGAGAACTAGTCAAGTTCCCTCAGACGTGCAGGTTTCCTCACGATGTTTTCCTTCACCGTTTCTTAGCAAGTGGTAATCTCGGATGAAAATGAGATTCGCACATAAATCCCAGAGGTGCGAGCCGGGGTTAGAACCTGCACATGTTGATTGCAAGGCGTGCGTTCGACCACTCGGCTAAATGGTATTTAATGGGTTATAATATGTTAGAGGAGGCTATTGTGACTGTAGAGAGAGAAAAGGTTCCTACTAGGAAAAATAATGGATGGATGGATTTAGTAAAAGTAGATATCACGCAAGTATACAAATCATCACCTTCTAAAGTATTCAATAATACCATTGATTTTGAAAGTAACTGTTATGTCTTCCTCGTCACAGATGTTGTGTTATACTATTTTGACAACAGTCACTAATAGTAGATACTATTGTTGAGTACTTTCGTATGTCGGTATTATAGTAAGATCACGCGCACACTTGCGACTTTATCTTTGAATAAAACCTTGACGAAAATGTGATTTCTTATAAATAATATCTTTAAAAATCTAATTAATTAAAAGCTTGAATAACCTAGCTGAACTTTATTAAGTTTAGGAACTAGTAGTTTCATTGTTTTTTTTTCCTTAGGAACCCTCTACAGAGTATAAGAAAACTCGAAAAAAAGTTAAACGAAATCAGGAAATAAAGATTCATTCTTATATATAGATTAGGTTTCATTTCTACGGAAACTTTCGACGTGAGTCCACTTAGCTAAAGCTTAAATCTTAGTTGGATATGCTAACGGGTATTTAAGAAGCTAAAAACCGCACATTGCTTGAAACTTATCTTAAAAAAATCAACATCAATTGTAAATATTAGGTATAGTCTGTCTATAGCTATAAATTAGTAATTACTGTATAAATAAGAATCTTTGTTTGAAAATACGAAAAAAGCTCATTTCTCTGTTAAACTAGTCCATAGTAAAACTGTCGTAAGACTTATCTTGAATGTGCTCTATGTCTTATCTGTCGGAACAGTCTAATAATTAAATATTACATAAACCATTGTTGTGTTCCGATCTGACATTGATCGCATACCTATCCACAATTCCTGGTATTGTTTTATAACATCAGCCGCAAGACATAATCGTGCCGCTGACATAAGATCTACATTTTAAAACAATGTGTTTTAAATGTTCTAGATAACACTAATAATTGTATACTATTTATATTTAGTAACCAGTAAATAACTAAGCAAATTTTAGAAAAAATATCGCTCGTCTGATATTGTTCATTTAAAAAAAAACGCAGAAGAACAAACAAGTATTTTATTTAGCAGATTGGTGCTTTTACTAATCAAATTAGTACATTTTCCAGGTCATGCTCTATTTACATGGTAAAGCAGACTGCCCGATAATAATAGTTTGATCGGAATTGATTGTGTAGTATATAGAAGCGTTCACATGATTTGTCTGATTACAGGATGACTGTAAGCCTGGACCTGGTGTGCAAACTTCTACGTTGTAAATAGGCCCTGACCTCTTAGTAGAATCCAGTCGTACTCCTAATTATCATGTAGGTAGGTTCTCAGTATAACATACTTGTTCTAAATAGGTATATAAAAATATAAAACCTTTTATGTTAAATCACTTCCTGAAGTAACCAGACTCTATTTTTAGTAATATTTCGCTAAAAAAATATGTCATCGAACTCACTTTTAAAAGCACGAACTGGTTTTTAAAAGTATACCCTGCGTCCACAGTAGCGTGAAAACGCGCGCGATATTGTTTATTTGTAAATACCACAACCATCTTATTAGCATAGAGAAGAATCATATTTTTCAACCTAATGTAATTGATCATAAGAGCTAATTTGGTGCATGGTCTTGTGACTTTTGCTACAAAAAGACAGTTAAAAGTCAAATTGATTCGCTCGTCTCCGTACGGGCAGGTCGTAATGCTCATAAAAACACTCGACTAAATGTTCAATACCGTAGCCAACCTCGAATCGTGACCCGAAGACTAGTTGTAAAGGCTCGATGTTTTCAGATAAGTAGGTAGTCCGATCTTAAACAGCGACTTAACGTAACAAACATGTCGTGATCATAAATGGAATGTAGTCATTTTTGTGTTCATATATAAATAAGTATTTTTTTATTGTTATCATTTTAGTTTATCGCTTAAAACATGTCTTTGTTTATGTATAACCTCATTTATGAATGAATACAATATTGGAATACATGTAGAATTCATTTTATATTGCACATAAATAGTTCTGAGGATTCTACTCAACCTGGACGATAATAGTTTGCTCTCAAGGTATAATATTATAAATAAATAAAATATCCAACGTTGAAGAACCATTTTCTTAATAATCTTTATTATCCCACTGCTGGGCAAAGGTCTCCCCCATTCTCCTCCACACATCTCCTGCCAGATTACTATAAAAATAAGTCAAAACTCTAGGTTAGTGATCCAGTAATTTGATTCTAATCTTAAAATAAAAATAACATCCTTACACCTAAGTACGTTATTGAAACTAATCATTGGTCAACATTTTCTCATACGAATAAGTAAAGTAAATAATAGCTACTACTACTACTACTACAAGTAGTAGAAGCTATTACTTAAACGTGCTTAAAGGTATGGTAGAGCTACAAAGCCATATCACTTAACTGCTGAAACTATTAACGTATCACACGGTTTCCGGTAAAACTGTACTTTTATACTACTTTTATTTTCCATTTCAAACGTACTTTTCGATATACGCTAACTTACACACACACACACAGGTTCACAGTTAAATTCGCACGGTGTGTATATTGCTTTCTTATGGTAATGTGAAAACCCCATGTGTCTGCCATGTGCTCGCAATGTGTGAATGATGCGTGTCGGCGTTTAACGAACTTGAGCCGATGGACTACCAATTGATGATTGAATCAACATTGTATTGTTTAAATAACGATTCCACCGTAATATAAGTTTGTGGTATAATTTTTGAAGAAGGATTAGCCCGCACGCTAGCAGGTTAAGCACGCACACTAACAGCGTTAGCACGCACGCTAACAGTGTTAGCACGCATGCTAACACTAGTCCCATATACCAGATTGTGCCGCATCGATTGTCACTTCACTTATTGTCTTATTTCAGTGATTCTAAATCGAGGCACTTTTAACATAAGTCCAAAGACGAAAATACGACCAATTTGGCATTTTGTGTCGACATATGTAGAGATAATATCGATCATGCGACCCAGCTCTTGATGCATATGTTAGCCGTGCAGGACAAGTTCTATGTCACAGAATGTAACGAGTCGCTTACTCTCTCGGCATCTCTTACGGTCTAGCCGTTTCATTATATTTATAAAGTAGGTACATCGGACTTAGATTACCTACCTAATTAAAAAAATATCTCAAAAGTAAAAGGCACTTACATAAAGTATTTTTTAACTTATTATTTAATTATGTGCATACATATGAGAACATAAATATTTTTGAGTAAGTCAGCTCTTGAGATCCTTAAACTAGACATAGGCCGTATCGTAATCAAGGAAAAACTTTTAGCCTTTCATATTTATTGTAAGTGACTTCTTGAAACTAAAACTTAAGCCAAATTGAACTCTGTGTCAATATACAAAGAATTGATTTTCTGTGGTAAAAGTCACGCAACCGCACGTCGAAATGCGCTTGTGCTGTCCATGCACAAGAATGCGTTGAAGGATGAGATTTTTCTATGAGTCAATACAATTCGTTTTAGGATTGACGCCCACCTAAATTTTCTTTATACCTACTATTAAATACGCACCATTAATTGGTTATTAAGATTTTAAATTCAATAATTATTAATAAAAACGTGAACCCTATTACTGAGACTTTGCTGTCCGTCCGTCCGTCCATCCGTCCGTCCGTCCGTCCGTCTGTCACCAAGCTGTATCTCATGAACCGTGATAGTCAGAGAGTTGAAATTTTCACAGACGATGTATTTCTATTGCCGCTATAACAACAAATACTAAAAAACAGAATAAAATAAGTATTTAAGGGGGATCCCATACAAACAAACGTGATTTTTAGCCGTTTTTATAGATAATGGTACGGAACCCTTCGTGCGCGAGTCCGACTCGCACTTGGCCGGTTATTTCTCTCCTCTCCGTCACTGACCCCAAATTTTAAACGTCTTAATTTCGAGAAATCCGATTTCCGCTCATCTGTGACAAGCCTAAATAAAAGTAATTACTTACTTTTAAAAGTCGATTATCTAAGCTGTTATAACCTGTGTTTTGTAAAGTGAGCCCTAATTTCAACTGATTAGGCAATGAAATTTCGTAACGTTTTTAAACGATTTATTGGCAGATCGCCCAATCACATAAACCACTGAAATAAGTGATTGCAATGTTATGTAGTATTTAGTACCTAACATAATCTAATGGATGCATACATCAAAATTATTTTATACGATACAGTATCCCAAATCCGCGTTTTCAAATAACTGCAGTATAATTTCCTACCTACATTAAAATACAAAATATGGTAAGTTACATGTTTTCCATAAGGTGCAAAAAAAATCGCACGATTCGATCGATTCGCAAGAGAATTTTCACTTTTTTTAGGTGTTCCCACAGTCGGGACATCCGCCTTAAATATCGGAATAAACGATAATCGTAAAATATTATCTTGATAACAATGTGGTCAAAATGTAACGTGGTTATAGAAGACATAGCCTGATTAACCCACATTACATGTGAAAACCGGAACTAAATGTCCGCTTTATGAGATTAGCGCGATCGATCAGTGCGCCCGCGCAGATGGGGCACCTACTGTTCCTTTGTAATTTACTGTAGTTAACAATTGTTACGTGTAAAGAGTTGTGATAAGTAAAAGCTGACGACCCCGGAAACTCGTAAAGATCTCCTTAATGATTGAAGGAAATTATACACGGATGCACTCATATAATATAATATTAAATAAGCAAGACAAAATATATTCCTCTTGTAATGTTACGAGCGTGGGATTTTTTAAATGTACATTTCTTGATTTCTTGTGACTCAACAAAAAACAAGCTGAGTGGTTAATTACCAAATTGAATGGAACTGCTAACTAACCTATACCTACTCCATTGGCACATAAGTTAATTTATTATTTTCCTTACCTATGCTTAGGATTCTCTGGTTCTATAGCATATACCAATTTGATCTATCAGCCCACGAGGACAGGGTAAATAATCGTATAAGGCGAATTTAACTTAAAAATGTAGTCAATAGAAAAAGTCGTTTAGAATTATAGGGACCCATTTTGAAAATATTATAGTATTTAGACTTTAAATCATAAATGGACCAAGAACGACCATTTTCATAGACTCTTAATAATAGAAAGACCGAAATTTTCCGAGAAAGTGTACGGGAGAAATGGTAAGGGTAAAGGGTACAGGTAAGGGTTTACTTATAAGTCGGTCGCTTTCACTCCATCCCCACATTACATTTTTTTTTTAGTTAAGACTATAATTGTAATGTAGGTAAATAATATAGGTACAAGTTCTTTGAGTTAGCCGCAAACACTAAACACCTCATAAGTATTTATCAAACATCGAGATACTGTGACTTGCATTTCATTGCAATTGACCGGCACATGACGTCATGCTTTGTTTTCACACGTGCCCGAGAAAGTTGTAACTAATATATTACTCACACCGACAGCTAAATAAATGGCTTTGTTTAATCAATTACTCATTACATGATTAGCAAAGCTTCGCATGTATTGACCTAGATTTGATTTGGCATAAAGACCGGTTGATTGGATCTTGTCTGCGAAATTATTAATACTTTAAGCTTTCGACCGACCTACAATTAGTAGTTGTAGCATGTGCGCCAAGACTAGACGTATGTCATAATATCTTAATGTTGTCTCTTTCTTTCGTATGAAATTAGACAGAGAGCGAGCGAGCAACTCCGTGACAAAGGTCTTGTCTTGGCATGCGTGCTAACCCCACAGGTATAACTGTATCCACCTATTATGTATAGTTATTTTAGATTCGATACTTTCGGGACACTACATATAATTCGCTGAGCATCGTCAATCATAGATGGTCATAATGGACTGTGATGACCATTAAACTCAGTCAGTCACTTTAGGTAGAGTGGAGTTAACTGAGTGACAAAATTACGCAATGAGTTTTTATACTAACTCATTAAGTTAAAACATACACATTGAGGTCCGTTGACCAATTATCTTTGAAACAAACCGTCAAGAACAACCCAGTTATGTACGTAGTAAAACAGGAAATAGACATTATGTAGAGCCGGACCGGAAGATGACAATATATTTTATGAGTTATACATGTTATACTCTCGTGGCTCTACATATTATTATACTCTCATCAAAACGTGGCTCTACAAATTGTGGTTTGAATTTTTGTTTGCAAATAGGTTTAAACTTAGATAATGACCCGCTTTCTACGGATAGTAAGAGCAAATTACAGTTTTTTTGTTTCTATAATTAATATCTTTCAATGCGTTGATTATTGTTGCGCTAATTACAGTAATTAAACTTGGGCAGTTGTGTGAACTGGTGAAACAACCATAAGCAATAAAAATGCTGTTGACCGGATTCACGAACCTATCCTCATTTTAGCTCATTTTGACTGCAACTAACGGCAGTTAGTTACAACTTTGATGTAATTTTGGGTATCTTTAGCATTTTACGACTTTCAATTACTGCTAGATTAATCGACCATTTCTAACCCTCTTAGGTAAATTGAATTAGGAACAACTAAATCGTTCCAAAAAAATACAAATTATACATTATAAACATAACGATATGTGGACGCTTATAGTTTATGTAACAAGTGAAACAAGTTGCATCCGATCTAGCCATTCCAAAGCCTTTCTATACGACTCCGCCCAAATCCTCTCGAAGCCATACTCTGATGCAACTGGATGACTTAATATTAAGTGAATTTTAGTAACTGTGACTAAATTTGATAAACATTAGTTGAGTTACAATTCCATTTTTTGTCAACTAAGTGCGGGTTATTTTTACTTCACGTCACTTTTTAAAAGATATGGCCTCCATCGTATTTAGTCGATGATTTTGCCAACAACAGAGTATGTAAAGCAGGTTATGTTAGTAACAGATGATGAAGTCGTTTAGATTCAGCTGGAGTAGACTTTAATTCCTTCTCGGGTACCTCTTATAACAATATGAAATTACTATTTAGTTCTGTGACAAAATATTCCTAGGGAATACATGCATTGTCTGGGAGGAGGTAAACGGGTATATCTATACTAATTGGCTAACAAACTTAACCCTTGTATTTGTTTTTAAATTACAGAATGGGAATCTAACAAAACCATATCACATTAGGAATGCAGGGATAATTATATTGTATGATTGTGGGCGATCCCCGAAAAGTTTTTTATCTGAGTATCAATAACAGATCGAAATGTATTGAGGTTAGATTACTCGAGCGTTTACCAAAAAGAATTGGAGACATAGTTTATTACATTTACCAATGCGCTAGCACGAAATGAGATCGCCGCAGTTAAGTCGGCCGCCCCGAGCCAGTTGCGGTTTTCGTCGTTTTATTATAAAGACTGACCACTTTTACTATCTCTGAACCGGCGACGGTGTTACGAATGAAAACATTTTTACATCATTTTTTAGTTTAAATTACGCTGTATTATATAACGCGCCTTATTATAAAGAGTAAGAAGACGCGTGACTACAATAGTGTGCGTATCTTAATTTGGTTTGTTATAACATTTCTAATTATTACAAATTCTTTGGTTATAACGTATGAGTAGAATCATTGTCTTTTCTACTAGTAAATCCGGTTTTCTCGCATATATAAACAAGACGCTCTAGCGAGAGCATAAAACTCCGGGTCCGTAGGCGCATCAAAATTCTGGTTGTTGTAAATTCGTCACAAAGTAAATTTGCCACAGAAAAAAGTATGTGTAAATTCGCGACAATTCTTTATTTTTAAGGAAATTACTAATATAACAATTTTGGTTATTGTAAATTCGTCACATTATTTTTGTTCGTACAGACAGCAGTAAAATCAGTCACTTTACTGTGTTGTTATCCGATACGGCTTGCAATAAATTTTCGAGCGCTAGGAACTATTAGCTTTGTCTGCTACCGGTACTTTATGCAAAAATAATGTAAAAACAAGACCTGAGGCGAATTTACAATAACTCTTATCTACTTGTGACGAATTAACATATATTTTTAATGGATGTGGCGAATTTACTTTCAATGTATGGAGTTTAAAAAATGTGACGAATTTACTTTGTGACGAATGTACAACAACCCCAAAATTCGCGCTGCCAATTTTTACGCGCTACCGCCTATACCAAAACTAGATAAAGCTCATTTTTCAACGAAATATCATCACTGACGCGAGAGAATTTGACGCGTAGTCGCATGGTTTTTGCCACAGAAATTATATCTTTAAATATATTTTTCAGATTACCTACACCTTAAAAAGAAAGTGCACTTAATTCACACGCCTCGGTGTACCCAGCATTCAATACTAGTTCGTAAAACATCGGATACTGATACATTATTAGTTGCCTATTGATTTAGTTGCCTATTAAAAAGTTTTTTTTAAACGGAGTCAGAGTTAAAAAAAAATACAATGTTAGAGACAATAACTCTCAATGTATTTGTCGAATATCATATTTACAATGTTTTACCGGACATTATACCAATAGACATTATACGGGTATCAGGAATTGGGATGTGGAGGGGGTGAAGAGGTTTGCAAAGTTGTCTAGAAGACCGCGGGACCAACGTAGCCGGGTGCGATGTAGCGGGCACCGTACACACCAGCGCCATTCACTACTGTGGGTCCAGCCACCAGGGTCTGTGGAGGCAAATAAAATGATACATACCAAAAATATCTGTATTAACTCATACAATTTTTTTTATCACGCTTTTTAGTGTCGACTATCGTTGAAAATATGCAATTATTATCACCTCATAACAACCCTAAAAAAGTAAATATTTACAGCCAAAAAAAAATCCCCCCCCCCCCCCCTTTCCACTCCTTTGGGGGTAAGTTTCGATGTTTGTTAACAATCCGTATTAAACAAAAACTAATAATCAACCTAAATGAAAACTCCTTAAAAAGACGTATACAACTATATCATCCACGTAAATAATGGCAAATGGCATCTATTCCGCATCAAAAAAAAAAGAATCACTTAAATCGGATCATAAGTCGCAGGGTAATCGGTGTACATACATAAAAAAAAAACATACCGACCGAATTGAGAACCTCCTCCTTTTTGGAAGTCGGTTAAAAAGCACATTCTTCAACGACATGTAATCGACAGTGCAACCGAATTTTGATGCAAAGTCCACTGAAATTCATTATTTATGTATAAACAACATGAAGCGCGCATCTATTACTCCTGTAGGCCCCAGGATTTATACTCAAGCTCGTATAATACCAGTCTTACCAATACGCCCAGCAACGTAAGTAAGGGACTAAGAAAAAAGAGTGGGCTCCATTGTTCTGTTAACTGGACGAAGCAAGATAAACACACACGTTTGTAAAAAGAAAATGTTTTACCATAAGAGAAAATCCACAATCAACTTCAAATTATAAAGTATAAACTGAAAAAAGTCCACCGCTGTAAATAGGCCTCCCTAAATACCTTTTACAAAAAAAGTACGATCATTCGCCTCTCCTTTTGATCAAATCGTAATATGGCGAACTCTAGTACATCATTGAAGAACTGAAGTTCACCGAGCTATGTGCCCTACCCACTCATACTTTAACTTAGCAATTAGAGCTACGTCCATTGCTCTACTTTGAATAGGAATTTCCTCATATCTAATTACCGTATCGTTAATGTTGCCCTTTATATACATCAGTACGTACCCTGGCGGCGTACGGGTATCCGGCGGCGAAGCCAGGCCAGGCGGCGACCAGCTGAGGAGAGGCGGTGGCGACAGCCACGACCATGAGAAGGAAGAATACCTGCGACATTTACATGGTAAAACCGATCAGAGGTCAATTGGAGGCAGTATTTGAATATTGAATTCGGCGAAATGTAATGGAATACTTTAGGTAGGTATATGTTATGTGAAGTGTCATACCGATAGCTAATCCCATAAACATTACCCAAGTTTTTAAAAATAGGAGTAACGAGTTTTTAAAATAAATATGTACTCACATTTTTGCTTGTTTTAAGTGTTTATAAAAATGCTAGCGGACATATATATTTTCCGAGTATAAAAATATCTAAATAAGTCTCATATTCTTCGAGCACATAGCACTCGAGACAATACTCACGAGGAATTTCATGTTGGTTGTGTTAAAAGGGAGGTTTGGTAATTATAATCGGTAGAACTGCTCCAGTGCCTTCTGTGGACCAACTATACTGTCCTACGGAAGGCAGACGCATATATAGGGCTCCAGAAGGTCGTCCACAATACCACCAGCTATGCCAACACAGGCCTAGACCCTCCTAAGGTCATAACAACCTATCTGAATATCTAATGAAAACTTGTCATTGAAAAATGCATGTTGATTATGCTCCAGATTCATACAACATTGTTGTCAATATTTATATTAATAAAGGTGGTTATAAAGTTGATAATTTAGACGTTGGTGTTTATATACATATAATTGTAACTAGCTGTGCCCGCGACTTCGCCCGCGTGGACTTTAGGGAGATTACACCCGGAAATATGGGTATTATGTTTTTCCCGCGGAACCCTAATGCTTTTTCTAAAATTAAAATAGCCTAAGTTACGCCTTGGAACGTCAGCTATCTGACAGTGAAAGTCCCATTAAAATCGGTTCAGCCGTTTAGAAGTTTACCCCAAACAAACAGACAGACAGACAAAAAAAAATAAAATTGCGTTTTCGTTATAGGTATCGTATATACTTTCATACGCATTTGGTAAAAAAGTGTTATTTTGATATTACAAACAGACACTCCAATTTTATTTATTTGTATGTATGTATGTATGTATAGATTAAGCATGGTAACAGACTAACCACCTAAAAATCTAGGTCAACGGGAAGTACCCTATAGCTTTTTGATTCCCTTGAAAATGTAATAGTTAATCTAAACCACCATATATTTTGATTGCATTAACTTAGAAGTTTCATTTTTTTACACCACCAAGGGACTGCAGACTGACACACGTACAACAAAGTGATCCTATAAGGGTTCCTTTTACCTTTTTAGGTAGGTACAGAACCCTAAAAATAACGATATTACGTGAAATGATTTCAATACTTCTTTGTTCCATTACCTCGCATTATATACAGCGGTCGTAAGCTGTATCTAAATGTAGGTAGAGCTCAAAATTAAGTCATTCGACGAGCCAGTATTTGATGTTTGTTATGAGGCAGGTAAGAAATCGTATTTCAATTAATGCTAATAGTTGTAATTGATTAATCAAGTTGGTGTAAATCATTATATACCTACGCGCGTGTGGGTGAGTAGCATAGATAATACACTATATATATTAAGGTGAGTAGATCAGTTCTATTGATTTTCATTTCCATAATATATAGCAGAAAATATATCGACGATTAAAAGGCAAATTCACTCAAGTGCCATTTTGATAACTGTGCACGAAACCCAGCTCAATAGACGGAGAAAAATTCGCTGATTCCAACAATATATATCTCAATAACTCAATATCGGCCAACATGGCGCTTGAGTCACTTCGCCTTTGACCTAGATATGAAGATACCTACTTATCTACCTAAGTATGATTTTTATTAATTTGAATTTCCAACATTTTGTGCTATATGGTAGAGGTTGATGCGTATATTTTTTGTAGATATTCATTTTAGGTAATGCAGATAAACAATTGACAATAGAACTGCTCTTAACCCCAACGGGGCGACTTTCGTAAGATCGACATCATCTTTTTCGATCAACATTTTAGACATAATATCACGAATTGAGATGATGTCAATCAAATGAAAATTGGCGTCCAGCGCACACTGTGCATCAAGACGCGCGCAGCGACTTTTTGCCAAATCAAATCAAACTGTGTCTCATAGAAAAGCTAATTCTTCAACGAAGTGTCGTTTACAGCGCGAAAGAATTCTGACGCATGGGAGAGTGGCCTTTAGCACATAATTTAAATCTTCATGAATATTGAAATAGCATAGTTTTTTTTGCTACTGGGAATAAAAAAATACTCGCGATTTTTAACGACCGGACCCAGTGTACCCAGGGTTTTAACGTCCAAAAGAAATGCATCTTTCCCATTCCAAATTAAGTTTTTCTTACAAGCTGCTTTATTTGATTTTTTACCATGCTGCCCTACGACTGAATGATAAGACCAATACGATTAAAAGAAATAATTTAAAATAAGGCCTTACTTCAATCAACATATAAGTGGTTTTTCAGCGTCAAGACGCATGTGGTCGTCGCCGGTCCCCGATTCGGAGGGTTCAATGGCGTCGGCGCGGTAGACCGCATTCTCAATCCACACAGCGATGCGGTCGGATATGGCTACCATGAAGCGAGCCAAGCGGCCGGGATTCGTTCGAGTCGGCTTCGGTTCACCTACGATGGGATACGATTAATAAGAGACAGGGAAAACAAAGATGACAGCTTATTCTGGTGGGTTGAGCGTAGGCCGCTCGACTTAACCCTTAGTAGGTATTTACCCACTAACAGATTACTAACGACGTTGCCTACATATTAATAGCATGTTGCGCTTTTAAATTAACGAATCGTTATCAGTAAGGGTAACTTTAAAAATGAAATCTGATAATAATCTATCTATATAATCTCTGATAAACTACGAAACGTTTTTGTATGGCAACATTTAAATTGAAAGAGTCTATGGATTTTTTTAATTATGTGAATTAGACGCGCAATACCAAGGATACAAGTAGGTAGCTATCATATTAAGATCTCGCAAGTAAAACTAACCTAGAATTTCCGCAACTCTCTCCAATACTACATCGGCGATGCTCCTCAGACGGTTAGAGACCAGCATCTCTTTCTGACCTTTGGCTATGTAGTCGCATAAACGGTACGCCACCTTGAAGATAAGTAGTTATTCTGAAAATCTAAATAAAGGTTGGCAAGTAACTACTCGAAATAGTAAGAAACTACTAACTACCTACCTTTACTTCAGTACATACTTAAACACTGATACCAGAATTTATAGAATGTAAAATCTATTTTTAATGGAGTTTAGAAACATTTTTCATTAAATGGGAACCACAATACATCGGTTGGTGCACAGGTTGGTGGACTGCAGTACACCTCTGCCTACCCTTTCGGCAGACACAGGCGTGTTGATGTATACATTTTGGAGTTACTATGTAAGTAGGTAAATATCTGCTTATTAGGTAGACAGATACCTACGTATTTTTTAACACCCACCACTCGTTCTTACACATATATAATAATCTACCAAATAAAAATGTACTTAGCTACCTACTTATAAAGACTATCTTTAGGTGTGAACTATAAAACCTGAGCACTGAAGTTGACGAGCCACTTCTGCCTTTGGCGGAGCTCCTTGCTTTTATCAACCTGCTCTTTCCGGCTAACCATGCCCCCGGGCCCTTGCCACCGCTTAGAGGACTCATTTAATGCTTGAAAGTATTGCTCCGTCTGTCTGCATAAATTAAATGAAAATGAGTAAGCACTTACAGCGTATAGTTACCTACATTGGTTAATAAGTAATAGCTAACGAAAAATTCCGAGCAGAGGACAGCTGCCAACTTATTAGGGTTCCGTACCTAAAGGGTAAAACGGGAACCCTATTACTAAGACTTCGCTGTCCGTCCGTCCGTCCGTCCGTCCGTCTATCACCAGGCTGTATCTCATGAACCGTGATAGTTAGACAGTTGATATTTTCACAGATTATGTATTTCTGTTGCCGCTATAACAACAAATACTAAAAACCAGAATATAATAAATATTTAAGGGGGCTCCCATACAATAAACGTGATATTTTTGCTTGTTTTTATAGATAATGGTTCGGAACCCTTTGTGCGCAATTCCGACTCGGACTTGGCTGGTTTTTGTGTTAATAAGCTACCAACAGCAGCCTATACTACACTTGCCGGATCCGCGCAATGGACAGTAGGGATTTTTTTGTTGTTGTTTTATTTTTATCATGAAAAATTCCACAAGGCTGAAAGTTCGCTGCTTACTCAGGACTAAGAAAGTAATCCTCCTCGAGGGCACTCTTGATCTTGTCTCTTCTGTCGAGAGGCAGAACGGCGCACTTTTCGTCCCAGAGGCACCGGAGTCTGCGTGCCGTCGGCCTAGCCAGCATCTCTACACGCTCCATTTGGCGGCGGAGGCGCGGCGACATCTTGGTACCAGGACCTTCCCCTGAGGACCCTACATTTTATCTAGCGTAGGTCATTCATCATTTCGCACTTCGACCATAGGGGTATATGGTTTTTGTTCTCTAAATTATCACTTGCTAATCTTAAGATAAACTTTGTACCCCACATATCCAAGAAAATTTTGATTCATATCATGGCACAGAGCCAACTTAGTGCACTTTAGTTCTAAGGTATTGCATTGAAAGAGTATGCCGGTATAATGGTCGTAGAATAGCTCCATATTAGAAACATTAGGTATCATTGCATTAGGGTCAAAATATGGAACACAGCCGACATGACAACTGTAATCTGCCTACTTATCGATTCATGTGTCATTTGGGACTGCCACCTGCGAATTGTGTAAGAGGAGAGGAACTTGTAGAATCTACAATGTAAAAGAACCTTGTATTTGAAGTCAAATCTGATATCTAAATACGGAAGGAGGAAATAGCAAGGAATAGCAATATCTTACCAGATTCAATTTTTTTTAAGATCTTCACATTTTGTTCTGAACGACTGACGAGTCCGGTCTTCGTTGAGGAGGTGGTTTCCTTTTTATTAAGAGTTTTCGGCATCTTGTTTATATTTAAGTACTAAAACTGTTAATTTAAAATCAAAATATCCAAAAAAGGTCAAATTTTGCGCCGTTACTGTTATGACATATTGAAATTAAGGTTTTGACTAAAGCGTCAAATTAACGAAGTTTATATTTGGAAACAGTATGTCGGTAATAGACACCAAGAAGTTTAATTTAGTATTAGTGCTAGTATAGTACTCGATATTACAGATAGACGCAGACCCATGCGCACTTGAAATGATGCGACAGTTGGGACTTTCCTGACGCGGCGCGGGTCGGTATACGAAAGGTTAATGAAAAAATCTTGTAAAAAAAGGCAAGTCTCGCGATCTCGTATAATGTTTCATGTAGATATAACAAACAAGTTAACAAATAAAATCATTGCATTTATTATTTCATAGGTGTAATCACAATTTTGGTCTCAAACATAGCCAGCTGTGGAGGTCTGGCGTGCCATCGTTGATCTGCGCCGAAGTTGATTCAGTCTCCCTGGCATATGGCAAGTGCCAGCCGTTGTTCTTCTTCTGGGCACAAGGTGTGAACTTGAGAGGTGGCTGTGAAAGCGAAAGCGAAAGAAAATTTACATTATGTATCCACGATTTTTTTTTCAACAATAAAGAATCAAACGTCTGGTGTAAGGGCAATAAAAAACTAATTTATTGCGTAATTTATATCACGTTTAATACTACATTACTAAAAAACTTGTTCAGAAAAAGCCGCAGTACCTTCGTCGTCGATAGAAATGTCTTTAATTATGGGTGTGGCGACCTCTATAATCTAGTCACGAAACATAACTAACACATTTCATTAATAGATGGCGCTAAAAGTATTCAGCGCCAGCTATTAATGAAATACCTAACACCAATATTTAGCGTAGTAACGCGAGATGGGAGCACGATTGGCGATAATAAATCACTATCAACATTATACACATCTAACACAACAGCTAGAAAACCTTCCCTATGGAGGTAAGTATAACAAAATCGACAATTACCTGTATAATAGGTCCCTTACGAGCATTCAAGAACACCATCCACTGGTGCTGCCATTGCCACCTTTTGAACAAAAATCTCAATTTCTCGTCCTTCAGAAGAAATGTGTGACCTCTCAGTAAGTCCTTGGACATTATATCCGTATGCGGCCCACTTAAAATCGCTGCTGTTATGAAGTAAGGGTCATCTTGAGATCTGAAAAAATACACGCAGACTCAACAGTGGTTCTAAGAAGAAATTAAGAAAGAAGAATTGAAGAATTATTTTAAGGATTTTTGTACATAAATAGGTGATGTATATTAAAACTTTTTAAAGCTATCCCGTGGCGCCCCAATATAAGCGGAAAATGGTACACCTTCGGTTTTTGGTGGGTATACGGCCTTCTGCCGGGACTTCCACATAACCTTGCTACTTCCCCCGAGGTGATACGACATTAAAAAAAAAGTAACTTAGGTCAAAAGATAAATTTTAATATAAAAGAGCTTAAAGCCCAGTGCTGTTAGCACGCATGTTTTTTATTGCCACTACCAAAACTAATTGTATTCACTCATAGGATTTTTTTCTTATTTAAAAAAACCGGCCATGTGCGAGTCGGATTCGCGCACGAAGGGTTTCGTACCATTATCTATAAAAACAAGCAAAAAAATTGCGTTTGTTGTATGGGAGCCCCATAAATATTTATTTTTTCTATTTTTTAGTATTTGTTGTTATATAGCGGCAACAGAAATACATCATCTGTGAAAATTTCAACTCTCTAACTATCACGGTTCATGAGATACAGCCTGGTGACAGACGGACGGACGGACGGACGGACAGCGAAGTCTTAGTAATAGGGTTCCGATTTTACCCTTTGGGTACGGAACCCTAAAAATTAGCACTATCATACACCAGGGGGGCTATTCTAGCATCATCAATATCATCTCTAATTCGACAAATAGAGATATAATGTCGATCTTGCGAAAATTAGGCCCCAGAATGTATACTTACAGATCTTCAGTGAAGAATGTGCACGCTTTCCTCTTAATCTGTTCAAGCATCCTCCTCTGCCAAGTCAACATGTGTTTCCTACCTAACACCAATATTTTTTTCTGTTGACCAACAAAGTGATCAACAACATGATTTAAAAGCTTCAATCTTTCGGCATTCGGCGCTTTACCAAGTGCGTAGGATATGTTTAGGGCATCTAAAACAACATCATAAGGGGCAGTTCTATCTATGAAATCTAAAAACATTTTCAGCTCATCGGGAGATGTTTTTAAAAATAAATCTGAGCCTACAATAAGCTTGTCCTTAACATTCTGCTGTAAGATGTTGAATTCCTCTTTTGATAGTGTTAAGCAGTCCAATGTGTCTTTGCAATGTGTACAATGGCCACTGAAAAAAAAAACTATATTTAGAAAATAGTCTAAATTAAATTGTTTATTTTGTGAGGGCACTTGTATTATTAAAATAACATCATGGTTACATAGTGGGATTATAAAATGTTTAATATTTGTACAACTTTCACATATTAATGAAGTAATTACATCTTGCTCCTTATTTTCTGCAGAATTTCAATATTCATTTTTTTTTCCTATCTCTACAATTTAATATACCATCCTCGCAAATGTATAAAATTAGAATGTCCTTAAGTGGTTTTGTAGTACACTATTGTACAGAACAATCTTGTAGATAGTCTGTAGAGGGTAATCCCTCTACAGACCATCTACAAGATGTATATTATTTTAAATTTGAGGGTATGCATTTAAACTTTATTTCACAATGAATAAAGGACTTCTAAAAGTAAACAGTCACCCCCCTATACAATTGAAGGGTTAAAACTATGTCAATATAATTATAAGACCAACCTTATTAATTCAACTTACTCATTTTTCCTTATTTTAGTAAATTGTACATCCCAGTCTAGGGAGCTGTAAATATCTTTCAATATAGCTGCTGTGTTTTCATTGATCACCACACAATACATTGCTATATGATTACAAATTTCTTCCAAATGTTTTGCTATGACTGCCTTATTTTTATACTTTCTCCAAATGTAGTTTGTCCATTCTGCGTAAACATTTTCTTGAAGTGGCCTTTTGTGGTGCAGACTCTCTTGGATCAATTCAAAAGCCTTCTTCTTCTTATTCAGTCTAAACAAAGTGGATATCACCGTGCTGTATGCTGAATGGGAAGGTTTACAACTGATGTGAATATCAGCCAGGACTTTTAATGCTTTTTCCCACTCATCAATAACACATAGTGCATGTAATAATTTCTCGCATGTGGCAAAATCAAGAACTTTATATTTCTCATATAAATATTTATTAGTACTTAAAATGAAGTCTTTGTGGTCTTTTGTTAGAGGTTTTGTTTTTCCAATTTCTGTGTATAAGATTAATAGGCCGTTGATGGAACCTATGGGCAGTTCTTTGTTTGTGTTCCTCAAATGGTCTGCGAACGACAATGCAGACTCTAGGTGCTTACAACCAATCATATACTTAAGCATTAGTCCATCAAAGTTCTTTTCATTGACACTTCCACTCTTAGAAAGTACATCATTTTTTACTAATATCCAGTCCTTGGGCGTATTCTCTGTGACTGACTTTATATAATCTATTTGTTCATTATACTGTTTAGATTTCATAAATGCATTTTCACTCACTAGACGAAAAGCCATTCGATTATCTGTAAGAAATAATCTGTGTGTAAATATCTGAAATAATATATTTGGTTTTCTTCAACGACTACGGTTTTCATACTTCTAATGATTACATTAGACGCGTACTAAACACATTTCCATTATATTTAGATAGAATATATAAGATCTAGAGCGAAAACATGTATAAAGTAAATACAACCTATTATAATGACTAACTAAATAATGACTAACTTTACTTGATCAGTGATATTTAATAAAGAACATAAGTTATGTTAACTTACATGAATGACGCGGAGTTATTAGTCGACATATTGAGTAAAACATAATGCTGGAAAATATAATGAAAGGTCTTAAAAACTAACGAAAGAACATAGCTTCAGTGATTTGTGCATAGCATTGGTGGGTGAAAAAGTAAGGTTATGTTTACATTTTTTATCCTTGCAGTATTTTTTTTGGCACTTGATCGTTGCATTCAGCCAGCAAAATTACGCATGGCAACATAAATTATGTTGAAAGCAATGATATTCTATATTTTACTAAGAATATCATTGGTAGAAAGCAAAATGAGAGCTAATATGCTTCTTCAAGAAAATTAAAAAGTTAGCAGATAGAGGAATATTTATTTTGTATGTGCATAAAATAAAAATCTATTACAGAATAGCTGTAAAAAGTTAAAAGTTTATAGTAATTTCAACAAAGAATTTAGATAATTTGTGATGTGCATTTGATCTTATTTTATTTGTTTGTTATAGTTATATGTGTAACAATTGGTGGTCCTAAATAAATAAACAAATCTGATATATTGCTGAATAGATATCGCACTGCCACTTGGCAGAAGTTGGCTGCCACAGAACACTGGTACATGACTTTTTGGCGGGATTTTGAAAAGGGCGGTAGCTTTTTAGTAATTTTTTATATTATTGTTATTTACTGTATTATTTGTGTATTTAGTGTAGTTTTAGTATTTTCATTATAGTGTTTATAAATTATTGGTAAGTTTTTAATCTTTTTGTCTATATTAGCTTAGGTATGGAAGTTGAACCGGAGCCTCCTGATAAGCCAGATCCTCTTATTGCACTTATAGAGGCTGACGCATTTTTGTCTAAAAATGATTACGTTAGTATTAAGGATACGCAGAAACTCTCCCAGGAGAAAAAAATAAAAAAGCTTATTAATAATCCTACTTTTAAAAATAAAGTGAACATAACTAATAAAGTTGTTGCTACACAAAAAAAGAAACCTTCAATGTTATCACCTCCAGACTCTGATTCTCTACCAGCTCTGTTTCCCCAGGTGTAAATCTATTTAGGAGTACGTATACAGACATGGACAGTGGTCCGTATCTTGTGCATGTGGAGCTTATCTCTGATTCCCCTCAGAGTGCTACTACGCTGCATCCTATTAAATTTGGACACTTCTTGTACCGAAACAAACTAAAAAATGTTTTAGAGGACGGTATTAAGCGCATTGGTCGTAACAGGCTTGCCATCTCATTTAAGTCTGCCTCAGATGCTAATTTATTTTTAACGAATCCAATACTGTCTCAAAATAATTATAAATCGTTCATACCTACTTACAACATAAGTAAAATGGGCATCATCAAGGGCATACCAACTGAATGGTCCCATGAGGACATCATCAACAACACCAGGGTACCAGAGGGTTTTGGTTCAATTATCAAAACCCGTCGCTTAAGTCGTAAATTAATTAATTCTGAGGGACCTGTGTGGATCCCAACACAGACGTTGGTGGTGACATTTGATGGTCAGGTCTTACCTTCTCATGTTTATTCCTTTTATTCTTCTATTCCTGTTGAACTGTATATCTTCCCGACCATCCAATGTTTCCACTGCTGTCGCTTTGGGCACACTCGCACACAATGTAGAAGCAACCCACGGTGTTTCAAGTGTGGTGCTGAACATGATGGCTCCTCATGTTCCATTGAGGAAGAATTCTGTTTGAATTGTTCGGGTTCCCATTTAGCAACCAGTAGAATCTGTCCCGAATTCCAAAGACAAACTAACATTAAACGGCATATGTCTTCTCACTGTTCCTCATATCAAGAAGCTGCTAAACTTTTTCCTTCTACTAAAAGACTGTATTCTGAAGCCCTTTCTGTCCCCCTTCAAAATTCTTCCCTTCCCATTATTTCTTCCCAGTCATCTAATCTCAACCCTGTTTATAATACTGTGTCTTATAAGAAAACTATTGTTGCCAAACCAAAGCTTCACAAACCTTCTCAGAAGGGCTATGATCAGAGTGCTCATAATAAATTAGTATCGGACTATGCATCTCCTCCCACAAGTAATAGTCGGGCCTTTGTTACAAGTACTGATTCACCCCAGAAGAATGTTAGTTCAGATGTTAGTGATCTCATGTCTTTTTTAACTAATACAATTCTTAATGCTAATTTACCGGACCCCGTTGCTATCAAGATTATTAATGACATTTCAGTTACTCTTTTTAAATATTTTAAAAATGGATTGTGTTCTTCAGTGGAATGCTAGAAGTATTCTCTCTAAAACATCAGATCTGATTCACCTTAGTAATAAGTTTAATTTATCAATAATAGCTATTTCTGAGACTTGGTTAAAGCCAGGTTCTAACTTTAGACTATCAGGCTTTAATGTTCTCAGGAGTGACAGAGCGGACGGGTGGGGTGGCTCTGCTCTCCTTATTAGAAATAATTGTTTATTTTCTTCTATAAAATTACCTCAGTATCAAAATGAAAATTTAAATATAGTTGCTGCTCGTGTGGGGGATGTGTCATATGTATCTGTCTACATATCACGCAAGGACCCCTCAGTTATCCCCATTCTGAATAACATAATTAAATCGGTTCCCTCTCCTCTTGTATTGTTAGGTGATTTTAATGCCCATCATAGCTTATGGGGGCTCCAAATGAAGATTGTTTAGGCTCTAAGTTGGTCGATCTTATTGATGATTTTAATTTGTGTGTCTTGAATGATGGGTCGCCTACGCGTCACATAGTTCCAGGACAGTGCCCTAGTTTTGTAGATATTTCTCTCTGTTCTTCTCAGCTATCGCCCGTTCTTGTTTGGAAACGGCTGTCTTTAACGTTTGGTAGCGACCATTTCCCTATACTAATTTCCTCTCTGATTAATTCTAGTAGTCGTATTCCTCCCCTTGATCCTTTACTAAAGTATAAGTTAAGTAATTGCGACTGGGAGTCGTATAAAATAGCTTTAGAAAGGAAGTTAAGAGTTTTACCTAAAGTATCTTCATCAAACTTTCAATTTTGTTATGACGGTTTAGTAGGTTCGATGTTGTCAGCAGCTGATGAATTTTTTCCCATTAAAAAACCTTTTAATGGGAAAATTCCATCGCCGCCATGGTGGGATAAAGATTGTACTGAAGCGGTCAAAAAAAGAAACGCTTCAGAGAAAACTTGCAACGTGAATTTAAACCTACAAACATTTTTACATTACAGAAATTCTTCCGCTGCAACCAAAAGAATTTTAAGGAAAAAGAAATTTGAAGGTTGGCGCCGTTTTTGTTCCACGCTTTCCCCTGACACTCATCTTTCTTCTGTTTGGAATAATATCAGACGATTTAGGTCTTCCCGGGCTAATGTGTCTCGGTCTTCCTTTTCTTTGGATTGGGTTCCCTCCTTTACTTGTAATCTTGCCCCGGACTTTGTTCCTAACTTTGATCAAATCCCTTTTTTATATTCTAGCCGAGCTGTCTCTTTAGACGCTGATTTTCTAAATTCTCCATTTTCTATGTATGAGTTTGATTTGGTTCTCGACCATGTATCTGACTCAGCTCCTGGTGCTGATGGTATTCCATACTCCTTTATAGTTAATTGCTTGCCTTATACAAAGGCGTTCATTCTAGATTTATTTAATTTTGTGATTGAAACTGGCCATATTCCTCGTTCATGGAAACATCATGTTATAATTCCAATCTTAAAACCTCATAAGGATCCCTCTGATCCTTCTTCTTATAGACCCGTGTCGTTGTCTTCTGTTTTTGCTAAGCTAGCTGAACATCTCATAAAGTTAAGGTTGGAATGGTTCGTTGAACACAATAATTTATTGCCCGTCTCCCAGTTTGGGTTTAGAAAAGGAAAGAGTGTTTCCGATAATCTTAGTATCTTCTCCACTGATGTTTTGCTCTCACTTAGCAAAAATGAGTCAATGGTTGCCGCCTTTCTTGATATTTCTGCCGCTTATGACAATGTTGATTTATTAATTCTAAAATCTAAGCTAATTGCTCTTGGCATCCCTATTAAGTTTTCTGATTTCTTGTTCAACCTTTATTCGGCTAGATCAGTTTCTGTTCGGGTACCTGGTGTAGATTGTTCAGCTAGAGTATTGTGGAAAGGTGTTCCACAAGGCTCAGTTTTGAGTCCTTTGTTGTATGACTTGTACACTATGGATCTAGAATCAGTCATTTCTCCGTGTTCAATTCTACAATATGCTGACGACATCGTAATTTACCACTCTGATAATTCCCTGGAATCAGCTGTAAAATTGGTCGAGAATTCCTTAAATAATTTAACAGTTTGGTTAGATACACATCGCTTGTCACTTTCAGTTAAAAAAAGTGTTGTTGTGCCCTTTTCTCGTAAAAGAAAGATTGCAAAATTTAATCTTACAATTGGGGAATCTCAATTACCCTCTTCTAGTGAAGTTACTTTCCTGGGTAGAAGGTTTTCTAGTAAATTTAATGGTGCCTTACATATTAAATATGTAGTTGAGAAATGTGAAAAGAGTCTTAATATTATGAGGGCTCTTTCGGGTGTTTGGTGGGGTGCTCATCCCTCAACCATGCGGTTAGTATATAATGCATTAGTTAGAAGTGTTATGGATTTTGCCTCTTTTACTCTGTCGCCTTTTAATAAATCTGACATACATAAGTTTGATCTTATACAGTCCAAATGTCTTCGTATTATTGTAGGCGCTATGAAAAGCACTCCTATCAGCGCCCTTCAGGTTGAGTGCTCAGATCCTCCTCTTTATTTAAGACGCCAGTACTTGTCTGACCGCTACTTTTGTAAGGTTTGGCAATTTCACTCGCATCCCCTGCTACCCAAACTTGAATCTCTGGATAGTCATGTGAACAGTAATCACCCTTTTTGGCGTAATAAATCGGTCCCATATTTGATTGAAAGCTTTAGAAATTCTAAATTGAATATTGATTCGATTAAAAGATTTGCGGTTCACCCTATCTTTGAACATGACTACAGTTCGTTTATTTATAGACCGAGCGTATTTTTTTCAACTGGTATATCAAAACATTCTTCAGATGCTGATGGGAAACTTTGCAATTTTGTCGAGGAAAATTCTCCAGGCGCAGAGGTGTTCTTCACGGATGCTTCTAAGGCTATCAATTCTGCTTCAGTTTCCTCTGATTTTGTGGGTGCTGCCTTTCTTCGGTATTCCTCGGGTTTTTTTAAGTTGTACCAGTATCCTTCCATTCTTTCTATTTTTACCGGTGAATGTTTTGCTATACTTGAGTGTGTTAATTACATCATTTCTGTTAGAGTCAAGAAGGCTATAATTTTTACCGATTCGCTCAGTTCTGTATACTCTTTAACCTCGAACCCTCTAAATAAGTGTTCTAATCCTGTCGCAATAGAAATCAGAGATAAGCTCAAACATTGCCTTGATTTAAATCTCCAGGTTTCGTTGGCCTGGATACCTGGCCACTCGGGTATCCAGGGCAACGAACATGTAGATTCTCTTGCGAAATTAGCTGCTATACAAGGTCGAGTTTCGAACACCGTGTACTGCCAAGATGTCCTCCAGATTCCACGTCTGGAGCTGTTGGAAAATTGGGGTTGCAGCTGGGGAAGCAGCGATACTTCCAAAGCAAAATATTTTCGTCTTTTACATCCCAACATTAAGTCCAAACCATGGTTTACGACCTTTTTCTTCCCTAAAAAAATTTCTTCTATCATTTCACGTCTCCGTTTTAACCATTGTTCCTCTCCTCATCATCTCTTTAGATTAAAAATCTTAGACTCTCCCATGTGCTCATGTGGCCTGGGGGAGGGTGATGTTTCCCACCTATTATTCCAATGTCCGCAATATGGTTCCCCTTCACTATATGACTTTCTTATTAAATATAAGGCTCCTCTTCCTTGTAGTTTATCCTGCATATTATCATTGAATCACTATGTATATATCAAAGCTCTTAGTAAATTTATTTCACATCATAATATTTCCTTATAATTTTTCATGATATCTTATTTATTGTTTGTAGTTACTATTATGTATAATTATCTGTTGCCCTAACTTTTACTCCCATATCCTATGCCTATCGCTTGAACCAAATTTTCCCTACTCCCTAAAAAATTTTTTTACGCTCAACACTAAGAAATTGTCAAGTTCAGTCAACCACATGTCAAACACTCGACATTGGCAGCGATATCTTTGGACAAAAGGATAATTGCCAAAACTGAAAAAAGAAGAAGAAGAACACTGGTACATTACTCTATGGTTGGTACGCGCTGCTCTGCGCTGCTCTTTGAGTTTTGATAGACCACGCTGTCATCATTTATTAGTCTGTGCCCTGTGGCATTTTCCATTTTGTGTATAATTTGTTATTTCCTATGAAGTTACATTTTTACAGATATCACCTCAAGGAATAACTGTTCTGAAAAACCGAGGCCGTAATTCACCTACAAAATGGACGGAAAAACAACAAAAATGCCTAAGGTGGCAAAGGTAAATATACCAATAAAGCCGATGTTGCATTTCCATACTGCATTATTTACAATTTGTAAAATTTCAGGTAAAGAATAAGGCACCAGCAGAAATACAAATCACTGCTGAACAACTGCTCAGAGAAGCTAAAGAGAGAGATCTTGAAATATTACCGCCACCACCGAAACAGAAAATATCCGATCCAGACGAATTAAGGGACTACCAGCATCGTAAAAGGAAAGCATTTGAAGATAACATTCGTAAAAATCGTCAGGTCAGTACATCCTAAAATTAAGTAGAAATTAACTTTGTTAAAAATAAATAAGTTTACAGCCTAGATTTTACTAGTGTGGCCTTCAAGGCAGCAAAATAACCTGTTTGATGTTAAAGAACTAACTGAATTCTATTAACAGTGTTTGCACATAACAATTTAGATTTAACACATTATTGGCTTTTTATACAGTTTTATTTGTTTGTGTTGTTTTATTATTGCCAGTAGTAGTGCTGTAAGCTTCTCCAGCTAAGCTAAAACAATTGCTAGTATGAGTATTTGAACTCGGAACTTAGTCATTGTGTACACTCTTGCAGTTTATTTTATTGTTTTAGGTTATTGGTAATTGGCTCAAATATGCCCAATGGGAGGAGTCACAGAAACAAGTGCAGAGGGCACGGTCAATATATGAACGAGCTTTGGATGTGGACCACAGGAATGTTACCCTATGGTAAGCTGAAATTAGAAATCATAACTGAACCATTCATTTTTCAGCCACTATAAACTCACTGCTGTGCTTAGACCTCCAGTTGGGGCAATCCTAGTTATACCCAGACCACAGCAAACATTAAAAAAGCTATTTCTGAAACCAGCCACCCAGTTCAGTGAGCCCAACCACTAAACAAAGCTGTTATCAAAATAATAAAAAGTCATGATTATTAACTTTTGTAACTGCAATTTTCAATTATTCAGGTTGAAATACACCGAGTTGGAAATGCGCAACAGACAAGTGAACCATGCTCGCAACTTATGGGATAGAGCTGTTACCATACTGCCCAGAGTGTCACAGTTCTGGTACAAATACACTTACATGGAAGAGATGTTGGAAAATGTAGCAGGCACTAGACAAGTATGTATACACAGTTGCACACTAATATTATGTTATTGTTCAATCTTCTATAAATATTTATTTCAAATATTGTTTCTATCTGTGTCCCTTATAGACTTTGAAACCATCCAATCAATGTGCCCCCAAACCAATTTCATTAGAAAGTCAATAATGCAAAGATGTTTTTAGACCACTAAAACAATGCATGCAAGGCACATATTTTGGTCCATTCAAGTAGAGAGAACTAGTATTTAATAAGTTTGTACAGTGGTTTAATTGAAATTATATTCCCAGGTCTTTGAACGATGGATGGAGTGGCAGCCAGATGAGCAAGCGTGGCAGACATACATTAACTTTGAATTAAGGTACAAAGAATTAGACAGGGCTAGACAAATATATGAAAGATTTGTTATGGTACACCCTGACGTCAAAAACTGGATAAAATATGCTAAGTTTGAAGAAAATCATGGATTCATAAATGGTGCAAGAAAGGTATTCGAGAGATCTGTAGAATTCTTTGGAGATGAGGACCTTGATGAAAGATTATTCATTGCATTTGCCAAGTTTGAGGAGATGCAGAAGGAGCATGATAGAGCCAGGGTCATCTACAAATATGCCTTAGATCATATTCCAAAAGATAGAAACAAAGAGTTGTACAAAGCATACACTATACATGAGAAAAAGTATGGTGACAGATCTGGCATAGAAGATGTCATTGTTAATAAAAGAAAATACATGTACGAACAAGAAGTAATAGAGAACCCTACTAATTATGATGCATGGTTTGATTACATCAGACTGGTAGAAAATGAAGGTAATGTTGATGATATAAGGGACACTTACGAAAGGGCTATAGCAAATGTACCACCATCTAAGGACAAACAGTTTTGGAGACGCTATATTTATCTGTGGATAAATTATGCTTTATATGAAGAATTAGAGTCTGAGGATATTGCGAGAACCAGACAAGTTTACAGAACCTGTTTAGAACTAATTCCACACAAAATATTTACATTTTCGAAAATATGGCTGATGTATGCTCAATTTGAAGTGAGGTGTAAAGACTTGAAACAGGCAAGAAAGACCTTGGGCATGGCTCTTGGTATCAGTCCTAGAGATAAATTGTACAGAGGGTACATTGATTTGGAGATTCAGTTGAGAGAATTTGATAGGTGTAGGATATTGTACCAGAAGTTTTTAGAGTATGGTCCAGAAAACTGCATAACCTGGATCAAGTTTGCCGAATTAGAAACATTACTGGGCGACATCGATAGAGCTAGGGCAATATATGAAATTGCTGTTGGACAACCAAGATTGGATATGCCGGAGCTGTTATGGAAGAGTTACATAGATTTTGAAGTGACACAAGGAGCAACTGAGAAGGCCAGACAACTTTATGAAAGGCTGTTGGAGAGAACTGTTCATGTCAAAGTGTGGTTGTCATATGCTAAGTTTGAGCTGAATGCTGAAAATGAAGATAACATAAATGTTGACTTGGCTAGACGAGTATATGAGCGAGCAAATGACAGCCTTAGAACTGCCGGTGAAAAAGAGGCCAGAGTGCTCCTATTAGAAGCATGGAATGAGTTTGAAACTGAAATTGGTGATCAAGAAAAACTTGAGAAAGTGATATCTAAAATGCCTAGGAGGGTTAAAAAGAGACAAAAGATCATCAGTGAGGGAGGTATTGAAGAGGGATGGGAGGAAGTGTTTGATTACATATTCCCTGAAGATGAAATGGTTAGGCCAAATCTGAAACTGCTTGCAGCCGCTAAGCAGTGGCGCAAGCAGAAAGAATATCCACCAGCCCCAGAATCTGATGCTCAACCACCAGAAACAGATACCAATGAAGGTGTTGAAAATGAAACAGAACATGAACCCACTACACCCAGAACACCTGAAATAAATAATGATGATGATGACAATGGTAGTGGGGTTGACAATGGGGTGGACAATGGTAGTTAATTATAGGTATATGTATGTACAAGTTTAAAAAAATAAAATACTTGTAAAAAATATGCATTGTCAGTAATTTATTTGTAGTTAATCCACATCTTCAGGTCGAACAGGATGAGTTAAAGGAATAACTGAATTCTTATTTGCATCTCTGGAACAAGCTTTTCTCATATCTGTAAAAAATAATAAATTACTTGCTATTATTTATTTAAATTAAAAAAGCTCGGAAATGGGTAGCAAATCCAACTGAACATTAATTATAGCAGATAATTATAGAAATGTGCAAACCAAAGGCATCTTCGTCTGGATCCCCAGAATAATACTCCAGTACTACTCTATACACAATGTATCCCAAATTCTTATACATATTGATAGCAACCTTATTGCTCACACGTACAAATAAATCTACAAAGTATGCTTTCTTCCTGTAAGAAAAAAATACATTCAGTTAATAGCACAATAACCATTATACATTTTTATTCTACATATTGTCTGGGGCCTGATTTTCATTTCATAGACAGTAGTAGTAGTAGTTTAATTCGTCCAATAGGACAGGCGAAGGAGTTTATCCATACTGCCAATTCATAGTTGGTTTCATAGACATCAATTTCTATTAGAGATATGTCAAAACAAAAAAAACCACCAATTTGACATTTCTTTTCGACATAATCTCTCACAAAAAAAAAATTATATAGATTTAGACATCAGTCTATCAAACGAAAATCGGGCCCCTAGTCTTAATCTCGTCTAGTCCTTAAGTTGGTAATCTTTTAAATTAATCTTACTTTTCAGAAACATCTTCTAATATTGTCATCAGTGTAGCAGCTAGACCTAATCTTCTGTATTCAGGGCCCACTGTCAGAGCTGTAACATGGCCATGCCAGTTCTCACCATGACCTTCTGCTTTGCCCATTACTATAATAAATTAAATAAGTATTGTAAAGAGGCTAAGTTTATTATTCGTTAAATAATAGAGTATATCGTGTTATCTTCTCGTGTATGTATTGTGTTATCTTTAGAACTAGTTACTCACTGCTACAAATACTTAACTAAGAGGAAGTTACACTATGCCTTTCATTCATACAGGTGTAATGATATAATATAGGGGTAAGACAAACATACTGAGTTAAATTTGAATACATACTGTATCCCATTATTTCCCCACTAGCTGATTCCACAACTTGAAAGTATTCCGGCCAGTGAGCTAGATATTGCGTGTAAAATGATAATCCGTAAGTTTCTGTCAATGGATCTAGGTTTCTACAACAATCGGAATATAAGAATATCAGTATTTTGGATAGGTAATAATAAAATTGCATACATAACCTTACTAAAGTATACTTACACATTATTGAATTTCAACATGTCTTCACATGTAAACGGTCTTATCGTTGTCATTTTAACTACCTAATTTCTATGAATTTCTAGCACAATAAAAATGTTTGAAAAACAAAATTTATTATTAAATAAAACGGAAAGGTTATTTCACAGATCACAAATAATAAATTCCATCCCCAATCGAGCACAGAGAAAGTAAAATTAAGTCACAGATAACACTAAACCAAAGTAATTCAACCACTGGGGAATCATCCGCCAACTTTATTACTTATTTTATTTATATTTATAATGTGTATTTATTGAATTTGCCCTTGCTATTTATTACTTGATGCTGGCTGTAATACCCGCTAAACGCAGGTCTTCTTCTTCTTCTTTTTTCAGTTTTGGCAATTATCCTTTTGTCCAAAGATATCGCTGCCAATGTCGAGTGTTTGACATGTGGTTGACTGAACTTGACAATTTCTTAGTGTTGAGCGTAAAAAATTTTTTTAGGGAATAGGGAAAATTTGGTTCAAGCGATAGGCATAGGATATGGTAGTAAAAGTTAGGGCAACAGATAATTAAACATAATAGTAACTACAAACAATAAATAAGATATCATGAAAAATTATAAGGAAATATTATGATGTGAAATAAATTTACTAAGAGCTTTGATATATACATAGTGATTCAATGATAATATGCAGGATAAACTACAAGGAAGAGGAGCCTTATATTTAATAATAAAGTCATATAGTGAAGGGGAACCATATTGCGGACATTGGAATAATAGGTGGGAAACATCACCCTCCCCCAGGCCACATGAGCACATGGGAGAGTCTAAGATTTTTAATCTAAAGAGATGATGAGGAGAGGAACAATGGTTAAAACGGAGACGTGAAATGATAGAAGAAATTTTTTTAGGGAAGAAAGAGGTCGCAAACCATGGTTTGGACTTAATGTTGGGATGTAAAAGACGAAAATATTTTGCTTTGGAAGTATCGCTGCTTCCCCAGCTGCAACCCCAATTTTCCAACAGCTCCAGACGTGGAATCTGGAGGACATCTTGGCAGTACACGGTGTTCGAAACTCGACCTTGTATAGCAGCTAATTTCGCAAGAGAATCTACATGTTCGTTGCCCTGGATACCCGAGTGACCAGGTATCCAGGCCAACGAAACCTGGAGATTTAAATCAAGGCAATGTTTGAGCTTATCTCTGATTTCTATTGCGACAGGATTAGAACACTTATTTAGAGGGTTCGAGGTTAAAGAGTATACAGAACTGAGCGAATCGGTAAAAATTATAGCCTTCTTGACTCTAACAGAAATGATGTAATTAACACACTCAAGTATAGCAAAACATTCACCGGTAAAAATAGAAAGAATGGAAGGATACTGGTACAACTTAAAAAAACCCGAGGAATACCGAAGAAAGGCAGCACCCACAAAATCAGAGGAAACTGAAGCAGAATTGATAGCCTTAGAAGCATCCGTGAAGAACACCTCTGCGCCTGGAGAATTTTCCTCGACAAAATTGCGAAGTTTCCCATCAGCATCTGAAGAATGTTTTGATATACCAGTTGAAAAAAATACGCTCGGTCTATAAATAAACGAACTGTAGTCATGTTCAAAGATAGGATGAACCGCAAATCTTTTAATCGAATCAATATTCAATTTAGAATTTCTAAAGCTTTCAATCAAATATGGGACCGATTTATTACGCCAAAAAGGGTGATTACTGTTCACATGACTATCCAGAGATTCAAGTTTGGGTAGCAGGGGATGCGAGTGAAATTGCCAAACCTTACAAAAGTAGCGGTCAGACAAGTACTGGCGTCTCAAATAAAGAGGAGGATCTGAGCACTCAACCTGAAGGGCGCTTTTCATAGCGCCTACAATAATACGAAGACATTTGGACTGTATAAGATCAAACTTATGTATGTCAGATTTATTAAAAGGCGACAGAGTAAAAGAGGCAAAATCCATAACACTTCTAACTAATGCATTATAAACTAACCGCATGGTTGAGGGATGAGCACCCCACCAAACACCCGAAAGAGCCCTCATAATATTAAGACTCTTTTCACATTTCTCAACTACATATTTAATATGTAAGGCACCATTAAATTTACTAGAAAACCTTCTACCCAGGAAAGTAACTTCACTAGAAGAGGGTAATTCAGATTCCCCAATTGTAAGATTAAATTTTGCTATCTTTCTTTTACGAGAAAAGGGCACAACAACACTTTTTTTAACTGAAAGTGACAAGCGATGTGTATCTAACCAAACTGTTAAATTATTTAAAGAATTCTCGACCAATTTTACAGCTGATTCCAGGGAATTATCAGAGTGGTAAATTACGATGTCGTCAGCATATTGTAGAATTGAACACGGAGAAATGACTGATTCTAGATCCATAGTGTACAAGTCATACAACAAAGGACTCAAAACTGAGCCTTGTGGAACACCTTTCCACAATACTCTAGCTGAACAATCTACACCAGGTACCCGAACAGAAACTGATCTAGCCGAATAAAGGTTGAACAAGAAATCAGAAAACTTAATAGGGATGCCAAGAGCATTTAGCTTAGATTTTAGAATTAATAAATCAACATTGTCATAAGCGGCAGAAATATCAAGAAAGGCGGCAACCATTGACTCATTTTTGCTAAGTGAGAGCAAAACATCAGTGGAGAAGATACTAAGATTATCGGAAACACTCTTTCCTTTTCTAAACCCAAACTGGGAGACGGGCAATAAATTATTGTGTTCAACGAACCATTCCAACCTTAACTTTATGAGATGTTCAGCTAGCTTAGCAAAAACAGAAGACAACGACACGGGTCTATAAGAAGAAGGATCAGAGGGATCCTTATGAGGTTTTAAGATTGGAATTATAACATGATGTTTCCATGAACGAGGAATATGGCCAGTTTCAATCACAAAATTAAATAAATCTAGAATGAACGCCTTTGTATAAGGCAAGCAATTAACTATAAAGGAGTATGGAATACCATCAGCACCAGGAGCTGAGTCAGATACATGGTCGAGAACCAAATCAAACTCATACATAGAAAATGGAGAATTTAGAAAATCAGCGTCTAAAGAGACAGCTCGGCTAGAATATAAAAAAGGGATTTGATCAAAGTTAGGAACAAAGTCCGGAGCAAGATTACAAGTAAAGGAGGGAACCCAATCCAAAGAAAAGGAAGACCGAGACACATTAGCCCGGGAAGACCTAAATCGTCTGATATTATTCCAAACAGAAGAAAGATGAGTGTCAGGGGAAAGCGTGGAACAAAAACGGCGCCAACCTTCAAATTTCTTTTTCCTTAAAAGTCTTTTGGTTGCAGCGGAAGAATTTCTGTAATGTAAAAATGTTTGTAGGTTTAAATTCGCGTTGCAAGTTTTCTCTGAAGCGTTTCTTTTTTTGACCGCTTCCGTACAATCTTTATCCCACCATGGCGGCGATGGAATTTTCCCATTAAAAGGTTTTTTAATGGGAAAAAATTCATCAGCTGTTGACAACATCGAACCTACTAAACCGTCATAACAAAATTGAAAGTTTGATGAAGAAACTTTAGGTAAAACTCTTAACTTCCTTTCTAAAGCTATTTTATACGACTCCCAGTCGCAATTACTTAACTTATACTTTAGTAAAGGATCAAGGGGAGGAATACGACTACTAGAATTAATCAGAGAGGAAATTAGTATAGGGAAATGGTCGCTACCAAACGTTAAAGACAGCCGTTTCCAAACAAGAACGGGCGATAGCTGAGAAGAACAGAGAGAAATATCTACAAAACTAGGGCACTGTCCTGGAACTATGTGACGCGTAGGCGACCCATCATTCAAGACACACAAATTAAAATCATCAATAAGATCGACCAACTTAGAGCCTAAACAATCTTCATTTGGAGCCCCCCATAAGCTATGATGGGCATTAAAATCACCTAACAATACAAGAGGAGAGGGAACCGATTTAATTATGTTATTCAGAATGGGGATAACTGAGGGGTCCTTGCGTGATATGTAGACAGATACATATGACACATCGCCCACACGAGCAGCAACTATATTTAAATTTTCATTTTGATACTGAGGTAATTTTATAGAAGAAAATAAACAATTATTTCTAATAAGGAGAGCAGAGCCACCCCACCCGTCCGCTCTGTCACTCCTGAGAACATTAAAGCCTGATAGTCTAAAGTTAGAACCTGGCTTTAACCAAGTCTCAGAAATAGCTATTATTGATAAATTAAACTTATTACTAAGGTGAATCAGATCTGATGTTTTAGAGAGAATACTTCTAGCATTCCACTGAAGAACACAATCCATTTTTAAAGTATTTAAAAAGAGTAACTGAAATGTCATTAATAATCTTGATAGCAACGGGGTCCGGTAAATTAGCATTAAGAATTGTATTAGTTAAAAAAGACATGAGATCACTAACATCTGAACTAACATTCTTCTGGGGTGAATCAGTACTTGTAACAAAGGCCCGACTATTACTTGTGGGAGGAGATGCATAGTCTGATACTAATTTATTATGAGCACTCTGATCATAGCCCTTCTGAGAAGGTTTGTGAAGCTTTGGTTTGGCAACAATAGTTTTCTTATAAGACACAGTACTATAAACAGGGTTGAGATTAGATGACTGGGAAGAAATAATGGGAAGGGAAGAATTTTGAAGGGGGACAGAAAGGGCTTCAGAATACAGTCTTTTAGTAGAAGGAAAAAGTTTAGCAGCTTCTTGATATGAGGAACAGTGAGAAGACATATGCCGTTTAATGTTAGTTTGTCTATGGAATTCGGGACAGATTCTACTGGTTGCTAAATGGGAACCCGAACAATTGAAACAGAATTCTTCCTCAATAGAACATGAGGAGCCATCATGTTCAGCACCACACTTGAAACACCGTGGCTTGCTTCTACATTGTGTGCGAGTGTGCCCAAAGCGACAGCAGTGGAAACATTGGATGGTCGGGAAGATATACAGTTCAACAGGAATAGAAGAATAAAAGGAATAAACATGAGAAGGTAAGACCTGACCATCAAATGTCACCACCACCGTCTGTGTTGGGATCCACACAGGCCCCTCAGAATTAATTAATTTACGACTTAAGCGACGGGTTTTGATAATTGAACCAAAACCCTCTGGTACCCTGGTGTTGTTGATGATGTCCTCATGGGACCATTCAGTTGGTATGCCCTTGATGATGCCCATTTTACTTATGTTGTAAGTAGGTATGAACGATTTATAATTATTTTGAGACATTATGGGATTCGTTAAAAATAAATTAGCATCTGAGGCAGACTTAAATGAGATGGCAAGCCTGTTACGACCAATGCGCTTAATACCGTCCTCTAAAACATTTTTTAGTTTGTTTCGGTACAAGAAGTGTCCAAATTTAATAGGATGCAGCGTAGTAGCACTCTGAGGGGAATCAGAGATAAGCTCCACATGCACAAGATACGGACCACTGTCCATGTCTGTATACGTACTCCTAAATAGATTTACACCTGGGGAAGCAACACTATCCATAGCGACCTGGGACGAAGCAGCTGGTAGAGAATCAGAGTCTGGAGGTGATAACATTAAAGGTTTCTTTTTTTGTGTAGCAACAACTTTATTAGTTATGTTCACTTTATTTTTAAAAGTAGGATTATTAATTAGCTTTTTTATTTTTTTCTCCTGGGAGAGTTTCTGCGTATCCTTAATACTAACGTAATCATTTTTAGACAAAAATGCGTCAGCCTCTATAAGTGCAATAAGAGGATCTGGCTTATCAGGAGGCTCCGGTTCAACTTCCATACCTAAGCTAATATAGACAAAAAGATTAAAAACTTACCAATAATTTATAAACACTATAATGAAAATACTAAAACTACACTAAATACACAAATAATACAGTAAATAACAATAATATAAAAAATTACTAAAAAGCTACCGCCCTTTTCAAAATCCCGCCAAAAAACTAAACGCAGGTCATTCCTTATCTTATTCATTCATATCATCACTTCATTCGTTTCAAAAAAAAAAGAAGAATTCTATCATTAATGGCTGTTTTTAACCGACTTCTTAAATTGTTTTCTTATATTTACGCGAATACTATACATTGAAATAAAACTATTTGACGGATTTTATCACGTTTATTTACTATTTTATTTTCCCGACGTTAATAAAATAGTAAATAAACGTAATAGAAACCGTAAAATAGTTTTATTTCAACGACTTCTTAAAGTTAGTATTCCATGGTTCGTATGAAAGGAAGCAAATGTCTATATTCGCAACTCTATTTTGAAAACGGTATGGAACTAAAATATAGCAAGTGCAAAGCAAACAAGGAGCTAACCCAAAGAGTATTTAATATATTACATTAACCATATTTTTTAACCGACTTCCAAAAGGAGGAGGTTCTCAATTCGATTGGTATTTTTTATGTATGTACACCACACCGATTACGCTGAGATTTAAGATCCGGTTTACGTGATTCTTCTTTAGTTTGGTGCGGAATAGATGCCATTTGGTCCCATAAAAATTTAACATAGTTTGGCCCAGTAGTTTTAATTTTATGAACATTTTTATATTTATTATGATCATTTTTATTTACGTGGATGAGGTTGATAATAATAAATTTTGTTTAATACGGATTTTTAACAAACATTGAAACTACCCCAAAGGAGTGGAAAGGGGAAAGGGGGGTGTGGGGGGATATTTTTTGGCTGTAAATATTTACTTTTTAGGGTTGTTATGAGGTGATATTAATTGCATATTTTCAACGATTATTGTCACTAAAAAACGTGAAAAAACAAAAAACCAAAGCCGACTTCAAAAACTTAGGTGCACTAAAAAAAAGCTAAAAATAACCTTATAATTCAATAAATTTTAAGTCGGTGCCAATTCATGTGTGTATTTGCCAAGTCTGACGTAGATTGGCACCTACACCAAATGTAATGAATTGTAAGATTATTTTTAGCTTTTTAGTGCCTAGTTTTTTTTTTAGTACCTAGGTGCACTAAAAAGCCAAAAATAACTTATAATTCATTACATTTGGAGTCGGTAGTAGCTTTTTAGGTGCATTATAGGTTCTTAAAGTAGCTTTTTATTTTTTGTATTTTTTTTTAAACATTATGCTAGGTGTATAAAAGGTGCTTTAAAGGTAAATAAAAAACAATAAAATAAAAACCACAACAAGCCCAGGACAGGACACGCGAAGACGACAGGGGGAGGGGGAGGAAGCCCTCTATCTCGATGGGGAGGCCTTTGCCCAGCTGTGGGACATACAATAGGCTATATATAATATATATATAAAAAACCCAGGTTTAGCTTGAATTAGATTTATGTAAAAGTAATTAAGTAATAAAAAATAACTTAGTAGCATTTCTAGTACTTATTAATTCCAGAGAAAATAAATATCAGTAATAAAAATCATTTATTGAACAACTATTTACAAAATATTTACATTGCAATAAGTTAAAACTAATAAGAAAATATATATTTATAAAATACTCAAATATTTATTAAACAATTGATATGGTCTACAACCATAGGCTTTGGTTATAGTTTAGCTTTAAGCAATGACATCACTACTTTTCAGTTGCCACATTAAATATTGTGCTTGTTTTGAATTTTTATCGCAAGCAATAAAGAGTCATTATTTTCCTACTCGTTTTAACACATGTAGAAAGATATGTTTATTGCTCTTTTATCACGCTAAAACCTCAAGTGGAGCGATCTATGGGCTTCTCTTGCAGTTTACCAACACGACAATGGCCGAATTGTCCGTATAGGATATTTTTTATTGGCTCATACATCCCGACCTGCCATGTCTTTGGTTTTAAAAATGGCGTATACAAGCTTTTTGTTTGCCGGTGTACGCTGTTGAATCCTTTCCAAGACCTCGCGCTTACTTAAACGAGACCTAAACTTCGTGAATATGAAAATAAAGTACATGTGTAGGTATATAATCAACGCCGTGGACCCCGTGAACGAAATTTTGTAGCGTTATGGTGAATTAGAATGGTGCCTGTGGCTTGTCAATCTCGCACGTCGTCAGGTTACCCGTTCGTAACGTAAATATCACCCAGCGAGCGTTTAATATTTCAGATATGACAGCGTCGCAAAAAAGTAGATAATGGAGAGTTGCGAAGACGATGCGGGCACAGCGACGAACGCTTCCCGCCGTGCATCGGCGCGGGAAAAGGACGTCGGGCTGGCCGAGGACGTCGGTGCAACTAGTAGTTTCCAGCAGGAGCCATCCGATGCGCGGCCGTCGTGCCGAACCCCCGCGATGTCAGAGGAGAACTACGACGGCGACAGCGTCCCGTCGCCGTCGTCGCACGACGTCAACACTAGCACGGAAGCTATACTGGATATGATAGATGAGATCGTCGATGGCCCGGGAGCTCCTAAAAGGTTGCCGCTGCCGCCCGAGGCCGTCGACGCGCCACACGACCGACCAGACGACACTGGCGATACTCCCAATACCGTACAGAAATCAAATCAGAGTGATGAAATCGAAAAATCTCTGCCAACCGAGGTAGCAAAGCCGGCCGCCGAAGCACTAAACGAGGGCTCTCAACCCGCGGCGGTGTTAAATTCGCAACCGCAAACACAATCATCTCATAATGATCTACCAGAAGCTGATGTAAATACTGACAGTGTTAATTTGTTGCAAGCAAGTTCACTTGCATCTGTGAGTGAACCTACAGTGTCAGCACAATTGGAATGCAGTGAAACATCAAGTGTAAATCCTGAGGTGCCGGTTGCCTGCCCTAATATTCCTTCCTGCAGTGAAGAACAGACTGTTCAACAAATTTCAGACAGTATTGAATGTGAAACACAGGAGCGAATAGTGAAATGTGTGACATCCAGTGATAACAGGGACAATGTTACTGTTGAAAGTGCGGAATCAACTTCTAGTGATAGTGTTAGTGAAGGTAGAGCTGTACTTGTCGAACCCCAGACGAGGTCACCTCTCAGGCGGCGTCTCGTGAGACCTATGGTATGTGACCGCCGACCTGACTCCACTGTCTCATCGACTGTTGACTCCAATACTGTTGATGTGCTCACTATCGAGCTGACCGACAGTATAACCAAGGATGTCTCGAGTTCTTCAGATGCAGTGCCCACAATACATGGTAATGTTAAGCCAGAAGAGATTAGAAATATAAGTGAAATTAGTATCTGCAAAGCAGAAACTTCAGTAAGTCCTCCTAAAAAAATTAAGCTTATTAGGCAAAAAAATATTGCCGGTAGTAGTAATAGAGAAACTCTCCATAATCAACCTACTGTAACTATAGATAAGGATCAGTGTCAGTCAACATCATCAGATAGTCAATCGTCAGCCTTACCTGAAGCAGATCAATCTTCAGGTTCTATAGACCTGCCACAACCATGTGAGAGCACAGAGAAACAATTGTTAATCAACGATTCTCACACTGAACCGGTAGCTGTTCAAAATGTTGAGCCAATCTGCTCTGTTGAACATTCCCAGCTAAATAGAGAACAGATACATCAATCATCAAAAGCAGAAGATGAAGGAGAAAATAACCATCAACAGGTTCCACCTCTTAAACTTGTGACAAATCTATCAGAATCATCAAATTCTAATATCAGCAGTAAAGAACAAGAAAGTAGTAATTCATGTGCCCACTCACTTTCTTTATCAGAAACAAATGATGTAGAACAGGGTAAAAAGTGTGAAGAGCACAGCAATAAATTAGACTTGGAACAAAATGAAAAGAAAGTTTTGCCTTTAAGACTTAATTTAACATCATCTATTTCACCACCTTCTGTTAACTGCGATGGAAATAATGTTAGAGAAGATAATAAGAAGAAAGTACCACCAATCAAACTGAATTTATCATTGTTGAGTCCGTCTGAGCCTAAAATAGGAGGTGAACAGCACAGTAGTACAAGTAAAAGCAATGAAACTCATGAGGATTCAGAAACCAAACAAGTTCCAAAATTAACTATCAAATTAAAACAATCTGAGGATCCAAAGTCTCCTGTACCTAAGCTTACAATCAAACCAATAAGGCCACCTGTTGAACAAGATTTTGAAGACATAATTGACAATGTTCAACCAGTACCTTCGGTAACCAGATTAAATATTAAGCCTATTCTGAAACCACCACAAACTAATGAGAAAGTTGTAAAACCACACCAGAGCATGGGAGTTGATAATTTAGAAGTGAATGAACAGATACCTTGTATCACCAAATTAAACATTAAACCCATTCGCAAACCACCAGAGAAAATTAATGATGTTCACAGAAAATCCAGCAGTAGTGAAATATCAGAATCGGAATATTCAGAAAATGATGAGAGTACAAGCACATCAGACCAGACGTCTGCATCTGAACATGGGCCATCTGATGTTATTCCAAAAGTCACCATAAAGCTAGGGAAACCAGGAACTCATAGTGAAGGCAAATTTTATACTGAACAAAATATTCCTAAACTAACAATCAAGAGTATTCAACAAGATGACAAAGAGGAAGAAGAACCCAAGTTAAAGTTAGTAATCAGTCAGGCTGAAGATAAGCTACCAGAAAAAATACCCAAACTCACAATCAAGGCTGTAGGTAAATCAGAAAGTCAACCACTCAGTCCAAAATTGACAATAAAACAATTAAGATCCCCTGATTCTTACAAGGAAAGTGAAATCCCTAAAATGAAGATCACTGCCGAGTCCTTTTCAGATCTAAGAGAGAGTGTCCATGTGCCTAAAATAACAATAAAACCAGTGACCAGATCAGATACTGATAATATATCTCGGACACCTAAAAAGTCAATGACAAACCGTGACAGTCCTGAACATATCCCTGTAGTGACAAAATTGAACATTAAGCCCATTTTGAAACCTATAGATTGTGAAGAAACATCTGAGGATTCTGATGAGAAAGTTCCTGTAGTTTCAAAATTAAATATAAAACCTGTAATAAAGCCTAAAGATAATGATGTAGATTCTAGTGTAGATGATGTACCTAAAATTACTAAATTAAATATTAAACCAATAAAAAATCCCGAGGAGAACTCTTCAGAGGAAAAAGACTGTGATGAATTGAATACTGACATTGATGCAAATAGTATACCTGTTATTACTAAACTTAATATTAAGCCTATTGTTAAGCCTCAAGATGATGAATCTTTAAAATATACAGAGAATCAATCATCAGAAACTGGAAATTCCAGTGATGAAAATACAGACCACATACCTGTTATTACAAAATTAAACATAAAACCCATATTGAAGCCAGAAAACATAGAAGAATCATGTAAGTCAGTCTCATCCAGTGAACCTACCATTCCTGTCGTAACTAAACTAAACATTAAACCTTTAGTAAAACCAGGAGATAGTCCATCTCCCTCTTCTCCTAAGAAAGAACATCTGAGAAGTCTTGATCTGCATATTACCAGCATACCAAATGTTACTAAATTGAATATCAAACCTGTTGTAAAACCTGATAATACCGAAATACATAAGTCTAAAGATGATGCAGAAGGAAAAACTGGAAAGAATCCTCCACTTGTAATGAAAATTAACATGAAGTCCGTCATTGAGTCTGTCATCAATGAAAGTCAGTTGCATAGTGAATATAATAAGTGTAATAATGTGGTTGAGGAGAAATTATCTACTGATTCAAAGCCAAATATATCCACTATGGAATTGGACATTAATAAATCTGAAACCAATTTCTCAGATAAAACACTAGGAAGGTTGTATAATGAACCAAGTCGATCAAGAGCGAGCCATTCACCTGTTGATAAACAACTTAAACAAAATTGTGTACCGGGCCATGGACAGGAAACTGAGGGAAGAGCAGCTGTAATAAGAAAGTCATCACCAATTACAAAATCAAGAGCTAGTAGTGTATTAGAAAAACAAAGCTCTCAAGAATCACAAAATGTTGAGAAATGCGATTCCTTGCTAATGATAGCTCCATTACATGATGGAAAGTTGGATAAAAGCTTAAAATTAAATGAAGTGAATGTAAAAAGTTCGGAGGTTATTAATGCAAACATTAAAACTGCAGATGCAGTAGGAACTAACATGATGCAAACACTTAATAAACCCAAATTTTCGTCCGTACAAAATTGTACTCTGCTTAAAAAACTTTTAGAGAACACTAATGAGGGTTTAGATAGGACTCTTGATGTACCCAAGCAAGTGGTAATGAACTGTGCTTTGACATCTGATAAATCTGAACCCTCTGCATCAGCCCCTAAAAATGTAGTGACCAGAGAAGTGATTGATATAGAAAATTATAATTCACAAAATATTCACAACATTGAAAGGAGTAAGAGTCCAAGTCCAGATATAATAAATGACACTAGTAAAGAATCAATAAAGTTGCAAGATATTGGGGAAAAAAATAATGAAAGTTTAACCAGACCATTAGAAATTACTATTTCTGATAAGTTAACAAATCAAGGCTCAGGCCAAGATTCTCCTAGGATTATATTGAAAATAAATAAGACTGATCACGGTTCATCAGCAAAAATCATCACTGAAGATGCCAAGAGACCTGACACACTCCAGCAGACATATAAAAATACTCAAGATATTGTGAATGATAAGAGTCCGAAATTACAATTAACGAATAGTAGAAGAAAGCAATCTTCAGACACAACATTAAGTTTGTCAGCAGGGAAAAGATTAAGAAGTTCAAGGATTGTAGAAAATATTGAAAAGACTCCAATTGTGAGGCGAAATCTTGGTAAAAGGCCATCAATAACGGAGACTAGCCCCCCACAAAGCAAGGAGTCTGAACTTTCTGTACTCCAGACTAAAAGATTAAAATTGGGCCAACTGCTTTCCGGTAACAAAGCATTGACCATTACTCCAGTCTCTATTGCTACTCAAACGTCACCATCTAAAACTAGCTTGGACATGAAACAAGGTGTTAAAACTGTCAGTAATTCATTGTTAAATAATGAAAATTGTTCTAAGAATGGTAACTCAAAGTTACATAATATTTTGTCCAATTTACAAGCGAAACAAATGCAAACACTCTCTTACAACAATGCCAACTGTTCAGAGAAAACGCAAAGCGTGTCGTCGCCCATAGAGTTAAATAGCCAGCCATCTACGGGCAGTTCGGACACGGTGGAAATCACTCTCGTCGAAAACTCGCACCCCAAGCTCCAGGAGATGATCATCAACGAAAACTCAGACTTCCGGGACTTCGGAATCGGCCCCGAAGAGTCATCGCAGGATCCCCTGGAAGTGCCAAATCTGCGATCCACCGACGGCGCCAACGACGACCTGAACATTCCTAAGGCGGTGGAGGTGACGCCGCAGCCGAAGAAGCGCGGTCGACCGCGAAAGCTGCCCCTGTCGGAGGGCGCGAAGCCGGCCGCCGCCAAAGCGACCGCCGTCACGCTGCCCGTGTCCGCCCTCGAGGAACGACCGCAGCGATCGCTTCGTCTGATGAGGTGAGCATTTCGACCCGTCTCGAATTAGATTTATTCGGGCTGCGCCCTACAATCGTCCTTCACACAGAGCGACACACATTATACATATCGGCTCTATTGACTCGTCAATGTATGCATTCCCAGGGACCGACCCACGATCCAGCCGAAACCGCGAGGCGGGAGAGGCCGCGGGCGCGGCGCTCGGCGCGCGGACGCCACTCCGCCCGTCGAGCCCCAGCCGGAGCCCGAGCCGTCGCCGGCGGCCGGCGAGATCGACCCCACCAGCTCCCGCATTAAGCTCCCGAGGATGACGGAGGCGCTGGACAAGATGCCGGCGACGTGCGGCACGCCGCTGTCGAGCCGGCGGCTGGCGAGCGACGCGGCCGAGCTGAAGGTGGTGCTGGAGAGCACGCTGCCCAAGCTGGAGGAGGCGGGCGTGACGCCGGAGAGCGGCGGCGCGGGGCGGGCGCGCGGCGCGCGGGGCGGGCGCGGGCGGCCGGCGCGCACGCCGCGCGGCCGCGGCCGGGGCCGGGGCGGCGGACGCGGCGCTATGTACATGAAGGTAGGTGTTCCTTTACGAAACAGTCTACAATATAATAAGCAAATTCCATGAGTACTCCTCGTTGACTAAGGATGCTGTGATATCTACTATGCTGACTCGCGACAGACTCTATACTAATGATATCCTTCCCTCTGCCCGTGAATGTTTGCTAGAATCTTGGAGTACACGACGGTCCTTATCCGGCCGGACGTGTGACCGCTTTCACCGATCTATACAACTGAACGTTCACACTAAACCATGGTTACAGAAGTATCCAACAAAAATCAACTTTAGTAATTTAACCAATTAATCAATCTCCATCGTGTCTTCGCCACTACGCGTTAACATTGGCAGAATCAATGGAAAGTGGCCATTAAACCAAAAAAACAATAAATGTGTACTGCTGCGCCGAATTCAGATCGCACAAATCCGTTCTCTTGAATTAAAATTGGGCCCAATATTTCAATTTCCTATTTGTGTAGATGCACTGGGGATGGATTAAGAATTTGTTGTTTGTTTATTAGGAGACTATGGGTATATACGGGCGCGTGTGCGGGCCGGCCACCACCACGGTGCAGCTATTCGAGGAGGAGACCTGCATGATGGATGACAACGCTACGCCCGCCAAGTGAGTATGACTAACTCAAACTAATTTCCAATCATGTACTCAAATTTTGTACCCTTAAGTTCTGTCACGCTTCATACATGTTTAAGATTTCATGCTGAACCTATTTCTTGTTCCTTACAGACCTTCACATTTACTCGACGAAGATTCGCAGAGTTCCGTCAAATCCTCAACAAATGAAAGCAGTAAAATGAAGAAATCGAAATTCGCAGACTTGTTTGACAGGTAAAGTCATTACTAAACCATTTTAGATTATTGCTTAATAACTTTACATAACAGAATCTTATTTGTCGCTCGTATTTTTTATAGCAATAAGGTGTGGACGGCGGCGGATGTTAAAGAATACATGTGGCCGCCTCCCGATCGGCCCGATAGCGAGCCTAAGGTACAAAATATTGTTTATCAGTTACAAAACTGAATTGTAAAATATTGAGCCGTATACAATACAGGTAAGAATGTACGAATGTGTTGGGTGCAGGTGATGATGATACAAGAGCAAGTGGCGATGTTCCTGGGCGTGAAGAGCTTCAAGCGGCGCTACCCCGAGCTGCAGCGGCGCGGCGTGGCGGGCGCCGAGCGCGACTTCCTGCTGCGGCGCGGCGTCGTCGGCGAGCCGCTCGCAGACCTCGGTCAGTCACGCCACGACCAACTATACCCGCTTGCACTAACACTACGAGACTTCTCAGTGTGATGCCACTCTTGGCCGATGTATTTCGGTCGCAATGTAATGGGGGCCAGCCTATTGCCATTATACACACACATTCTCCCTCAATACGAGGGAGTTCAGGACCATAGTCCACCACGCTGGCCCGCTGCTGGTTGGTGAACTTCACACGCCTTTCTATAGGTTTCCTCACGATCTTTTCCTTCACCGTTTAGCAAGTGGTGATCATTATTGAAAATGATTTGCTGTGAACCTGGGTGTGAACTTCCACCACTTACGTTCTAGACAGTTGTTTTACCAACTAAGCTACCACTGTTTCAATGCTGCAATATTCAATGGATAAAGCAAAAACAATTGACTCAAAGATAAACTGCCTGCCTCTAAAAGAAGTGGTCTCAACTTGAATGTAACAAATTATAAATTCTTCACAGGCATCACAGCCGTAGATGCCAGCGAAGTACTGGACATCATGCTATCCGACTTCCCACACAAGTACGAAGAATACCGTTCTCATCAGCGCGAGAGGCAGCTGAACGAGACGGAGGAGACAGTGGAAGAGGTGAAGACCGATGATAAAGTGTTGAGGGTCGAGATGAAAATCGAGAGAATCGTCGAGACCAAACCGGAAGTGCCGAAAGTTGACCCCGAGAAAACTAGACAGGTATGTTGTGAAAATATAATGTTGCCATAATAGGTGTAAATACTTCTTACTGAGTTAACTCAGAGATAGCACATCAAATGTGCAGGATTGTTAGTGAAAATGAATAAATCAATTATGGGTTTTTCTGGGTGCTAATTACTAATTTGATAATAGCAGAAGTAAATATGACGTCCATTTTGTTCGAGATTTATTATCTTGCATTTGACAGTTTCACACGTCCAATTTTGTACGTGACTTTGACGTCGACGACAGATTGTCGACGTCGAGACAGATAACACAGACTGGTTTCAAAGAAACTAATTTCGGTCAAACTATTTTTGGCGCATATAATTGAGTGGTGTCATCGCGGACAGGACATGGCGGCGGCGGCGATCGCGTCGGCGAGCGAGTGGAACGCGCGCGTCAACTCCGGGCGGCGCGGCGCCTGCGTGGACCTGCAGTCGCACACCGTGCTGCGCCCGCGCCGCCCGCGCTCGCCGCCGCCGCCGCCCGCCGTGCGCCCGCCCGCCGGCTTCTACCCGCACGCGCTGCTGCCCGGCCAGTACCAGCACTGGTGCCGCCTCTACACGCCCGACCAGCTCAGGTACTCCGAGATACTCAGATACGCTACCTACTGCTTACTGCGCACTCTTGTTAATACTATTCACTGGCTGAGCCTAATTGTTATGCTTCCATTATATTTAGTACGTCAAGTCAGGAGATGGGAAGATGACTTGAAACAGACAGCAGGACCATTCTGGTGGAGAGCACAGTGTATTATAAACCCCATTTTTGTTGCATGCTGTTTTTATTATAGAAATAGATAGTTCTTATCATTTTAAGCATTAGAGTAAAACTCCGGAGTCGATACGACAAGTAGTTTATTTTATAAAAATTGCCAAAGTTCACCATAATCCGGGTCCTAAAAATCACAAAAAAAATAATTAAAAAAAAACTAAACTACCTATGTAAGTTTTGATTGCAGACAATAATTACACACATAATATTACATATTTACACAAGTTTTCGTTCATTTACCTTGAGTAATTAAAAAGATATAATTTATTATTCAAGTTTTCTTCATCATTTTTTTACTCCGTCATAATGGCGAATTAGATTATGATTTCTAGACTAAAAAAATACTTAAATATACCTTTATCGGTGCTATTTAAATCAAATTTTTATTCCGCGTTATCTCAAAGTTATAACTGATTTAAGTTTTATCCGGATTTTTAAGGCCTAGGGTTGTCACCTTTACTGAAAATATTAATTTCAATTTTAATTATAAAAAAATTGCCTAAATAGTGAATTAAAAACTTTTGTTCTATCTAGAAGTCATAAACTATTGTTTTAAAATTTTTAGGGTTCCATCAATAGTAAAAACGAATCCATTTAGTTTCCTTGTTATGAATAAATGAATGTGGACCGACTAGAACACCAACTGTATGGACCTAAAAAAATTATAAAAATTAATAGTATCCGGATATACGAAAGTGACAACCCTGACCGAAACAAGATAATCACCGATAATTTTGAAATAACGCGGATTTAGAACGTGATTTAAATACCAATAATAAAAACAAATTTAAGCAATCGTTTGATGTAAAAATCATAATCTAATTCGCCATTATGACGGAGTAAAAAAATGATGAAGAAAACTTGAATAATAAATTATATCTTTTTAATTACTCAAGGTAAATGAACGAAAACTTGTGTAAATATGTAATATTATGTGTGTAATTATTGTCTGCAATCAAAACTTACATAGGTAGTTTAGTTTTTTTTTAATTATTTTTTTTTGTGATTTATAGGACCCGGATTATGGTGAACTTTGGCAATTTTTATAAAATAAACTACTTGTCGTATCGACTCCGGAGTTTTACTCTAATGCTTTAAATGATTAGAACTATCTATTTCTATAATAAAAACAGCATGCAACAAAAATGGGGTTTATAATACACTGTGGAGAGTAGCAAGAGACAGAATCCATTGGAAGGAATTGGAGGAAGCCTATGCCAAAAGGCACACCAAACTTAGGGACCTCTTGTAACACTAAGTTTAAGAATAAAAGGCTATTATTATTCGTTTGCCTCCCTATCTCATAAAAAAAAAAAGATTGCCCAGAAACTGATAAAAAAAAAAATACTTGTGTTTTGGTTATAGGTATCGTGTTTAGTGTTTACATTCATTTACATCTAGTAAAAAGATGTAATTTCGACATTAGAAACAAACACTTGAATTAAATAAATTAGTATAGCTGAACATGTGTTTTCCGGGTCAGGTACTTCCCGCTGAACACGGTGACGGCGGCGCCGCCCAGCCCCGCGCCGCCCAGCAGCTCGGACTCGGAGCCGGAGTGGCCGCCGCCCGCCCTGCACTCGGACGACTCCGATTCGCACGCGCACCACGCCGCCAAGGTACGCCATACCACACGAAACAACTTAGATACAATGGAATTTGGTAAACAGGTACACTTTACACTCGCGCATCATATTTTAGTCGGAACTGTATTGACACAGAAAAAGTTCATTGTACAACGCAATGGCACTGATAAAGCGAGCGGTGGTAGAGCTACTATTTTTACTATTTATTGACGATTCATAAGTGCCTCTATTGGTTTATATGGATAAAAAATATTCTGATTCTGAATGTTTACGCGTCGGTGCGTGGCTTTTACAATCTCAGTCTATATGTATATTAACACAGATTTCCTATTCGTATTCTCTGAAAGTGTAAAAGATGATGGGGAGTTATGTATTCCTCTCGGTCGTCTCCGTCTGGTGCTGCACTGTATGTCGTATTTATTTTTGTCTATGTCAACTAGTTATTATTGGGCATTTACTATTGTCGATGGGATTCCTTTTCTCGCTATCGAAAATACCAGTGCCAAACATTAATTCTGAATTTAATTTTTCAGCGCAAGAAATTGAGTAAAGTGAAGCGCAGCAGCCAGGCGGAGCGCGGGAGTGGGAGTGCCGGCGGAGAGAGGGCGGAGAAGGAGAGAGACAGGGAGAAGGGCGAGGCGGAGGGAGAAGTAGAGACGTGTCGCGCGTGCGGGCTGCGGATCGAGGCCAACCGCAAGTACACGCACGAGCGCTTCCTCGTCTGCGCGCACTGCAACGCCAAGCGTGAGTACACCTAACGATACTGTTCTCATTGTGGAATCATTCTGGGAGCTTGTCTGTATACAAATGTTATTTTCATTATTGTTCCACCTCCTAGAGAACTACAAACTATACAATATGTGGGATAAAAAAACCGGCCAAGTGCGAGTCCGACTCGCGCACGAAGGGTTCCGTACCATTATCTATAAAAACGACCAAAAAATCTCGTTTGTTGTATGGGAGCTCCCTCTAATATTTATTGTATTCTGTTTTTTAGTAGTTGTTGTTATAGCAGCAACAGAAATACATAATCTATGAAAAAATTTCAACAGTCTAACTATAACGGTTCATAAGATACAGCCTGGTGACAGACGGACGGACAGCGAAGTCTTAGTAATAGGGTTCCCGTTTTACCCTTTGGGTACGGAACCCTAAAAATAACTGCAACAATGGGCGGCCCTATCACTAAAAGTGATCTCTACCAGGCAACCATTCTCTGAGCATTAGTCAAAAATACCGCTAATCGCAAGCATTCCTCATTTTATTTCAAAATTTCACTCATTTCGTAAAAAAATATTAAATTGACGGGAGGGAGAGGCTGTCGCCCAGCAATGGGACATCCAATAGAACTACTACTACTATATTTTAACGTCCCACTGCTGGCCACGGGCCTCCCCTCATTGTGAGGAGGATTCAAGCCATAGTCCACCACGCTGGCCCGGTGTGGGTAGGCATACTCCATCCGCACTCAATCTATTGGGAACTAGTCAAGTTCCCTCAGATGTGCAGGTTTCCTCACGATGTTCTCCTTTACCGTTTCATAGCAAGTGATAATCTCAGATGAATATAAGATTCACAAATAAAACCCAGAGGTTCGCGCCGGGATTTAGATTACTATTAAAAAAAAAAAAAAAAAGCTAGTGGGAATGTAATAATAAGTTAGATATGGTTGTGCAGTACACCCGGGCTGCGTGGAGCTGAGCGCGGACACGATCCGCAAGTGCCGCGAGTACGCGTGGCAGTGCGCCGAGTGCAAGTCGTGCGGCGCCTGCCGGCGGCCGGCCGACGACGACAAGATGCTGTTCTGCGACCTCTGCGACCGCGGCTTCCACATCTACTGCGTCGGCCTCGCCAGCGTGCCCAGCGGTCAGTCACTCTTCTATACATTCTACACCGTATTTCATAAGTCCCAAAATATAATACTTTGACGTTTGCATCATTTTCGGGTATACAACTGTGGTGTCAGCACGCATGTCAAGACAAGACTTCACGGATTGGCTCGGTCGCTCTCTGTTTTAATTCATACGAGGGAAAGAGATATAATCAACATATTCTGTGACATAAGTCTAGTCTTGGCGCTCATGCTACAACTACAGAATGGTTTAAAAAATTAGGTCAAAATTAGACCATGTTTTCCAACTTTTATTTTCGTCGTCTATTTCTATAACTCTTAGTATCTCGAGTCGTATGAAAAATTTGCAGGTTCTGTTTTGTGAATATTGGTAGTCGCCCCTCATAACTGTAGTTTACACTGCTGGCTGAATAGGGTTTCAAATATGTTGTAGATATTATCGTGATTAATGTGCCAGCGCCACTGACCTAGCTTCGTGTATTTGTATAAGTAACTTTCGCTCTTTTAAGTCTTTTAATGGTGATACGTGAGTTCATAGAAACACGATTAAAGCGCGTACTAGTTTAAAACCGTCATCTCAATATTGCAGGTCGATGGCACTGCGTAGAGTGCGCGATATGTAAATCGTGCGGGGCTCGCACGCCGGGCGGGCTGGCGGCCGGCGGCGGCAGTGGCGGCAGTACCGGCAGTACCGGCAGCAGCAGCACGAGCGGCGGCAGCAGCACGGGCGGCGGCAGCACGGGCGGCAAGGCCGAGTGGCACCACCAGACGCGGCGCGGGCCGGGCGGGCACAAGGTGTACTCGCACTCGCTGTGCACGCCCTGCGCCAGGTCAGTACGCACATAATATATACCTCTTACTGAACCACGATACTAGTCAGGACGATGCTCTCGTGTTTGAGAAGATAACAGATTTCTTTTGCTGTGAAATTAAAGCACCTATCTCTAATTATCAATAAGTTCGCATAAATAACGATTGAACGCCTCAAAATAGAATATAGAAATGTTTGCTTCTTATTGTTACACTTATAAAATTGTCAATTTAAGTAATATACGAGTCAATTTAAGTAGTAGTTTAGTGCACATAATTAAAATTTTAATACAGTCAGAAGAAATTATACTGAAGAAAAAATCCGAGATGTTTTTATAATTTTTGTATCTGTACCCACAAACACGAGAGTCGATCGTTACCGCAACTGTCCAACCATATGTTCTGATTAATTTATGTTCTTCAATCAATTAGACGTAGGCGTTGTTTTAACTCCTTTATTTAGTTAATTCCTACAGTAGTTTGTCTTGAAAAAAAAATTAAAAATGTTTTCCTATTATGACATTAAGGTTGTATCTGAAAAATTATTCAGTACTTACATATATTATAAAATCATCTACATTGAAATGAATAGGACATATCTAAATAACCTTTACGCTACTGTCTGGGTGTTTGAGTTGACCCACATTGCTATACGTCGATTAGGTATTGATTATTTTATTTTTAGACAGTCGTTACTCCAAATAAAGGATGATAAAATGTTTTGTTATAAGTCACCATGATCACAGTTGAATTAAAACTATTCCATATTATTTTTCAAGTTATACCAAGAGGGGCAACAGGAAAACGTGAACGCAATGACGTTTGTTTATCAAGAAGATTGTAGAGCGACGATCGCAGATAAAAGTATACAATTTTACACGCTCATTATACAACTATATGTGTATATTGTTGACGTTATATGGTCTTGGTAGTTCATGTGTGCTCACGTCATTTCATGTCTTATGTGGAACTAACTCGCGCGAGCTGTTCGGCGTCTCAACCTATGCCTTCACACTCTCGACATTCGCTTTGTCTCTGGTATACCTTAGCATTTTGGCCCCCGCAGAATGTTTAATATTTGCCCCAACAGCAGCGAATTTACTCGACGCACAATCCCAGTACAATACCATAATGTTGCATGCCAATCCCCCCCACCCCCCATACACATACGATACATTTTTATGCATATTTGGAGAATGTTTGTTGATTGTTATAATACATTAATGATTACATTAACTTTGTGTATTTTTCATGTGTAAAAGCTAATATTTGCGAGCAAACAATCTTCACGGACAGAACAGCAAAGCGGTACACTTATACAGAATGAACACCAAAGCATTCTTACCTTACTTCGAGAACTAATATACTAGTAAATAAATGTGTGTAATACGCCGACTTTACTGTTCATCTATGATATTAAATGGTAATTAATTTCATACTTCCATTTATTAATTGATGCAATACACATTAGGGTAGTTTGTCTTTATGCATTATATGTAAATTTGGATAACTGTACGTTGTACTGCGTCAATTAGCGTCGTATCATCAGACGGGGTGTCGCCATCATCTCATCCCGCAGGTCGCTGCCGACTAACTCACATCCATCACTATACAACTATGACTAACAAGGGCGTAGAATACCACCAATCCCGAAATGCGTTCACTAACTTTTAAATCACTTTATTACTTGTTTTCGGGCTCAATATCACATTTTTATACACTACTGTACTTACTAATATGATGTAGTTTGTGTATTATAGATATAATATAACTTGTAGCACACACAAAATCTATTTTACAACACGTAACAATAATACATTACATTTGAGTAAAATAAATTACTTGTACAGTATGTATTATTATTATGTATGAGTATATATATTTTTTTTAATTATTGGGTATTTTGGTTTAAAATTTCTGCACATTTTTTTTAATGTCTACTTATATAAATAATTTATTACACACTTATAATAATAAATAACACATATTATTGGTTAAAAATAGATAATTCTGATCCATTATAAAACACAATATTAACGAATTGTGTTGACATAATGGATTGGATTTTTTTTATAATAAAGAGGTTTTGTTTAACACTTACACAAATCACATGAGCCAATCGAAGATGAGTAATAAGGTTTCCGTCGGCGCTCGGGTCCCGGCGTTGATACTAATGGCGTGTTTCTGTGTTCCGGTGCTTGTGCGTACGGTCCGTATGTGTTTGTACGTACGTAGGGCGTATCGCATCGGTCGCTACTGCCCGCTGTGCGAGCGGTCTTTCATCGGCCCGAAGGGGACAATGCAGCTCGTCATATGTAAGCTCTGCGATAGGCAACTGCATCAAGGTACGTCATAATAACACCCCACCGAACGTGTAGTACGCATCAGCTTGCACGCTCGCGGCGCGCGTGGACACGATACGGCGCGCACGACACTACACACATCAGAAGTAGCATCGACAAAATAAGCATAGTCGATACACGCTCACGTGATTGGCTCTATACTTCGTTGGCGATAGAAATCTAATTCTTGAAAAAAAAAAATACTTTATGCATACTTCTTTTTTATGTTGTAGTGAAACAGAGGCATACCACTAATTATGCTCGCGATGTATCGTTCAAGGATGGGCGTACGTAATAAAAATATTTGGGCTGTTTTTGATATTTACTCTACACGTAAAAAATACAACCAGTAAGCCTAGTTCCGATAAAGAATAAAAAAATAAAGTTTATAATATAACGGTCGCAATTGTCAAAATTTAAACGCGTTCTGTGCGCCTTTTCTATAACCAATGACATCATACCTATCTTGTATTAGTCTTCTATCGTAAACTGAGTATAATATGCTTTGTAGATAATGTGTTTGATTCTTGACGCATAAGCCAATAAGTGCTTATTACACTTCAGTTAATTATGTCGACTAAATTCAGTGAAGTGTAATAACCACTATACCGTGAATTTGAGTTTGCGAACGCTACTTTTGAATTGTGTTGTCATGGACGTTGTAGTGACGTAATTCATACTAAAATATTCATCTAATGTTAAGTTTTGCACTTGAAATCGCCGTCTCGTATCTACTCTCGTAAGTTTTGTTTATGTGAGAATGATTTTTTTATAATTAGATGTCGCATCTAGATTGCGCACACAAAAAAAAGCTCTTTGCATGATTTGTTCATAAAAAATGATATTCTCACGTGACGCGCTTTGCTCGACCCCTTCATTACTGTCATGCCGCATAATACTCGTTTCCATCTACATTACTTGCTTGTATTATATATATATACTTAATATATCAGCTTGTTCTCCATTTATATAGCTATAAATGACAGCAATACGCTACATGGTTTGCCTACAAAAATATCCCGATTACACACCGGTCCGCATTCAAACAAATAATAGATAGGAAGCTTTTGTTTTTGTTAGATGTGTTTATCATAGATGAAGATATAACTAGGTGAAAGCATGATGTATTATACACAGTAACCGACGAACTGCCTCCTTTAGATATTAGCTATCTGGTCGTAATATCACAATGGTTCGGAGTTGCCGATTTGTGTGTGATATTGTCGTATAGGTAGGTAGGTAACGGCTCGCCCGCGAGTCTGTTTCCGGCATGGGGCCTTACGGGAACACACGCTTAGGTACGTATTTAACACCTTCGCTGCGTTGTGAGGCTATATTGGCTCATGGCGAACTTTCATCCAGTGCGCAGCGCTCACAAAGTTAGTACCTCTATGAGTCAATAAAACCTTATGATCCACCAGGTACACTAAAAATCCTTACGCAGCGAACGTGTTAGTAAGAAAATCTTAAAAATAAATGATTGAGTCATCCCTCGCTATCGGATTGGTCATCTTTGTTGTCTAAAACAAATAATGTGGAAGTTTATATTAATTTAGCGACAGAGACGAACTATCCGCTTCTATATGGGTCGTAAACGGGTTTTATTACCAGGACTGAGTCAGCCTGACGATGTTGTAAAGAATAAATGATGTATCGAAGTCCGAATAATTAATACTCTCATAATAAACACATTAATAAGATAATGCTACTAATTAAAAAAACTAATAGTACCTATGAAACAATTCTATGTGCTATTATTTATTGAGCTTTTGGATTTTGAACATATCAAAGTCAAAGTCAAAGTCACAATACAAACCTGTTTTTTTTTTCACTCGAAACTGATAATTGCACCTTGTCAGTCACCAATGAACCCGTAAATATTGGTTATCATAAACGTACATAACAAGGTACATAACCTTAAATATTATTACGGACTCTGATACGGTCCGGCGAAATGTTGCAAGGATTCTCGCCGACATCCCCATCTAAGATACGTGGCAAAATAGACTATAGCCCCTTCACGAACCAGTCGAAATTACATTGCGAGTATTAGCGATGTGGTAACCTGGTCGCGAGTGGTGTCTACGCGCGCGTGTAATGATGATTGTGAGTGGGAACCGTCGTGTGTGCAGATTGCGTTAAGCAGACGCTGGCCCCGCTGCGCGTGCTGGACTACACGTGCGGCGAGTGCCGGCGCGGCGGCATCACGTCGCGCGCGGCCGCCGTCCGCCTCGCGCCGCGCACCATCGCCACGCTGTTCATGGCCAAGCGCCGCTTCAACAAGTACGCGCACCGCCAGTACATGGAGTCGCGGCGGCGGCGCGCGTGCGAGTCGGCCGACGCGTGCGAGCCGGCCGACGCGTGCGAGCCGCCCGACACGGCTGACACGGCCGACACGGCCGACGCGCACGACGCCTCCGAGTCGGAGGGCGGCGGCGACGCCAGCGACCCCCTCGACGGCGTCGGCGACCCCTGAGTGCGAGCGATCGGAACCCTGTATATATTATAATGTAGCCGTTGTTAGTACGTAATGTATCTAACTATTATTCGCTTCGGTAATACGGTCGTAAGGTAACTGTTACATAAATCTGATTAATATAACGATTAACCGGTAGGCTATGTGAGTGTGAGTCGTCGAATAGTGAGGAGATACTAGTTGTGTTGTCTCTTTGTGTTATCGCCGCGTACTGTGAGCGCGCGGGCTCCCGCGCGGCGGACGTCGAACGTCATGGAGTGGTTAGATAGCTGTAGATCGCAGGACACTAACGAGTAAACTGTACAGTAACTTAATACTAACTTCACTATATGGGTAGCTGGGCAATCATACTATTTTTAATATTCATAGTTTTGATTATAAATAAAGTATCCTGTGCGCGACAAATCATGTATTGTGTATTCGTCCACGATTGGTTAATGGTTCGTTTACGAGAGATTGTGCCGATGTTTATTAAACTTGAGAGAATGATCGTGTCTCGAATGTGTCCACCCGAACATTTTAGTTTGGGTGTGTGTGTGTGAAATATACAACTGTAGGTAAACGAACATGCTAATTAATTTCTATAATTTGTTATCTCAAATTTGAATAGTTGTCGAAAATAAACATATATTATAGATTCTGCCTTTTACTGCATTTGATTTTTGTTTCGAAATTGTTAAGTTTGTCACTGTTCGTTCACAAATCGGTCCACACGCTAAGACAGTGCGCATTTTGTTCTTTTGATATAAAATAATTTTTAGATTATCATTAACTTCGCTTGATAAGGTATTTATTTTAGTTGTACTTTTATATGGATACAGCTGTATACAATCTGATGTCCCGGGTGTTCGCGGCGGATTGTTACGAGAATAAAGGAATTAAAAATTCGCCAGGTTCGAATTGTCGTTGCCTGACATGAATTTAATTTATGAAGCGATTGAGTATGAGTTAAGTAAGATTTTCCCCCTAATATCGCACGTTATGAAAGTTGTTGATTAATTTACACTATTTAGATTATGTTATAAGATTTATCGTTTGTGTAGTTTAATCGTATGGAATACAATTCAGCAGCTCTTCTTGTTCAAGTGACAATTTATTGTTTTTCTTACTTAATTTCGAAGTACAAAACACATAGGCTACCTTTATGTACTGAAAAACTGCACTTATTCTGGAATGAGATACGGACCCAATGAGGTGATTATATAGATTTATACAAAGATCAAATAAAATATTTAACTCGAGAGTATAGCATGTTTATTTTTCATTATGAGAAAGTTTATTTATTTATTGCTACGGTTACAGAGCTGGTATATATCTGTATTGGGCGGTATTAATTTCCAGGGCGTAGCCCGCGCCGTCGAGCCGGCCGGAGCGCCGACAGGTGTATGCATTTGCTGTACTTAGGATATTATAATCTCTGCGCGCTATCGTCTTTTAACCACTGCTGTGTGCAATTATCCCCCTTAACGTTGTGTATTATACCTTGTATTAGAGCTATAATTGTGTGAGTGCAGGTGATGAGCAGAACTTCATCGAATACTGACACTAATGTATCAATGTTTAGTTTATAATTATGCTTTGGTTAATATTAATCATAATTTACTTATTAGTGATGACTTTAAGATAAAATTTATGTCCACAGGAAATCATGATATAAAACTTTTATACAATATACACAAACGATCCCGGCGTGGTTCAGTTCACGCCGCAATTCGCATTGCTTTATCGACACAGGTGAATTTGTAAGACTTACTTGTAAGAGGATAATGATAACTTTATGTCTACTTAATGCAAGTGTAAACGTTCTAGAAATCTCGCACTGTTCGGTCAATTTTGTAAAAAAACGAAAATAAATATTAATTTGAATCCTGGTTTTCATTGACACCGTATATAGAATATACACACGTGCAACAGTAACAATAAAACACATACATGCAATAAAAAATAATGTATATAATTTGACTTACATTATGGTAAACTCGGTAGCGTAATTAACAAAAATTATATATAAACACTGAAAATATTCAGCAAATATATTTTATAAAGTGGCAATAAAGCATCTGCATCCACATAATCCGGCATAACCTGGAGACAAAGAAACGGGATCATTAGAATTCAGATGCACAACATCAATTTATCGGGTGTCCATTGGTTAGTATCTAGTACAATTCAGTTACATGTAAAATTACACTTCTCATCAAAAAAATCGAAACACTTTCGTTTTTATTGTTTTTGTCCTAATTTTTAAAATTACTCATCATACAAAATACGAAACCTATGAAGACTTAATTTGAATTTAGAACATTAACATTAGGATTTATAAACCTCATACTACTCACTATTAAATGACATTTTACATTTATTCCTAAATATACACATTTTTCTGATAATCCTTATCAAATCATAAACTGCGAGGTGTTTCGATTTTTTTGATGAGAAGTGTATTTGATAGGTACGTGTTATTGAAATAACGCAAAGCATCCTTTCTCGACAAATAAAAAAATACAGGTGTTTCAGAAGTCGGAAATAATACTTTAAGGTTTGCATAAGTATCGGGTATACAACCAAATGGTATTAAAATGAGATCGAAATTGAACCATGTTTTTTTACTTTTTGTTCGTTGTCATTTTCTGTAACTCGTAATATCTCGAGTCCTATGCAAATTTGCATGTTCTGTTTTGTAAATATTGGTAGTCGCCCCCTTATAAGTGTAGTTGTTACTGCTAAATAGGGCTCTGGATGTACCAAAGGCCAGAACACGAAACCTGTGACAAATATTTAAAGGTCTATATCTCAGAAACTATGATTAGTTAGGTATAAACTGTCTTCACTAAGCATCCACATATGTGCTACCGTACATGTACCCAAAGTATTATTTCGGGATTCTGATTTACTCTGTATATTGGACAGGACATTTTATATTTTTTATTATCAGAATTATCGTGACCTCATTATGTTATGAGTGTTGAAGCATTCACTCCACTAGAAAAAAATATTATAATAGCAGCGTACTCTCTACTTTTGCTAGTGGCCGCACGTGCGTATCACCACAGATAACCCCAAATTGAGGATATTTCATCCATCTTAGTAAACCATTTACTATGAAGCCGTTTATGGATTGATAAGGCGGTATAAGTTTAGTATTTCTGTTTAATATTTTGGATTATTTTAATATTGCACATATCACGGTTCGAACGTGGCCGCTCAGCTCACTGGACTAGGTGATCGCGGGTTCGATTACCGCTAGTGGCAAACTAGTGACCTTTTCGGAATTTTCCCCAGTCTGGGTGTGACTGGGATCGCCCCCTGTTCATCGTATGGTAACCATAGTACAAGCTTTGCTTAGTTTGAGATCGTACGCTGAGTATGTGTAGTCTGGCGATTTGTTGGCGATTGATTTTAATGCGCGACTTTTATAGAGTGGCATAACATGGGTTGGGGGTTAACATGATCATGCGACGCTGAAAGGTAGGTAGATAAGCGTGCGTACCTGTAGCGGTGTCACTCGTCGAAGCGCAGGCCGCTGATGGAGAGGAAGGTGTTGGCGTTGTGCAGGGCCAGCACGGGCACGGCGGTGGCGGCGGCGCGCACCTCCCCGCGCGCGGCCAGCGCGTGCAGCGCCGCCACCAGCCGCGCGCCCGCCGGGGCGCTCCACACCTGCGCGTTACAACCGCACATCTTATTCTGTGCTAGTGCTAGGTACGGCGCCTTATCATTTCAAAACTATACCTACTTTGATAATTAACGTGGGGCTGCGAATTATGACTCGAAACGTAACAATTTTCGACGTTAGAGGCGAGGAAGGGTCCATTACTACATTGATGATGACGTCACGGTACATCGATTACCGGTGTTGACCCCAAGGTTATAAACGCGACAGATTAGACTCATCCAGAGTTCAAAAAACGGCCCAACCGTAGACGAGATCTGTGATATTCCACAAACCAGGGTTGAATTTGTTGATATCTTAGAGCACTAAAACTAACCGATTTAAAATATTTTTTATTTATTTGTTGTACTGAATATATTTTAAAACCCTCAGTTATCACGTCGCCATAATTGTTTGCCTACAGGGCCCCAAGTCTACTAACACTATCGTCGTGGAGTTGCTATGACTATTTTTTAAGGCATGAAAATAACATCTTGTATTAATGGTACATAGCTAGAATGTGACTAGTCAAATGGTATCAAGGTGACAATATCTAATGTCTACACTGCTCATATCCTAGCTACCATTGGTAAAAGATGTTGTTTTGTTAATGTTAGCCGACTTGAGACCCAAAAGTGAGGTACTGTGGTTTCCATAAGGGTACCTGATAGAATATCCTCATCTTGACGGCGGGGCGCGAGTCCTTGTGGCGGCAGTCGTTGAGCAGCTTGTCGAGCGCGTAGTCCAGCACCTGCTGCAGCTCGCGCGCGCGCAGCCCGCCCGCCAGCGCGCGGTGCGCCGCGCACGCCGCCGCGTGCGGGAACGACAGCTGGCACGTCGACGGGGACGACGACGACCCTGCGACACGTACGCACCCCTCACACTAGTGCAAGCTTGGCCCGGTGTGGCCGAGCTTACTCATTTCCTACTTTTATAGTAGTATTGGGACCGTTAAAATTACTTTTTGGTAGAAATTATTTTCAGATAGCACCGATGTAAAACATCGAGTTAGGTGCTTAAATTAACTTTTTTATGAGCCTTTCGATGTCCCACTCCTGGGCATAAGCCATTTCATTACTTTTCCACACATCTGAAATTAACTTAGAATTATGTTTTTTTTACTATGTTCTACAATTTTAATATCTTATCTTGAATGCAGCGGCGATAAAAATATCTTTAAAAACACTGCGACATTTTCGAAATGTATTTGGTAGTACCGTGAAATATAATCACGGTGACCAAGTTTGTGTAAGCAGAGCACATAACAACTTGTGACTGCCATAGCGACATTTTGGCCGATGGGAAGGCAAGCCTATTAATTCACTTCCGTCTATTTATTTTTACCTGTAGCAACGTAACAAACGAAGGCGGAGACCGTGTTCTCGTAGTTCCATCTCCTCGTGATGGCTACTTTGTAGTCACCAATATTGCAGCCTGTTTCCTCGTCTGAAACAATTAACCCATAGTTAAATGTACCGTGTTCAAAGCAAGGCAAAAACTTATGTCATACAATTTTCTATGCTATGAAAGTTCGCCAGGCCTCACATCTCGCCGTATCCGAAACTAAGCCGAGTTTGTACTATGGCTATGGAAAAACCATTTTTGAAATTTGTTATTGACGGGAAACGAACCCGCAACCACGTGGTGCAACAGAGCGACCTACGCTCAAACCACTAAACCAAATCGTCGTCAGTGCGTGACATATGTTATATCTTGGCACGCGTGCTAGCCCTGCCGTAGTTATATCAGCAGTGCAGTGTACTCACATTCAAATCTGTTGTTGTCTGTGTGCGCCCAGGCGTGCCACTCGATGCAGGCGCCTCTGGGCAGGGCCTGCACGACCGCGTACTGCACAATGGCGCCCGCCGTGCGCCGCTCCAGCTGTCGCCGTGCTTCGCCCGCTGCGCCGCCGTGCGTCATGTAGCACACGCTCTGACACAACGTTACTAACACGTCACAACATTCAATTTAACAACAGTGGACTTTTATACAGTGAAATCTGGAATATACGAGAATACATCGAATGTTAGTATTAACACTGCTAGTACCGCGGATCCCGGGCCCGCACTACTGAGATTTCCATATGCAAATGTCATTTTTAATCATGATTACCACTTGAAGAACGGTGAAGGAAAACATCGTGAGGAAACCTGCACATCTATAGAACAAGGTGTTAAGGTCACCATACCGCACTTGGTCAGCATGATGGACTATGACCCCAAATCTCTCTCGTATTGAGCGGGAATGTGCTCGTTATATGTGGATGTATACTTTAGCTGCTAGCACGTGCGCCAAGACTTTTGCGCAAGAAAATTATTGCATGGAATTTGACAATTTTGTGTATTTCTCTTCTATAAAAGCGACACGGCTTAGTCTAGACACGCGTGCGAGCCCCGCGGACATCATTACAAAATTGACAGCACTAGATACAATGCTTACATTAGGAACAAAGAAAATATAAAGAGCTCCCACTAGAAAGAATGCTATATAATATAAACGAATTGAATATAGAGCTACACTCTTCACAGTAGCATTGTGTACTATGCGATTCAAATGAGAATAGGATCGACTTTGCGCCATATTGTGACGTGAAAAAACGAATTATGACTTTAAATATTCTATTACGACAATATACTATTAATTTAACCTTTTTATTTATATTTGATGTAGGTACTATTATTATTGATATGCAAATAAGTTTTTTGCAAACCATACTTTTCATGTGACATTTGACAGATAGTGCTTATTGACATTCCTATTCTTATTTGGATCGCATAGTAGTCTCAAGTCTTTTGTATGCTACTTTTTTATATCAACGGTATGAACGCTCACTTGTACAACGCTGCGGATGTGTGCGCGCGGATGTAAGGCCCGCAGCACACGAGTCAAGTGCCTAAGGGAGAGCGCACACTGCGCGCGCGTGCCGCCCTCCGCCAGCCGCATGGAGCCCGGCACCAGCGCGATCTGGCCGCACGTGCCTATAACCTCGCCCACCTTGACAACATAAAAAGCTTGAATTTTTTTTTTACAAACAACAAAAACCGACTTCAAAAACCTAGATATAGCCATATATATAACCATAGATATCTATCTATCTAGGTACATTAAATATACAGGTACATCTATCTACAATAAAGAGTACTCTATCTAGATATATAGAGTGGTGTGTACACACAAAACAAAGTAAATAATACAACATTCTTATTTCTAAATTCAGTAGCTATGTACAATTGGGCGGTCTTATCGCTAAAAGCAAATTCTTCCAGACAAACAGTACAAACTAGGTGCACTAAAAAGCTAAAAATAACCTTATAATTCAATACATTTGGAGTAAGTGCCAATCTAAGTCAGACTAGGCAAATACACACATGAATTGGCACCGACTCCAATCGAATTGAGAAAAGGAGGAGGTCCTTTTGGAAGTCGGTTAAAAAAAGAAATGATTGCAAAAATGACCTACTCACATTTCGCATTGCTTATAAAACTATTAAAAAATGTACCTTAACGGCTTGACTATAAGGTCCTATATTGGCCGGTGCCCAATGCGATATGCCCTGGACATGCATGGTGACTCGTTCCTTGGTGTTAGCATTATCTGTGTCGTGGTGATTGCCCATGTTCGTCTTGTGAGCCACCTAATAACACGACAATTAATTGCATCGACTATAAAATTACTCCGCTTTTTTTTCGTTTTACGCATAAACTGTAGAGTGGATAGGAACATTGATGGGCACAGGTAAATAACAGGGAATGTCCTCATTAATGAATTTTGAGAAAAAACAATTTGAAAGTTTAAAAGTATATTGTTTTACTAGCTGTACCCGCGACTTCGTACGCGCGGAATTAAACAACCCCAATTATTTTTTCTAAGTAGCCTAATGTTTTAATAATAATTATAGTACGCCAAGTCACACCTTGTGATATTAGCTATCTGCCAGTGAAAGTCACGTCAAAATAGATAGAGCCGTTTTGGAGAACACTCGGAATAAATGGGATTTATGTTCTTCCCGCGGAACCGTAATGCTTTAAAAAAAATGATAGTATGCCAAGTTACACCTTGTAACATCAGCTATCTGCCAGTGAAAGTCTCATCAAAATAGGTACAGCCGTTTTGGAGAACACTCGGAATACATGAGAGTTATGATCTTTCCGCAGAACCCTAATGCTTTTTCTAGAATGAAAGTACCCTCAGTTACTACTTGTAACATCAGCTATCTTCCCGTGAAAGACTTGTCAAAATAGATACAGCTGTTTGGAAGATCACTGAGAATAAATGGTAGTTATGTTCTTCCTGCGGAACCGTAATTCTTAAAAAAAAAATATATTGTACGCCAAGTTACACCTTGTGATAACTTTCTGTCAGTGTAAGACTCGTCAAAATAGGTTCAGCCGTTTGGGAAATCATTCAAAATAATTGGGATTTATGCTCTTTCCGCGGAACCCTCATGTTTAAAAAAAATTAAAGTACTCTAAGTTACTCCTTATAACATTAGCTATCTGCCAGTGAAAGTCCCGTCGAAATCTGTTCAGCCGTTTGGAAGATCACCCTGTAAAAATGGGTTTTTTGTTCATTCCGCGGAACCCTAATGCTTTTACAAAAAATAAAGTAGCCTAAGTTACGCCCTGGAACATTAGCTATCTGCCAGTGAAAGTCCCGTCGAAATCTGTTCAGCCGTTTGGAAGATCACCCTGTAAAAATGGGTTTTTTGTTCATTCCGCGGAACCCTAATGCTTTTTCAAAAAATAAAGTAGCCTAAGTTACGCCCTGGAACATTAGCTATCTGCCAGTGAAAGTCCCGTCGAAATCTGTTCAGCCGTTTGGAAGATCACCTTGTAAAAATGGGTTTTTTGTTCATTCCGCGGAACCCTAATGCTTTTTCAAAAAATAAAGTAGCCTAAGTTACGCCTTGGAACATTAGCTATCTGCCAGTGAAAGTTCCGTCGAAATCTGTTCAGCCGTTTGGAAGATCACCCTGTAAAAATGGGTTTTTTGTTCATTCCGCGGAACCCTAATGCTTTTTCAAAAAATAAAGTAGCCTAAGTTACGCCCTGGAACATTAGCTATCTGCCAGTGAAAGTCCCGTCGAAATCTGTTCAGCCGTTTGGAAGTTTACCTCAAACAAACAGACAGACAGACAGACAAAAATTTTTAAAATTGCATTTTCGTTATAGGTATCGTGTATACTTTCATATGCAATTGGTAAAAAGGTCTTATTTTGATATTACAAACAGACACTTCAATTTTATTTATTTGTATAGATATAGATGTATAGATACCAATGCATGCCATAGTTTTTGCTTAGAACTAATGTCATGCGACATTCCCAGTTCTATGGCCATAGCCAAAACGAAAAGCAACAGAAATCAAACTGCATTTTTGGCGTCATCTATTTACTTTTTACAAGCTTTAGGTATATTAACTTGCAATGTATGTCCGGGTGGAATCTTGCAACTAAATTTTAAATCAGTTATCTTTAACCGATTGAGCTGAAATTTGGTATGACGCTTATTTTGGACGACAATGCATGCTAAGCTATGTGACGTCATTCTAATTCCAATATAGCGGGCCATCCAAGATGGCGGAATAGTTATTTTTTCTGCACTCCCACAGTATATCAAATGAAAGGGCTTGCTGAGGAGTACACGAAAACTAAGGGCAATTAAATAAAAGCTTTTAAAAAAGTTTTTTTCACCATTATTTTAAATTGTAATGATAAGAATTCCAAATACCATAAACAATGGTCTTCTGGTCATGGTCTTCTGAAACGTTACGATGCGTTACAGGGGCGGGTTTTGAACTACGCGTTACGTAACATTGTTTTAACCCTCCAGAACGGTCGCGTAGAGATTTTTTTCCTCACGCATTTTTGAAACGTTTTTTTTCAAAACTTCAAATGGAATGGTCAAAGGTGGTAAAAATGGTTACTTGGTGGTTGTTACGTAAAGTTTTACTGGGGGGTAAAGAAAAACGTTACGGCGCGTTACATGGGGAGAGGGAGGGTCAAAAATCTCCAAAAATTGCGTTACGTAATACTTTAACCTATGGGAATAGGAGAAATAATTCGTATAATTACTTACAGCGTCCAATATAAGTCCAACCTCAGGCGGCAGAGGGCACTGTACGCACACGCGCGTCGGCGGATTCGGAAAGTTGAACGTATTTACATAGACTTCATTCAAATCCGCATACCGCTGCATATCTCGCATATAAATGTTCACGGAGCAAATGTCTTTTAGCTGCATAGACGCGGAGTCCAATAGGTCTGAAATACGATATCAAACATTAACGTTAGTTTCTAGACTATAAAGAATTTGGGGTTACCATGACATCGTATACAAATAAATAATATTAAAGTGTCTGTTTGTAATTTCAAAAAAACAGCTTTGTATTAAATGCATAAGAAAGCATATGCAGTATTATTTCTATCTGTACGTCTGTCTGTTTGATTTGGGTAAACTCTCAAACGGCTCAGATCGCCTAATGGGCATAGAGTAACTTGTCTACTTAATTAAATGTTGGGAAAATAATTGAGAGGTACAAAAGCAAAAACGCCACTGTCCATTTAAGATTTTCCTAATTTTGAATCTTGTATTTTTCTTCAATTAGGGTTAGCTATATATTAGCTAGTTGAAAATAAAACACGTGAACAAGTTTACCTACTAATGAGTTTCTTCATGGCGTCCTCCGTGGCCAGCCTCGTATCGACTCCCTCGCCGACGATACCCCCAATAAAGTACCATCCGTGTTTGTTACCATATATCGAGCTGTGGTCCGGTATAGGAGAGGTCTCCCCATCATATTCATAAATATAACCCTCCTGTAGACAATCCACCGTGTCCTCGACGTCTATACTAGCCTTATCGTCCGAGAATGTGAGCAATGGGTTCAGTTCAATTTGTTTCTTCTTCTCCTCCTTCTCTAACTTCTCTATAGACTCTATCTCCGTCTCGCTCAGTTCAATATCGCTTATATCGCTGAACACCGAGTCGCTTAAATCGTTTATAAAATCTAATGAATTTTTAACAGTCGGAGGTAGTTTAATTATTTCGTCGATGTTGTCCTTTTGTTCTAGGTGGAGTGTCAGGTTTAGGTAGCCGACGGGCGCGACCGAGTCGTCCGTGTGTATCACCAGTTCTTTGTCATCTCTGATTGGATGAAAAATAAATAAATAAATATACACCATCACGCCTGTCCCCGAAAGGGTAGACAGAGGCGCACTACAGTGCACCCACACTTCGCCGATGTATTTTGGTCCCAATGTAATAAGACAATACGCTCGGTATTTCTATTATACCGGGCACATTCCCCACAATACGAGGAAAATTTGAGCCATAGTCCACCACGCAGGCTCGGAGCGGGTTAGTGAACTTCAGACGTCTTTATATAGACGTGCAGGTTTCCTCACGATGTTTTCCTTTACCATTCAGCAAGTGGTAATCATTATTTAAAATGACATTCGTACATGAAAATCATCTCGGAGATACGAGCCCGGGATTTGAACTTGCACCCCTTGCGTTCTAGGAATATCCTAAAAAGCTAAAAATTCCTTGTTCCAATCGTTGTATTACTCATGTGTATATACGACATAAGAAGGTAAAGTATAGGTGCACATCGACTCACCCACATTTCGCAGACAAACAAAGAACTATTCTTGCGTAATAAAAAGCGAAGACTAGTAAATAAATATGAATCTAAAAGAAATAAATCAAAAATAACATATTATAAAAAAAATAACCGTCCATGCAATAATCCTAGACAATAATAGTTATAAAATTAAGAATCGTTTGTTATCTACCTAATATAAAATGCCCACGACATTCAATCCACTTAAGTTTTATGTTTGCAATTGTAATTTGAAATAGATAAACGCATTTATTGTCATAGGGATGATAACAATGTATTGCTACCGGTAACTAGGCGCTAAGTGGTATCACGTTTGATAACGATTTATGATGAAAAAATCACTAACATATATTCTAGATATCAATATACTGTAAATAGAAATGAACACATTAGAGCGTAAATAGTCGCACGTTGAAATATTTGCCAAAACCAAAATGAACTTTATATCAATATAAATAAGGATTGACATTCATCGACAGCGCGAGCGAACTTTGACACGTGTTACCGTAGATTTTATTTACCAAAGAAATTATATCTTTAAGTATATTAAAACAGAGTCCATTTTCAAATAAAGTCAAGTAACAACACTTTTAAAAGCCATTAAATATCTTAAAAAACTCACATGACTAACTTCTTCTTGAACAAAGGACAGTCGAGCGTGAAGGTTTCGTACTCTCCGCCCTCGCCGCACACGTTGAGACCATACTTGTCCTGCATGAGCAACAGGTGTGGCTGGATGTCCTTGATAGACATACCAAGGTGCACCCTGGGGTCGAGACCCAATGCCGCCACCTGGATACACAAACGTTCAAAGGATTTTTTTTAGTAGAACACCAATAATTAAATAGACGTAAAAATCCCTCGTAACAATTTACAATCAGAATTCTGATTGGTTTACATGACTATGGCCCGAATCCCCCTCGCATTGAGGGGAGGCCCGTGCCCAGCAGTGGGACGTTAAAAGGTATGTAATAGTAATTGTATCTCTACCACCCATTCGGAATGCATTTCCTATGGAGAAGAATGGGCAAGAAACTCCATGGTTGCTTTTTTCCAATAAGGATTTACATGTTATTTGCATTACTACATTCATTGTTACTAAAACGAAATACAGTATACATAATACCAACAGATACATTACGCATTATTATTGATAAAAACAACATTATTATATTTACCTAAATAAAAGTGTTAATGTAAATATAATGAATACACTGCGTATACAATTTTATCGCCATTTATCGTATGTTTAACCTATTTATTTAATGTATTTGAACATTACGACCGCTAATTTTTCAATCGAGATATTTCAATTCATGTGGTTTATAGGAAAAGTTCATTTTGTTTTGTAGGAATAAGGAAATGATAGATATATTACTAACAACCACAGGTGTTAGCGTAATAATAATAATAACCTGCAATCCTTTAAATCGAAAAAAAACAACCGTACATATCTCCACCACACCCATCCAATAACCAATGGGTTTTTGAACATTTTAGAAGTGTTTGATGAAGAGTGTAACCATATATATTAGGATGTTAATTTCAGTGCCCACTTAAGGCAAGTTTTAAAATGGTGGCTTATTTATATATATATATATAAATATATAATATATATTATTATATATTATATTATAATTATAATTATATATTATATTATATATTATAGTATAGATTTACTCGCACTTGGTCGGTTTTTACTTTAATTTGTTGCCATTTTGTAATCGCTTTTGGGGTATTAGCAATGACTGCCTGCATTAAATGTGCCGTATTATTATTTCCCCCAAAACCCGATCGCAGTCATGGCAGATAGAGCAATCAACCAAAACAAACAAATCGTTTAAAGTCTAACGACATTGCGTCGCGTCCCGATGCGCCACCGATGTGTTATTTATAGCATTTGCGCTACCAATTAACAAATACGTGTATCTACGTACTGATAATGAACATTAACGTAAATACTGCCGCATCTGCAGCTTATGCAGTCATCAACTATGCAGCTAGTAAAAGTGTTGAAACTTTTTCACAATGTAAAACTACTTAGGCTCACGTATTTTATTGAAAGCTGTTCTTGACGTTCCAGCTGCAATAAGCCGAGTTCAGTGTCCTTGAATTAAATGTTGTGAATCTTTTTTGACAAATCAATTCAATTACACCAATTTGTTTTTTTTTCAATTTATTCGATTCGCGCATAAGTGGATAGTGAACAGTAAACGACTATGCGGGGGAAAGTCAGTCCTAAATAAATATAGCTATATCACTCAATACATTTATAATTCAAACAAAGAAGTAACATGTTCAAAACTGACCTTTATAATGATAGCCTCGACGCCGCCGGTTATCATCTCCTGTAATAATTCCTTTTGATTTCGCCTCCACAAGTAAGCGAGGGACACAAGACCTAATCGACGACATCTGAAAAGTTATAAACATCAGGGAAATGATACAACCTAATTGAAATATGGATATGATGGTTAAGGTTTAGCCCCAGGCACAGTGAGCCGAACGAAAACGAACTCTGTTTTAATATGCATAAAGAATGAATTTCCGTGGTAAAAGCCACGCGACCACGCGTGAAAACTCGCTCGCGATGTCAATGAAATATCGTTGAAGACTGAGCTTTTTCTATGAGTCAATACAGTTCGTTTTAGTATTGGCAAAAATGTCCCCGCCCAGTGTGTTATGGAATTATAAAATTCGCATAAACATACTAGCTCATACAGTTATTGATGCAAAATCATTGATATTTTAAATAAAACTGGACCTAAATACTTTTAAGAATTCACTGGAGCTATATGATAATATTAGCAAAACGGAAATAGTAACATACAGCATAATGCTTGGTACAAGACAAGCAAGTATCTTTTAATAACACTAAAAAAAGTTGTACAGATCATGCTTTAAAGCACCAAACAGCATGAACGTGTCTACAATAACAGAAATGCTGTTAACGTAGCCGCGTTCACGCCATTTTCTCTCTTAAAACAATTGCTACATTATCATTTATTCAATGTGCTCTAAATAGCCACTGTAATCATCTCTCCATTTCTTTATTTTCCCAAGAATCTGTATAATACCTTACTTATTAATGGTACTTCAAGGGTTTTTTTGGAGCAAGCCTATTCCTGTCACTGTTACTCCTATAAGCCAAGATATACAGTGAATCTATTAGAGATCTGAACTGGGATTTGAACCTCAAGGGATCCAACTTAAGGTATTACTCCAAGGTAACTTAATTTCGCCAGTCAACACATACTCATAGCATGATACCTAACTAAGCAAAGCTATTTTCGAAATTTGTCTCTGGTGGTAATTGGACTAGCAACCACTTGGTGCAATAAGCCAAGTTACGCTAGAACCATGTGACAAAGTCCTGATTTTCGCTTGATAGACATCTCTATTCGAGATATTTCGAAAAAGTAAGACCAATTTGACGTTTTGTTTCAACATATCTCGAATAGAGATGGGTGTCTATCAAGCGAAAATCGGGCCCCAAATTGTTGTCAGTTAAAGAGATAAGAGAAATGTGGGAACAAAAATTTTGAAGGCCTTTTGGAGTATAAAGGCTTATGCATGTACTTACACATTTTCAACCCTTATTCTTTGGTAATCAGACAATATGGCACCCACGGCTACTGCTTCTATATCCACGTCATTCTAAAACAATAAATCTCAGTTTTAGATCACTTATCAAAAGACAACAAATTATCAACAAAGTTATCAACAATCATTTGCAGGTTTTGATTTGTTTACAGTTAGATTAAGTCTGGTATGTGAATATACATGGTATGTGTAAACATTCTTGCAAATATAACTAATCAATATTTACAATGTCAATGTATTTTATTTCAATGTCATATAATTACCTCAGTAATGAAGATATTATTTTTTAAATTACCTTTCAAGAATAATCTTACATCCAATGTGATCACAGGTATAAAACTCACTTGTTTGATAGAGACAATGTTGTTTAGGTAACTATCTGAATTTAGATATTGGTCTGAGCCACTGCTGAGCCCACCATATCTGACTTAAAAAACCTTTATTTTTATTAAAAACAATTCTACACATTGTAATAAGCTAAGTAACAACTCACCTTGACTCTAGTAAGGAGTCTGTACAGATCCTCCACTTCATCATTCTCTGTAGGTCTGTAGTTCCTGCCCTGGTCTACGGCAACACCTGTTATGCTTTCCCTATAGAGTGGCAACCCCATAGCCTCAGCATACAGCTCTATGCCCTGGTGACCCACCGTCTGATACATGTAGCTGTCCATTTCATCTGTAACATGATCTTGGCATAACATAACCACAATAACTTAATTATCTCACAACAAAAGGTAATAAAGTGAGTAAAACAGATCTCATATATACACTATAGATGAATATGATGTCACTTGCATTATAATCATGAGCATATTGTGAAACATAGGAACTTAAGTTATATTTGTTCTGATATTATTAGTTAACTGTTCATAGCTCTACAGTGATAGCATGAAAACAAACATAAATAGAGATTTTAACATGGTGAAGATAAGTTTCTAAATCGGTTAACGAGACTAAATTAACCTTTCAGTATGGGTTGGAGGTTGGCCAGCGCGACGATAGTGTGCCCGGCGCCTACACACTGCATCATGTTGTAGCAGCTGTCCTTGCCGCCACTGATCAGAGCCACCGTCCTCATCTTCTCCACGTTATAACAAACACTTTTTAAAACACTATAATACAGTTACATAACGTTCACAATATTTGTGCGACCTTATTTGGCAAAATTTACAACAAAATGCGGTTTCGATCACGACTGTGGCATTTCTGTCGACAGCTCGTTAAAGTATGCTCTGTATGACGACACTTCAGACTTCACCACCTGTTCGTAAAGTTATTACAAAGTAACATCGTTATCTATTTTGATAACATTCTTGTCTTGTATGTACGTAGCGCAAAGCAAAAATAAAATTGAACTATCGTTCCGATCGTTCTTCGTCAGTCTCGGCAACATCGGGCAACATCACAAATGTCAAAAGACATACAACTGTCAAAATCGACTTCGTCAAGGAATATTTTTCTTTAACCTCTTAACGATTTCTGAACGAAAATATTAAATTGCTTAAAATAAAAATAGCCACATTGAGACGAGTTTTCAGTAAAGTTGTAAGTAAGTACTTACAATAAAATCTGTTGTGTAAAAGTCTGTACCGTTCATCACATTATTTTTTGTAGTGGATGTAGTGTAGTGGAAAGGTTTTTCTACTGAATCATGATTTATGCTCACACAGCTGATCGAGGGCAACTTTTTGATTTGCAACTTGCTATTATAATTGCTAGTTGCTAGTCATTCTAGTCTCTTATAGGTCTAGGAATTTAATAATGTAGAAGCGCAGGACAGGATTAATGGTATTTGGGCAGGTACAGCGTCAGGGGACTTGCTGGTCCATATTCCATTAAATTATTATGCCGTGGGAGTGGGAGTGGGAGGGAGGGGCTCCGAGGGACTCCAAACCAAAGAGTAGGTATAGTAATATATTATGAGCTCCAGGCTAGTCCGGTCCGAACCGCTCACCGGCTCTCGCCAACGTAATGGTTACTTTCTCTATATCCCCCCCTGGTAAAATATAGATGGATGGACAGTGCGCAATGTTCGCCTGCATACCCCTAATAAAATACAGTCGTGATGTATGCATTACATAACAAAACTATTTCGTTTACATTGAGAGTAGGTATAATTGACGTGGAAGTGTAAGATTATGTGTCAGGTAACCAGTTATTTATTATTCAATGGAATACCTACTTTGATAAACTATTTCTCTTATAGCAGCTATTGCTTAAATATGCAGCTTATATCAGCTGATACCATCTATCTATCTACTTACTAATTGTGAAGATTACCGACAAGGATATTTTTCTCTCCAAGAAAACTAGGAATGTTGAACGTATTAGTCAATAGGTTGGTAATTATTTGATAGAGGTACAAATTTCCTAAGAAGTTGGTTATTATTAGGGTTCATGAATTCTTGAGGCTAATTTCTCGAGGGTTCTCGAGTTGTCGAGAAATTTACATTTACGTACGTTTTCTCATATTTATTGGTTCCAATAACGTCAACAAATTCAGTGGTTTTCCTCTCAAATAAAAGTATCAAATTAATAATTCAATTCAATTCAATAATTTTATTTCAGATAATTACATCCATATGTGTTAGTAACAATTTTTATTTAAGATTATGTTAGTAGATGACAAAGGACAATTTACAAAATACCATTAAGCCAATTTACATTTACAATTGATAAGTCTTATTTTATTATTTATTTAAAACTATAATAAAACTTTTATTGATTATATTACCTATAGACCTTAATCTTATGAATAAGCTAAAAAATTAACTTAAAAAAAACCAGACTCATATTATTCGGACTCTTATTTATAATGAACCCTATACCGGATAGTAATTCAGTACCCGGCCGCATACTGGATAGTACCTTCAAAATTCAAAATTACAGATGAAACGGATATTCGGTAGCTATCCGGTATCCGGCCTATCCGGTGTTGTTTTCACTAAGTGTCAATTATAAAACTTTCATTTATAATCAAAAACCTTAACCTTATTAAAAAAAAATACTGAAATAATTTTATTCAGACTCATAATTATAATGAAAGCACGATTTTTGGCTGGTTATTTAGAACAAAAAAAATCCTACATAGGTACATGATTTCTCGAGTTCTCGACTTTTCTCGAGCTTGATTTCCCGGGAACAAAGCCCAACGATTTCCCGGGAATTCTCGAGCCGAGATGAACCCTGAATGAACCCTAGTTATTATATAAGTATTGTAATCTAGATATCCTGTACATAATCATGCATGCCTTATGTACTCATCTATTATTTTCAAAGCTGACGTATTTAGTAAATAGATCCAGTAAGTAGGCCGCTAGGTAAACTATCTAAACTAGGTACTTAAAAACTTAATTTATATGCTAAAGTCTCATGCTAAGGTACTTTGTGGTACTTGTTAAATTAGCACGTCATTTAAGTACTTATTCCCTAACGCCATCTCTTAATAAAATAGTAGAAACAGCGATTAAAGTTTTACGAATTCTGTTAGTATGATACAAAATTATTTAATGATACGCAGCAGTGTCTAAATATTAAGAAATGAAATTTGTTTTTAAACAAAGCAAACTCTAAAGTAATCTTGTTTTTAAGAAACTGGAACATAAAAGTTATTTATTTAATTACTGTGTCTTGATACATTTCACAAAGTCTGTACAGTAAGATTGCCCGTGTAGAAAATGTAAAAAACATTTTTATTAATTAATGTCACAGTTAATTGGATAACAAATAATGTATTATAAGCAAACATATTTTCTTCTATACAAAAAAAATATTTTCTAAATTAATAGGGCACGAAAACGTTTTTCAGATTTAGTTAAATAAAGTGAATGCTCGGGCAAATACAGACGCTGCCGAATGAATTATTACCATCCGTAGCTGGTTTGTCAAATTATTGATGCGGTGGTTTGAATCACGTTTGAATTTATGTGCGAAGCTTCGTATTGCTTCTATTTTCTATATCTCAATCATATTAATTATTTAAATGGACTTTTTATTTGTGTATTAGATAAGTGAATATAGTGTTTTATAGTGCGTAATCATGGTTTTGGCCGAAAGAAGTAACGACGTTCGAAACGGCAAGCGGTCAAGGGGGCCAAGCCCCAATGGCCATGGAAGTCCAGATTCGAGTTCAGAAGATGAGAATGGTATGAGCTGTTTTGAATCGACTGTATCTATTTTTGCTTTAACTATTTTCGGCAGTATACGTGCAATAATTGTAGCTATTTTGCATGTACCTAGATACTATTACTACAATACATTATGTTCATATTATTTACCTGCTCTCGACTGGGATATTCATTTAACATCTAAGTAATTAATGCTGAAGCGTGCTTATTGCAGTTACACTAATCAAATTCGTATCTAATAAAAACATCAACATCAATTTGATATCATGCTTTATTTTTTATGCTTACCATCATCGCGTTCATGCTGCGTTCATCCCATCCACCAATGTAATACGAATCCAAGCAGTAGTACCGTTTGCAGCCGAAAAGATTAGAGTTGGAAGGGATTATCAGGCAGTGTGTCCTGAACTGGAGCCAGTGGAACAGAGGAAACCTGAACATATTTCAGATCGAGCTTTGCTTGTGTGGTCACCCACAGCTGACATATCTGATATAAAATGTAAGTATAGAAGTCCATATTTGAAAAGATTTTGTTAATACTAAATTAAATTACACTTAATAATTTGTTGTTCTTACGCTAGTAACATATGACCTAGGCAGCAATGTCTTTAGTGCTGTTAATTTTAGTCATAGTTTTTGGTATTACCATGTTATTTATGTGGCTCAGTTTTGTAATTTGTTGATGTGGTTGTAGTGGATGAATACATAACAACAGCAAAAGACAAGTATGGCTACAATGGTGAACAGGCCCTGGGCATGTTGTTCTGGCACAAACACGACCTCAACCGAGCTTCAATGGACCTGGCCAACTTCACACCTTTCCCTGATGAGTGGACAGTTGAGGATAAAGTTCTGTTTGAACAGGCTTTTCAATTTCATGGCAAAAGCTTTCATAGAATACGACAGATGGTGAGTCACTTTTTATATTTAGATTATGTACCTACCTACTTGGTCATTTGTCATGTAAAGTCTTTGTTTTAGGAATATGTATTATTGACTGAAACAAAATGTCTAGATGCCATTGTTGATAATAAAAATGAGATTAATAAATTTATTTATTTTGTCCTACAGTTGCCTGATAAATCAATAGCATCATTAGTCAAATATTATTATTCATGGAAAAAGACAAGGGCTCGTACTTCTTTGATGGATGTGGTCAGTGAGGGCCGCAATGCTGCTGGCTCAGGAACAGGCAAGCGGGAATCAGGTGCTGGCTCCGAGCCTGGGGGCTCTGACAAAGACTCCGATAATGATGAGAAGGTGGGTGTTATTCATTTATTCCATTGCTTGTGGTTAAGCGGCGGTATAATTTGCCCCATTTTTTGTTATGTGCATTGTCTTACAAACATTCTTATGGGAAGGAACATAATACAACTTTAATAGTGTATCTGGATTGTCCATCATCTGCCTCCTTACTATTGAAGCTAATTCCGATTGTTCTATTTCTGAACTATAACTTGCAGCACAGTTGTAAAACCAAGTCTTGACTTACGCAGGATCGCGGTCGGCGAAGTTTTTGCTTACGTTGGTTGGGTAAAACGCATTAAGCCTCCTCCATACTGGAGCAGCAATCCTCGCGCATAAAATTGTTTGACTATATCAAAACGAACTGTATACACTTAGAAAAAGTGAATTTTACAACAAAATTGCACTAACGGCACGAGCGAATTTAGACGGGTGTGGTCGTGGCATTTACCTCAGGAATTCAATCTCTACGCCTATTGACTCAGGTCATTTTGATATTGGCAAACATTTTGACGCGCGAAGGTCGACGTCTCAGTGTGTGGGGGGGGGGGGGGGGGTCAACTTCCATATTGTTGCTGATCTTATTTGCACTAAACTAAACTGCACTTTACTTTATTGTCTCTGCAGTAGCTGCAGTTTATTGTCCTTCATGTGTTCATAAGGTATAGGTGAGACAGATTTAAGAGCATTTTTTTAGAGCTGTCAAATTTAGTAGTCATTGTTTGTTAAGTTTCCTCAAGAAAATAATAAGTTTAATTCTCAAATGAATAATGTGTTACTTATCAACAATAGTATTATTTCGCGACCAGTGAACAAATTAATGTCTTAGAACTGCTGCCATTATAAAATCCTAGGACCGCAGTGGCGTCAAGACGCTCGCATAATTTTTTTACCAATAACAAAACGAACTTTGTGCAATACACTTAAAGATTTAATTTCTGTAGCAAATGCCATGCTACTATGCGTATAAAAATTTGGCGTCATTCCGTTGAAAATGAGCTTTTTTTAGTTAGTCAAGTTCGATTTCGTATGTACAATAGTCGTTCTCATTTGGTTATCTTCAATAGTGAGGAGCCTGCTTACAACTTGTAAGCGGCACATTTTTCGTACATGAAATTGCAGAGTGGTAAAAAAATATTTTTATACATAATCCTAACCCAAATTATTTCTACATTACAGTATTCTTTAAAATAGGTATTTTGGCAATATACAATTGTTTGCTCTGCATGTAGACTTAATATCATCTTAGGAATAATCTGATAATGAAATATTTGTTATAATAATATTCGGTCAAGTTGTGAATTTTATAATGTTGGTCGCTTGTTATTGTGAGTTATGGACGTGTGTTGAATATGACAGAAGTGGACTTTCCACCGTGGTATAGTCCGCGGCGGCAAGTCCCTGGCGGCGGGCGCGGCCCCGCATCGCGCCGCCGGCTCGCCGGCCGCCCAGGTGGGTGCTTCGCTTCCTCACAATGAGTATAACCTTGTCACCATGGAAACTTGATGTTCAGTGTCTTCTCTCATCTTATCACATATGTGTCTATTCAATTGGTGTCATCCATTGTTCGATGTGTATCAGACCTCCTACTTCAGATTAATCGGCCACCTGTTTCATGTACCCATTTATCGTCTGTTTTTGTAAGTGATGTGCCGGATATCCGTATCCGTATCTGTTACTTTTTCGGCGGATCTTTTACGGATCTCACCTTATTAATTTTCAAGGCATAGATACTATAGGTAATTAGGTAGCAAAAAAAACTTAAAACTTCATTCAGATTATTTTTTTATATCATAAAATCAAATAAAATCACCTTTATATTGCAAACATTTATTGTAGTGAGTTACCATGCCAATGTAATATTGGTAACTGAAAGGTACTAAATCAACTATCTTTATTATGAGATCAATGACCAATATTTGTGATAAGCTTATAAGCATTTACTATTGGAAGTTTTTATAAAATTGTTAAGAACCATATCCGCAGATCTTGACACCAAATATCCGTATCTGTATCCGTGGCTATACATTTTTAACGATCCGGCACATCACTAGTTTTTGTCATCACCGTTATCTGAATTTTTTTTGCAAGTTTTGATTGTGGCAACATTATGCTTAAATGTGATTTATTTTTTAATACATTATACCAGCCATATACTGAGCAGTGGTGTTAGCACGCATGTCAAGATAAGAACTCTGTCACGGATTGGGTCGTTCACTCTCTGTCTTATTTCTTACGAGAGAAAGAGATATAATCCACATATTCTGTGATATAAGTCTAGTCTTGGCGCTCATGCTACAATTACAGTTATTTGAAATAATTATTACTATTCCGACTACTACTTTTCAAATAACTGTATATATCATGCCATCTTTTATAATCAAACCAATAAAAATGATTCGATTGCTTATTTTGACAATGCTTTTAAAGTAAAATTCTAACTGCTCTGCATTTTTATCTACATACTGTGACTGCTACTTGGTTTAAACAACATTCATTTGTAACACAAATAAATCTGCATAGATGCATATTTAACTGGTATCTTTCCAATTACATCTACTATTTCATGAGCCCCTGCAAGTTTGAATGGATTTTATCTACCGAATAACTTTATTAGACTATGATATGTTCTGCTACTTAAATATCATCCAAATAATAAAGGAGTTCCGTCTCTCACGTTTACATAATTGCAGTTATATGATATTCAAAAAAAAATCTTGTGTATATTTTGTGTTGTGGTTCAATGGATGTTTAATGAAACAGCTCCATTAGTAACAATGCAATATTACACTGCTACACCCATGTGCTTGATGTATTAATGCACAATGTGAAACAGTTCTAATATGTTTAATGTCCTCTCCCATCATCCCCGCAATGTCCCCGCATGCTTCCTTTAAGCCCCAAACAGTAATTCCTGTTTAATAAATCTAATGTGTGCAGAATATAATTTAATGTTCTAATGGGTTTTTAAACGAAGTGTGTGAGAAGTCATTGTTATCGTGTTTGTCTAGTCCACATGAAGTTGCGTACGGTTTAGTGGTTAGCTGGTGTGTGGCAGGATAGTAAAGTGTTGATTGGGGTTTAGGGCGAGGGCGGCGGCGAGGCGGGCAAGTGGTGCTCAGTGTGCGGCATTATGTGCTCGCAGATCACGGCGCACAACTCGCACAAGTTGTGTCAGGCATGCCTCGTGCACGCCAGGTCGGTACCACGATAATATACTACATTAGTTAAACCAAAGAGAATAATAAGTAATGGGAGTTAAACGCTCGGTGCAGATCTTGCATGTCTTACACGATGCGATTCAAAAGTTATGCCGAGTGTGATTTTCTTGTAAATACAATTTCATCTAATGGTATGCTAGTGAAATCAGATATAGTTTTTCATTGTTCCAATTGTTTTTGACGGGTTAAATTTTATTAAAATTTTTGCGCAATACTGATCTTAAATCAGCTTTAGATATTTTTTTTATATCTAAATATTGATATTTGAATGAAGAACGGCCGGAGTCTGACTGATCATACCCCGGGGTCGTTAAAGCGTAAAATACATATTTGAATTCAGTTGGGATTTATTTTTTACTTGTCAAATTCAGACATTACAAAGTAATAATAGTTATTGTATTATATACCGGGATACAGGCATGTAATGTATAACGGATCACATTAAGCACATAGGGATTGTTGTTTGAATGTTCGCGGTGATGTAACAGACGTACGGGAACTATGAGACCGCTGTGCGGGCCGTCCGGGCGGCGCGGGCCCGGCTCGAAACAGCAGCGGTACAAGCATCGGTTGCCGCGTGGCATTTACATCAATCACGACGATCTCGTCGCCATGGCCACCGGCCCGCAGCCCGGCGACGCCCCGCAGCCCGGGCTCGTTAATCAGGGCGACGCCATGCTCAATGCTATGGACAGAGAGATTGTATCGCTGAAGAGACAAGTAAGATGCAACCCGCCACGCTGACGCTATGTAGTGCCGTTGCGAGACACATTCTCACCGTTACGTTGACACGGCACTCTGTGCCTACGCTCGTGTGGCAGCGGTCTAGACTAGTCTTGCCCCGGTTGTAGTCTTTGTCCTGCTCGTGTCTCGCGAGTCTTCGTCTTTAAAAATAGTGTCAATGATGGTCGGTTCAGATTTTAGAACGGCGCAATAGAATAATGGTCTTGCTTATAGCAGAGTAGATGGTCTTGGATTTACGACACATAATTAAACCTAGACCGATTTCGAGCAGCACTAGTCTAGACCGGTATTATTAATACGCCCCAGGTAGCATGGATGTTTGTGTGATGTAATGTGAGAATGTGAATACTAATTTTATTATAATCCGTAATTAAGTAGTATTCATATTAATTTAATATACTACAATACTGTTTTAGGTAGTATTGTGGGAAAACGTATTCTGCACACATAGATTAGAGACATTCATTTTATTTATCCATATGTCCTGATTATTTTTTGCTTGATATTTTGCCGTGCGATGGTGTCCTGAACCCTACTATGTAGATTCTTGGATGATCCAGATATGCACCGTACCCCTTTATAGTAAGGGCTTTGTTGATTTCCAGACTTTGAAAACACACATTTCACGCACGCCTCTTACTTACAGCAAATTCTCCAATTATCATTAAACGGATATTCATTGTAAAGACCCTGCGCACAATACTAAAACGAACTCTATTGGCTCATAGAAAAAGCTCACTTTTCAACGAAAATTCATTGACAGCGCGAACGAGTTTTGTCGCGCGGTCGCGTGGCTTTTTAACGCAGTAATTCAATCTTTATGTATACTTCCACAAAGTATATCTATATTTACACAAAGTTCAGTTTTGGTATTTCGCGCGCGTATTAAAAGAGTAAGCTAGAGGCATGCGCGGAATACGATTCGAATATAAACTACAGGTGTTATGTTTGTATAGCTTCAACAGAATAAGCAGCAGCTGAGTGCAATGAAACGCAAGGTCGGTGACTCGGGCGTAGAAGACATCCGTCCCGGGGAGCCGCCGGCGAAGATCAACTCGCGCTGGACCCACGACGAACTACTCATGGCCGTCACGGCTGTAAGGAAATATGGTAAGTACTTGTATTTACTTGATTAATTTTACTTAATTTATTTCGATCTTAGTCATAGTTAAAAAATCTGGCCAACATTATGCAACAGGCATAAACGAGACAGGTCTAACGTAGTGTGGATGCCACAGGCAACCATTTGTTACAAAACCTTTTAACGTCCCACTGCTGGGCATGGGCCTCCCCTCAATGTGAGGGGGATTCAGGCCATAGTCCACCACGCTGGCCCAATGTGGGTTGGCTGACTTCACACATCTATCGGGAACTAGACAAGTTCCCTCAGACATGTAGGTTTCCTCACGATATTTTCCTTCACCGTTTCATAGCAAGTGATAATCTCGGATGAAAATGAATTTCGCAAATAAATCCCAGAGGTGCGAGCCGGGGTTTGAACCTGCACACTTTGATTTGCAAGGCGTGCGTTCGACCACTCAGCTACCACTGCTACTTACCTACTGAATAATAAGTTAATTTAAGCACCCAAATGTAACTTACTTGATATGGTTATTAATAAATGATTATTATTATTATATCGTATACAGTTACATGATAATTTTCCTTATGCCTTTTTTTACCGCGGATTTACCCGTTGACGTTTGTTTAGTTCGAATTAGTAATTGTGTGTTGTTGTCGCCAAAGGACAACGATTAAAAATACTTGATAAATTCTCAACAAATAATTATTAACAACATAGTAGAAAAATAAACAAACACTAGCAACAAGTTGTAATATTATTATTTTAATAGCAAGCAAAATTCAAAATTTTCTTTGTAGGGAAATGTGCAACAAAAATTACTTACGCTGACTTGCCCTCTACCCTGGTATTTATAGAAAGTCAAAATCCATTCACATTTGAAAGACTCGCGCTCGAAGGGTTCCGTACCATTATATCTATAAAACGGCAAAAAAATCACGTTTAGTAAAAATCCCCTTAAATATTTATTTTATTCTGTTTTTAGTATTTGTTGTTATAGCGGCAACAGAATCATCTGTGAAAATTTCAACTCTCTAACTATCACGGTTCATGAGATACAACCTGATGACAGACGGATGGACAGTGAAGTCTTAATAATAGGGTTCCCGTTTTACCCTTCGGGCACGGAACCCTAAAAATGGCATTGTCAAGCCATTGCAAATAGATTATGGTAAAAATCTTATTAAATTAGTATATTATTTGTAAACAGGTAAGGATTTCCAAGCGATCGCCGAGACACTAGGCACGAAGACAGAATCCCATGTTCGCAATTTCTTTGTCTCGTATCGACGCAAGTACAATCTGGACGCGATGGTACGCGAGCACGAAGCAGAGCGCGGCAACTCGCATCACATACAAGCCGGTAAGATATCATAATGTTAAGCTAGTTTTATAGTCACGGCTCAATAGTCTGCACGTCTGACGCGTAACTATAAAACGCAAATTGATAATAAGTACACATACATTTCCGTCCGCGCCGCTTACCTCACGCGCTGCTTAAAGCGACAGTATACAACAGCCTCCCTATATCAATATTATTTTATCCTACTAATATTATAAATGTGAAAGTTTGTGAGGATGGATGGATGTTTGTTACTCTTTCACGCAAAAACTACTGAACGGATTTCGATGATACTTTAAAGTATTATTGTTTATAAATCAGAATAACCTTAGGCTATACTTCATAGCAATATTGAATCATCGATGTCTGCGCGGACGAAGTCGCGGGTAGAAGCTAGTGTTAAATAAATATTTGCATTAATTTACTATCATCCAATATTGCACTTAGTCTTGCAGTCTGGATTGACAAATACCAACATTAAGACATACTATGGACAGCACTATTTCCATTTCATTTTTATGGGACTAAGCCCGACACGCGTTCCCGTCACTGTTACTCCTGTAAGCTAGGCTTTACGGCGGTGTCTAATGATGGACGCCGAGTGTTGGACCCCTTGCAAGTCCCGAGTTAAAGTTAAATTGTTTTTGAACCACTTGAGGTTATTTCATGAACTATAAGTTCTATATCATTTGTTGACAGGCGCTACAGGCACAGAGAACGCTGAGATAAGTACCGATAACGCCAACAACGGGACCGTATCACCGCCATCCGCGCCTAAGGACGAAAAAGTAAGTTCACTAACTGCATTTCTATACAGGGTGTATCAGAAGTCCGAAATAATACTTGGACGCTAGCATCGGTATCGTGTATACAACTGAAAGGTATAAAAATTTGTTTGAAATTCGACCATGTTTTTCCAACTTTTTTTTCGTCGTCAATTTCTATAACCCGTAATATCTCGAGTCCTATGTAAAATTTGCATGTTCTGTTTTGTGAATATTGGTAGCCGCCTCTTATTAGTGTAGTTTACACTGCTGAATAGGGTTATGGATGTACCCAAAGGCCAGAACACGATACCGGTGACAAATATTCAAGGGTCTGTAACTCAGAAACTATGTTATCTAGGTATAAACTGTCTTCACTAAGCATCCACATATGAGCTGCCGTATATGTACCCAAATTATTATTTCGGACTTCTGAAACACCCTGTATATTTCGAAGTGCATTTCTAGAAAATTTCGTACATCTTTTCTACCATCCAAAACGAAATGTTTAGTGTTATCATTAACTAGTTTGCCTCACTTGCGTGTAAGTCATGGGTTATGATACTTTGGGATAGCAAAGCTTTATATCATGCAGCAAAAATCTGATCCGTAACCCGGAGTACCCCCTTACAAACTTACAATTATAATTCCTTATTGTAATAATACATTTCTAATAATTTTGTGGGATTGTGTCCATCACACTCCTAGGATGTATATAGCGGTATGTTATGATGACACCAATTTGAGATTTGTTTCAATTGAATACAATTGTGCAAGTGCAGAAGAATATTTCCTACTCCTACTCATTTCTTTTGATAATTTTTTTGCTTGGATTTAATTCAATTTGGGTTTTCCCTCAAACAGGAGGTGGGCCATGTATAGTAATGTAATATGTTTCCGTACAGACGGAGGTGGACAGCGAGGGCGTGGCGCTGGGCGCGATGGCGGAGGCGGGCGGGCCGCCCACCACGCCGCCCAAGCACAAGCCCGCCAAGTGATGCGCCCGCCCGCGCCGCTAGCCGCTAGCCGCTAGCCGCACCATACACCCACGGTATTTCAACATTATCGGATGTCATCGCACCAAGCCTCTAACGATACGAAACTTTGAGAGAAACGATGGTTGTGGCATCTCAATCGATTGAAGAGGCGTAATTCGCTTGTCACATGAGTTTCGACACAAACTGTCTGAATTCGGTTTACCATAGATTCTAATATGGACTTCATTAGTGAAGAACAAATGTTCGTCGAATTGCGATAATGTAGTCGCAGCGAAAGCGCGTCTGACTCGAAACTGCTGCAATCCTGAGCGGGGTCGAAGATTCATGCGTCGCGATCGAAACTAAGCACGACTCGAGGCGCTATGGGAGCCGTTTATACCTTTCGTTGTAGTGTGATGTGTGGTTTCAAATTAATTTTAACAGACATACCCCACGTTCCGCTATCATCATAAAATACATCTCCAATGATCGACTATTACATCGTTGACGAAAAATCCACAGCGAAATCCGAATACCAAGTAGGTGTGAAAATAAACAATTCTAGTGAGCATATATGAACATTGAAATTCTTTCGAGAAATTATTTTACGGGGTGTATGTTATAATTGTTCAGATGTATCGTTAATCATATCTGGCCGATTGTAAATTGTTTTACTCGTTATGGTATAAGGAAAGAAATGTATACGCTTTAGAAAGCATTGGACTTGTGTATATATAGTAGTATGTCGCTATAATAGGGTATCTATCCTGAGTGTTGAGAGTTGTGTAAAATATTTGAAGGATGAGTGTTTTTGTCTTCGTGTTCATGGCGGACGACCTTGGAGCTGTGCTCTAACGATTTGATGTTATGCTTTGTCCAAGATTTTGGAGTGTGATAGTGATTCTAGACCTAATATTTATAAGCAATAACGTTATCCACATGCCTTTCGCACTAAGTTTGTCTTATATACTCGCATGCTTATATCAATACTATGACTTACCACAAGAGTATAGAATCACATTTTTATGCACACTTTGCAGTGCAGTTGATACAGATAGTTTTCTATATAGACGATTATAAGAATATAATAGTTGTGTATGTTCACTTAAGACTTATTATTTTATCTATAAGGATACTTACTATTAACCTTAAATTATAATGTCCAGCTGTAGTTTTATAACACTAACAATGGATTAGATGTTAAGGCAGATTTATATTCGATGATACTCAAATAGATGAAGTGACAAAGTTCCGTAATAATTCCACAGAATTTTATATTTTACTGCTATGATATTAGTGCACATAATTAATCGAATCGCTAATATATGATAAGATTTTTAACTTTTTCCATGCATTAAAGATTTATAAAAGATAAATACATAGTAATGATATTTTTGTACTAGTAAAAGACATTTCAAAAATTTAGTGAATTACGGTGTGTGATTTATTCATGGTTTATTGATATACTTACAATGTAACTTTTTTTTACTTATTGCATACATAGTTAGGTTTTATTAAGAGTATTCGTATTAGACGATTGCGTCGTTCGTAGCATATAATCTACTAGTTTTAATGTGTACATCACATAATGAGTTGTTCTCTGCGGTCGTTACGGAGCCGAAGATAATCGTTACCGACATGTTTCTTATTCTGTGGGACTAAACTTTTCTATATTATGATTCGTGTAGTATTATTTACTTGTATGTAATGGTGCAGTCCACGGGGCTTTGTTCCATCAAAATTGATCGCGAAATTTTATGGAGGGTAGAGGTAAGGAGAATCATCTCATATGGGACAAAGTGTCTAGCTGTATACTATAAATAACAGTTCAAAAACCTTCCACAATCGCGCTGGTGTAGACAAAGAGTATAGTATTAATATAGCAATTGTAGATGAACTGAAGTATGCAGAGTTGAAAAAATTAATATCATAGTCGACTAAAGTAGTCAATTACTGAAAATTTCAACAACTTATGTTGTACAAAATAATGTAGTAAATATAACATTAAATAATTATTACAAGAAAACGTGCACCTAGAGTGATTTTATTGCGTAAAATAGTAGGTACGCTTATTGATCTACTCTAATAATATTTAAAATTTACCCTGATGCTAATGTGGCGCTACCCATAATTAATGCATTTCGACGAACACTTTCAATACATAGATGATTCTCCATACCTCTACCCTCCATACGAAATTTACACGTAATCATGTTATTTTCCTCAAACGTCCGCCTAACATTGACGTAAGCATTTTTATTTTTTCTTCCTTAAATTGTAATAATGCGTAATGCATAATTGGGAATACAGATTGTGTTCTGTACCCACATTTTATTATTATGTTTGTTATTTGGGACTTTTTTTTTACGTACTCCTGTATATAATCAGTTACCCACATTACTAGCTCGTGTATAATCTAATAATTGTGGTTAAAATAAAACAATGATTTTAATTTTAAATTAATTTCTATGTAGGCACAGACATAGGTGAGCGAGCGATACGTCTTTCGCGTCAGTATGAAACGTCCCGCCGGCTCTCACAGGCTGACACGGTCTCGGCGCAAGCGAATTGTACGCTCGATCGCGACAGTGTAGGTATACCTTAATCACTCCAAAGACATCCACAAAATGAAGTCATCTTATTTATTGATGCTAATTAGGGCTAGTAGGAAGATTGTTATGGAAATTAAATTATTTTTATTAGAATTATTGTTTTCTGTATATTAAGAACTGAAATCAATTGAAGTGTTTTTTTTTTATTAATTAAGTAATGCTCAAACATTATTGTTTTGTCCCGACACACTTGACAGTGGTTTCCACAAATTATTTAGTAACTATCACCGAAGTAAGAGAGTTTTGATTTTAAGAATAATAAATAATTATAAGTACCTAAATGAGTGTTCTTAATTTTATGAATTCTTTGGTTATAGGGTTCAATATTGTTTGTAGACTTAATCAGTAGGATATCATAGATACTGACCGATGCCCTTTTTCATTTACACTAGGAGAAGCCTTAACGGGAGGCCTAATGACGGTTGCCACTGTTGCAAGTTGCAGTGTAATATTTAGGCGTGTAATAATGTTAGTAAAAAGAGGCATCAGTCACATTAAGTCCCGGAGTTCCTCCTAATAAGTTTTTTACGAGGAGACCTTAGCACACTGTATTTAGAAGGAAAGAACTGCTCGGTGGCCTGCTAAAGTCTACGCGCCCTCTTACCTTTTTAGGGTTTCGTACCCAAAGGGCACAACGGGAACCCTATTTCTAAGACTTCGCTGTCTGTCCGTCCGTCCGTCCGTCACCAAGCTGTATCTCTTGAACCGTGATAGATAGTTAGACAGTTGAAATTTTCACAGATGATGTATTTCTGTTGCGATATAACAATAAATACTGAAAAACAGAACCAAATAAATATTTTCAAATACGAATGTCAAGTCAGAAGCCAGCTATATTATGACAGAGTATTGTCAAATTTTATAAACTTTTGTAAAGAAGATTTGAAATAATAATTGTGCCGTAATCTATTAATGAAATGGTATCGCGGGTGTTCCGGCCGCCGCAGCTGGGTCGCCTGCGACTAGCTAGCATTGACGACGCTCCTAATATATTAGATTTATTGAACGAATCCGTCTCGAAAAATTTTCGTGTTAGCTGCACTTTCGATGTTACCTACCTGATGTAAGACTTCAGATGCTATAGCGGATATACACATTGGAGTAACAAAAATGCACGAGCCATACAGACCAAAAATACCAGCTATACTAAGTTACACATAAGAAATCTAAATAGGATCTAGTCAGACTATCTCCATTTAGTATGCTAGCTAGCTGCTTACTTTCCGTTTGGATGTGATTTTGATGCAGTTGATATAATTACAGCGTAATAGTCTACTGACTGCAAAGTCGACGTGCAGTAGTAGGTAGGTACGTAACGTCTGCATGCATAATGCACCTGCACCTAAATCTACGTTGTCGTCCGATATTTGCGATGTAATTACATCAACTGCACCAAAACTACAGTTAGATCGCAGTCTCAGTATTGTTACTTGAATTAGACTACGTTTTGGAATCTAAAACTAATCTCGCTTGATTTTAATTAGGCCATCCTTTCATTAAAGTTGTATTACATCTCATCATAAGCCTTAGTCGTAGCTTGATACCAACATACTGATGAAATTGTTTACAATGCTTGTTCCAGTGAGAATAGTATTCTAGCAATATGTCAATTAGACGAAAACGATGTATTAGTTGGTTTCATGTCTGCGAGAGACTATCCAATGATACCGTCTGTGCATCCAGGAGCTTGGGAAGAGTTTATTTGGAGTAGATACAAGTAAATATATACACATTATTACCCATAAGAGGTCATAGTAGTGAATAGGATTAAGTCCTAGTCGAATATCAGTTTGGCAACCATGGTTCAATCAAACGCTAGAGATTTCAAATTTTATGTACGAATAGTCATCAATAATACCTATTCATTTGTTATTGGTTAAGGAAACCTGTATGTCGAAAAAGAATTAATACTTGACGATGTGTACCTAAAGTTCGTCCACTCGCGTTTGGCCAGGGCCCCAAGTCCCCTAATACTATCGTTATGGAGTCAAAACAACATCTGCTTTCAATTCAATGGTAGCTAGAATATGACTAGTGTAAACATTGGACATTGTCACCTTGAAGTCACTAGTCATATTTTGCTATCAGGATAAAAGATGTTGTTTTCATGTCTTGAAAAATGAAGTCATATCAACTCCACAACGGTAGTGTTAGGGGACTTGGGGCCCACGGTGGTGAACTATGGTATTATGGCAGGGGTCGGCAACCTTTTGAGTCGGAAGAGTAAAAAAATACAATTTACAACATTTCAAAGTTTTTAAAGAGTCACGTAAAGTTGTATAAATAGTTTTTAGATAAAAAAAAAACAAAATAGAAATGGTGCCCAACCCTCGTTAATCGGTTGAGAACGATTTTTAAATGTTTTTTTTTATAAAATAAATAATATCTGCGTATGGAACTCAAGAGCCGCAGTTTCACATCCAAAGAGCCGCATGTGGCTCGCGAGCTGCAGGTTGCCGATCCCTGTATTATGGCAATAGGCTCGCCCCTATTACATTGGGACTGAAATACGTCGGCGAAATGTTGGCATGGCAGTGCGCCTCTGCTTACCTGCTAGCGGAATACAGGCGTGACGATGAGGATGATAATAATAGTTTAAGCATTGATAATTTATACTGATGGTTTATAATAATCTTGATTTCAGGTCGATTGAATTGACTGCCCGCAACACACTATTTCTACATCTGTTATGTTGGAACCCCGTGTACGCTCGGGAAGTCGTGGACAGCATGTTGAAGTCATTGTTTATGCATGATCCCTATGTCCAACACGTCGCTATGATCAAATCCTTGATTGCGTACCCACGTACGTGTAATCTACTTCATTCCTCTTCCAATCTATTGTAGTATGATTTGTGGGTCTAATAACAGGGCCGTCTTAAGCTAAGCCGTCGGAGTGCGAAAGTCAGGGCCATAGGTAATATTTTGTAAAATATCTAAGTAGGTACCAGCGTTGCCAGTTTTTTTTTGCCATGTCGGGATTTTGGAACTTTTTGAGTGAAAACAGCGGGATTCTTTCTTCGAAAGCGGGACATAGTAAAAAAACGTATATAATCCGAAGTTTTCAAATATTTATCTTTTTATCTGAATTGAAATTACGTTTACGTGACAATTGATAGCAAAAGTAGCCATAGAAAATGTATTTCAATAAAAATATAATATTTTAAATCTGATTTACCCTATCGTTAAATAGTTGAGTCTTATTCGTCTTCAGAATAAACTGTCTGTGTCGGAAGCGTGGGTGGGTACGCTTCCTCAGCACGATGCGTGCATGGTCGAGCTATCTCCGAAAAGCGGGACTGAGCCTGTCCCGCGCAGGACATTTTATTTTGATTTAAAAATCGGGACGTCCCACCAAAATCGGGACGCCTGGCAACGCTGGTAGGTACCTACATATCTATTATTGAATAATTTTGCATCGAACTTAATTTTCCGGGCATTTGAGTCTGACGTTTAGTTTAATGACCTAAAAATACTGTACCTATACATCACTTTGGAGTTTACAATAGTGTTGGTCCCGGGTCAGTCTCGTTCGGAGTCGTCCTTCCGACGAGTGCAGGCCATGGAGCGCGGCGTACCTGGCGACCAGCTGCCGATCCTCTGCATCGCCGACCGCGAGGATGTCAGCCCACGGTTCAGGATCAGGAGGGCTGTGTTAGTTATCCTTGAGTCTTGAGTAAAAGTAGGTTTTATACCTAAAAATAAACTTAAAAAGAGGTAAAAAACATCCACACAATTATGTGTGGATCTCGTCTTCTAAAGTTGATACGAGGGTGTGAGCTTCATATATTACACCCCAAAGTTTGTCTCAAAACGCGACTTTTACTAAGCATCTACGTTAAGGTATGCTTATTTACTTGACTACTGCCTATAGCTAACATATTTAGGGGTGCAAGGCTATTTATGATAGGCGACATTTTTTGAACTTTACATGAGAGCATACTCATTGGACGCAGAAAAAATCGCTGATTCCAAATATGTATAGAAGTCAATATCGCCCACAAGTGTCAAAAGCCTTTCACCCCTCGATATAACATAGTATGAAGTTCAGTTTAAGTGGTAAAGTCAATATTGGTACATCATTTTTTATGGTCAATCATCATAATACAGCGAAGAAGATAATGACGATATAGTGCCAATCATTGAGCGTCATTCGGTGCGATTGCGTCAGTTGTACGGCGAGTTCTACATCAGCGAGCTGATCTCAAGGCATCCGGAATCTGAAAGAGTTTTACTAGTTTGCGAGGTAAGATATCATTCTTACCTTTTGTTGATATTTCACGATAGGACGCAGTTCAATAGACGAACTCCTGAGGACCTGCCTCAAATCCAGTGCCGGATTAAGGTAACTTGATGCCCTAAGCAATCTTCCCCTGTGGGCCCCCCTATCCTTAAGTGAACTGCAAAGAATTGAAAAAAAAGTAAATACATATCGTAGGTACAATATGTATGTGTTGTTCCTTCTGCCCTTATCCCATGATAGGTGGGGTCAGCACAACATGATTTCAAATGTTGTCCTAAGATTTTGAAATTGCTTTAACTTTCGTGTGCTCGTTTTTTTTCTCGGTCGTCTCTAGTGCCCCCCAAGACGGGATGTCCTAAGCAATTGCTTAAATAGCTTATTCTTTTTTGTTTGATGCGGAATAGATGCCATTTGGTCCCATAAAATTTTAAAATTGTATGGCCAAGCAGTTTTCATTTTATGAACATTTTTATGTTTATTATCTCATTTCTTGTTTATGGAAGTGTGTCGAAACTACTTAAAACCATCTGATTAATAATAAAAACTTCTAAAAGAAATGTCGATATAAATTTGATAGTTCCTAGTGTTTTTTTTTTTTTTTTATGAGATAGGGAGACAAACGAGCAGACGTTTCACCTGATGGTAAGTGATCAACGCCGCCCATGGACACCTGCAACACCAGGTTTATTGTAAGGTTGTCAAAACGATTTTAGCACAAGGAGTTGGCAGTGGGTGTGATGTGCTTAAACACTCAGATTAATTACGAAGCTTTAGAGGATAGCTTTGAGCTGTCTCCCTTCGGCGGGCTCAGGCACTTGGATGCCGCCCCACAACACAAATTCAGCAAAGAAACGGATTCCACCGTCAGGTATTTACCCCCAATTATCCCCAACCAGCTGTAGTTGTAGCATGAATGCCAAGACTAGTCTTATGTCACAATATATCTTGGTTTTGTCTGTTTCTCTCGTATGAAATTAGACATACAGAGCGAACGAGCGAACTCGTGACAAAGGTCTAAATTCCAATCTTGACATGCCTGGTTTGTAGATGGATTTAAATATTTATGAATTCCGGGATAAAATTATCGTCGGTATATCATAAGGTAATTGTTAACTGTAATTGTTAACGCAAAATGTGAATACTTAACAAGAGCCTGTATAACAAACAACCTTATTAAAGTAAAAACAATGCAGTTCTGATAATATTAAGTACCTTTTGTTTTCAAGACTGCTTTCAAGCTATTCCTTACTGTAAGGTAGGTAATTGAATTACAGTTGATTTTACCTATATATTTTCAGTCTTCTCACAGGCAGCCCTTTCCATGGAGAGTCTATGGCACAACCTTCAACGTTTTTCGAGTCTTTAATGCGAGCTAAGGACCAGAAAGATGCTAAAACTAGAGTAAGTACGAGTATACGGCATAATGACTATCATCTCGTATACTCAGAAATTGTCCTCCGGTGAAGCTGTAAAGGCCAACTCACGGCCAACAGCGTAGTCCATTAAAAAAAATACTCAGAAATTCATTCTTCCCGACATGTACGCGGATATCGATTGTATTTCGTTGGACATACGGCACAGTATTTATTGATACTGTTACTGGATTTATGAACGCCACTATCAATACTAAAACCAACTCTATGTCAATATGCATAAAGATTGACTTTGCGGTTAACGCCACGTGACTATACGACGAAATCCGCTCGCGCTGTCAATGACATTTAGTAGAAGATGAGCTTTATTCTATGAGTGAATAAAGTGCGTTTTACTATTGGCTACAAACATGGCGCTCGCATCTCAGCGCCCCTGTAATATCTGACGATACTTATTATATGCAGTGACGGCCCTAGGGCGGTGCGAGCGGTGCGACCGCACCGGGCGCCGTCATAGGGGGGGGGGGGGGGAGGGGGGAATCAACCGAAAGTCAACCACCGATAAGCGTCGTGATACCTCATAGTTAGCGTCGTAACGCTATTCAATGAGGCGTCAAGGAGGAGCCTTACAACGAGTGTCGCGTGCACGATCTTACTATTATTCGATTCGAATATTCGCATTTTGAATTCAGAGGGCTCCACTTTTAGATCTCGCACCACCCAAAAAAATTGCTAGGGCCAATCCTGATTATAGGTGACATGGCTGTTTGAAGAAGGTGCGTTCAAAGCAGTTCCCTATGACGCGGAAGCCAGGATGTCTAAAAGCACCGGGCAGCCGGTTCAATCTGGGCCCTTGACGCAACTGGAGCTACTCAACTTATTGGAAGACGAAGAAGAAGATGAGTTGGAATTCGACATCGTCAACATTGATCATGCACTTCTGAGGGTCCCTGAGATGCTGACGTATGGGCATATTAAGGAAGGGTAATGCACTTTTCCATTCAGTCGAAATCCTGTTTCAATCGACTTCCCTGCTATAGCTGTTCCTGTCCCTGATATAGCTGTAAAAATACTTAGGTATATCCACAGACCGTGTGCCCGCTACCTTGGGCTGCTAACAATAGGCGAGCACAGGGCCCGCCATTGCGGCGTCTAAACCTGGTCTGGGGGTGTATAAAAAAAATCGTGATGTCTTTTTGTTTCTAACGCAAATCGATAGCAATACAAGTTAAATATCGGCCAGCTAAGTAATGTAATGCATTGTTATTTATGCGCTGACCTGGTTTTTAAAACTGTGTCCGCTAATGTGTGTGTTTATTGGATTGTGATTCTCCATTACCTGTACAGGCCAGCGGCAAACGTAATGAAAATCATAGACGGTAAAACTGGTCGGCATGAAAGTAAGGAATTTAAAGACACAATCAATAAATCGAGAAGTCAAATCAGAAAAACCAGTAAGTCGCTCCCATTACAATAATAATATCTACTACTTGCTTAAAAATATAAGCCATAACGACTAACACTTTTTCTTATCTGAAAAAAAAAAAACAATTTTCAGTTATACAGGGTGGAATTTTGTAATGCCACCTGAAGGAAAAGTATTCTTAATACTGTAGATAGAAAAAATATTCAAAGAAAGCATTCCTTTATTTTTGAAAAGAAAGAAAACTGCATTCAATGTTTTTGAAAAATCGCTTGCCACACACGGGTCTCGATCCGACTAAAATCTGTAATAATGACGCCATGTAATTTTATTGCATCGATCGTTAGGGCCAATTGTAAGGATGAAATCTCTCTCACAAACTTGGCGAATTACATGAAAGGAAAGTTATGAAATCCGGACTTACAAATTCAATGGGTCAAGAAGTAGGTGATAGAGAAAAACCCGAAAAGAAAAGTTCAAACAAAAGTTATCCGTGTGGCACTATTAACTACGGAGTCCTCGGCACTCTACATTATATTTGATTTGCGCAGCGTCTTCGAGCATCACTGCAATAAAACAACAGGAACCCATGCGATATTCAGGAACGCCTAACGCGTTCCTGTTGGAGCTTTTCGCTATGCATCCGGAATATGATGAAAGGTAAGAATGGAATGGCAATAGGCTCGCCCCCATTGGGACAAAGAGATGTTGACGAAATTGCATAATCTACCAAGTCCTTCTACTAGTATTTATGTGTCCCTAGTCGAGATTACGAGTACTTTATTATACGAGTATATAGTACTATTATATTACGAGTTCTACGAGTATTGCTTAGTTTGGGACCTAGAGCCTGATTTTCGTTTGATAGACTTTATCTCTATTCGAGATATGTCGAAACAAAACCAAAAAAACCTACCAATTTGCCGTTCTGTTTGTCGTATCTCGAATAGAGATTGATGTCTATCAAACGAAAATCGGGCCACTGGTGTGTTGTAATAATTTAAGTAGGTATTATATTGTCTATTTAATGGAGTCGGTTCGACTGGCATCAAACTAAACAGCGTATTGCCGTCCTTTTTACCGCCGTAATGTATGAGCAAGACGGAGATATTTTGAGTGCTGTCTATCTAATATAGTTTAGTTATAGTTTTTATACAACAGAATAGACATTAGTATCTCTAATTATTAAGTGTCATATGTAAGTAGGTACCTTACCTACTCGCTCCATAGTTTGAAGATTAATTTCTAACAATATGTTTGCCCATATTTTTTTTAGATATGGCTTTGATATGCTCGAAGCTGCTTACGAATTGTTCCCGAATAGAGCTTACTGTGTTATGTGTCTTCCTTCGAAACATTCCTCCTTTCCACTCCTAGAACACTTTACAGTAAGATTTTTTTTATTCAACTAAAATACAACCTTGGTCTTTTGGAGATAGATATCTACTAAATACGTATCAATTTTCATTTGCAGCTGGTGACACCTTACGCAAGTAAAATGAGATTTATAAACGAAACGCTATACGTAGCACACATAAATTCAGTTCGATGGTAAGACGATATCTATAGTGTACTACTACTACTACTACATCCCTTTTAACGTCCCACTGCTGGGCACGGGCCTTCCCTCAATGCGAGGGGGATTCAGGCCATAGTCCACCACGCTGGCCCAGTGCGGGTTTGCAGACTTCACACATCTATCGAGAACTAGTCAAGTTCCCTCAGACGTGCAGGTTGCTCACGATGTTTTCCTTCACCGTTTCATAGCAAGTGATAATCTCGGATGAAAATGAGATTCGCACATAAATCCCAGAGGTGCGGGCCAGGGTTTGAACCTACACACTTTGATTTGCAAGGCGTGCGTTCTACCACTCGGCTACCACTGCTCTATACTAATATTATAAACGAGAAAGATTTGTATGTAACGAATAAAATAAAAAACTATTGGGCTGATTTCAAAAATTATTTTGCCGTTAGAAAGCTACATTATCACTGAGTAACATAGGCTATATTTATTTATCCCAAAATGTTTAAAAAAAATGCCCACCCGTGCGAAGCCGGAACGGGCCGCTAGTCTTTTATAAAACAGATAAGCAAAATTAATAATAAAACTTTCCAAATAATAAAACTTAGGATACTCATAAATACTATCTACTTAGAGTTTACTTCCGGTTTAGTATGCTGATTCCACTAAAAAAAGAGATGATCGTTACTACCCTAGACACCCCACTCAACATGACGTGTGACCTTACAACTGCCATTATATTAAATGAAGTTCCATCACCTACTACATGGACGAAGTACTTTAGAGATAAGTCTAATTTTTAATTACGTTTCTCTATTACCATTAGCGATTTGCGGGTGCGTCCAGGCGAGTCTTACGACCTGCCAGCATTAAATGGAATTTTGGAACACGCGCCGCGCATTACGACACTATTGGACTTGTTCAAGAACACGCTGCACTCGCAGACGCTGGAGTCCTTTATGCTGCTCAGTCAGAACCAGCCTGTTGGTGTCATTATAGTTGGGTAAGGGGGCTATTTACTTCAATGGAGGGGAGTCGAAAACAACGTATGTGCAGTATAGCACATAGGTTTTTTTTAGAGAGAGAGATTTTGTGTATTTTTCGTAGAGATACTATTATTATTATTATTTATTGACGATTCATATTGGTTTACATGAATAAAAAAAAATCTGATTCTGATTTTGTCGGGGCGCAAGCGCACAAGCTAGAGGACGCCTAGTATTTTGTTGATTTTCTCAATACGGTCTTAATGTTCGCTAGACCATTATAGCAACACTACGACTAATATGTTCACATATCGAGGGGTGAAAGACTATTTCACTTTTAAGCGTTATTATTTAACTTTACAGTAGAGCATACCTACTCATTTGACGCAGAAAAAATCGCTGATTCCAAATATGTATATCAGTAAATATTGCCCAAACGTGTCGTTTAAGTCAAATAGCCTTTACCCTGCGATATAATTTAAATGTAGTGTGTAACAGATATTTGTCTTTCCGTTGAAAAAAGCAGGCTCTTAAAAATGCTTGGTACAACCATCGAAACTACGCCATTTTATTGTTGTTCCAGTCCATTACAAGACGGTACGGAGATCAGGACACAGTATGATTTAGAACCAGAACCACGTCGGCCGGGCACGGATAGCACTGTTAGTTGCATTTCTATATCAAATCAAATATTTACCGTATTTACACGGCAGATTTTTGTTATTTAGTTACTTATGTGCAGTTTGATAACGAGACCTAAATCTAGATGTAATATATGATTAAGTTTTTCTAATTGTTTCTATATACGGTGAAGAACCTATATTTAATGACTGTGACAAAATAATTACATAAGTAACAATTATTTACAAAGACAATGAGAATGAAAAAAAAAACAATCGAATTTAACAAAAAAAATATACGAGTAGGTATATGTAAACCACATAGTCCCCATCACTGTAACATATTATTAACGAAATATGAGAAATATGTATGATCAATAGAACACAGTAAGCTCTGGGCTATCGAGATGGAGTATGACTCGAACACCTACCGTGTGCTGGAAGTTATTCTGGCTATTATTAAAAATCTGCGTCTACGCGCTTGAGTAGTTGAAATAAAACATGAATTCTCTTTTCAGCCATATTGAAGTGTATATTATGTTGCGAATGAAAATGGTAACTAATACCTATGAACTTAAGGTCCATATTTCTCTCGTAGATATTGGCCGGTGTTATGTCTCCCGCCCTGATGCCCCACGGGCGTTGGTACATGAGGGAGTTGTTGAGGCAATCACGATATTCAACATTGTTCTGGATATGTCGACTATTTGCTAAAGGCGAATCAGTAAGTAGACGAATCTTTAACTTTCTTACTTCTAAGTCTTCTAGGGAAGGCTGGCTTTTAAACAGGATTCACAAAACAATAGACGTTAATGTTGATCTTGAAAATTGAATATAAATCCTCTGTAAACAATAGTAAAGTTCAATTTGGTTTATGTAGAGCCCACAGCGCAATATGATGTCCTTGGCTGGCCATATGACGCCGGTACACCCGCGGTCCGCAGTACCCAACATTAGTGGTAACAAGGAGTTGGACAAAATTTACAGAGACCTGTGAGTTTCCCATAAATACTATTAGTATCTACTATATCTTTGGAATTCATGAAGATTTTTTCCATAGAATAGACTGCCTATGGCTTAAAAGACTTTGCAATTAATAAAGACCCATGAGAAGTAGTGTAAGTTTTTCATACATTCTTTTAGATTTTACATACTGTAAAAAGTCCTATTTCTCAGGTCATGTCCGTTTGCGCTATGGGTACTAGAGCGTCCCTTGACTAGTCTTCCGAAGGTTTATGTCAACAATAGCATTGTAGTAGTCGGGGCCAGTCGCACGGGGTTAGCATTCCTCGAGACCTTGCTGTTAGGGTGAGTTTAAAAAATCCTTTCAATATATTTATAACGGCAAAAATAACCTGAGAGTGAAATCTCAAAATTGAGAATGTAATTGCATCATGTCTAGAAGATGGTGGAAAGAATAGGACGTTTAAAGAAACCATTAAAGATGAGTGAATGAGAAAGTGTAATTTCTCTAGCATTGCGATATTAACAGGCTCATAATAAAAGCCATAGTTGATGGTCGAAACCAATATTTTTTTTGACAGAGATAAGTGATAATTAGCGAACCGGTTGTATAAATAACAAGTTTCTATGGATAACCAAAATGTTAGTTGTCATCAAAATTATACTGGGATGATTTCTTTGTAAGCCCCATCCTTGGTAAAAGATAAAATCACATGAATGTGGGAACCCAAAAATAGAGGAGATAGTCAATTTTATCCTTATTAAGGATATACCTAATTAGATGAAATATAGGCTTTGCGCTGTTGGTAGTGATACCCTAGTTATGACAAGTGCTACGGTTATTAAAATCGTATCATAAGAAATAACGTTTTTTTTCCATATAGACCCACGTGTCAATACCTGACATTCAGTAACGTGACACTAGTGTCTGAGCACGGATTGCCGACAGTCGCCGAGTGTCTAAAGGCCGCGGACACCTGTGTCCCGAGATACGGCCGTTACACAGATCGATATCTCAAGACAGTTCCATTCTACTTCTACTTAGACGTTATGTCTGCTATCATGGTTAAGATTGACAGGTTTGTGATGATATTTAGTTTACATTCTTGCTGCATATGTTTCACCTTAATCGAAGCCAGAGCTAGTTAAAGATATACTTTTTAATTTGAATGATTGCTTTTACTTTTATCAGTAGAGTTTCTTTCATAGAGTTTTTATTTTTGCTTCTAGCTCTTGAACATTTGATACGACATCATGTGTACCTCCTCTCCTACATCCAATTAAACAACTTTATATTGTCAGAATTTTATCAGCCTTGAACTTCATTATCTTGGTTCTTCACCTTTAACCTTCAGTTACGAATACATGTAAATGTATAGTCTTTTATATAAAGTTGGTACTTACAAAACTAGGAAAACGTACCTACTTTTGTCCAAATGTATTAGTATAAACAAATAACTTAGACCTCAGATTTAATGTATCAAATTTTTAATTAGTTTTTTTCCCATTTGGTTGTAGAAAAAAGAAATGTATTCATTTGAAAGGCGGCGGATTGAAGTTTTACGATGAATTAGTGTTGACGTGTGGTCGTCAGTTTCAACATCCTGATTATTTGCGCGAGTCGCTTGAACTTGTCAAAGAAGTCGAGTGAGTTTCATAAAATATCTTACAAAAGTATAATATCTGAGCCCATTTTCATTCATTTAGTAATCCAGGCCGTCTCCTCTCATCATACCAAGACAGGCGGGGGTCTGAAAATATCTGTAATAATGAAGCTAGACTGAAATTTTATCTGTTAAAATCAAAAAACATTAAGAAACCTTCTGTCTTCTGGTCAGTCTAACAACATTTTCTTTTAGAAAAGGTAAACCATGCGATCGTATATTGATGGACAATCCTAAGTATCTGCCGGACCGCGTGCCTGCCTTGCCGGAAATGCCGGATAACGTGATGCTAGTCAATTCGCTGTTCACCGCTAACTTTTGCTTAAGGAAACTCATGCGTATGATCAGTGATCCAAGTCAGTATTATATTATACATGAATAATAGTTTTTACACATTTAGATCACCGTATCAAGCGATTGCCATGCTGGGTAGTGATAATTTTTCGTAATTAGCTACCCCTCACCTCTACCAATTATACAAGGCGGAATTTTGAAATGCCACTTGAATGGAAAGTACTCTTAATACTGTAGATAGAAAATAGTACTCAAAGAAAACATTTCTTTATTTTTGAATAAAGAAAACCTGCATTCAAAGATTTTAGAAAATTCGCTTGCCACATCCGGGATTCGAACCGACTAAAATCTGTAAAAGTTACACCCTTTTAGAGATTACTTTATAGATCGTTAGGGTCAATTATAAGGATGAAGTCTATTGTTTTCTTATATTTACGCGAACACTATACATTGAAATTAAACTATTTTACGGATTTTGACTACAGTGACAACATACAGTGACCGAGTGAAACCAGCCACAGTTGAGCGTCTACCTGCTGTACTACCATACATAAGAGGTGTCACAGACAAGATTGGCTACATCTTGAAACGGGCTTCAATCAAAACTTACTTCAAGCCACCGAAGAAGATTAGTCAGTTTTTACCACCTGTCAAGTGTCACATTCCTCTACAAGATGCAGGGGTATACAAACTCGATTGTGAATGTGGGCTCTCTTACATAGGACAAACAAAAAGATCAATTAAAACCCGCGTAAAAGAACATATAGCTGACGTGAAACACCGACGCTCCACGAAGTCTGCAATCTGTGAACATGTACAGGACCGCACCCGCCATTATATCAGATTTGATAAACCGCATATCCTCGCTAAAGAACACCGACTCCGACCAAGGATGATACGTGAGGCCATTGAAATTAAAAAACATCCTAATTTCAATAGGGAAGATGGCTGGGTGCTACCACCAACTTGGGATCCAGTAATCAATATGATTAAATCCAAAACCAAGTGTACCATTGCAAGACCTCAGGACACCGTAAGCACTTTCTGCGTGGATCGGACCGCAAACAACAACTAAATATGAGGGTACCCAGTTATTAACTATGACATCAGGACGTCTAACACCTCAGTCCCCCCGTGACCATGGTTGCTGTAAAGCAGCCGAAACGTCGGGAAAATAAAATAGTAAATAAACGCGATAAAATCCGTAAAATAGTTTAATTTCAATGTATAGTGTTCGCGTAAATATAAGAAAACAATATGTGAACCAGTACGGACTGGAAATCGCAAACAAAATACGTCGGTTGGAAGATCTCAAGACTAAACGCGCAAGATTTACAACATCTTTAAATTTCTTGAAGAGATGCCGAGACCACAATCTCATTCCTACGTGTGCCAAGATATCTGCAAAGAAGGACATACGAGGAAGCGTTAAGATCCTAAACCAGGCGAGTAAAAAGTTACTACGGGTGATGATTCATCAAACGCGTTCCGATCTACATAATATCAGCCGGCAAATTGAGATTTTAACTAACGAAATTAAGACAGTATTGACGACATTTGATTTTAATAAATGCATAGATACTTTAAATAAGCGCGAAACATCTAAATACAATGAATGCAAAAATAAACACATTATAAAATATGAGAAATTAATCATCAAATCAAATGTCAAAAATCTTTCAAAACATGGTAACGGAACGTACCCGTGCACCACAGACAATAATGACTCGCGCGCAGTTGTCAATCTGTCAAAACAAATTTTAGATACAAACATCGTGCAAGTTTTAAAGAAAGGGCTAAATTTCGCTGTACCGCCTCGCAGGATCCCTTATGAAGACATTATCTGTAGCGTCGAGGATGTTCTAGCCAAAAACAATTTTAAAAAGGAAGACTCTGAGGCAATAAGACAGGACGTATCATCGTTGTTACGCCGTAGTTCAGTGCCCAAACAAAATCTTCCTAAGAACCAGTATTTAGCGTTGAAGAACTTACGTACTAGGACAGACATTACTATTCTCCGCGCGGATAAGGGAAATGCAACGGTAATAATGGATACGTCAGATTACAATGCAAAAATTTTAGAACTTCTATCGGATGAAACGACATACAAAAAGGTCAAAACAGACCCAACTACAAACGTGTTAAAAACAACTACCGATCTAATAAAGAAACACTCCGACGCATTGAATCTAGACGTCAAATCATTGATACCTTCGTGCGCAAAACCGCCTAAGTTGTATGGGTTACCTAAAATACACAAGCCCGAGGCCCCGCTGCGCCCCATTGTAAGCCAGATTGACACACCAACATACAGTCTGGCTCAGCACGTAGCGAAGGTGCTCTCACTACTAAGAGGACACACAAGAGCACATACAAAGGATTCATACCATTTTGTCAGTGAGATTAAACATCTACATCTTGCGGACAATGAAACTATGGTCAGTTTTGATGTTCAGTCCTTGTTTACCTGTCTACCTGTAGTAGACTGCATCGAAATAGTATCAAAGAAGCTAGCAGAGAATAACATGCCTGAGGAATATGCTGAACTCTTAAGACATTGCCTCACATCCGGGTATCTGTTGTGGAATGAACAGTTCTACAAGCAAGTAGATGGTGTAGCGATGGGCTCTCCTGTTTCTCCCGTTGTCGCCGATATATTCATGGAAGACTTCGAGGAGACAGCCCTTCGCACTTCACCTGTGACCCCAAGATTCTACAAGCGGTACGTAGACGATACTTTCACAATATTACCATCTGACAAAATAACAGCATTTCTAAACCATCTTAACTCCATACACTCTAAAATCAAATTTACAATGGAGTTAGAGGCCAACAATACTCTAGCTTTCTTAGATGTTTTAGTGATCCGTAATCCTGATAACACCTTAGGCCACACCGTGTATAGGAAAAAGACCCATACCGATAGGTACTTAAACGGTGAATCTCACCACCATCCAACACAGTTAGCTACCGTGGGTAAATCTTTGTTTCAGAGAGCACAAGGGATCTGTGATGAGCAACACCTGGCTGCCGAGATCCACCACGTCAAGCAAGTATTGCATGACAACAAGCTTCGGGTCCCACGCCGCCATCACAGTGACCGAGTGAAACCAGCCACAGTTGAGCGTCTACCTGCTGTACTACCATACATAAGAGGTGTCACAGACAAGATTGGCTACATCTTGAAACGGGCTTCAATCAAAACTTACTTCAAGCCACCGAAGAAGATTAGTCAGTTTTTACCACCTGTCAAGTGTCACATTCCTCTACAAGATGCAGGGGTATACAAACTCGATTGTGAATGTGGGCTCTCTTACATAGGACAAACAAAAAGATCAATTAAAACCCGCGTAAAAGAACATATAGCTGACGTGAAACACCGACGCTCCACGAAGTCTGCAATCTGTGAACATGTACAGGACCGCACCCGCCATTATATCAGATTTGATAAACCGCATATCCTCGCTAAAGAACACCGACTCCGACCAAGGATGATACGTGAGGCCATTGAAATTAAAAAACATCCTAATTTCAATAGGGAAGATGGCTGGGTGCTACCACCAACTTGGGATCCAGTAATCAATATGATTAAATCCAAAACCAAGTGTACCATTGCAAGACCTCAGGACACCGTAAGCACTTTCTGCGTGGATCGGACCGCAAACAACAACTAAATATGAGGGTACCCAGTTATTAACTATGACATCAGGACGTCTAACACCTCAGTCCCCCCGTGACCATGGTTGCTGTAAAGCAGCCGAAACGTCGGGAAAATAAAATAGTAAATAAACGCGATAAAATCCGTAAAATAGTTTAATTTCAAGGATGAAGTCTCTCTAAATTAAATGAAAGGAAAACCATGAAATGCGGACTTAAAAATTCAATGGGTCAAGTTAAAGCACTTTTTCTCGAAGATACATCTTATGTTAGTAATTAATAATTATCATTGAAGTCATTTATCCATTTTTTGTAAATAATTTATGATTTCATAGTTCTCCATAGATGGGACTCTATGGAGAACTATGAAATCATAAATTATTTTGATTAATTGATACTATTTATATGGTTCTCATATATTCATTTTAATATCTGTGGTGCACTATTCAGGTGAAGATGCATTGACCAGCTTGAGCCTATACAACAAAGTGATAGTCTACGGAGACTGTATCGAAGCCTACAGTTGTATAGCCGCGCTGCTAGAGCTCGGATTATCGGCTGATCTAATCACCTTCGTGGAGCCCTTCCCCTCTGAAGACACGGCTGATATCAGGGTCAATTGTTTTAATGATGAGTTTGTACGTGTATCCTATGTTGCGTTTGACTATATGTACCAAGTAGAGTTTTTTAACGGAGACAAGATCGATGGGTATGGATAATGATAAATATTTACTTGTAGCTGCTTATGAATCTTGCGGTTTGTGTTGTATGTCAATTAGCTTACAATTTTGATGGTATAGTGTTGTAGAGTTGTTCAAATTTAATAAGAATTTGCTTTCAAGTGTATCCACAGTACTTTTTGGAACATAATTGCTTAAGTTTAAGCGTAAGCTTAATTTTCATCAGGATTAAAAAGCGAGGACAGCCAGTAGATATGACACCAGACACCGGTGGCGATAAACGCGTTCTGCCAGATTTATGCTAATTTTGGCAGCGGCTCCGTAATTAAAGATTTATTTTGTATCCGAGGTTGATGAGAGGGTACAGGGTAGCCTGGAGAAGCTGGGCATTCTGGTGTATCGCAAGTGCTCGCTCACCGGGTGGCGGCAGCAGGACAACCGGATAGTGGCCATTGATCTCATGGCGCCCCTCCAAGCCATATCACTGCGCTGCTTTGCCCTCTTCTATTATGGATTGAAGGCTATTGATTTGAACGCTTTTAGAGGTAATAAATATTGACGAACTATCTTAGATTATATTAAAGTCGCGATGCCATGTAGCGAGAGTCATGACGCCAGGTAGCGAGCTATGTAGTGAGCGTCATGACACCAGATTATAAGCATCACGACACCAGATGGTGAGTGGCACGAAGCCAGATAGTAAGCGTCATGATGCCAGGTAGTGGGCGTCGCGATGCCAGATAATAAGCGTCACGACGCCGGTGTCGACCACCTGGTCATGACGCCAGTTTGTGAGCGTCTAGACGTCAGGTAATGAGAGTTGCGATGCCAGATACTGAGTGATTTGACTCCAGGTAATGAGCGTCGCGACGCCAGATAGCGAGCGTAATAGAACAACGTAGAGTTACAGAAGTGTATCTGATTACTTTATGCTTAGCTATAAACGAGTGTGGTCTTGTGTACGACGGCGGTCTGGTGGTGGGCCCCACGTTTGAGACCAACGACCCCTGTATCTACGGTGCCGGCACCTGCGTGCGCTACTCCCGGAAACTGTACGCAGTGAAGCGATCGCATCGGTACCACTGCTCAGAGGATATTGGGGAAGCCGTGAGTTCACCTCTGCTCCAAACAAAAAAAACCACGATAAAACGAATTATTAACTAAAGAAACTCAAAACTTACGGCTATTATTAAAGGCGGTACCGAAAGCAACAATTTGCGACTAATATAATGTTTACAATTGCGATTTGTAAATTTGAAAACCCAATCCAATTTTAAATACTCGTAGCGTTTCCACAAAGACTGGTACCTATGTTCTGTGCATTTGCTTTACTAAGAATCCAATTGCCTGTCTTTTTAACCGTTCGAACATTAACGTGAGTTTATCTTTTACCAAAGATACGGCTGATCGTCCCAATATTATTTTGATGACATCTGACATTTTAGTTATCGATCTTTTCACATAAATTACTGGTTCGCTAGCTGTCGCCTATCTTTGTCAAAAGAAATGTTGATTCGGCCTATACCTTATGACGAGAGAGTTGGCTAAAGCTCTTACGATATGTTACACAATATGATTACCAGTATAATTGCACTTTGTGGTAATTGGTCAGATAACACAATTTTGGGTGTAGTGACGAATGGAATAAGTGTACCACGTAGTCTTAGCTTATGTTATAGTAACTTATAGGCAAGTTTCTTTTAGCTCGCAAAACTATTTCTGAGGAAATTAGATCCGTTTGTGATGGGCGAAGTCGACGCTGACGAATTGCCTCCTGACATGATACCAAGATACAATTCCAGTTTGTTGGGGTAATTAATAATATATATTCATCAATACGAAGGGCTAGACTGAGGTGCACTGTAGTGCATTTCCACTTCCCCAGCGTATTTTGGTCTCAACATAATATGGGGCGAGCCTATTGCCCATTATACCGGGTACATTCCCCTACAATGTGTGGGAGATTGTGGGCCATAGTCCACCACGCTGGCCCAGTGCAAGGTGGTGAACTTCACACGCCGTGCAATAGACATGCAGGATATTTCACGTTATTTTCCTAACTCTATTAACTAGGGTTGCCAAAATATTTTTTTGTGGATCAAGACCAACTCAAGCCCCATAAAGTTCATGTTTTTTTTTAGATTCAAAAGTTCTCGTTCGAGTGTGGGAAGCTTAAGTTCCACTCGGATGTCACTTGGAGGATCGTTTAGAAGGTAATAGACCTATTGACTTGGCATTGCAACGCGTGGTATTTTCAATGACACAAAATAATTATTCTTATAACCATTCCTTTACAGTTCAAAATGGAGTAAACGCTGCTCCAATCATTGTAACTTTAGTGTCGGACATGCGTTCATACATTTTGATTCATACTGCAAAATATCATCAGACTTGACTTTTTGGAACTGATTATTCAGGAATGGTGCATCATCCTTTTTACGCTCAATTTTATTGAGCAGGACAGCGATCTTTTAGACAGAAATACATTTTAGGCATCTAGCCTACATTTATTTTAGTAGAGATTTGTAAATAACTGTTTTTTTTTTCATTGTATCCTAAAAGTAGATGGAGCCTTAGTGGGTTCAAATCATCATGACCTTCTGCCAAAAGTGGGTCTTTGGTTTTAAGTATCGTTGACATGATTTACCTTGCAATAGTGGTAGTACCTAGAGTTATCCAGGTGGAAAATTAGATTGTAAACTTTAAGTTTATATCAGATGGCAGCCCGTGATGAAGTTTGAGTCGCCGATACTCAAGTCGGCAACGTTGCCGGGACCGTTGTACTATTTGAAGCTGCGGAAACCTGCGAAAGAAATACCAATGGCAGTCCAGCTGTCTTTACCACATCAGGTATAAATCATCACACCACTCCATCATTCAACTTATCAAATTGTTTAGGCCGCTCGGAGTACTGAACCGGGTGGGTGGTTGCAGGTCCGATTTCAGTCATACCTTTCGAAAATATCCTTCTCAGAATTTGCCTTCGTCAGGGTCTAGGTGTAAAACGGATCGCCCCATGTCAATGTATAGTAAGTGTTGTTTTGATTTTAATCAATTATAAGTAATGTCTTCCTTCTCAAGGGTCACACACTAACCACGCTTAAGGGCGGCAACTACTTCCGTCTCCAACTGAATGTATTGCATGTGGTGGACGCTGTCACATGCCTCTCGAGGAAGCCATTTTCCATCGAGATCATGTCCCAACTGTACGGGAAGCACGAGGCGTTCTTTGACAAACTACTTGCAAGGTTCACGGTAAGTACAGTTCGGTACAGTTAGGTTCTAAACAAGTACATAATTTTTGTACTAAAGTCAGATCAATTGCGTATCCGTTTTACGCTTAGTAAGTGGCGACTTTTGTAACTAACACTCGGTGTTAGAAGGAGAAAGTGTTAGTCTTAGGTACATGTTATTAGGTATATATATAGACTTAGTGTAATTATAGTAGATACGGAAAACCAAATGTAATCTTCCCGGTGATATTACTACAAGAGCATTTGACTTCCTGCGGCGTTTTTTGCTCCTAATAAAACTGGGTTAGGTAGGATGTTAAAAATAATAATAATTGCGTGGCTAAGCAAGTATGCTCTGATTTTGTTTTTTTTTTTTTAAAGTAATAAAAGCATCAATATAAATCTATGTCGCCAGTGTCTAGTACCAGATAGAACTATTTATTATAGCAAATTCTATTCTTCAGTGGTGTTGGCACGCGTGTCAAGACAAGACCTCTGTCATGTCTTATTTCATACGAGAGAAAGAGATATAATCAATATATTCTGTGACATAAGGCGTACCCTTGGCGCTCATGCTACAACCTATGCAACGTTCTTTGTGTAGTCGTTCAGCATCTAAGCACAATTTTTGAGTAAAATTAATAAAATGAGTAAAATTATTAAATATTTGAGTAAAATTAAATATTTGTAGCGGAACGAAGTAGAAGATCTGTACGCGTTCTTCACGAAACCGTGGATGTCGGCGCTGTACCAGGAAACGTTCAGGGAACTTATTGACAATATCAACGAGCAAGATATTGGGACGGTAACACTACTTTTTAGTCCTCTTTGATTGAACCCAAAACGTAGTGATTGCAATAACCAATTGCCAAATAAGTAAGTGATAGGTATTGCAGTTCATAAGGAATATATGATAGAAACCAAAAACCAAGCCGATCTTTTAAAAAATATATAACAGTTATTTTGACGGAAGGCGATTGATATTGAAATTACGTAACCAACCCTCGGATTCCCTACGAATTTAATTTTTGAAGCTGTCATTAAAAAAAACTAAAAACTTGAGAGGTGTCCAGGGACACCCGGCTGGAACGAAGTTCCTTTTGAAATAAAAAAAATTGTACATATATATACAAACACACACACACACACATCGAAATCGGAATCGGATTCAGAATCGGAGTCACACACACATTTACAAAAGTGTCGTTACAACTTTTACTCTCACACACACATTTACAAAAGTGTCGGTCGACACTTTTAGTCTTATTTTTTTCCGTCTAGCCCTTTTCGCAACGGGCCATAAGGAACTACGTTCCAATAATATATTTTTATTTGGATGATATAATGTCGCATATGTCGCATATAGCGATAAAGCGTTTTTTTTTTCATATCGGGCAGTGAAAGGCTATTTGACTTAAGCGACACTTTTGGGCGATATTGACTTATATACATATTTGGAATCAGCTTATTTTTCTGCGTCGAATAATATGCTCTCATGTAAAGTCATATAGCGTTTCACCGCTTGCTATATTTTTAGGTATCTAACGTTTTACCTATTGTATTTAGGTTTCAATGGTTCACTTCCCTTTTCTTACACAGGATGTCTTGAAATCATAAAATAATTAACGCCATCTACTGCTGTCAGTTTACCCTATCTAAAATATATTAATGTTTAAAAGTGACATCCTGTTTAGGTTGCATGACGCAAGTTGAGTTCGAAACCACGGTCAAAGTATTGCAAACAGTCTGGATTTTATAACTATCGATAGATGTCGCTTTTAGTCTTCTGTTAAAATATTTTTTTTATGTCGTAGCATATTTATGGTGAAACTAGGACCTGTATCATACCTCGTAGTGTTATAATAGCCTCTGAAAATCAGCATTTTCTTAAACAACTCAAAGAATGCTCTAAGTAATACTTAGTAAGTATTATTTATATAGCACAAATAGCATACAAAATGTTGCCCGATTATTCGCGATACTAACTCTATTCTGTCTAACAAATAACCCCGCCTTATAACAATTATTTTGGCAGTGTTATTTGTCTAATTTTGTAGCGCCCCCTATTTCTCGCCACAAACACAGAACTTCTAGCGTACGCTAATAGATGACGCGGCATGCAACACATTGCATAAAAAAATCTGAATCGCGATAGAAGAGTTCTCAACGATCGTAGCTATGTATACAAATCCCTAACATAAACTATTCCGCTAGTCATACTTAGAAATGTATAACAAGATTATTAAAATGTGATTCAGAATCACATTATAAGATCTTGTTATTCATGCCCTTGTATAATAATCCTGAAATATAACTAATCTACTTTACAGTGGATCTTTTTTTTTGTCAATTACATAGTACTATAAATTATGTAGAAATCGCTGCAGTGACGGTAATCGTTTGCATCGCTTGATAAGGAAGTCTTATTTGAAGGGCTACTTAAATTGCAGATATACGACCTAGTGAAATCAAAGTACGCGATTTACGAATACGAAACCAAATCTGCGGTGGAGCAGAGCGAGATGGAGAATAAAAAGGATATGTCGCGATCCTCCTCTACAAATAGCTGCAATGCAGGAGGAAATCAGGTACCTGCACCCTTACCATATTTTCTGGAGTAATGTGACTTTAAGATCTTGACAGCAAAGTTTGTCGAACTTGTACAAGTTGCGCGTGTAATTATTTCCCAATACCAAAACGAACTCTGAATATATATCCATACAGATTGAATTACTGTGGTAGTCTACCACAGTAATTCATCTTCTACCACTGGTAGATAACACGTGACCTTGTATCAAAATTAGCTCGTAGGTATTCCTACTCGGTAAAAAAATATTGTTAGCAAAATCTAAAGTTTTATTTGTTTTCAGGATAATCGTCCTGCAGGCACGTTCCGATCTATGATAGATAAGTTTATTTCGAGAACCAGCAGCGTGCGTCTTAGTAGTGTTAGTATCTATCATTTCATTACTTAAATAAGTAGGTAAATACCTACTATGTAAGTACTGTGTATTCCTCCGGTAAAGCTGTAAAGGCCACCTCACGGCGAACAGCGAAGGTCTTTCAAAAAAAAAAATCCTGCTGTGTAAGTACTTGCAACTTGTGGCGACCTCTATATCTCGCCACCAAAATAGAACTTCTATTATACGCTTATAGATGGCGCTTCTAGAAATACATACAAAAAGCTGAATATTATATTTACTCGTAAAAAAGTCTTTATGAGGTATTACTAATTTGACTGCGTCTCGCTAAAATTTTACTAATATTTTACAGGTACACTCTGGAGTACACAGGGTTGCAACTGATATCCCTTCGGTTAGTGTTTACCACATTTTTTGTCTACATTTGTTATGTTATACCTCGTGTGTCTACAGTATTGTATTAAATTGTTATGAAACTATAGCATCCCAAATTTCAGTAAAATGCTTTCAAAGGTTGATGCATCATCAAGGTTTTTTTAGAATTAACCCCCCACATTTATACAAAGTTATGAACCATTTACAGTGGCATTGTAGAACACTCTTGTACTGATGAAAATGCCTATGCAGATGGTTTGTAGATCGATTGAAATGTCTTTAAATTAGGGCGTTAAATATCATTGTTTTTTTTTAAAATGCTTCGATAATGCTATATTAAGGGTCAGGTCATTTCAAGACTAAAGTAGCACAAAGGTGACTGCGTAGCGCCGACGTGACAACGCGCGTAGCATCTGTAACCACGCACGTAGCAGGAATACGGCTACTCTCGTAGCACGCATGTGAATATGCGCGTAGTAACGCGTAGCACGTACACGCTCGCGATTATTCGATCTTATCCTTATCTTATGATTATCGCTACAGGAGTGTGGTCAAAGTGAGAAGATTCGCAAGCAAGCCGCTGAATACTGGAAACAGATTGGCGGCGAGCGCATTGTGACGGCTCACATCGCTCAGTACCTGGACCGGAATAGCGTCACCAATCCGCACTATGCACCATCTAGAACAGAATACATGTAGTTATCGGATTCAGGCTAAAGAGTAGTATGAAGGTAGGTTTTTTGAGTTTATGTTTGAGTGTTAGCGTCCATTTTTGTGTTAGGATATTTAGGAGGTATTTAGGCAAGAGGGTTACGGGATTCCGGGTACAAAAAAAGACTCCATAGTTAGACCTAGCCCTGTCTATGGTTATAATTGTCTTAGTGCAGTTCAAATACTTGTTGAAAAATTTAAAAATAAAAAAAATATATAATTTATTTTAAGACAATTTATTTAATTTTACACATGTTAGTTTAGACAAGTTTCCTTAAATTATATTTACATTAAAATGCACAACATGGCCGTTGTCCGATTAATGAAACTTCAAAACTGTTTTCTTGATTATGTCATCTTGTTTTGTACAAAAGCAGAAACAATATTCTTTATATATATTATCTATGAGATCGAATTCTTTTAAATGTAGAGTTATATTGTAATGACTAGCAATCTTTGGTTTTCTGTTTTTAAATATGAAATGGCCTCTTAAAGTTAAATTTTACTGAACGATAGTTAACGTAGTACATCGTTGAGCTGATAACACCTTAAAAATCATGCAATACCGATATATATTTACACAGGCTGTATTTGATGGGAAATGACGCTTTACGCTTTGATAGCTCTGCAATTGACTCGGTTCAATTGATCTTCAAGTGATTATGGTATCCTAGTAATTCATCACTTGAGAAGGTACCAAAAGATAATTGCAGCACCTGTAGCACGAGCGCCAAGATTAGATGTATGCCACGAAATATCTTGATGTTGCCTCTTTCACTCGTATGCAATTAGACAGAGAGCGACCGAGCCAATCCGTGACAGAGGTCTTGTCTTGACATGCGTGCTGACACCACAGAAGAGGTAAATTTAAAATTTGAAACAGATGATAGGTGGGATGTAGTTACATATTTAATCACGTGTGCTTTTACCACGGACATTAAATCCTTACGTATATTGACATAGAGTATATTTAAAAAAAAACTATTGAGTTCGCTCGCCTCTGTATTTACGGCGATATGTTATGGGCTATAGGTACCCATATGTTTTGTAGAGCTATCAAAACTAAAGCAAAGTTATCTCAATGTATACAACAATCAAGAAAATATCCTATCACTTAATTCCATATCGAATGTCTGTACAATATCTAGCGTACACAATTTACTTATAAACAAACTTTTCTTAATAAATTAAAACACTATTTGTACCTATATGTATAGTTAGATACGTTTGTTTCACGTGTCGTGTTTCTTCGATGGGATTATTTCTTGGTGTGGCAGCTTCCACTGAACATGCCGGACAAAACCCGAGAGATTTCTCTTCACAACAATGATTAACAAAATCGACCTTTTATAATTATTTAAATTAACAGTACAAAAAAAAAAATATCCAATTTTATAGAAAATTTAATCCAATTATAAGGATGGTATTTTTATTATTATTTAAAATTGTTTTTTATCACTTTTGTAAATGGATAATTTTCACCATAAACGTAATTTAGTTATATTAATCCTTTAACTATTGAGTTCAGACGACTCTAGATCAGGGGTTCCTAAACTTTAAGGATTACGGAACACACCAAATACTTTTTATTTTATGAAACTCTATATCAAATGATTACAAATCAACAATGAAATTTATATAAGAACATATTTAAAAACAAATGTTTTATAATTAAAAAAACACATTATTCTTAACTTAAAATTTTCATTTAAAGAATGAAATTGTTTTATGAATAATTGTTTTAAAGTTCGATATTATGTCCGACAATTGTATGCGTATGTAATTTTGGCGGAACTCTGATGATTATTCTACGGAACCCAGTTTAGGAATTCCTGCTCTAGATAACTTAAAAAGTGACATTGTACATGAATGTCGATGTTTAAAAGTATTTATTTTATTGGCGCCCTCTATAAGCACTTTTACCAGAGTAAATGATGACTGATCGCCTTGAAGCCGTTGTCTGGGAACATGTATAAAGTAAGATGAATTATCACTAGCACGATCACGCACAGTGTTGAATCCATGCGCACACTACGGGGACGCGTAGTCGTGCGCCGGCGCCGGCGGGTAGTCGGCGCCGTGCAGCAGCGATTAGGTCTGGTACTGCAGCATCGGCGCTGCCGCCAGGTTTGCGTGGTGCCCGCTGTTCATCCGCAGCGCCGATAGAGACTTGTTGTACCACTCGTCCTCCGCGCTCATACCTGCCGAGACAAAAGCTATTATTTCATTGTTCAGCTCAAATTGTATCAAAAACAAATATAGCCGAGTGACACATTTAAGAGTAGATATACTATACTTGGTAGTCTTGCTACATACAAATCTGTTTGCCAAAATGAAATTGATTATATTATTATTTATCATTATCAATTTGATCCTGTCATTTCCGTGAGATTACTTATACACTTTATGGGTTGGGCCTTACGAACTTGAACTGGCCAAACTTTTCTTTACTAGTCTTCTCAATGTATGCTGAATGCTACAATTGCAACAATTTTTTTACAGAAAACAAGAAACGTTAATAAAACACTTCAAATTGATGTACTTTTGTTTTGTTTTTCAGAGTTCTATAATAATTACTATAAATTATTTAATATCTATTTAATTAATAGTTTATTGTTAATTATTTTAAAACATTAAACATGTGGAAAAAAATTGTGAGTCTATCTTTAAAACAAGTACAACAGTTACAGAATATTGAAACGTTGAACTCTTATTACCACACGTATTAAAAGTCTACGAGCGTAGCAAGTTCGTAGCGCTACGCGCACGTTCCCCGACCAGCTACGAGTTAACTCGGCTACATTATATAGTACACTATATAGTCGATACAGCCAGCGGGGAGGGCTGGGAAGCGAATAGTGAGGTACCGAATCGACCCTCGCGTTTTCTCAAGATGCAATCTCGCCGCAGGAAATAAGATATTTGCCAAGACGCCGCGAGGACGCTCGTCGAGGTAAATGTAGTGGAAATTTTCTTATTAGAATATCTACGGTACGATGCCTCGACGACATTACTCGGTGGTTTTTTCTTACGCAGGAATCTAGCCGCCCGGGGCCGCCTCCATTTTGCGGTTAATCACGCAATATTTTTACGCTGTCTGTATTTGAAAGTGTGTGGATTAGGAAAATGGAAACGGTTTTGTTGGACATGCTTTAGATGTTTGGTATATTTAAGGTAATTTCGGTCAATTCTGTCTTGAAGAAGATTCATGTCAAATGTTTTTATAGTTTTATATTTAACTCTTAAGCTTGTAGAAAAGCTAGTGACGTACTTGAGCGACATTCGAGCATTTTTTTTTTAAATGGTATTTGGATGGTATCGGAAGGTATAAAACACGACGACATATCACTATATGTGCAGCATAATTAGCTTAATTAACATACACGTCTCGACTTGAGGAGAGTAAATTAGTAATATCCGATCGTGCACTCAAGGACCATAAGAAGACTGAACATTGTTTCAGCATTGAAAGCATATTTCAGGGAAGCTTGCCGAATCGTTACGAGAAAAGAATTATTATCAGCTTAGTGTCAGCAGAGCAGACACTAACTATAATTTTCTTTTCATCATTTAAGTTAACAAATAATATTTACATTTTTTTATTGTCATTAGTATTATTAAAAACATTTAAAAAAATTAAACTAGTTCCCCACCGGCATTTGGAACACGTTCCTAGTTACCAGTGGTTAGGGCTTCTACACTATGCGCGCCGTCTACGGTAGTACCGCCTTCTGAATCTGTCCCTTGATCCAGCCGCCTAACGCGAGCCTCTTTAGGTGTTTGTCGAGGCATTTGGCTAATTTACATGATTACATATTATGAGTTTTCATTCAGGTACTCACAAATTCCTACGAACACAATACGATATTACATCAAAATCTCTATCTGAATGTTTTACTGGCCGACAATCCTCACTTTTAATATCATCAGAACGTCCCGCAAAGAATAACACAAGGGCCTGAGCGTTATTAATAAATTCTAATCAAGTTTTTTTTATCTTATTCAAGATCATCTGTCGTCGCTCAGCGGGCTGTGCGGCGGCGGCAAGTTTTCCCATTAGTACAGGGGATATTTGTATAAAAACGAGGCGGCGCGATCATCTCTCCTCCCAACTTTATAATTGCCTTGACGGCTCTAATAGAAACTTGATGAAAGCTGCCGCCCGCCGCCGCCGCCGACGACCGCCGCTTTTTGTTTCTCGTTACAAACTTACATTTTAGTTCTTATTGCTCGTATAATTTGTTGTGTGAATGTATTTTAAGGAATTTCGAGTTATTACGCGAGCGTTTGTAGCGTAAAATATGGTTAATATCAAGTTTATTAACATATTAGTCCTAGTCCTTTAGTTCATCTACCGACTTACTACAATTTTGGCTGAAATTACGCAAATAAAGATACATATCCTAAATTTAAAGGATTTGAAATGGTCATAGTTACAGAATATTTTTGTGTGGATAAAAGTAATTGAATATATGGCACCGAAATAATACAAATTAGTAAATAAGGATTTTTTTCTTGTGAGTGTGACTAAAACTTGCTTATCATAATACTTGCATGCATAATTTGATAACATTATCCATTAATAGATCTCAAAGGCACTACGCACTTCATAATTAGTTATAGGTACTTTTTAGTGTTCCAAACCCAAAGGGTAAAATGGTCCGTCCATCCGTCCGTCCGTCTGTCACCAGGCTGTATCTCATGAACCGTGATAGCTAGAGAGTTGAAATTTTCACAGATGATGTATTTCTGTTGCCGCTATAACAACAAATACTAAAATACAGAATAAAATAAATATTTAAGGGGGCTCTCATACAACAAACGTGATTTTTTTGCCGTTTTTACAGATAATGGTACGGAACCCTTTGTACGCGAGTCCGACTCGCACTTGGCCGGTTTTTTTATTAGTATCTGAAAGTAAATAATTTTAAAATTATATAATTTTTAATTACCCATAGTGTCCTGTCGCATGCCGACCGCGCTCATGTTGGCGCCGTGGCCCATAGAGAAGCCCTGTGGCATGGGGTACGACCCTCCACCCATCTGGGACAGCGAGAATATATCCTTCTGCAACTCCTCGTAGCTGCCATGGTGCTGTTTAACAAGATTCCATTTTACTATACAAGCTGTATTCGGTGTAAACATAAAATAAATCGACATTGCCAGGCAACGCATGCCTACTCATCGTATGATCCGAAACTAAGCAAAGCTTGTACTATGGGTATTGTCGTATGGACTGGGGGCGATCTCAGTTACACCCGGATAATGGCAAAGTCTGAAAAGGCTATCAAAATTTTCCACTGCAAAAAATCGAAACGCGGCCTACACCAATCACTAGTTTAATGCGTCGTTAAACGTAAAGGATCCGTTAAAGCCTCCCGCAAGCTGACTCGACGACACTCGCGTGTATTTTTTTTTTCCATACCTAAACAAACTGGACTCTTAGAAAAAGTATTTTTTTTAACCAAATGACACTGAGAGCGCTAGTGACTTTTGACGCGTGGGGGCGTGGCTTTTACCACTGAAATTCAATCATGCATATTGACACAGAGTGTGTTTTAGTATTGGAAAACATTTTGACGCACGAGTATCGACGCCCCAGACTTAATAAATAACATATAGAACAACTCATAAATCTGAGCTAACCATATCGTTGAACGGCTCATCAAGCTAACGTAATTCCGCACCGCTATCCCATTAACCGAAGTGTTAATCGGTATAAAACATAAAGCCGCGGATTAATTTACGCGATTAACATAAAGCCAGACGGGAAAAATCATTACCGTCGCCCATCCGTCACCACACGATCGCTCAGTGACGGTAATGATGATGATATTCGCATTTTTATAGGGAATATCGTTACCGTCGCCGCTTGGTAAAATTCATTACCGTCGTTTGGTGAACGGTAATTATATTATTTTTATTTGCTACGCTACCTTCTATTACCTTAGGAATAGAGTTATAGACGGTGTCCCCGCTTCAAAAAAACAGCAGAAACCTGTATTACCTATATAATTTATTGTCAAGAGATGTGGACGACGTCATGCATTTCTTATTTTTATGTCATCATATCCTAATTCCTACTAATATTATAAATGTGAAAGTTTGTGAGGATGGATGGATGTTTGTTAGGTACTATTTATTGCAAAAAGTACTGAACGGATTTTGATGAAACTTTAAAGTATTGTTGTTTATACATTAAAATAATATAAAGGCTAAAATTGATAACGATATTGAATAATGAAAGTCTGCGCTAGTAGAAGCTAGTAGGTATCTAATAATCTTCTAGCTTCAGCCCATACTACATTAAATGTTAAGGAGTCAAATTGAAATTTTGTATCTTTCGTCTCGTTTTGATTCGTATTGCGGTAGTTTAAATAAATACAATTCCACATCCAGCATTCCAGCTGCAATTTAATTTGATATGGTACCAAGCAAAATCATATAAGAATGGAGACATTTGCGTCTCGTTATTCAAAGCGTGTTTTGTTCCATCGTTCTTAGGTGTATGTTAAGGGAATAAAATTTGTTAAAAATGAGCATGTTGGTAGCATTTTACAAATAGATATTGTTTTTTTAGGGTTCTATACCTAAAAAGTAAATTAATGGAAAAATTACTTTTTAAAAACACGCTTTTATTTAATTAATCTTAAAAGAATAAAATACAATTTAAATTAAATCAAACAAATCAATTTAGTACATGTATTACACAATTTATTAAATGATATAAAAGTTTGTCGCGAGATTTACCTATGTAGGTACTAACTAGTCTTGCTTGACATACTTATTATAAGTAATTCTATGAAAGAAAATGTTTCCTATAAAATATGCTAATCTCGCGACAAGTTTTTATATCATTTAATAAATTGTGTAAAACATGTACTAAATTGATTTGTTTGATTTAATTTAAAGTTTATTCTCTTCTTTTAAGGGCAATTAAATTAAAGCTTGTTTTTAAAAAGATTTTTTTAACATTAATTATACGACATGACGTTGTCTTAGTTTTAGTGTTCTCCTTAGCAAGCCCTTTCATTTGATACCCATACTGTGGTAGTGCAGAAAAAATAACTATTCCACCTGCTTGGATGTTCCGCCATATTGGAATTAGAAAAATGTCACACAGCTAAGCATGCATTGTCATCCAAATTAGGCGTGTATACCAATTTTCAGCTAAATGGTTAAAGATAACTGATTTAAAATTCAGTTGCAAGATTCCACCCGGACAAGTAAAATATAAAGCTTGTAATAAAAAAAAGAACCCTTAGGATCACTTCGATGTCCGTCTATCTGTCAGTCAAGACCCTTTTTTTTCAGTAACACGAGGAGGTCTGTAGTTAATATTAATATCAAATACTCAAGGCTGCAATCCCTTAAGGCTGAGAAAAAAACAGTTTTATAAGTTACGTCAATTAAAAGATATGGGCGTTTATCCATATATTTTGACTAGCAAGGGAATAAAAACCTATAGGGTACTTCCCGTTGACCTAGAATAATGAATTTTAGCAAGAACCAATGCACAAGCAAAGGGAAAAATCCGAATACCGTAAATCTCTAGTAACTTAAACCTCTTCGGGACTCGATTCCCGTGATGGACGAACTATTTACATACATACAAGTTTGTACAGAACCTCGGTGCGTGAGTCCATATTGCACTTGGCCAGTTTTATGTATTCCCCGGTTGTTAGACAATTTATCGTTTTCTGTGGCCGCTGTTTGCATTATTTTCGTGGTCCGCGGACGCGCCCGCACCGGAATCCCATTACCGCGTAATCACGATGATTAGCGCCGTATGGTAATGAGCACACAAATTGTGGCGAAAACAAACGCAACCGAAATAACTGCGCACGTTTTTAGATCATTTAGTTTATTGTCAGAGAAATAGGCAAATTGTAATTACTACAGCCACTTAAATCGAATTATTCCACTATATATATTAGTGGGCACGCACGTCAAGGCTAGTTTTCTGTCACGGATACGCTTGCTCGCTCTCTGTCTTATTTTATACATCAGAAAGAGAGACAATCAACATATTCCGCGACAAAAGTCTAGACTTGGCGTACATGCTACATTTGTAGTAGGTACAAATATAATGTTTTATTTTTTCCATCTGTCAGATTCATCGAGCAACAGACGTCACATCGAACTTTGTTCATTAGACATAGCAGTAGGCTTAGCATGACCGCGTAGACATGAGTTTAATCTCTGACAGTTGACAAATGTAACAGTTGAAAGATATGAAACTTATGTCTACTCGGTCATGCTAAGGGTGCTGGATGTGACATCATATAATTGAAAAATCTGACGGTTGGAAGAGATGAAATGAAAGTTCCTGCACACTGGGGTGTCAAAAGTTGCGCGTCATTATTATTTACCAATACCAAAACAAACTCTGTGTCAATATGAATTAAGCTTGAATTTCTGTGGCCAAAGCCATTTCACCGCGCGTAAAAATTTTCTCGCGTTATCAGTTTCTATTCGTTAAAGATTGAACTTTTTCTACTTGTCAATACAGTTCATTATGGCATTGGCTAACATTTAGTTGCACGATCGTTGACGTCCCAGTGTGTGAGAGGCCTTATGTCTACGCGGTCATACTGAGCCTGATGGGTGAAATATCCTCTCGGTCAAGTTCTGAGTATTATCTTTCATTGCATTTTAGATTCGGATTACACCTACGAAAGCTATAGTGGATAATTTGTATACATATGTACCTTGCTAGCTTATACATTGGTGAAGTTGGATCCCTTGCATAAAGCTGATGCCAATGTTTTTAAGAAGGGATCACTAATAAGCTAAAGGTGCTATTAAAAACAAAAACTGATATCTTTTTTTCAAATATCGGGTATGTTAAGTTTCGTAAAAAAAATCCTCACCTGTGGATATCTGTTGATGGTGTTGGGATGTGGGTACGGCTGGTAGCCTCTGTACCCCTGGATGTTCCGCATCATGCCGTTGCAGCCAGGCAGCACCGCGGGGGCTAACGCTTTCTGAAGTTGCTTCTCTTGTTTGCGGTATTTCGCGCGACGGTTTTGGAACCATACCTAAAAGAGAATAAGGTTAGTTATCGCGGTTGTAGCCATTTTAAAATTGGTTTGGTATACTTTGAAACGCAAACGCTAAAGTACAGCAAAATATCATTTGATGAATTTTCTATAGTTTCTATCGATTAAGTTTGTCTGGATGCCAAGATAATAAGTGAATGGGCACCGTGGAGTTTGAAAGCTTATTTTTTTTATGAAGAACGCATTGGATTGTGACTTATAGGTGTATCGTGGTGGAAGGTGTATACTATAGAAAATTAATACGAAAATAAACTTTTATAGGGGAATCTTTTGCAATTAATTCATCCCTTTTAATACTTAGATACTATTAGTTGCTATTCGCCATTAATATTTCGTAGTGAATGAAAACGATTATTTTAGAAAAATACGTTTTTTATATCATCATCAGTAAGCAGAGACAAAACAATGGACAAAACACGAGCCCCTAATCTGTGTGTTGTCAACGGGAATGAGAGCGTGCGTCGTTTGATATGGTGATTAGAGCTGATTAGAGGGAGAGGGTGTGTCCCTCCCGCCCCGCCCGCGGCCGGGGGAGGGGCGGCTCGCCCTCTGTACGCACTCCCCATATAAATAAACCGATATATTCTATACCTAACTGCGAGCCCAGTGAGGGTACCCAAATTATATCTACTTATGTATTTATTAGGTTTGTTGCGTTTCTCAATCTTGTTTTATTTTTTAATTACACTTTTATTTTGTATTCTTCATAGTGTGAAATTATAAAATATTGTATGATATAGTAAGGATTAGGCGATACTCCAATAGCTTGTAAAACAAAACCATGGGCCAAATTATATTGATGCTCCCGTACTGGTTATTTAAAATTTATTTGAATGATAGTGATATTTTTTTCCTGCTTTATTACTTTGATAAGTTTATTTAGAAGTGCTTTAGTTTTGTTTTGTTACTTAGATACGAACTAATAAGATCCTACGTGTTTTTTAATTGCAAATAAGCAATCATTTATCATCACAGGCATAAACTGCTAAAATAGTTTCTTACTAATAGTAGTATTGTAACTGCCGAGAGTAGTAATCGGCTGTATATTTTTTTGGTAAAAGTACTTACAGTATTGCTTGGGGCTGCATCCCCACAGATTGAGAATCGCTACATCTCGCTATACATACCTACATACTGCGCGTAGATAGAGGGAGGAAACGTAAATGGGATATTAGTTTTTTCGCAAAGCTACCCGACTTCCGCCCGCATCGTGCGTGTTGTAATGAAAAACGAACCAATTTCCTAATGCGGAAACATTTTTGTTTTTGTACATTGGATTTTCATGATAGGAAATACTCGGAAAGTATAACGCAATATCAATGGTGAGTGATATGCGCATTAAAAATAACAAAAATTTATATATACGCGTCGAATTGAGAAACTCCTCCTTTTTTTCGTCGGTAAAAAAGAGTTTTTATCTCTTAATCATATCTACTTCAACGTTACCACTTCCCACTAAATGGATTTTTTGCATCGTAGATAATAATATTATTAGGCGTGTAAAGTTCACCAGCCCGCACTGGGTTAGCGTGGTCAGTGGTGCCCAGTATAATGGAATACAAGCGTGATGATGTATGTATTTAGGTATATGTTAAAAAATATTCGTGAACCATAATAATTATTTATAGGCTACGTGTGGAGTGGTCTTTCAACCCTTTTCCAGTTTAGAAGGAAACTAAGAAGTAGAGATAACATCAAAATATATTTAATTCAGTAAAGGTCCTCTTTCTAAAACACTTGTTAAAGGCACAACAATAGATGTAGATAGCTATCTAATAACGTAACAGGGCACCGAGTTATCCGAAGAAAACGGTCGCCTTTAAACTGAAAAAGCACGGGGATCCAACAAAACATTTTCTTATTTCCAATTGTAGAATTCATTTGAGGGCAGAGACAATGTCGAGAGGCGCGCGGGGAGGATGAGCGGCTAACTTCGTTACGGATCCATTTGATGGGATTGCAATGCCTCAGGGGCCACCCCGCCCGCCCCGCCGCGCCTCGCCTCTCGTACGCCCGCCGACGTTGTATTTTTATATCGAAATTTCCTCCACAAGGAGGGATCTCGACGTCGCTGTCGTCTTTAACGTTTACATTCTTATGTAGCGTCGCCTAAACGATAATAGCCTCCTACGGAGCGCGAGCACGAACATACAGAACTCGTATGTACCGGTGTATGTACATATGTCCCGTATGTATATACTCTACAGAGTACAAAGTAATCTCGCGTGCGCGTATTTCATGTGCTTTTAACGTCACCAGGAATGTTAAAGTGTCAAGTAATATGGTTAAGCAAAACCTTTTATTATCCTACTCATAAGTTCTTTCATTTCTTTCGCTTAAAAGAAAGAAGTGTTTATCGTCGGAATGGAGCGGCACTGAATAAAATATCGCTTGAAAGCTACTCCATGTTTTAGTATGATGATTAAATTACCGCATACGCACACTACCTACTTGCGAAAAAATTTATAAAGCGACGCTATTTTAAAAATTAGAGCAAACGAAAAAAAAATCAAAGGCGTAACTTTAATAAATGATAAATTTCACGTTCTGAATAATACATCTAAAGCGACGAATTAGGTGCTCCGGGGACAAATCAATATCGAGGGTCCCGGGGGATTGAGCAATTTTAAAACTGAGATAAAGATCTCTCGCGAGTTACTGTAAGCATTTCGTATTCATACGGTCGAGGACGACAGATGGCGCTTTAATTCAATCCGCCTCGGGCCTACGCTCTAAATTGTATTATCCGAGTATTCGCGCATCATTGATATTTCGACATTTCCATCTGAGAGCGACTGGCGGCGCGCGATACTATTGTGCTGCCCGCTGTATTCCGTTCCCTGCACCTATTTATTTTCGCCATGGGTGGTCCATTTCTCCCTACATTCCTCTATATGTTGATGACATCGTAATTGAACAAACTTCAGCAGTATTCTTAAATGTAAATATTATGATTTTGATTACCTTCAAAATAACTAATTTTATTTCGGATCGATTTTTTTATTGCCACATGAGCCTTTACTTGATGAATAAATCGACTGAAATATATTAAAATTACTGTCTGAAATATATTTTGAGAGCCTTCTGAGCTTTGTGAAGTAGGAATGAGGGAGATGCGAACGTGTCAATATATAATACGTATTCTATACGTCTTAAAGTCTATAATTAACATGAATAACCGACCTGTATCCTTGCTTCGTTGAGTTTAGTCGTCCGCGCGAGTTCCTCCCTGCAGTAAATGTCGGGATAATGTGATTTCGCGAAAGCGGCTTCTAATTCCGCTAATTGCTCCTGTCAAGATAAAAACCACAATAATTTAGTTTGAACCATAAACAGGAGTTTGTTTAAAAGATACTTAGATGGGAATTACGTGTTTCCTGATGGCCAACGGGGGTTTATGCTATCAGGAGTGGTTTTCTTCTGCGTAAACATTGACGCGAGGTACAATTTGATTATGTTTTTAAATGAACTATGCTTCAATATACATAAAAATTGGACTTCAGTGATAAAATTCGCTCGGGTCATTGGTGACATTAATGGTAAAAATAAACTTTTTAAAACAAGCTTTTATTTGATTGTCTAAAAAAGAAGAAAATAAACTTTAAATTAAATCGAAGCAATCAATTTAGTACATGTATTACACAATTAATTAAATGATATAAGAGCTTGTTTTTAAAAAGTTAATTTTTACCATTAATTTATTTTTTAGTTATTTGGATTTAATGTGATGTTGCATTAGTTTCCGTGTTCTTCTCAGCGAGCTCTTTCATTTGATACCCATACTGTGGTAGTGCAGAAAAAAAAAAATTCCGCCATATTGGAATTAGAATAACGTCTCATAGCTAAGCATGCAGTGTCATCAATAACAAAATAAGCGTGTACACCAAATTTCAGCTCAATCGGTTAAAGATAACTGATATAAAATTCAGTTGCAAGATTCCACCCGGACATACATACATTGCATGTTTATATAAAGCTTGTAAAATTGAGCTTTTTGTATGAGTAAATAGAGTTTGTTTTGTTACTGGCAAAAAATGATTATTAATCAGTTGCGTGTTACCTGTGTGAAGGTAGTCCTGTGTCGTCGGCGAGCCGGCGTTGGACATGACGCGGTGGTGGGCGTGTGCCCCGCGTGCTGGGGACCCAGCGCCGGGGACAGTGCCGAGGTGGCCCCTGAGACACCCGAGCCCACCCCGCCCGGCTCCGGTTTTAACTTCTTGAAAGCACCTTCCGCTGTTTAACAAAATACCAATTACTATGTTTGTTAGATGTATGTTTACATCTATGAAGCTCATTCCTAAAATTGGCAACATGTTAAGAGCTATGTTTTTCTTAATTTCGGCATAAATTTAATAAGCGTCCAATGAGCTCAAAGATACCTTCCGTTTAGTTAGAGTCAATAGCAAATTTAATAATGGTGCTTATTAAGTTGGCACATAGTAAACTACTGTAATTAAAAATATTAACGTTTGTCTCGTGGTTGTAATGGGTAAGACAGTATGTTTACTGTCTTATAATATCGTTATAAATATAATGCGTTATCGTTAATAAATATAATAAGGTTATCAAATAAATAGTTTAGTCAAGTCCCCGTCGAGTCAAGACCTCAATTATTGTAAATTGTACTGTATACCTACAAACAGGGACTAAACTAAATGTTTCAGCACTATTTCTGACTTGCTTATTCAATCCGATCATAACAAGAGGGTAAACTATTTCTAGGTAAATCTATGGGCTATCATGTCTATAGCCACAAACTCTCTTGGCTAGGGCCTCAAGTCCACACACACTATCGTTGTGGAATGTCAATGGCTTGACTTTATTGTTTTATATTACATGAATAGTACACGTTTGAATAGTACATGAACATGTACTAAAATAAATATTTTGATTTACATAATGCTTTACAATGTGTTTAAATTTTTATGCAAGGTATATGCCCCGTTATTGAATATTGAATTATATATCCACATAGATAGAACATAAACATAATTAAAATATTTTTTTGAGGACCACAACATACCAAAAGCTGTACCTTAGTAATTGTTTAATCCGAAAACAAAATAAAACACATCAAATACATACTCAATTGTATCACACAAGAACGCAAAATATGCCATTATATTTTATCTACCATTGATAAAATATTGGAAGCAGTGGTAGCCTCGAGGGCAAGAACGCCTGCCTTGAACGTAAGGGGTGCAAGTTCAAATCCCAGGCCCGCACCTCTGAGATAATTTTCATGTGCGAATGTCATTTTCAACAATGATTACCACTTGCTGAACGGTGAAGGAAAACATCGTGAGGAAACCTGCACGTCTATAGAAAGGCGTGTGAAGTTCACCAACCCGCACTGGGCCAGCGTGGTGGACTATGGCCCAAATCTCCCTCGTATTGAGGGGGAATGTGCCCGGTATAATGGCAATAGGCTCGCGCCCTATTACATTGGGACCAAAATATATCGGCGAAGTGTGGGCGCACTACAGTGCACCTCCGCCTACCCCTTCGGGGAATACAGGCGTGATGATGATGATGATGTGATAAAATATTTCATTTTCATGCCTTGAAAAATATCTCACCGAATTTGTTAGACTTCGTGGTTGCCGATTGCCCTAATTATTTATAATGCCATGAACACAAACATTCTTGACAAACGTTGTTCGCCGCTCATGGTTAGTCTTGGCGACACTGGATAAAACTAAGCAAGCCCAATTATATCAACAACAAAATGATCATGTGATTACATCAAATATTTGCGATAACATGTAGATCACCTGAACGCGTCCGGTAAATAATTTCTTATTTGCATAGCTGGCGCTGCGCATCGACCCTTGCTGTAGGTCAAGTTCGCTCGGCCCGCGTAATTTTAATTGCGTTGCTTCAACTAACGCTGTTAAGGAGGTGATGATTCCACGCCGAGGAACGCCCGCAGAAGTTTCCACTTCATTTTAATAATTATCGCCAGACAACACATACTCGTCGTATGCTCTAAGCAAAGCTACTATGGGTACTACACAATGGACTCGGGGCGATCCCAGTTACATTCAGACCAGGGCAAATTCTGAAAAGGCCATTTCGGAAATTTGCTACTAGCGGGAATCGAACCCCCAAACACCTGTAGTTTTAGCATGTGCGCCAAGACTAGACTTATGTCACAGAATATGTTGATTATATCTCTTTCTCTCGTATGAAATAAGACGCAGAGCGACCGAGCCAATTCGTGACAGAGGTCTTGTCTTGACATGCGTGCTAAGACCACTGCCCTCTTCACTAAATCTGTCAACAGTTGACAGTTGCTACTGAAACAACAATACTTAAAGAGGTAGTAAGGCCGCCGGCCTACACTCAAACAGTCGTCAACTCATCAGTATTTTCCATTTCAGTTAAATTCGCATGCCCACATGGCAACGTGATGCCTCAAACGTAACTCGATTCTCGTGAAAAATCCGCATATCGGCGACATAATTAGTTTACGTACCGTTTCTCTGAACATCTGAATTAAGCGGGGGAGATTTTAAAAGCACCGGCAGAGGTCGGCTGCCAAGTATTCATGCATTCCCTTTGACGATGTTCCAAGCTACTTACTAATTAACAGGGAACTAAGTGTTTGCGTCCGCGGTAAACGGGGCCTTTTAACGTTTAAAAGGTTGTATTTTTTGAGTGTCTACGTTTTTAGGCGCTTTGACGGCGGCGTATTGGTTTGGCTTTTTTATTTTGGCGTTTTTGCGAGATGCAATTACGGTGTTAGATGTGTTTTATTTTGTTTTTGGAATAAGTAATTACTAAAGTATAGGTTTTGGTGTTATGTTGTCTTGCAAACAAGATCTTGATTATGTTTATGTTCTATCTATGTGGATATAAGATTCAATATTTAATAAAGAGATACGTACTTTACCTAAAAAAATATACTGATTGTAAAGTGTAGTCTAAAACGAAGGAGTTATTTTGAACCAAAACAAAAAAGGATCAGACATATCTCTACACACAATAAGTGAAACATACAAAGATCATTTTACAAGAAGCTTCACATCCGAGTTACCCAGCGCGAAGTCCTCCGTTCTTTAAAAGCCCATGTTTGAGTATAGATAGTTAAAAAAATATGACTAGCTGATTACTGTTGACACGTGAAACACAGCATAGTCATTGATATTAATATCTTTGCTTCAAATGTACTCACATTAGACCTGTTATATATCTAAGATTAGTAACGATGTTAACTTTTTAAAATCACTCGTAATGCGACAAGTCAGCGAACAATATCATTATTTGTGAACATTTGTTCGGGGGCGTAACTGAGATTCAATGTAACATGTCATTAGGGGTCGTAATCCCCTAATTATGACAATTGACATGAGGCGCCATCTGTGGCCGTCGAGAGGTGTCGGGTGGCCGAGCTAGTCGTAGGGTATCGAACTGTAAATAGATTTACCGTATTTGACTTATGCCCGTTTTTACCTACACTAGGAAACGCCTAAATATAAAGCGGTTGCCTAGCGCATAAAATCGTTAGTCGATGACTAAAGATCCTGGTGCCACTTAAAGCTATGACACAGATTCGGCGATGCGTAAGCTTAGGAAACTCTACATTTTAACATACCTATTAGACAGTCGTAATAATGAAACGTCAAAATTTCAATTCAATTCGACAACTGATAAAAAAAGCTATCAATAAGAGAAATAGTGAAGAAGTAATGCCGAAACGGAAGTTGCTGATTAGGTGTCACCTTAGATTAGGAATTACTTAATTTAACGTCGCTTTGCGTGTCAGTCGAGAAAACGGGTCTAGTTGTTATGATTGAAATGTTGTTGCTTAAATTATAATTCTATTGATATTAGAGTCGATTCTGTTAGCGCCAAACTAAACCGCAATATCTTTACTAATCGTATTGCCGTCCTTCTTACGGCCGTAATGTATAAGCAAGATGGCAGTATATTTATTTCTATTGAATATAGATAAGGTATAGTTTGTGTCCAAAAGAATCAACATAATTACATAGTTTTTTTGACGTTTCTCATAATCTCCTCTTTTAAATGTTTTTTTTTCTCGATTTATATTTTATCGCGCTCTATAAAACATTTTTAAAGCGGTCGGGACCGCCTCGGGCGCGAACGACGGGGCGCTTCGCCCCTCCAGCAGCGTCCATATGTTCCCTGCCCACTAATAGACTTGTAATCTGAACAAATGCCGCAAATCCGGACGATTGTGATCACTGACTGTTGATTTATGATCAAGATTTGTACCTAATTATTTATTCTATATAGCTACTTATTTGAAGGGGCTTTTAAGATAATTCTATATGTAGTAATGCAGGGCCCCAAGTCTACTAACGCTCGTAGTGGAGCTGCTATGACTCCTTTTATAAGGCATGAAAACAACATCTTTTTTCAATGATACCTACAATATAAGGAGTGTACCCATTAGATATTGTCACCTTGATGCAATTTAACTACTTAGTCATATTCTAGTTACCATTGATACAAGATGTAATTTTTATGCCTTAAAAAATGGAGTCATGGCAAATCCACGGCGATAGTGTTAGCAGACTTGGGGCCCAGTTCTTGTGATAGCTCTGTCTCTTATTTGTGGTAAGTAAAAAATAAAAAAAAGGGACCCACCACTCACCCTCGGAATTGTTTAGAATCCCAAATTATAAATCAAATAAATTTTATCGATAATAGAGGAAACCAACAAGACCGAACTCCCTGTCAGTCTAGAGTCAGTATGTCATAAGTCATGGGAACAAGACCGAACTCCTTCTATTATCGAACTTCCTCTATTATCGATCAAATTTATTTGATTTACTCTATTATCGATTAAATTTATTTGATTTATAATTTGGGATTCTAAACAATTCCGAGGGTGAGTGGTGGGTCCCTTTCTCTACTATTGTATTACCAATGGATTTCGCAATATTACGCCTGATTCCATCAATTATAATATAAGGTTGGTGTCATGTCGTATGTGGAGGTGAAGAAGGCTGCATTGGATCGACCTAGATGGCGGGGACTTCATCAGATGCACCGACAAGGGCCGAGCCCTTAAATTAGAAGAAGAAGAAAAGATAATAAAGTTCTCTAATTATTTTTAATATCGTCACTGATTTTACTTGTTGTTACTATTTTTGTGACACACTTAGACAAAAGATTAGTCCTAATCTGTTGTCTAGTCACTAAGACTTCTTTATAATATAGTGATAAACAAATCTAAGCAATAAACATTATAAGATGAGTAATCAAAGCAAGCAAAGATTCTATCCTACATCTTTTTAACTTTCATCGCCCACTTTTATGTATAATGTGTATTTCTTGAATTTGTCCTCTAGGTATGTTAATTACTTGATATTAGGAGAATACACGCTAATTGCAGGTGCAGCCATTCCTCATCTTAAAAAAGGTACCATTTCATTAATTTCTCAAAAGATGTCGGTTAGAAAAGAGCCCCAATTATGCCCCAAGACACACTTAAATTTAAAACAGTGAAGTAAAGTAGGATACGACACAGGTCGTATACCGAGCATGCCAAACGGAAACCCATCCAACCCACTGATAAATGTCCCTATGGTGACAGATCGCAGTGTAACGGGGGACCAAAAAAATTAAAAAAAAAAAGAGCCAGAATAGGATAAAATATTTTGTTTTACAGGTGCATAAGAAAAGTCAAAACAGATTCCTAAACCATTACCTACTATTATTTTTATCTACAACTACAAAATCACAAGAAGACAGTTACATCAATTTAAATCACATTTCCAACCCGTTAAGTAACTTTTTTCAAGCACCAGCTGATCGGAGGGTGCTCGACGTGTGTGCTACAATAGGCTTAACGGATTTGTCGCGGGGTGCGCGCGCGCCGACGCGATCGCCACTCCATTATGTCGAGTAGGCTCTTAGGAAGAGATTATTATGCGCATATTGGTTAGCATACTGTTTAGGGGAATTAACGGTATTTACATAGTTTAGTTTTTTGCAAATATTTGAAAGTAGAGGCTGTGATGATGTCTACATGTCTGTAATATGACATTAGACGAATAAATACCGTTCTATAATTCAGTTTATATTATTAACTTTTATATTTTGTTGTTTGATGATTAGTACATTTTTAAAGAGTCTTTCAGAAGTCCGAAATAATACTTTGACGTTTGTATTCTTATCGGGTAGGTATACAACTGAATGGTATTTGTTTGTATTAAATGTGATCGAATTTCGACCATGATTTACCAAATTTTTTTTCGTCGTCAATTTCTATGTAAAAATATGTATGTATGTATCTCAAGTCCTATGTAAAATTTGCATGTTCTGTTTTGTGAAAATTGGTGCCTCATAAGTGTAGTTTACATTGCTGAATAGGGTTGTGAATATGGCCTTAGGGCCAGAACACGATATCAGTGACAAATAATCAAAGGTCTATAACTCAGAAATTATGATATTTAGGTATAAACTATCTTCACTAAGCATCTACATATCACCTACCAAATATGTGCTTTAAATATTATTTCGAACTTCTGATACGCCCTGTACATTTTAAATGCTTATTTTTTAACTTTTTTCGAGTTTTTAAATTTATTATTTCTTAGCTACTTCACCGTGTAAAACTTAGAACGCATAATATTTAAATAAATCTGTTACGGAACATAATAATTTACCAAAAATAACAACGTAATACTTCAATTAAAAATAAGAATTTACCGACATAAAATGTTTAAGTGATAACCATCGTTAAATTGTATTCCATAACAACTGAAGGACCTAAAGGGGTGTTTACACAGGGCCAATAGACAGGTGCGAACCGCACGCGACGGCCATGCGACGCCTATTATCATCTATTGTGTTTTAAAAATGGGGTTAGAATGAGATTTATTTGCAAGACGTGGATTTTATACATTCGAATGTGAATAATATCTCCAAAATGTTATCTAGATGCATTTTCATTTTCATCCGAGATTACCACTTGCTATGAAACGGTGAAGGAAAACATCGTGAGGAAACCTGCATGACTATAAAAAAGGCGTGTGAAGTTCACTAACCCGCTCTGGGGCTACGGCCCGGATTTCCCTCGTATTGACGAGGAATGTGCCCGGTATAATGCCAATAGGCTCGCCCTCTATTACATTTGGACCAAAATACTTCGGTAAAGTGTGGGCGCACTGCAGTGCACCTCTGCCTACCCCTTCGGGGAATATAGGCGTGATGATGTATTGATGTGTTTAATAGTCGCAAATTGTTAAACAACGGGTCCCTAAGGAAAGTATAAATTTATAGTGTTCTGATTTCATTACTTGGCGTTGATACTAGGTACTGTAAGCAAAACGTATCAACAACGGGAGAATATTTTCATTCTACAATTAATCTAGATCTATGACATAAGACCTAGATCTATGGGTGCTATCCCAAAGGTGATGTTGGCACTGATTGTTTAGCTTAAATTTGTACAAAACCTTTGTTTTTCCTAAAACAATAGGTGACATCCATAAATCTTGTTTTAAGCATGCCTATGCTTGGAGCCTGTATCACCACAAGGCTGTCCACTATCTGCTCCCAACTGATACTCAAATATTTTGGACATGTCGCTCGTAGAAACCCTGACAGCCTAGAGAAGCTAATGTTAGTTGGCCAGATCGACGGGAAAAGAGCACGGGGTCGCTCACCTACACGATGGTCAGACCTAGTAAAGACGCTCACTGGCCTACCAATAACCCAAGCCATTAAAACCGCCGAGGACAGGAACACGTGGAAGACCATAATACACAAAGGGATCAAATCAGACTAGACACGACCTTCAGTAATGAAGATGCCGACTGAGAAGAAGATGCTTGAAGCCGAACGTGCGGCAAGCGCACTGGCATGTTTGAAAAGTCAGAACGACAGATCGCCTATCGCATGCGCGTCTCATGTGACTATAAAATCAGCCTAATAGAATAACTTGAGATAACATAGTTGAGTTGATACTCCTATAATGTAGTATTAATGACTTTCACCATTCAGTTAATGGTCCGATCGCTGCTAGGTGTAATGAGGTATTAATACTGCATTATATGAGTATCAACTGACCTATTTAGTTTCTCATTTGATTATTTGTCACCTACATGACAGCAAGTAAAATGGGACCATTTAATATTGTGTATTTGTTATTATTTTTATTTTCTGGTAAGTAAATTTAATCTTTAATCATGGGTTTTGAAGGTCTAAAATTGCAAAGTATTTAATTTGTATTCTAATTGAGAAAAATTATAGCTGTTTCTTCTTTCCTTGAAGAAGCGAAGTGTTATTTTAATAGTTTCTTTAACAAAACTATATAGGGTGTATCAGAGTCTGAAATAATATTTTAGGTAGATATACGGTAGCTCATAAGTAGGTGCAAAGTGATGACAGAATACGTAACTATCATAGTTACAGACCTTTGAATATTTGACACAGTTATCGTGTTATGGTCTTTGGGGACATAATCGTACATAACCATGTTTAACAGTGCAAACTCTATCAGCAAGAGGGCCTTCTAATATTCAGAAAACAAAACTTGAAAATTTAGCTTAGCTCTAGAGATATTTTAAGTTTTTGAAATTGGCGGCGCAAGAAAAAATGAAAAATTATGATCGAATTTCGATCAAATTTTTATACCATTCAGTCGTAAACCCGATAGTGATGCAAACGTCAAAGTATTATTTCGGGCTTCTGAAACATCCTGTATATTACACAGAACTCCGTGTATCTTCTAAAGAAGCTATATTATAATCTAGTTTCTAACACGGTACCGCACCTTATTCATTGGTTTTGGTGTTAAAGTATCATTAACATTTTTAACCGACTTCCAAAACGGAGGAGGTTCTCAATTCGGTCGGTATTTTTTTTTGTATCCTTTGTTACAATATAAAGCCACCCGCACATTGGGGCGTCACGCACGTCGTTTTTTTTTCCAATACCATAGCGGAGTGTGTTGACTCTTAGAAAAAGTTCATTTTATAGCGTGGCTTTTATCACAGAACTAAAATCTTCATGACACAAAGATCGTTTTGGTGTTGAAAAAAAAAATGTCGCGCAACTTTTGACCGCGATTCAACGGTAAGGATTTAAATTATTATGTTATTATCAGGCGCAGCGCCATCGCATGTCTATGACTCGATGAAGATAATGAAATCAATACAACGTAATTCGGTGCCGTCCATCAAAACGTACAATCTTCGCACATCTGGCAACAGTGAATCATTAAATTGGCAATGGTGGACGACAACCACTCAGGCACCACTCAACAGTTATCCTGCCAACCCAATATTAACCAGGACAGGTGACTCTGGGAACAAGGAGATATTTCCACCATCACGACCAAAATCTCCTGGAAGTAACAATAAGGGAGGCAATCAAACACCGTCTCCTGTCGCAGGGGGCAAATACAATGCCCAAAAAGCGAAAAAAGTGGCACACACGTTATCATTTACGAAAACCAAATTTTATTTTCAAGCGAAGGCAGTAATACCGGAAAATGAAATTGTAAATAGCCGTGAAACCGTTTATTACATCCAATTTTGAACTGATGTTACTAACACTGTGGAAATTAAATAATAAAATTCCGATTTTTAGTGGTATTTTGATCTATTAAATGGCTACCCTCGGTACTGTAGAATCCTTCCTTAGCGAGCGCTCATAGGCCCAAAAGTACCCGTTCGATATTTGATGACGATATTGATATCATAATTGACGACACATAATTAACGGTAATCACTCCAATTAATAATACATTTACGAGTATGTATCAGAGATCAATAATAAGTAGAAAAAGGGAATTAAACGAAATGAATGATATTTATCGAAATAGATGAGGAATGGCTCCACCTGCGGTTAAGTAATAGCAAATTCAATCAAAACACATTATAAATAAAAGTCTGCCAAGTGCGAGTCGGAATCGCACGAAGGGTTCCGTACCATTATATATAAAAACGAGCAAAAAATCACGTTTGTTGTATGGGAGCACCCTTAAATATTTATTTTATTCCGTTTTTTAGTTATTTTGTTATAGCGGCAACAGAAATACATAATCAGTGAAAATTTCAACCGTCTAACTATTACGGTTCATGAAATACAGCCTGGTGACAGACCAGACGGACGGACAGCGGAGTCTTAGTAATAGGGTCCTGTTTTACCCTTTGGGTACGGAACCCTAATAATGAGTGATACAGATGGCGGATGAGTCTCCAAATAACCCATCATACAATGCTATGATTTAGTAACATTTGTTTATAAGTTTTTACTAATTGAACAACGATTTACGGTACTTAAACCTACTAATTAGCATAATGTTTTGATTCGGTTTCCATATACGCAGCGTTTTTTTTTAAACTCAGTACAATTGTGCCATCTTTTTGCCACCCGTACCAAGCTGGTGCTGGTCGATAGTAGGTATTAGATAAAGGCCTGAAGCACGTACGCTGCATTCATTGTTAGCGTCGCTGCGCACGTGACAAGCTGTTGTCAATGCTTCTTTATTATATTGCGACGCGGACGGTCCGACTGCACGGTTAAAATGCTTTCCCAATGATTTAATTAGCTGTACAAAATAAACATCTGAAATTCGAAAGATTTTTTCTAAAACTTGCAACTGTTTGAAAATGTATTGCTAGTCTGTCTTTTGTTTATTATTTAAACATTCCGAATTTGAAAATAGATAAGGGAATATTATGATGTGAAATCTTTGATTTGAATTTGAGTGCACTCCCGTATACTAACAGCTCGACTAGCTCGTGGGAACGCTTCATACAAAACAATCGCGTTTTAAAGTATTGTTGTTACAATAGTAACTATCTCCTCCGGTAAAGCTGTAAAGGCCAACTCACGGCCAACAGTGTAAGTCCTTCAAAAAAAAAAAAAACACAATTGTAACTGTAAATTTTTGACAGCTTTTGTACTGAGTACAAAAACTTATAACGGAGATGGCATTTCGAGCCCACGCTGCGGTAAATTTTTCTGGTTTATCTGACTCTACCATTGTTGTTTTCCAATATAGTTGTCGTATACTACAGGTACATGAGATAACTGAAATGACGGAAAAATTGCCGCAGAGCTATACGAAGAGTGGAGTCGTTATGGGTACTCTAGATACATATGTGTTAAAGACATTGCTGCAAGACAGGTGGTGGTAAGGGGTTGATATTGCAAATACGTTTGAATCTATTTATCGGGGAGCCGGCTTTACCATGTGAATAGGGCCTTACACTGTGTAAGTATTTCCCGTACTGCTCAGATATCATAATTATATAATATGTCAGTCAATGATATAAGTAAGTATAGATATCTAAATGTGCCTAAAAGACGTACAGACGGCCGACTGGACGTCTTTTAGGCACATTTAGATTCTTCTTCTTTCTTCTTTTTTTACGAAATGAATGAAATGATGATATTTAATGGAATAAGAAGGGGATTGGCTCCACCTGCGTTTAGCGGGTTTATACGTTTTGACATAGACAATCTGATTAAAATAAACATCAAATTCACACACAAAATTGGACGTGTGAAAGTGTCAAATGTTACAAAAAGCTCCCTCTTTGATTTAATAACTCGTTGGTGTTAGTTATGAAATGATTTCTTGAAGGCTTAATTCCCAATACATTCTCGGGGATGTTAAAATTATTATTCCGCCCCAACGTTATGTCTATATTAAACGCGTGTACGTCGTATATACAAGTTGGCAACCCGCTTGAAAATTCAGGCTTCGCTCGCGACAGGGGGGAGTGGTGGTGCGGGGGCAGAAGGGGGGGATGGGGGGGCGGTCGTTAGTGACATTTCGTATTCATGACGTCACCCCCAGGCCGATTGTTTGCAATATTACTCTAATTGGAATTGTAATTATACGCACATATCCCGTGTAGTGGCTATCTACGTGCTCAGTATTTAGTTAGGTTCGTTAGTTCAGTATATAAAGTTACTATTTAGCTTACTCTTAGGGCCGAAACTATTTTTTTTACTGCGATAGTCAGTGAACATGGGGGCAATTTCTGCATGTTCGACATTATCTGTAATTGGATTATGTGATCGGAAGAAAACGACAAAATTGGTCCCATTTTGTTGTTTTGTACGACCAGTAAAATACGACCAATTTTTATCGTTTTGTATCGACATTTGTCAAATTAGAGATAATGTCGACAATGCGAGAATTGCCCCCCCCCATATATAAGGCTGAAGTGTCTGTAAATAACCAATATGTCTGTTGTCATCAAAATAATATTGGGACGATTTTTCTGTCATTTTTCATTCGCCATCTTTATCACTGTCATCATCCATTTTTATTTATAACTAGCTGTGCCCGCGACTTCGCCCGCGTGGACTTTAGGGAGATTACCCGGAAATAATGGTTTTATGTTCATCCCGCGGAACCCTAATGCTTTTTCTCAAATAAAAGTAGCTTAAGTTACGCCTTCAAACATCAGCTATCTGCCAGTGAAAGTCCCGTCGAAATCTGTTCAGCCGTTTAGAAGTTTACCCGGAACAAACAGACATACACAAATTTACAAATTGCTTTTTCGTTATAGGTATCGTGTATACTTTCATATGCATTTGTTAAAATAATGTTATTATATATACAAACACACTCCAATTTTATTTATTTGTATAGAAGATGTATAGATGTGTATTTATTGGATTTGTCCTAGCTATTAATTATTTGACACTGGCTGAAAAACCCGCGAAACGCAGGTGGAGCCATTCCTCATCTTATTCGATTAAAATATAATGATTTCACTAATTTCTTAAAAAAAAGAAGAAGAAGGAGATAGCTCTGGCAGCTCTAATTTCAGAGTGTTTCAGAAGTCCGAAATAATACTTTGACGTTTGCATCAGTATAGAGTATATAACTGAATGGTAAAAAAAAATGATCGAAATTCGACCATGTTTTTCCAACTTTTTTTCGTCGCCGATTTATAATATCTCGAGTGCTATGTTAAATTTTCATGTTCTGTTTTGTGAATATTGGTAGTTGCCCCTCATACATGTAGTTTACACTGTTGAATAGGGTTATGGATGTACCCAAAGGCCAGAACACGACACTTGTGTTAAATATTCAAATGTCTATAACTCAGAAAGTATGATAGTTAGGTATAAACTGTCTTCACTAAGCATCCACATATGACCTACCGTATATGTACCCAAAGTATTATTTCTGACTTCTGATACACCCTGTATATTGGAAAAAACTTTGATACGTCTGTGCCCAAGGTTTGAAGGTAGACTAGCGTAGCCAGTTTCGTATCGTAACATGCTTGACCATAATATAAGAAAGGGAAGGGTAATTCATGAGATTTATGATAATTTATGAGATTATCACTTGCTATGAAACGGTGAAGGAAAACATCGTGAGGAAACCTGCACCTCTGAGGGAACTTGTCTATTTCTCGATAGATGTGTGAAGTCTGCCAACCCGCACTGGGCCAGCGTGGTGGACTATGGCCTGAAATCCTCCTCACATTAAGGGGAGTCATATGTCTCAAAGTCAATATCGCCCAAAAGTGTCGCTTAAGTCAAATAGCCTTTCTTTTCTTTTTTTACGAAATGAGTGAAATAAATACATCATCACGCCTGTATTCCCCGAAGGGATAGGCAGAGGTGCACTGTAGTGCACCCACACTTCGCCGATGTATTTTGGTCCCAATGTAATAGGGGTCGAGCCTATTGCCATTATACCGGGCACATTCCCCCTCAATACGAGGGAGATTTGGGCCATAGTCCACCACGCTGGCCCAGAGCGGGTTGGTGAACTTCACACGCCTTTCTACAGACGTGCAGGTTTCCTCACGATGTTTTCCTTCACCGTTCAGCAAGTGGTAATCATTGTTGAAAATGACATTCGCACATTTGATTTGAATTGGGATTTGAACTTGCACCCCTACGTTCAAGGCGGACGTTCTTGCCCACGAGGGTACCACTGCAATATAATTATTTAAATGGAATGGAATTAATTATTTATTATATTTTAATGGAATAAGATGAGGAATGGCCCCACCTACATTTAGCGGGTATTTCAGCCAGTGTCAAGTATTTAATAGCAAGGGCAAATTCAATAAATACACATCTATATCTATACATACACATACACAAATAAATAAAATTGGAGTGTCTGTTTGTAATCTCAAAATAACACTTTTTTACCAAATGCGTATGAAAGTATATACGATACCTATAACGAAAACGTAATTTTAAATTTTTTTGTCTGTCTGTCTGTTTGTTTGAGGTAAACTTCTAAACGGCTGAACCGATTTCAATGGGACTTTCACTGACAGATAGCTGACGTTCCAAGGCGTAACTTAGGCTACTTTAATTTTAGAAAAAGCATTAGGGTTCCGCGGGAAAAACATAATACCCATATTTCCGGGTAATCTCCCTAAAGTCCACGCGGGCGAAGTCGCGGGCCTACCCAAAATGTTAAGGCTAATGTGTATTCATGTCAATGAAAGAATCTTGTTACCGTGTAATCAAGCCATGTAGGTATCAGATTACCTTTTATAGGTAGTAGGTAGTACCCATTTTGTGGTACCAAAATGATCCTTATGAGTAGATAATATTGCCCATTTTCCACTGTAGGAATTGCATTCTGAACGGGTTTAAACCTTTCTTATGTTTTTGAATTACTAAAAAAATATACTTTTCTATAAAAAAGCTTTTTCTCAGTCCGCCACACATTTCCACGATACTTCTGCAAGCCAAGACCTACATTCCTTATTTTGATATAATCATATAACTAGAAAGATACCTGCTTTGTGAAGGTAAGTTATTAAGATACGCAGTTGTTCGTAGCTGTTATAAAACGCATTTGTTAATGTTACGATATCTGTCTAATAGACACTATATGAAACGATTTTTACGTGTTTCTCCGCTCTTTATTGAGAAAGGTCTAAGCTGAAGGCTTACTGTGATTTGAAACGTTTGAAACTGTGAATTGAATATCATATTTACATAACGACACATTTAGCAAAAAAGCCTCTAATAAGTGTCTGTGTTAAGCTACCTTCCCACGGTCCGTGATATCGCGGACGGACGTGGACCAGCTCGCACGACACACTGTGGGAAGGGTCTTGTCCGTGGTAGCACAGGCGGTGCGCCGGTATCCGTCGCGAGGCGGTAACTTCAAAGGTGCGGTGAAAAAGTGGAAGACGTATCACGTTCTCTTTCACTTTGCATTTTGAAATGAAGCTATCAAAAGATCTACCCAGACCGACACGCACCGTGGGAAGAGCCCTGTCTGAGTGCGTTATGATTTGACAGATTTGACATGGTACTTCGACTGAGATTTGAGTAACTTCGGGTTGAAATGTGCAAAATGCAAAACAATTGTAACCATAAGATCTATCTTTATAATATCGTGCCAACGTAGAGCTCAAGTTGAGTCCAAATTTAAAATTTTACAGGCTACGATCCAGAGATGTAGAGTTATAGTATTGGCCGTAGGAATCTTATATCCATTAAACATCAAATACACGTGCCCAGTTTCGTATCGAAACATGCTTGACCATAATATAAGAAAGGGAAGGGTAATTGGTTCATGTTTCTCATATAAAAAATATACGTAAGTGTCATAAGGTGTAGATTAGAAATAGGAAACGCCTAAAGAATCTGTAGAAGATGGTTAAGATGGTGATGTAGTGATTGGTGGGCTATACATACCTGTGTTGTCTTGTAACGATCGACTGAGCGGTGGTGCAGGCGGCGTTGCGGCATGTTCCCCTCCGTACAGACCGCCAAACTCCTCCGCGGACGACGATGAGGCATTGCTGCACTTCCTGCCCTTGTCCGGCGTGTACTTGCTCTCGCCTCCCGACTGCAAAAACTTGGCATCCGCTTGATGCTCGTCAAGGAGCCCAGGCACTCCTAAAAGGCCACCGACCAAATTAGGCCTTAGCTCCTCCATTATCTTCGAGCCTTGGCCGCATCCGCCGCCGCCGCTGAAGTTGAGCTGGCGGCTGAAGAACGCTGGGAATATGTTAAACTGTTGCGGGTCCGGCAGGCCGGCGAGAGGCGGCGCGGGCGGCTCGACGGCCCCCGCGCACGCCGCGCTCTTGAAATCCACCGTGCCGTGGCCGGCGCGCTGGCTAAGCGACCAGCGCGGCTCTCCCGCGCTCCTCGCCTCGTGATCCGTGCCGTCGCCGTCGCCGTCGGCTCGGCCCCGACGCTCACTGACTAACCACATTATAGTGACGTGGCGGCCGCGCGTCCACGCCGCCCCGCGCGTTAATTGTTCGCGACTACGCTAGAGGAACTCGCGTCGCCGCCCACGGGCGAGACAGAAACGGCCGGCTCGCATGCCCCCATAATCGATGTAAAATCTTTATAGGGATGCTGCGTCTCGTTCAGCCGCGGGTGAGGACCGGCGGGGGCGGGCCGTAGGGCGGGCGCGCAGAGCCGCGATTGGTCGGGCGCGCCGCCCCGGCCCTCGCCGCCGCATCGCCGCTCCAGGCTAGATACGGTTTTCTTTGTTTTATTGTCCCCATGGCTTCTCGTCGATCTTGCGTTTAAAGTTTATGCATTGCATGTTTTGTTTCACAAAACGCAGAATCATGTATGAAGTTGTTGAGGTAAAATGTGGAACAGAGAGGGATGCTTGCGACTGCAGCGAGTGCCACGTGACGATGGTGGTGTATTCTTGATTCGTCCTTACGCTTGTTTAATTTAAGATGCAGCTCCTATACTATTAGGATATGCTTCCATTTATCAGTACTGAGCTATAAACCTAACTATAAGCTTATCATTGCAGAACAGGCTCATTTGTACAAAGCTGTCACGCATTCTTGCAGTAAATTCACTTTAATTCACGAAGAATTCACTTTACTACAGAGATATAAAACTAAAATTAATTAATAAATGCTTTGAAATTGTAAAGTTAGGTGACATTTAATTATACATCATTTATGACATTTAATTATACAATTAGTTAGTGGAAAGTATACCATTTATTGAAAGATGTATAAAAAAAACAATAGGTGATAATATGTATCTAGGTTTACTACAAGTATGTATCTAGGAGTACTAGTAGTGTCCAGGTTTTTTAAAATGATTGATCACTAGCTGCCCGTCCCGGCTTCGCACGGGTTTCTAATATAGCCTATGTTACTCAGTGATAATATTAATTTCTAACGGCAAAATAATTTTCGAAATCGTAACAGTAGTTTTTAAGTTAATTCGTTACATACCAAAATGCAAATATTTCCTCTTTATAATATTAGTATACATTATATATTATTCATCAATCATCAGGTTTCATTGCAAATTGACAAATTTAAATGAAACGAAATGTACAATTTCGATTTAAAATATAATATTTTATAATTAAATGTACAGTTTATTTGATCACTTTTGACGCTAACTGTGGCTGTGACATATCTCACAACAACTTTGCTAATTAAAAAAAAATGCTAGCAAAACTCTTAGTAACAAGTAGTGGATTGATAAAATGTTGAAGATAGCATCTACTAACCCTTCATTCTGCATACGCCCCTGAGTGCAGTGGTTATGAATATCATTAGCGGTGTAGAGTTCGCGATGCGGCTTCATTACCAGATCAAAGATAACTTGAATTGATATTCTGTTTACGGTCGTAATTCAATATTACTTTATTTTGATGAATAGTTTAGTTTAAATGATTTTAAAACCATAATCATTTTACAATCCTAATTCACAATAAATTCACAGCAATATTATGAATCACATTTGCATCGACACTGCGTTAAATAGATTTTATATTCTTGCGTTTTGCCACGATGATGGGCTTACTAAATATAGGCAACAAGCGGCCCGGCCCGGCTTCGCAAGGGTTTCTAATATAGCCTATGTTACTCAGTGATGATATAGCTTATATTATATTATATATAGTATAGTTTATATAACGCAACACATATTCATAAGTTATTTCATAACTGGGTAGTAGGAAATGTAACAAAAATACCACTGCTGGGATACAACTCATTTTACCAAGCGCTAGGCCTCCCGCACATTGGGGCGGCCATCATCGTGCGTAAATTTTTTTGCAAGTCTAAAACAAGCTGTATTGACTCGTAGAAAAAGTTCTTCTTTTTTTACGATATGAGTGAAATGATGATATTTTGATGGAATAAGATGAGGAATGCCTGCACCTGCGATATGCGGTATTTATGGCAATGTCGAGTAATTATAGCAAAAACAAATTCAATAAATACACATTATAAGTAAAAATGGATGATGACAGTGATAAAGATGGCGGATGAATCCTAGAAAAAGTTAATTCTTCAATTAAACGACACTGACAGCGCGAGCGAAATTTGACGCGTGGGGGCCCCACAGAACTTAAAACTTATAGCATATTGACACATAGTTCGTTTTAGTATTGGAAAATATTAGACGCGTGAGCGTTGACGCCCCAGTGTGCCGGGGGCTTTACGTTTACAAATAAAATAAAAACGTCGGGAAAATCAAATAGTAAATAAACGCGATAGAATTCGTAAAATAGTTTTATTTCAATGTCATCGTATATTGTCACCAAGAAGTTATGATGATTTCGATAATTATGAGACCTTGGCTGATAAAACAAATTCAAATCTTAAAATGACTATTATCATTTCTTTACTACATTTATTTAGAGTCTAACTAATTGGACGGAAGGTAAAGCCAAATACAATCCATCTGTTAACTAAAGGGAAGTTTTCGGAGTAAGTAGGGGGAGAAGTGAAATGTCTTAGAACTTTATTAGTAGTTTTAATTGACTCCCCGCTTCTTGAAGCAAGGCGTGGAAGCTTTGGCTAAGTTACCGTAGGTAGGTACGTTGAATTCATTTACGTGTGTACTTATAAAGAAAATAGAGTAAACGCTGTAAGCACGAGAATATGCATGGATTTTTAAAGCAGATTTCACTAACGTTACGATATACCTAAACCTAAATCCTAAATATGAAGCAATTGCCAGTAGTAGTACCATGTGCGCCAAGACCAGGTGTCACGGAATATGTTAATTATGTCTCTCTCTCGAGGAGCGAGCGAATTTATGACACAGGTCTAGTCTTGACACGGATGTTAACCCTATTGTTGTAGTGTATTTTTAATCAGGCATTGTGTTAAGGCGTTTCCTGGATTAACCTGCCATCTAATTACTGTTATTAACCATTTTTTTTAACGGCCTCTCCATTGAGTCTGGCCCAATGAGATTCTGCCAATGTCAACGCAGTGGCGAAGACACTATTTTTATTTTTAATGTTGTATGTTTTTATATTTGACATTGGCTGAAATACCCGCTAAACGCAGGTGGAGCCATTCCTCATCTTATTCTATTAAATAACATCATATCATTCATTTCGTAAAAAAGAAGAAGGTGTTTCCTAGTGTTCAAGAAAAAGGGTATTGGCATTCTTTCTTTTCTCGCTTTGTTTCCATCCCGTTTGTGCCGAGCCAAAGGTTCTTTGGCATATCGAAGTGGATGAGTGAAAGGGAGGAGTCAAGACGCGTGCGTTAATGTTTGCAGGTACGAAAACGAACTGTATTGACTCATAGAAAAAGCTCATTCTTCAACGAAATGTTATAGACAGCACGAGGGAATTTTGAAATGTGGTCGCGTGGCGTATACAACAGAAATCTTTATGTATATCTACGCAGAGTTCGTTTTGGCATTTGACAAAAAACGCACGAATCTTGATGCCCCTGATAGATTGTGTTTTTCCTTTCTTTTGTTATTTAATTTGAACAAGTTTTGAGAAATTTTCAAAAGCTTTTCAATTCTACTATTGTTGTACTAATTTTATAATTATCAGCCAGCGGAGCGTACTCTAAAAACCAAAATATTTGGTTAAATATTCGCACCCCAAAACTAAGTAACTACTTATACAAGGTACGCCAAAGACTCCTACAGTACCTGCAACATCAAGTAAGGCAAAGTTTTAATGTGCCTCGTGCAAATTTCATGACTGATGCCTGAGGTGGGGTTTAATAATATCATTTAAATAAACCTTTGTTTAAAATGAGAAGTGCGTTTAGTAAAACATTTAAAAATAATAAACAAAAACTCTTTATAACCATGGAAAATTATATTATATACTAAAATGAAATATTGCGACCCTGCCAGGATTCGAACCTGGAATCTTCTGATCCGTAGTCAGACGCGTTATCCATTGCGCCACAGGGCCAGATGGAAGAGAAATCTAAATGTATCAAGTGAATGCACTGCGGGGCGCTTTTCGTGCGATCGACATCTATCTCTATTCGAGATAATGTCGAATCGAAACGTCAAATTGGTCGTTTTTTTCTTTTGTTTCGACATATCTCTAATAGAGATTGATGTCTATCAAACGAAAATCGGTTCCCTGAATTGAAGCCGGAGGTACAAAATTAAAACAAATTACACATAGTGAAGATTTGAAAACCACTATTTTGTACATTACATTTTTTAAGATGTTAAGTCAAGAGCTGAAGCATGACGGAACACAATATTTGAAAGTTTATTTCTTATTTCTTTATGAAATGATGAAATTTAATGAAACGAGATGAGGAATGGCTCTACCTGCGATTAGAGGGTATTCCAGCTAGTGTCAAGTAATTGTTAGTAAGAGCGAATTCAATAAATACACATTTAAAAAAATAATTTTGATAAACGTGATAAAGATTTATTTATTTGACGGTTTATTTATTTGTTTATGAATGTCTCTCTACATCAGTCTAAGGTTGGCTGGTAGAAAATGCCCACGGCATTAAGCTTACCTTTGTACATTTTTTTTACTTATATAGAATTGAGCAAATAAATAAATAAAAAAGTGCAAAATGTGCAAGTGATGGATGGATGGTTACATTTAGGGCAATTTTATTCTAGTAAAGCGGAGTTTAAGTGAAAAATCCAAGAAGAAATCCCACGCCGACAAAATTGCAGGCAGCAGCATTTATAAATAATATGTTTATTTTTCCAAATTCGCGACATTTGTTGTGACCATGTGCAAGGTACGCCCACACTTCTCCCTCTAAGTAATATTCACAGCAAATAATAACCATTTAGGACCCTGAATGCATCAAATTACAGGGCTTTCAAATAGGTACACGTGTCATCTGTGTTGTATATTTCATTTAGCTTGGTTTGAATATGTGGATATCAAGTATTTCTTTAAGTTTATAGGCAACCCGTAAATGTTTTTATATATAAATCAGTTGATCTACAAATGACTTACAATAGTGATTGTCATTCCACGTAAATATAATTATCCCAGTTTGAAAATGTGTCGTTGAGTTTTATCTCAGTAATTTAAAGTCTAGAATTATTCTTGACCTAGGGCTATGGAGTGTAGCTTCAACGCTCAAATTGATTATATTTAGGTAATATTACGTTTACAAACCACTAACAATAAAACAAAAGTGTTCTGCAATGCTACTGAATATTTATATAATAATACATCATCACGCGTGTATTCTCCGAAGGGGTTGGCAGGGGTGCGCTGCAGTGCGCCCACACTTCGCCGATGTATTATGGTGCCATTGTAATAGGGGGCGAGCCTATTGCTATTATACCGGGCACATCACCCCTCAATACGAATTATATTTCATCTATAAATGGTAAATAATTTGTATTATGTAATAATTTAATTAATTGCATGACCTCTTTCAAAAGTATATACATACCTAAGTTACCTAGGTTATCTAGTTTTTATCTAGGATATTTATATTTATTTATAATTTAAAATTGTTTAAGTGGTCATCGGCAGCACTACTGTATTGGAGTCTCGCTCTGTAAAAGTTGTGCTTGTGAAAATAAATAAATAAATAAATCTTATTTTCAAGCATTATCTTTTCGGTATCCGCCAATTTAACGCTAATATGAATCTTTGAAGAAAGATTGTCGTATTTTATATCGAAATTGTGAAAATATAGCGAAATAAATTCCGGTTCGTCGCGCAGACGACGTGACTGCTTCCTGTGGGCCCCGCATCCGCGGCTTCCGTCCGCTGCCCGGGGTTTGCGTCGCCATGCCCAACATAACTATATACCTACCTCTATATAACTATTGAGAGAAGGGTTTTTTTGTAAATAGGTATAAGCATATCACCTGTAAGTATTCATATAATGTAGAGTCTTCAATGTGGTCCGAAGAAAGCTGTAAAATTATTTTTACCGTTCATAACATCATTATCATTATCATCACGCCTGTATCCCCAGAAAAGGTAGGCAGAGATGTACTGCAGTGCACCCACACTTCGCCGATGTATTTTGGTCGCAATGTAATGGGGGGCGAGCCCATTGCCATTATATCGGGCTCATACCCCCTTAATACGAGTGGATTAGGGCTATAGTGCACCACGCTGGCCCAGTGCGGGTTGGTCAAGTTCACACGCATTTCTCATATCACTACGGGCTTCTGTAGAAATGTCATTGAGAAGAATTCTTATATCATTATCAATACTGATTACCACTTGCTGAACGGTGAAAGAAACCATCGTGAGAAAACTCGCTAAATATGACTATTTAACTTTTTTAATGTGTCCATGGTTACCTAATAAAACAATCGAATGGTATAAAATTTTGTGAGACAGCGAGGCGAAGCTAGTGCTGTTAATAAAGAGCTTCTGATCTAAATGTAGTTCAGGTTCAGCAATCTTTCGCTAGTGCTGTCACGTTTCACGTCGTTAAAGGGCACGTGTGTGAAATACCCAGCTATACGAGACCTAGGCCCGACGGGTGGGGGGTGGTGCGTGGCGTCGGTAGGGGGGAGTAATTGCTCGAGATGATGTTTAATAAGTTTTTAATGGCTGTGACGGTGCGGACCCCGACGTTTAACCATGCCCGAATACATAAATTTTTAGAACCAAATTATCCAGATATCCCACCCCTCCTTCTCCCATGTAAATAGTCCCGATAGCAAGGGAGCAAGTAGGAGGCTTCGCGGCTCAATTTACAACGGCCGTGAGATTTATCTGTCGTTCTTAGAAACGTTTCAATTTTACTTTATAATGTACCTCTTACCCTTTAACTTTTCGATTTGTCTTTGCGAAATTATTGATGCTTGTGTTTAATTTAATTACATAAGTATCTGATTTCTTATATTTACGCGAATACTATACATTGAAATTAAACTATTTTACGGATTTTATCGCGTTTATTTACTATTTTATTTTCCCGACGTTTCGGCTGCTTTACAGCAACCATGGTCACTTTCTGCGTGGATCGGACCGCAAACAACAACTAAATATGAGGGTACCCAGTTATTAACTATGACATCAGGACGTCTAACACCTCAGTCCCCCCGTGACCATGGTTGCTGTAAAGCAGCCGAAACGTCGGGAAAATAAAATAGTAAATAAACGCGATAAAATCCGTAAAATAGTTTAATTTCAATACATAAGTATCTTTCAATTATATTATAAGTAAAATACTTTGTTCAAATTTATACTATCATACAAATGTTTTTTTGTGATTTAAATAAATTAATGGTAAAAAAAAAATTTTAACAACAAGCTTTTATTTAATTGCCCTTAGTTTTCGTGTTCTCAGCAAGCCCTTTCATTTGATACCCATACTGTGGTAGTGCACAAAAAATAACTATTCCGCCATCTTGGATGATCCGCCATATTAGAATTAGAATGATGCCACATAGCTAAGCATGCATTGTCATCCATAATCTGCGTGTATACTAAATTTCAGCTCAATTGGTTAAAGGTAACTGATTTAAAATTCAGTTGCAAGATTCCACCCGGACATACATTGCAAGTTAATATACCTCAAGCTTGTAAAAAGTAATATAAGTAGGTCATATAAATGTAGTTACGACTTCATGGGCCTTTTTTACTTACTCTGTGCATTTAGCCAGAGTGCCAGTGTCACGCGAATCTTTATGAATAAACAAATAAAGAAATATCGTTACAAATTTAATGAACCTAATGCAATACAATAGTATCCTTTACATTTGACCCCTAAAATAGAAGGGAGCTCTTTTAACCCATTAAGTGCCAGCTTTTTAACCGACTTCCAAAAGGAGGAGGTTCTCAATTTGATTGGTATGTTTTTTCTATATATACTAAATATATTTTTTAAAGATGAAGAAATTAAAGAAACACAAGAAACAATTAAACAAATATTTAACCAAATGAAACTGCAAAAACGAGTCGTCTCAAATGGGATAATTGATATTTAATGGGTTAATAAAATTGATAACATTACTGATATGCCTCTGAGAAGTCTCAAACATATTATCTATTTCTATGTGTCAACTGTTGACATAGTAAAGTAAATATGTACCTAAAAATCTTAGAGGGTAGTTGGTAGTCACCAATATATTTATGACGTACCCTTTTATCACGAAGGGTCTGAATTTACCGTCAACTGAGAGTAGGCGACCCTTGAAAAGGGTGCCTTCACCTGCCCTGAAGCCGGAGTGCTAAACAGAGACAGAAACATGGTGTGTAAAGCTCTTAAAAGCATACCCTTTTCGGTTGCCACGAAACGTTTGAGAGGTAATTTTATAATTCATCCTTTTTGGACCATTTTCTGTGATTAATTATTTATTTACAGATCCAGATTTATTAAGCTTAGCGAGTTAATTAAGATTATTAAATAAATTATCTATTTCCATAAAAAGTTATGATGTAAAAGATAACAATATCTTTTTTTTTACTAAGAACTTAAAGCGGTCGTTAAAAAGGTGGAACATTATGCATTGTGTTATAACAATGAAAGTCACAAGTAACAATTATGCTAATTGTGGTTTTATTTGTTATTTGAAATATGGGTGTTGAAAAGTCCCATTGAATAGAGAACAAGTCAATTGTTTGCAAAAATATTTTGACAGGAAAATTCTAAGTTACCCCGCTGTCAAAATTGCCGCCTAATTTGGCGCGCGCGCTCGTTTACGCCTACTTCTAATTTGCAAATAGAACTCCTAACTTTTTTATTGTAGCCACGTGGCTTGGCGCAATGCCATTCTGGGTGTAATTTTTTTCGTTATTCGGCATTTTTGGTTTGTTTTTTAACAACCTATAGATTGTACTACTAGTTTTTTCTATATCTTCGGAAGTTCAGCTGTGAATACCTGTACTGTATTTCGATAAATTCATGTACAACCATGTATCAACCAACGTGATTAACGGACAAATTTACAAACCTACAAACACGCCTTCGCATTTCGGTAAAAAAAAACCAGTGTGAAGGATTTCCAAAATTCTCGTATCCGGACCTAATTCAGTTAATCTTCGTCTGAACAGAATGTGTATTGGTTACTTTGGTTGTTTTTGATCCCAATACGAAAGGTACAGTTAAACGGAAAAGTCGAGCATTAATAATTAGTTGCAAATGTTTTTTTTATTCTTTCCTCGTATTAGAGTTACGAGTTCTTAGAGTTATTTTGCAAAACGTGATCTCCATGCAGTTTTCGTAACCATGTTCTCCTGTTCACACCTATTTTAAATATTTACCCCTTAATTAAAGGTTTGTAGATGAATTGATTGTCTTATTCGTTTGGGGTTAAACTTTTTCTTAGCAAAATACTACAATATCGATTTCTTTGTTAAGATAATGATGTAAAATATGTACTTAAACATAATATTCCTAATCGCGCATGTAAATGAGTTAATCTTCAATAAAACAGACTTTCACACATGTCTTCAATTGAAATAAGTAACGGCGTTTTTAAATTGTCTGTGTCATCGCTTAAATTTTCCTTTAGCATAGCCGTTTTCTTTTTTTTTTCAAAAAACGCTAGCTGGCCGAAAATAAATATTTTCTTTGTTTATTTTTCACAGCAAACGGCATGTTCGTTTTACTCGTCGCCAGTACACGTTGGGACGTCAAACGAAAGCGCGGCAGTCTTAAAAGCTCACCAATTAGGGGCTAAAAGCACCTTCGGGCCTTGCTTGCTGGGTAGCCGCGCGGTTACGTTGCCTCATCAATTTTGTACGTAGCTCTCTCGCAAGTTAAAAACTTTAGATTGTGTATAAAAAAGTATAAGGTGAATGATCTGGTGATTTTTTCACCACATATTTTATTTTAAAAACCTGGTTTTAAAAATTCAGGTTTAATTTACTTACATTGAATTTATATTTGAATCTAACTTTGAGAGTCGTTTATATTGTTTATGTAAATTACACATGATTTGTTATTTTTGCACGGGGTATTTTGTTTCTATTTAGCTGGATGACCAAATAAATAGCCTCATCAATTTAAAAGCTCGAGTTAGTAAAATGATGACTAAATTGATATAATATTTCCTTTGCTATATATATATATAATATATACTTCACCGTTTTAAAAAAAGCAATATATAAATTCTCCGTGTACACGGAATAAACGGTTTGTTTGTAACACTCAGGTCTGTAAGTAAAGAGCTGAATTTTCCGACATTTGCCAACATTAAATGAACGGAGAAAAATCCTTTTCGCCTTTTTGCGAATGTTGCCAAGCACTTAGCTGGCAGCGTTTAGGGAATGTTTACAACCTTTAGTGGTCCTCTGTAAGATTTATAACGAAAGTCTTATTTTATGTAAAAAATAAGGTATATAAGAGTCGTATTTACTCGCTTACTCCTGTTTGTTTTAATTTTACATCAATTTTCCTTATTTACATAGATCTTACGGCCCAACGATTTTCACGAAATCTAAAGCAAATTAGGTTTGTCGAGAATATTTTTCTCTTGATCATTTTAAGTGCACGTACGTACTTTACTCGCGTTGTTTTCTTAAAGAAACTCAAAACAAATAAGATGGCGAATCGGAGAGCCGCAAGCAAAGCTTAAAAACTTTCCGACATGAAAGTTTAAAAGTGATCCTGTGGGGGAGGGTGGCGGGGCGGGGGTCTTGTTGCCTGGCAACGCCGCCCACGCCCGCCCTGCGCCGCAAATATCTGTTTGATACAGAAAATGTATTCTCACTAACATACGCCACTAAGTTCCATGTTGAAATCATACATAGACATTTCATTTAGATACCCTGCTTGTTTTAATATCTACAGTTTTTCTTATTAGTAGGTGTCCACACGGAGTAGAGGTACCTTTTCTTACGTCGCAAATTCCTTTATGCCACTTCGGGAGAAGTAGCAGGATTATGTGGGAGTCTCGGTAAAAGGCCGAATACCCACTAAAAACGACGGTGTACCAGCTTCCGCTTGTATTGGGGCATCACGGGATCGCTCTAGAATGCACCATGACGACGGAATAGAGGTACCTAACTACTCTGATCGATAATATGTGGGAAAAAAATATGAAAATTAATTGTAAGCATAAGACTATTTCATGTACGTGTCTTTAAGTATAGTATTTAGATTCATGGATTTCATGCTATCGTCATCATTGGTTGTCATGCTAATATCAAGTTTTTTCACAAGTGAGTGCATGCAGCTATACAAAAAAGGGAGCGGACGAGATCTTAAGTATTTTCAAGTAGATAATAATAGATGTTCGATTTAATTGGAAACACCTTTTAACCATTATATTGTTGGTAAAATTTTGCAACTAACTTTTTTGTTTACATTAATATCATAGGAGAACAGACACCAGTATTTTGAATATAACCAGAAACGTAATTTATCAAAAAGATGTATAAAAGTCTTAAATAGTCTAGTTCCCTGTTCTCGACTAATTCATGTCAATTTGCGTCACATACGAAACAAAAGGAGAGCTGTGAATGGAGAAGTCAATTAGCATGCAAATGTAAGAAAACGACTATTAGGAACCTTCGTCGGCAGTGCCGGCACACGCGGCGTTCGCGTATTGATCATACAATCCCTCACACGTTTACATACTCCCATCTCTTTTTAACTTCCCACAACAGATCGCTATAAACATAAACCTCTTCATACCAAAAAGTCTTATATTCATAACCCACACAACCAATTTTCAAATCTAACATTCAATATTAATGTTCAAATTCCAAAATGAAAGACCGTGAAAAGTTAGGTTGTTTTTCGAGTAGGATACAGCCTTGTTGTGCCAGCGAATTCTGTTCATACCTTTAAAGGAATAAAGATCTATTTCAATGTGATGTTAAGTGAAAATGAATCTTAAATGGAAAATATAGGGTTGATTATTGTTGGTGGTGGCAGTGGGCTCAATTTTCTGTTGTTGATGAGAGCGATGTAGGGGTGCGTGTGTCGTTCGGTGGTAGAGGCTTTAAATGCTGTAAACACGATGATAAGTCGAGGATTTCATGTATTCAGATGTATATCGTGTACACAAATGCCTATCTGAAAAATATTTTTGCCCGTTTTTATTAACACTGAGAGATTAGGAGTCGCCTTAATGTGATACCATAATTAACAAATTGCCAGATCCATCAGTATTATATTTAGGTGTTCCTAAATGTTTGTGAAAACAGGCTTTAATATTCTACGCTAGGACTCATTAAAAATTAAAACACGTGATTTTTTTGCGTAAATATAAATTTTTAAATCAAAATATATATGTTCATTACATTAAGTATATTTAAATAATATTAAAGTCAAAATAAATTTATAAGAGGTATATTATGCATTATGTATTCCATTGCATTGAATTAAAGATACAAACGCTAAAGTATCATTTGATCGTATAGTTATAATTTCCCTAAAATGAAACCACTAGTGACATCTACCGAAGGGTTCTATAATTATCGTCAAAAAGCCTTGGCTCCACAAGTCTTACAAGGCATGCGCTAAGTTTTAAATTCCTTATAATCAATAACAGCTCTTATCACTGGGACGTAAGCTACAAGTCAGTCTGTAAGCAATTTGCGCATGCGCCTTATAATCGATTACTTATGTCAGTGACATGACAGACCGCAAGGACTGCTGAAAAATGGTGATGTTTGGAAACAAATGAAAATAATCAATTCAGTCACTTTGTAAAAGAGGAAGAAGTGAGAATCTGAGTAATGCTCTAGAAATGAAATTAGAAGGTAAGATGAAATCTATGTTAACTCTATCTGTTAGTTAAACATGTGTTATTTTTTGTGACCCAAATATTGCTGAAGATTTGTTTTTCTATTGGTTTGAGAAAATAATTTGCACGCATAATTTATTAATACCGAGATGTGTGGACTAAGACATAGAAAGGCTATGAAAAAAAAGATATTATTGGTATTTATGGAAATTTCGTGTTTGTAGAGATACAGGGTGGAGGGTAGAGAATTAAGTAAGATCTACTCATTTTAGAGTCTAAAAGTTAGTGATGTAGGTATTTTAATTTTGTAATATTAGATAATTATGTCAAATGGGTTGACATTTGAATGACTAACACTCAAATTTATAGAAAGTTTTAATCTATTTACAGAGGCATTGTAGAACACTTATGTGCTGAAAAATGCCATTGTGGTTGGTTTGGAGACTTATCGTAATTAATATAAATTTGGAGCATACATTTTATTCAGTTATCTGATTATATTCCATTCATGATACTTTTTAACTAAAAATACTAAGCAAATCCCAAATGTGACCAAGATTTGGTTCAGAATAAAAGAATCTGTGACCCGTACGGCATCAGATCCATTGTAATCGCATGGGATTAGGGTGTTATCTGACGATAATACACTGGGACGGACCAGGGCTACAGAACCCTTATACGCTCGTGACATACAGATGTTAAGGAGGGCAAATACTCAAAAAAATAGGGCTTGTTTTGAGAATAAGCCGCTTGGTTCGAACTAGGAACTAGTTTAGGGTTTGATTTACACTTTTTGAAATGGCCTTCTCGAAATATTGCTTGGCCTGAGTGTAACTAGAATTGCACCCAGTCCATTGTATGGCATCCATAGTCTTTGCATAGTCTATATGTTGTCTGGGGCGATATTTCATTGCCATAATAATTGCAAGCTGTATTTTATCTGGTAAGTATGATTTCTATTACAAGGATCTGTGTGGCCCCTACGACTCGACAACGCTTGTCGCGGACACCCCGACATATGGACTCCGCACTTGTCACAGCGACGCATAATTTGTCCCCCATTATGGATTATGCACTGCACTCTGTAATAAAGTGGGGTCCGATTAAAGACCGGTCTCGTCTTTCGCGAAGCCAACTGTTCGGTCCAAATCGAGGGGTCTGATATTAATTATGCATTCGATATATTGAAATACTCTTTGTAATAGTTTTTTTTAAGAGGGCGGTATGTCACCTGTTTCTATTTTTTAAAATTGTATCCGATGACGACGATCTAAAAAATAATAGTCTATGATAATTGAGGCATATGTCTTGTCTAGATTGCATTTAAATATTAATATATTGAAGCCCGCTTGGAGCAGCTAAGCACGACAAGTTAGGTAATAGTGTTTAGAGTCTGCTTGTACCTGAAAGGTCCCGAGTTCCATCTTATTAAAGATATGCGTTAAGATTAGCGGTAGGGACTAACAGTAACTACTAATGCTGTGATAGCCTTACATTGCCAGTAACCTACAACAAACTTGATTAATGTGTAAGATAGGAGGGTGCCCTCTTATCCTCACACTTATAGGATAATGTCTCCTCAAGGGTACATTTTATAAAACTTCTGTTATTAAGAATCTATATTCTTATATCATAGCTACGACTGAACGCAGTAAGGTTACACGAAAAAAAAAATATTGAAATACAAATCCTGTGTTAGTTATACAAACATTAAATTACACTATTGTTCACATTATTCAAACAAGCAATGAGTGCAACACGGCCAATTTTAAACAGCAATCATTTTTAAAAGTAAATTTAACGTGCTTTTGACTAGCCGATGACAAATGTAATAGCCCCTGGCAAATGAGGTGTGAATATTGGTGCCCCGCGGGATGCCCCAAGCCCACATGGGGCGTGGGGCGCCCCAGCTGCCACCCTTCATGTCGCAACACAATGCCCCTCAAATTACAGACAGGTATTAAGTACAATGTTAGTCTTGTGATTGTTTCGTTATTTGGCGTTTGTTGCAATGAATTGGCGGCGCGTGGCAGTTGACAAACTTACAAAAATATGTGTAGTAGGCGAAGGGTTAACAAAATTCATAGTGAGTTGTGTAACTATCAGTATTTTTTCAAATTAAATCTATTTTAATGTTACTTACGAACGTACAGCAACTGTTCCAATTTCGCAACTCCATTGTTTGCTATTAATTTGGATGAGATTGCAGCTTGCATTATGTTCACCCAATGTAACCTGCTGTTTGTTACGTCTATGATAATTGTGATGATTTGTGTGCAAACATAACCAAGTCATTGGTGTCAATTCTAAGCGCTAATCTAAGCGTATTGCCATTCTACTTACGGTTGCAATGTACGAGCAAGATATCTATACTTTTAGTGCTGTCAAACATGGTTTAGTTGTAGTTTGTGTAGAGCGCAATATTCTTTTAATAAAATAATAAAAACCGGCCAAGTGCGAGTTGGACTCGCGCACGAAGGGTTCCGTACCATTATCTATAAAAACGGCAAAAAAATCACGTATGTTGTATGAGAGCCCGCTTAAATAATTATTCTATTCTGTTTTTTGCAACAGAAATACATCATCTGTAAATTTGTATTTGTATATGTATTTCAACTCTCTAACTATCACGGTTCATGAGATATAGCCTGGTGACAGACGGACGGACGGACGGACAGAGCGAAGTCTCAATAATAGGGTTCCCGTTTTACCCTTTGGGTTCGGAACCCTAAAAAATATCTAAGGAATGATTATAGAAATAAATTGGACGTATTGGCAACATTTTCTTTTTGCATTTGAATTAAGAAACATTCGGAAATCGGGAAAAATAAATATAAATATCGTCCGAGAACACCATATTCATCGTATAATCCCAAACTTAGCAAACCTTGTACTATGGGTGGGTACTATAGAATGTACTGGGGGCGAACCGAGTTACATTTAGACTAGGGCAAATTGTGAAAAGGCCATTTCCGAAATTTGCCACAAGCGGGAATCGAACCCGCAACCACCTGGTCCAGTGAACTGCCACGTTCAAGCAGTCCTGGATTAGCCTATAAGATATTAAAGCAATTGTTAAGGGCATCCAGTCTACGGGGGCACCAGAGAGGACCGGGAAAAAAAGACGAGCACACAATAGTTTACAAAATTCGCGCGTTTTAAATTGTCGTTCACTTAAGGATAGGGGGGCCCACAGGGGAAGATTGCTTAGAGCAGTGTTCAAGCTAGACCAAGCCGTCGTCCAAAATGTTGGACCATCCGTTGTATTGCTCAGTGTCTTATAGAGGTTTCATGCAATTTATTTCCAGCATGTTTAATATTCCTCCTAAACCTGCTGAGCTCAGCGCTGGGACGAGGGCCTCACCACCCGCACGGCCAAACCCCGGTTGAGCAAGTCCATCATCACTACAAGCCAAGTGGTTCGGAGTCCCTCATTGGCGACGCCCAGCTGTTACAAGACGCTAAGTAAGTAGACCCAATAATTTATTGAAAGTCATTGCTGCTTGTGGAAAGACAAAAGGGGACTGAAGACTGAAGACTGAAAGGAAATATAGGTTTTTGGTAAATTGTATTTGTTGTTGTACTAATTTACCAAACTTGAGTCCAGCGCCACGTGCGTACGTGCGGTGACGCTAGTTTTCAGCTGAAACCGTGAGCACCACCATTTAGATCTTCTTACATATAAATCTTAATTAATTGCGTATAATTTTCATGGTAAGTACACACGAGCAAATTTTTTTAAGTGATTATTAACAAAGACCTCTAAACCTAAAATCCTTATTTAAGGAGTGTGGGCTCACGTCACTAGTTTAGTGGTTACGGCGAAGCCGGGAACCCTGGGTTACGAGCTGCCTCTCTTACCACAAGGCTATTAACGCTTCTTCACGCCATTAATGATATTTTTATTACAGACACATAGAAGAAGATTCAAAAGTGTTGACTCCAGAAATGGTATCACAGATGACACCAGAGGAACTCGAGTTTCACTACTTCTCGGCTCACGATTTCGACGGAAATTCTAAATTGGACGGCCTCGAGTTATTAAAGGTTTGGACTAAATTATTGCTATAACTTCCCTTACAGTTCAATATATTAAAAACAAATAACTCTATTTTCAGGCTGTATACCATACAATAGATCACGAAACTCACGGTCCTGATGAAGACATATCTATTGAGCCAGAGACTAATGATATAAGCTTCTATATTGGTAAGTTTAATAAAACAAAACTACATTTGACGATGGTTGCTTTGAACGTAAGCTGCTCGGCTCAGATTACAGAAATTATGTTTTCAGAATTCGCCATAGTTTTGGGTGTAACTGGGATCGCCTCCAGTCTATTGTATGGTACAAGTTTTCCTTGGTTTGAAATCATGCGACGAGTATGTGTCATCAGCAATATTTATGGCAAAAGGCTCTTGCCCTATTTGCCCTTGCACGGGGACCAAAATACTATTGGCTAATTGTGGATGCAAAATTACTCCTTGTTGTCAAAAAGCTAGTCATGGTTTGTTTATGTTGTTTTTGGTTTCAGATTTAGTTGACCGAACTCTAAATTCAGACGACAAAGATGTCGACGGGTATGTGTGCTACGCGGAGTATCGTGCCGCTAGAGTGAACAGTCTCACGGATAGAACCCGCAGGGTACTAGCATCACATACTCCATAGTATTATTAAGATATTGCGGAAGAACCTTATGAGGGGTTGAGAAAGTTATCATTCTGATGCCTAGATAGTTAAGTTATTACTTAGAACAATGTAAACTGGCTGTCAGCAAGAGATTTTCAAAGGGATCAAGAAAGCAAGAGATCTCTTACCGACTGCGAGTAACCTAGCTTAGATTTTTCTAAGTACGAACTATTTACTACGAACTGTATTGACACATAGACAAAGTTTAGTATTTAACTAAATAACACAGACAGCGCGAGCGACATTTTGACGCGTGGGGGCGTGCCTTGTACCGCAGAAATTCAATCTTTATGCGTATTGTGACAGAGTTCGTTTTAACACATATTTAGGCATCACGATCGAGTCTCCTAGTCTTAGTGAATAGTCATAGAACTCTGCAGACTGACCCCAAAACTGATTGAGATTTAAATCTACCCATAAACTACCAATAATGGGACTTTCAGTATCATGTTAAATGCTCATAACAGTTAAAACTTTCAATATACTTGGAAGTTAATGTTAGTTGCATTCGTATTTATGTAATTGACAAACGACAAACATACTAAAAAGATTAACAAAATATTCGACATGTTTGAAAAAGATCAATTCACGTTCCTATGTTTATCGATGTAACTGTATCTGTCTGTAAATAAATGTATGTAAATAAATATTTGGCTTTTTCTAAGGGTTTCAAAGTATGCTATTACTTATTTCTAGAATTAACAAAAAATAATTTTATTAAATTTTTATTTGCTTAAAATAACTTGTATCTATTTATCTAAATAGTATTTATACGGTACATTTGTATCGGGTGTCACAGTTCATGTCAGCCTCCCCCCACTGCGCCGCTTGCTTGATGCCATGCGACACCCGTTCATATGGCTCCAGATCCACACTGTCCCTGTATCAGATTTAACCATATTAAACCATGTGCAGTGGCTAGAAAATGGGTAAGAATGGCTTTTAATAAAGAAAGTATTTTGTTTTGCAAGAAAGGTTTTATTTTTTTATTAAAAGAAACTGGCTCATTTGATGGCTGAGGAAAAAGAATAAGAAACGCAATACTTTTTTGGATCCCACACACCATATATAAATCATACATTGGATCACTAAAACGGTCAAAAAGGCAGCTAACAAAAAAATATTAATTAAAGTTGATAACAGCATAGTCTGCGGTATGAGCGTCTAGGATCACTGCACTGGGATGATGAACTTTCGATCATAGTACATGCTGTTTACTTAGATTTAACTAAGATATCTTTAGCGAAGAGTGTAGAAAAATCGCAGATTACTAATGCCAGCATTTAAAATCTAGTTAAAGTAAAAACTTTGGAGAAAGTTTTTATTACAAAAAGATGATTAATTAAACGCAAACATACCCTTGCAGCAATTTGGTGCCTTGCAATAGAAGTTCAGCTCCAGAGGAATACAGGGCGGCCTGGTGAGGCTTTTGGCATGAAAGTAGATAAAGACAACCGTAGTCCTGCCTCTGCTGGCCCGACAGGTAGCTCAGGTACAGAAGAATCTCGTCTTCAGTGATGTATGTCACGTTCTTGTCGTCTAAAAAAGATTACGGCTATAAAAGTTTGTAATCATTTAAAAGGTTATTTACGTCTCTATTTTTGAGAGCTTCATTGTGTTATTAAGCTCATACTTAATTAACATTACTTATGTAATGTCTCAATAATTCAATATAATGAAATCATTATCATGTGTGTGTGTGTTAAATGTGAACCCCTAAAATGTTAGAATTTAATTCCTTTAAATATTTATTTATTTATTAACTTATACTAACATGTTTTATATACATACAAGTTTATGGTTAGAGTATCTAAAATACATAGTAGTTTTTTAGTTTTTTTAAGTATAAGAATAAAGAAGGAAAACGAACTAATAATGTGAGTGAAAATTAAGTAAAGAAGTATAGTTACTAGTATATTGTATTGGGAGTGTCACTGGATTTCAGGTATCTGATAGGTGAACAAAGAATTTCGGTTCAGTGTGCGCAAACATTATTGACAATTATATTATTCAGTGCAAAAGAGTCTTGTTTGTGAAACAAAGTCCTTTAATTTTGGGATTAAGCTAGTAAAGATTGATTCTATTATTCTTAACATTTTACATTTTACTAACCGTAATAAAAAAAAGTTTAAAGTTATGTTTTGTGAAAAAACATTATATAAGTACGGACATCGGTATTCCACACCTTTAAATCAACTACGCGAACAGTTATTTAAAAACCACCCTTTCAAATCCGCTGGTCATTTGGCGGGTGGAGGCTGGCTGGTCAGATAATCCTCAAGCAATAGGATTACCGCGGCCGACACGACAAACGCATCTCGAAGGTATATTGGATTAGCGGACCGGTCAGTTTGTTTGTCACGTGCCAGAGGTGGCAGATGGAAGGGTGATGGCCGATTGTTGGTCATTTCCGGACTATTATTAAGATTATTGATAATAATTACCGACATCATTATTATAATTCTGTTTAAATTGTGGAATACGATGTCGCTACGAGAGATGAACATGTTTGTATAAATAAACATGGTAAATAGAGTCCGACAGACCTCTATCAAGTAGGTACCTACGTACACGATTAATTGTTGCCACCTTCTTACCTTCCGAAAAGAAAACTAATCAAGCATACCAAATTAATACACCGGAATCTCCGGATAACAAAAATTTCACACTCGATCTAAGTTTTCAGCAGGCAAAGTTGGTCTGTCATATAGATAGACTAACTGACAGTACCTAGTTTCAAACTTAAAAAAAAAACTGTAACTGTGCCGGACTTCAAACTCTGTCTTTGGCAAAATCATTGACTAACTACGGTGGAAGCCGTATTTAATCTAAAGTGAAGTGGGAACTGCCGAAGGTTAAATAGAGTCTTATTTTTTTTTTAATCTGTCTAAAAGTGAATAATGCTTTGAAAAACAATATACAAGTAAACATTATTGTTACCATCTAGACTCCTTCCATAGTGTCCCCCTTTCCAAGCTCCGGCGCCAAAGAACCCGGCTGCCAGTATCAACGCCTTCAGGATAATAAGAATCACTAGGTTCGTCAAATTTAGACTGAGTACCTGCGAATTTAAATTCCTTGTCACAAAACAATCTATCAAGATAAGTCCTTGCGTGTGGTCATACCACACAGACAAAGAGATAAAGGTTTTCAATAAAATTTCGCAAAATAAAAGACTGTCTTTTAAAAACACGTCATCCAACTCCGAACTTAATGACTCATGGGACCTTATCTCAACAATTCCAAAAAAGCTAGTTACTCATACAAAAAATGCGTGCATCTTTACAATTATGTGAGTACGAACCTGAGAAACGCAGTCGAAACCAACCTGACTGGTGCCTGTAGACCGTGCTATAAAGTCCTTTGCGATGCTCGTCACCACTTGCCCCCCAGTTCCGCTGAAGAAGCTTCCAGCGGCATCCATAAATGAGGACCTCGCGTACTGAGCCGTATCGTTACCGTTGTCAAACCTCGCTATTGATTCGTCACTATCCTTGAAAGGTATCGGCGGTTTCTCTCGTGGTAAAAGGGCGTTGGTGTCATATCCCTTTTTGGGGTACATTTTCTTCGCGTATTGAGGTGACGAATAAGCTCCCGAATGTTCTGCTGTGACGAAAGCTACACAGGATAGTATGATGTAAATGGCAACCATTTTGGATGGTGGTTGGGGTTCGACTGAGCAGGTAGTGTCCACAATAGCCTCTGATATGGAATGGTTTGTCTTCCGTTGTTTTATCTGTTCCCTGCTTCTTTTGTTTGCACGCGCGATGACATCTCCTAATGGTCCTATTGTTTCGCTATTTAGTGGTGTAATGACATGTTTTTTAACGAATAAATGGAATGGATGTGTATGTTTGGTATGACAGTATTATGTAATATGCTCTCATTATTGCAGTTTATAATGTAGACAAGGAGTAATTGTGGAAATAGGATTTATTGAAAGTTATTGCTAATTTTGATTTTAGTTCTATGAAAATCTATATATTTTTTTAATTAATTAGGAAATTATTTCGGTCCGAACATAAATACCGAATAATAAATACCGTTATCGTTATTGAAAAAAGAGTTACTCCCTAATTTAAACAGATAGCTTTAGATGTTAATACCAGAATAATCATACTGTACACAATTCTATAAGAAATTCTGCATACCAATACAGGTGAAGGAGCTCCATTACACGTGAATAAAGTTAAATATTAAGTAGACATTTGACATTAGACATGAATTGCTAGAAATTTAGTATTGCATACTTCACACTAATAAATTTGAGTCTATAAAGTAGACGACAGTGTGCAAACCCGTGGAACATTGTTCACCATTGAGAACACATTGTGTTCCGGAACATAAACATTTGGGGCAATGACTCTACTATGTAACTATGACATAATTGTATTGACATCTTTTGAGGCAGAATTATTATGTAAAAGGAGGTAACAGACTCGAGCGATAATGGTAACTTAACATGTCGCTCTACATCTTAGTATCATACGTAAATTGTGGGTAGAGTTGCCAACCTTCTTTTGTTTTAGTACTACTCATGTAGAGCAAGTTATGTTACCTACTCTATAACTTTACTATCATTATGTTAATACAAAAGAGTTGGTATGATTTTCCATTTGGTTTACGCAATTGATAGAGAAGAGAGTATGAAATGGTAAGTGAAATGTGTAACAATACAATCACTTAAGCTGATTTGCTAGTAAAATAGCGTGTAGGTAGTAGGCAAGTAGATATAGAAGAACACGAAGTAAAGCTAAATGAAACTGTTCTTACTGTACTTAATAGGGAATTTGTCTGAAACTGAGATTCTTCTGAAATTCGAACACTTTTTTTTTCATTGCTTATTTTAAAATCTTGTAATGTCTTAAGCCCCTGTGATACTTTCACATTCGGTTTTGTGATAACAAGTACAATCACTGCTGATTGTTATCTGTAAAATAAATAATATCATCGGACAATAGGTAAGTACACATTCGTAATATGGGTCCAATCCTAGCGTCGCTTGCGTCATAGTAATCCCATAGTAAAATGGGTAGTGAATACCAAACAATGGACGAAGGGTAATCCCAGTTACAACTAGGCTCTTATAAGGCCATTTCTGAAATATGCCGCTGACAAAGAATCGAACCCACAACTAACCTGTATAATGAGCCAAGCGGTTTGAACCACTAAACAATCCGTTGATAAAATATGTATCTTTAATTAAATGTCTAAAAGTGTAGAAAGAATTGACTCAGTTACTTTAACTATTTATCGACCAATATTAGTTTATAAATTATTAACTAATACGCATATATATTTTTTTATTTATGCCATCTAGTGACCAAGTTCTCAACTATTTCGTATCTATTATGTTCGAAAGAGTATCTTGGCTTTAGAACGAATCTATTTAAAGCGGTACGACATCATACTCGTTATAAAGTGCTACGTATTTCTCATAGATGTCGTTCTATTCAATTCAAGTTAAAATGGCAGCATTGGTAGCACAGCCGGTTAAGACAAAACAGAGTATTTTTTGTCTCTTTCTCTCATATGAATAACGAAAGTGAGAATATCCATGAAATAAATCTCGTCTTGGCGCACGTGTTAGCCGCGCGGTAGTCCCAAAAAGGAGTTGTTTGGTATAAAACAATTACTTAGATAATCAAGATTGCATGGATCACATTTTTTTATTATTAAAATTCTTCTTTAGAGCTAAACCAAACAGCAGTAATTAGAGTAGAGAAAGTACGTCATTAATGGCCGGCGTCGAAGTTCAACGATCCAGCATTTTCACGGTCAATTCAATGAATGAAATGCGTTTAAGTCCTGCAGCCACAGGCGCGACCAACCAATTTAAAGCCCCAGGCACACTGGGCCATCAAAATTCGCGCGTTATTTTTTTTGCTAATACCAAAACCAACTTTGTTCTATTATTCATAAATATTGAGTTTCTTGGGGGAAAAGTCTGCAAAACTAAAGTGGGGGTGGGCAGGCCACGTCGTTCGTATGGACCCGCAGAGGTGGGCCAACATAAGTACCAAATGGAGTCCCGCAGGTACAAGACGCCGTGGAAGACCAAGGAAACGGTGGCGCGATGATCTAGACATCTTTGCGGGGAAGACGTGGCCGGAAATGGCTCAGGATCGGGATCGGTGGAGGGAGAGAGGGGAGGCCTTTGCCCAGGAGTGGGATACAAAATAGGCTATAAAAAATGAGTTTCTGTTGTAAAAGCCACACACCCCACGTCGTCCGCGCGTCAATTTTTTTCTGTCAATACAGTTATTACAAGCTTTATTATATTAACTTGCAATGTATGTATGTCTGGGTGGAATCTTGCAACTGAATTTTAAATCATTTATCTTTAACCGATTGAGCTGAAATTTGGTGTACACGCTTATTATGGATGGCAATGCATGCTTACCTATGTATCGTCATTCTAATTCCAATATGGCGGATCATCAGAATTTTGTAACGTAGTCGCGTGGTTTTTGCCACAGAAATTCAATCTTTATGTTTACAAGTTCAGAGTACATTTTCAAAAGAAAGGTCAGTTTAAGTCTTCACGTACAGGTGGTTATTATTAGAGATGAAACGGATATCCGGTAACTATCCGGTATCTGGCCTATCCTGCCTTGTTTTCAATATCCGGCCGGATACCGGATAGTAATTCAGTATCCGGCTGGATACCGGATAGTAATTCAGTATCCGGCCAGATACCGGATAGTAATTCAATATCCGGCCGGATACCGGATAGTAATTCAGTATCCGGCCGGATACCGCATTGTAATTCAGTATCCGGCTGGATATCGGATAGTAATTCAGTATCCGGCCGGATACCGGATAGTAATTCAGTATATGGCCGGATACCGGATAGTAAAATTCAAAACATTCTCAGTATCTTACACAATGCACAATGTAAATTAACTGACCATCGATCGATCGATTCGAGATTTATTTATTTAGCGCGTTACATGACGCATCTTCTATCCGATCGCGCGGATATACGGCACTCCGGTCCGGTGGCTTGCCGAATATCCGGTATCCGGCCAAACCCCTATCCGTTTCATCTCTAGTTATTATTGTATTAGCTTACGACAGAGCAACGGACATTTCACGCGGCCGTGAGAGCGAACGGTGAAAATGTTCAGAAAGTGAAACGAGGTACCTTGACCGTCACGGTGAACCGCGGAGAAACGAAACGAACAAAGTTTTCGTGAACTTACACCATTGTTATATAAAAGCCGAAATGAGTGGAGTCGACACTGTGCGAACATTTTAGGAAAATTTTAAAGCTGTCTGTGCTATCATAAGCTGTACCTAAATCGATAAACCGATTTCTTCCAAGAAATTTTGACTGAAAGTCGGAAATACGATTGTTGGCAGCCATGGAAGTATCAAACAGGAGAACTGTGCACCGCTCCCCTTGAATGTGATGCAAGTAAGTATCTATGTATACATGAATTGAGACATAAACTATGGGTGTAAGTGTGTACGAGATAGATGTTATTTAAATCGGTACTTACTAAGTGTGCTTCAATTATTGTTTAGTGAGCTTTGATCAACAATTGATCGAAGTTAGTAAGATTCGTTCTGAATTTGAATTTAATGGTATCTTTACTTAAATATCACGAAGAATGTTTTATGCTTTTAATATAGAGCAGTACACTTATAAAAAATCATTTCTCTAGAGTCTAGGCCAGGGGTCGGCAACCCGCGGCTCGGGAGCCACATGCGGCTTTTTGGATGTCTAGTTTCACACGCAAATTTTATTTATGAAAATAAAAACATTCAAATATCATTCTACATCGATTAACGAGGATTAGGCACCATTTCTATTTTGTTGTTTATTATGTTTATTTTATCAAAAAACACAACTGCTATTTATTATTAGCAGAAAAAAAATTTTTGCCCTTTAAAAACTTTTATATTTTGTCAATTGTAATTTTTGCCCCTTCCGACTCAAAAGTTTGCCGACCCCTGGTCTAGGCTATATACACTTGATCTGTTGGGAAGCATTGTGAGCCTTCGGAAGTTTCGAATTGTTTTATCAGAATCCGATGCTTAGGTACAGGTTGTCTGTGCGATAAGTGGTCTTACAATTCACTACGGAGAGTTTAGAGACTTAAGTTTCGACTTTCAAGTATTTCATTGGCTGGAATAGTTACAGTAATTGTTAAGTTTAACTGAGAGGCATCGTATTTAAGTTAAGATTGGGTTAGAGGAGGTTATAGGTAATAAAAGTAGAAGGATAACATTTGAAAATGTACTCTGTGTCAATAAACATAAAGATTAAATGTATGTGGCAGGACCTGTGACTAGGCGTCAAAATTCGTCGTTGAAATATAAGCTTTTTCTATGAGTAAATAAAGTTACAGATAGTAGCAAGAACGCTGGCTGCATTTCTTGAATAACTGATTCGTTAAACAATTGCCATTTTATTTTTATTTTCAACCACTGCTTCTATTTTATCGAACAAATTAAAAAGTAAAATCCAATCGGTCAATTCATTATTGAGATTTAGCGAGACCAATAAACATCAATTGATTTGTATATAAATAAGTGCAGATATAAAGTTGAAATGGTACACTCCATACCTTTCTATGTCCATCCAATAATTTTCTTTTACCATCTTCTGGTATGGTGTAGTGTGTTTCTTGCTTCTAACGTTTTGTGGTTCCGCTGCGGGCGGAAATTACGCTTTCGAACCGTATCAGCCATGATGCAATTGTCTACCTACATCAACCACGATGTAATAACCGGAGAGATTATGGGCGGAGAACATATTCGCTGTCTTGTCATGATCATGTAGAGATGTTGATTTGATGCTATGGTAGAATAGATATAGCCATAATCGAAATGCTTTTTTAGGTAGAGCTGAGTTTTATGGACTTCGTAAGGTCAAAAATATATAAGACTTAACAGTACTTATTAGGTCACTAACAAAAGCGTGATTCATGCAATAGTGATCTTTGCGGCCCTGTAAATAGATAAACATATCTCTGTCAATTTAAAGGATCGTATGTAGGTATACAAAGCGAATTCCAAGTATTTTCATTGTTATTAGTATTTTTATTAGTTATTGTGCGGCCATATAATGGTAAACAACGCAATGTTTCACAATTTCAAATGACTTCCGTTTAGTCATTATGTTCTAATCTTTACGCCATCCGCAAAGAAAGCGTCTCGCCGCATTATGACAATGGCGCATGGCGCTCAGCGGCAAAAAACGTAAACAATCGCGCCCGCTACCGCCAACTTTCATGCTTCTGTTTATATCACCGGAGCTGTGTGATTGGGTAAAATGTATCGTATTAGATACACATTTCGGTGTAAATTGACTTTGAATCGTGTTCTAGTCACACGGGAAGGCCGGTTTCGCACGGGAATGGATGTGTCGGTGGCAGAATATTTTATATGACAGCTTTTATACGAACTGTCGGATTGCAGGTATTTAATCTTACTTATTTACTACAGCCCTTTCAACGTCCCACTGCTGAGCACGGACCTCCATTCAATGCGAGGGAATTGGTGCTCGCCCGGTGAGGGTTGGCAGACTTCACACATCTATCGAGAACTAGCCAAGACTTTAATCACTTTAATGTCATTGGCTCCACAGTGGAAAAAATAACAGGATAGTTTGATGCGTGTATGGTACTACTACTTAGGTACCTAATACTACTTACTCTGGGAAAACTATACCTTCTACCTATGAATGACAAAACATTAGAATAGGTTTTTTTATTATTACAATAATCATGATTCCGCTTTTTGTTCTCTGATTACAATGTTGATGTCCACTGTACATTACAGTAGGTACCGTGTCGGAACTCCGGCTGCGCAGGCAACGGTCACGGTCGCGCTTCGCCTCGGTGACACTCACTTCACATTTATCCAACGCCATGCTTTCTACAGATCACAATTACAATCTTTGTTTATACACGTTTTCAAACGGAGAACGTACCTCACTGATATACTACTTATTCCTTATCCTGTTTCTCAGACAGATCCCTTTAATTCTAAAGGTGAATTCGACTGCCTACTTTCTTTAAACTTTTAAGTAAAAGTATACCTAATTTATATATACGTAGAGGCTGCTTGCTCCTCAAAACATTTTTAGATTGTATGTTTTTCTAGGAAGTGCATACATATATATACTCATACCTGTATATTACGGGGATAGGCATAGACTACCGTTCGCCACATGCTACGATCCTGACATACCTCATTCGCTTCATCCACAGTCATACATCTTTTTATGAACTTCTACCGTTCAAGGGTGCTACGGACTTGACCTAACTGGAAGAGACCGTTAATCTAGTCTTGAAAGGTCCTTCTCGGGCGCCCTCTCCCTACACTTCCAATCCGCCTGGTATACTAATTTCGTTAGTCTACTTTCACTCATCCTTACTATATGGCTTCTGGGAAGTAGCTGCAGGAAAAGATGAGCTATTATAAATACATTATGTAATTTCGTAAGTATATATGTATTCCGATTGTTTATTTACTTCACGTTCCTTTCTCCTTCAATCATAAAGTTACGTAATGTTTTTGTATCAAAACAATCAAAGTGACGAATCGTTTTCTAGCTTCAGAGAACTACATGTTGATGACCAAAGTGACTAAAAAGTTAATTGGTGGCATTTGGTATCAGGTAACACTAATAATACCATTTAGTTACACTAGATCTTTCCATCCGTTTCGTTCAAACGATGCATTCTTCTCAGCTACAAAACGAAAATAAATAAATATCGCCAAACAGCAACTACACATCGTATGATCCCAAAGTAATCAACGCGCGTAAACTGGGCACCATAAAAATGGATTGCAGGTTCTCCCAGGTACGGGTGTACCTGGGACACTAGATGGCAATTCTCGTATGATCGAAATTATTTCTAATTCGACATATGTCGTAACAAGACCAATTTTGTCGTTTTGTTTCGACATATGACGAATTAGAGATAATTTTGGACATGCGAGAATTCCCAGGACAATTTTCGAAAAGTCCATGACGGGAATCAACCCCAGTGCACTGAGCCGCGTAGCCAAATATTTTGAGGACTTAGCAATGTTTGGTACAATGGTTTGTTTCACATTTTAACTACTTACACTGTACGTAACATGGATTGGATAGAGATATTTAAGTGAACTCATTGTTTTGTATTCTATATCTTATTTTTTTTTCAATGTCTCTACTTAAAAATGCTACATCCTATGACTCGTAGTCTATTTCCAGCATCTTGTCGTACTTGTCTTGACTCTCTCCGTAATGGCGAGCCCACTTATTATCTCTATCTAGAGATAGATCGAGCCCGTTCTAATTGCACTTTTACCAAACGATCTCACTGACATTTGACGATCTTGCACTTGGTTTTAATCGTGATTTAGTTTAGCCTGTTAGCCTGGTCTGTGTCTCCTGAATTTGACTCCCTATTCTGATTCCTCACTTTGAAATTGCACTAAGTTCTTTTTACTTTTTCTTGAATTGAGTTCCGAGCAAATTTATACAACTAACTTGTCTACCGAATCATGTCTTTCATAGTAAAGTTCGTTGACAAGTTATAAAGTAAACTTAACTACATTCCAAAAATTACTAAGTGATGGTACATAAATAGTAGACCTCTCAATCTTTATGAATAAATGCGCTCCTAAAAGTCGTTACTTATTTCTATTAGACACGTTATAAAGTGTATCTAGTAATAGAAAGTCTACGGATATTTCCCAAATTTATAAAATTACACGCCAAATAAGTTACATTATTTATCATATATTTTTACTGTACTTCGTTTTAGCAATGGGTATAAATTAACAATTCTAGTACAGGGAATCTGCTTAGAGATTAAATCATAATTTCACTTGTTCGTGTGAAGTTGTGAAACGACCATTATCTAAGGAGAAAACTTCCCATAAAATGAATAACGGTTTCACCAGAGCGCGGGTCACGGCCCTGAGAGTGGCGATAGTGAATTAAGATAGTCGCGAGCAACGACAATCGCCACATAATTATCTCGCTCATTCGTCGTGACCGAACTGAATCAGCTGCATTAGAGCGCAGGGAGGGTTGGTGTGCATCCACAATCAAAACTATATCAGAGGCGAGCCGGCCTGACAGGCGCTCAGTACTCGCGCGCCTCGCCCGCGCCGACACGCGACCGCTAGAAAGTGAAACCGACAAGATGAAAATGACAGTGCAACTGTTTATACTCCACATGATTGCCCTTACGCTGGCCAATCCCGACGATCCGACGCAAATTGAGAAGTACAACCAGAAAATGAAATCGTACCAATTGGATGTGCCCGGGAAGGACCCGATTACAATAATAGAAAACGCTTCCGATACGAATAATGCTCGAGATCAATGGGAAAATATATCAATAGATCCCGATAATAGGAATGAAGCAGAAATTAAAAACCTTATGACACATATCGTACATGACTTCGAAGGTGGTCGTTCCAGATGCTATGGTCCATCCTGTCAAGATGGTTACAATAATGACGACGAAGACGGCAATTATGATGACATATTAACTGCGGACAAACTTAAAGACTATCGTGATTTTCCGAAAGATCGCTTGCAAGCTATTTCCGCTTTAGCAGCAAAGCTTAAAAAGGATAAGTTCAAAGCCGATCGGTTTTCTTCAATGCACAATCAAGAAGATGAAGAGGATGTAAACAACGGCAAGGTTTACACGACCTGGAATCGACTTAAGGTGAAACAGCATAAACATCCCTATGACGATAAAGACGGATGGGTATCGTTAGAGCCTGTCGCATGGTCCACAAGCAAAATATCAAAATGGAAACCTAACGTCAAGAAACAGAAACCGAATCATTGGAACGAGGATGATGATAGATTTTCAAATGACGACAGATTCTCATCAAATCAAGATTCCGTGAACTACAATTTTCCACAGAAGAGACCTACTATGACTCGGCCGGGATACATTAACAACAAGCTGCATGTACCTATAGAATATGAAGCAGAGGTGCCTTCAAAACCAACTTGGGGAAAACCTGTACAAGCGAGTTATCCTTCAGTATCTTCTTGGGCTTCTGACGAAGGGAGACGTCCACACAGACCAAATTGCGATACTCAAGAAAACTATTCCAATGACAACTACGCTAATGACGACGCAATGTTATACGGTATGTCGGATTCTTTAGTAACTGATCACCGACCGCCAAATTTCCCACACGAGTACGAAGCTCTTCACCAGTCGTCGATGTCATCACAAAAACGTCCTTATAGGAGACCGACTCAAGTGGTTTACGCTGGTGCTTCAGACTATGATAATGACCGTGTCTCAAGACCGCCCTACGGGGACGGACAGTGGGTGTTGTTGTCCACGACAAAAGGTTACAGAAACAAAAAGAGACAACGATCCCTCAGTCCACCTGCCGATGACCGTGCAGATGCCTCTACTATGACTTCGCATCAAGCAGTGGCTTTAACAGTATTGCCTGTAGACAAAGCTCACACTAATATGACAACATCCCACGGAGGTTTATTGGAAGTGGAGAAAAGCTTTCAAACAGTGGAAGAGTCTAAGCGAGATATGGATAAGAAGAATGATTTAGAAGTAGCCGCAACGCAATTTAGACCTGTTAAGATTAAGAATAGGGTTATAAATAGGAAAATAGTTTCTAACGTGTCTCCTGATAGTTCGACTTTATTAGCAGCGGTCGGGGCGGGTATGGTGCCAGCTACGATGGCAATGGTGGTCCCTATGATGCTAGGGCGACGTCGGAGACGAGAAATTAATAGAACCTTAGATAATTTACATTTAGATAGCCTATTATATAAGGTTCGATAGAGATTTAGACTTGTTTAAGATTATTTATTAATTTAATTTATTTATTTTGTAGGGTGTGTTTGAAGACTGAATGTTTTTGAAAGAATGTCGTCGTAGGCATGCGATATTATTACCGTTAAGTTTTTGTACCTTTTATAAAGAAAAATCTCATTTACGTCGTGAGATGATTGTGATTTTACTAGATGTTTTACTATTTTCCTTTACGTTCTTCCCCCTTTTTTGGGTCAGTCTTAATAACCTGAAAATCAAAATTAAAAAGAAGCAAACTCCTTAAAAAATTAAATCCGAAAAACTTTTCAAAACTTTGTTGTGTACTCTCTTTAACGAAATATTTTTAATATCTTTGGAGGCTGGGTAGCATTTTTTTCACGATTAAAATAACATCCGTATTTCTACTAGTATTACTTTTTATTCGCATCACGTATAAGCGAGATAACTTAGATAGATAAGTACGTAGGATAGTTTAATAAGGTGAAACGAGTGTCAGTGCGCTGGTAGGTATAAAATTGATACATTCGTGCGCAACAAAAAATCCTTGCCGAGACGTCAACCAGTTTTTCTGCTTGTTAACTGTAACTGAACAGTTAGATAATAGTGCCAATACTGTTGGCACCAAAACAATGTATTGCCGTCCTTCTTACAGTCGTAGTGTATGAGAAAGACAGCTATATTTTAGTGCTTTCAAATATAGTTTAGTTGTTGTTTTAATATCCTAATATATTACAAGTAATAAAAACTCTGTAGGTATGTCTCGTCTGAATATTCTGTCCATAAATAAAATAATTGTTTAAAAAAAATCATTTTCAACCTACGCAACTAGTTACTTATTATTAAAAAATATATATCACTCGTTGGAATCCTTCAAAACACAAAAATATAATAATTTTGGCAAATATTTTAATTTCGAAAATAACATATTTAAATTAAACTGTGAATTAGGAAAACCTTAACAACAGCCTTTAGTCTGTCAGTACGAGATGTATAATAATCAACAAAGAACAAAGTATTAATAAATTAATATTTATAGTAGTCTTCTCCTGGTCGACTGTAGACGTTCCCTGTGCGGATAGCTTCCATTAGATATTTGACGCCGAACAGGCAAATAATCAGGAGCACTGCGGAACGAGAAAATTTTACATGTAACAAGATACGAAGGCAATGTATTATTATAATAATGCATAGTACAAGTACGAGTGTGTGATGGCTTCTGCTAGTCCCGCGAGGCAATTATGTAACTTTTATTGCTTTCATTAAGCCCTGGGAACATTGGGCGTATAACTCATGTTTGACAATACCAAAACGAACTGTATTAGCTCATAGAAAAATTTCAATTTTCAACGAAGTGACATTCACAACCTGAGCTAATAAAAACGTGGTCGTGTGACTTTTACCACAGAAATTCAATTTTTATGTTGTAAGTGAACAGAGTTTGTTTTGGTGTAGGCAAACATTTTTCCGCGCGAGTTTTGACGTAAATTGCGGTTTTTCGACACATTCTCATTGACGACATAAACTTGTAAAGCATATACAGGTTGTAACAGAAGTCCAAAAAATTATACTTTGACCTCTGCATCAGTATCGAGTATGCAACTGAATGGTATAAAACTTTGATCGAAATTCAACCACGTCTTTTAAACTTTGTTGTCGTCGTAAATTTCTATAACTCTTAATATCTCGAGTCTCATGCATAATTTGCATGTTCTGTTTTGTGAACATTGGTAGCCGGCCCTCCTATGTTAGTCGCTACGATTGTAACGAGATATAAAATTCCATTCAGCTGGCCAACGAGTGGAAATTTCAATCGAGAATGAATCAAATGGTTTTTCCAATGGATTCGATAATTGCATTTTCATAAAGGACTTCCAATAACTATTCTCATTGAAGGTAAGTCAACCGAGGGAAATGCTTAAGGTAGGTAGACTGGCATAGATAGAGGACTGCTTTACTGATGACAGATATATTATACCTACAAGTTGGTAACACATTTAATACGCAATGTTACCTTTACAATTTAAACAAATTTCAATCTATCTACATTAGCTATTTCAGTAAATACATTGTTTACCATTCCTACAAATATTATAAATGTGAAAGTTTGAAGTTATGGATGGATGGATGGGTGTTTGTTACTTTTTCATGCAAAAACTACTGAACGGATTTTGATGAAACTTTACAGTATTATTGTTTATACATCAGAATAACATATGTTTCTTTATATATAATTCTACTGTACGTGTGTATGTCACTGAACTCCTCCTAAACGGTTGGACCGATTTCAATGATTTTTTTTGTATGCGTTTGCGTGGCGCCCTAGATGGTTTAGATTCACAATTGGACCCGGTAGGTGGCGCTGATTTCATATGTCACTAATTCTAAGGCGGTACGAAGTTCGCCCGGTCAGCTAGTAGGGTATAATTTTAAATTACTCACAATCCGACAGTGCAATAAGTCCAAGTTGAAGCCAGCCCTCGGACAGCGCCTCCCAAACAATCAATATGACTGTGAAGAACATGTGGAAGAAACTATACACAAAGAATGTCGTCACCAAGCAATGGTTGGCCTGAAAAGGAGATAGATGTGATTAGTATCTGCGTACTCATAGGAACTAAACATCAAGATTAGGAATATGTCACAAGTCCTGTCACATCGATTCACTCTCGCTTTTGTGTAATTCATGTCGATGGGTGAAAGGCTATTTGACCTAAGCGACACTTTTGGGCGATATTAACCTATATACATATTTGGAATCTGCGAATTATTCTGCTTCGAATGAGTATGCTCTCCGGTAAAGTTAAAAAAAAATCGCTTTGGTCAAAAAGCCTTTCCCTTCGATATAAATTTACATATCTCACATTTTGTCTTATCACAACTTATTACGTTGTCCTGTAGTTGTAGGCGACAACTTGTAGCATATACGTGCCAAGACTAGACCTATTTCACGGAATATCTTGATGTTGTCTCTTTCTCCCGTATGAAATAAGACAGAGAGCGAGCGAACAAATCCGTGACAAAGGTCTTGTCTTGACATGCGTGCTAACCCCACTGCATAACGTAAAAAAACTTTCACCATCATCTCTTATAGCAGAATAGTATTAACATTAATTGTAGATTTTTGACAGATTTGTGTCAAAAACTGAAAGAAATATTGAAAACAGAAATGACGGGCTCATCCGTCATCTTTATCACTGTCATCATCCATTTTTATTTATAATGTGTATTTATTGAATTTGTCCTTGCTGTAATTACTCGACATTGCCATAAATACCGCATATCGCAGGTGCAGGCATTCCTCATCTTATTCCATCAAAATATCATCATTTCACTCATTTCGTAAAAAAAAGAAGAAGGAGAAAACAGTACTGCCAGCGGGGTGGTGGTAAGGGCCTGTACTTAGTGGAGGATCACAACAGTTCAACAGTTCCGTCAACAACTGTGAGGTCTTAAGTTTGACTTTGCCAATGGGACCTTTTCTCTCATTTACTTGATAATAGTTACAAATAAAAACTTTTTAACAAAAAATTAAACCGCCGAAAATTTTAAAAAGCAAAAAATAATATACCTTTTTTATTTAACCTTAATAACAAAGTTCTTAAACTAATGTAAGTATACCTAAGTCATTTTGAGTCGGCGCCAAACAATTAATGAACAATAAATTTAAAGAAATAACCAAATGAAATTAACAATGCAACGTGAAATCTTAGATATACATAAAAAAAATAAAAAAAAAATATACGCGTCGAATTGAGAACCTCCTCCTTTTTTTTTTTTCGTCGGTTAAAAAGTTAAGAACATTTGGGTCCCAAATAACTTTCTCTAGTTTGAGTCAGGTGTCCTATTAGACTCGCGTTCCCAAAGCCTCTACTCCTTGTGACTCGTGGAGGTGCAACGTTGGTTTTTAGTGTGTATGCGGTCTTGTGCTGCTATCCTCGGGGGGACTCCCCGAGGATAGAAGGCAGATGCATAAAGCATTTTCCAACAATAAAAAAAGGTGTCATATTAGACTAAAATTTTGTGACCCAAAACTGAGATACTAAAAAGTATTCTTTTAAGAAGTACTTTTAAATTTTCGCGTAAGTAGGTATATACTTATTGTCGTATTGTTCTGTTACATAACAAACTAAATTTGATATCCAACCGAGAAATAATTTCTAGAGAAACCTAATAAAACTAATTCACGTAATTTTCTGTAGTTAAAGTCAATTTGTTGTTATGTTGTGGTCTATCGAGGCCTCTCTAATTCCGCAATCGTTACATAACGTAACGATGGCATTCGTGTATTAAACAATATAAGGTTCATTCTCCACTGACAACAATAGCAACTTATTGCATTTAGTACGATCTTACCTCTCCCCGTATTGTAATGTAACATTACTAATGGTTACTACACCAATCTTACTACTTAATAATACTATAAATATGAAAGTTTGTGAGGATAGATGTATGTGTTTGTGTGTTTGTGAGGATAGATGGATGTTTGTTACGCTTTAACGCAAAAACTACTCAACAGATTTTGATGAAACTTTACACTATTATTGATTATACATCAGAATAACATGAAGGCTATAATTTATAACGTTACACGGGTAGAAGCGAGTTTATGTTAAGAATGCTAATAATTATTTTGAAATAATATGGTCATATGATCTTTAGTACTTAATAATAAATAAATTTTGAAAAATATTGAGATTCTTAGTCGATAGGAGCTCTACGCTTATGATTTACGTAGACGCAAGTTACTAGAGAGTTAAAATAAACGTGAAGTGCATTATAGTGCCAAAGTGTTTTTATAATACCACTTAGTATTATTGTGCTCGCTTTGGATGCTATGGACGATGGCTTAACGAGCCCAATAGACCGCGTGTCGAGTTGCTAATTGTGTTCTGTCACGGCATGTTACGGAAAAAAGTGAGCTAAATGCGTTCACGTCATACGGATTTTAGGACAAAAAATAGATTTTCGCCGCTCCGTTCAATATTACATCGATTTGTTACAATATCGATGCTAGAAATAAGGTAGAGATATTTTTAATACAATATACATAATTTTCATCGCGCCTAAAGGTGCGCAGAGTTAGGCATAGGTGCATTGCAGTGAACCCACACTTTTCCTATGTATTATTGTTCCAATTTAATTTAGTAGTTGACATGAGAATTATAATGAAATATCGATTCTCTATGTAAGAAGTTGACGGACAAGGTATTTGTGTGATTTTATTAGTACGTCATAATATAATAGTAAACTCTTATCATATTTAGATCTTAAAGCAGAAGTATTTTAAGTGCTATAGTCAAAGTACTGTAACCTTTAAGATCAAAGTACTTAAGACCCAAATTGAATGTGACTTGCGTAGTTTAAAAGTCGATGTATTTTTGGTACTTACTCTGCTATGTTTTAGTAAATTTTATGCATCTCAATTCTCACCTTATAAGCTCCACACGTGAACAAAATAGCAAATAGGAAGATCAGCATCCCTATAGCTATGTAAGTGAGGTAGTAAGAGAGCACCACAATCTTCCCGAGCGAGTCTTTTGAGGCTCCGAAGATGCTGTCCAGGTTCTGGAAGTTCTGGAACTTCTCGTTCTGTTGGAAGAAGTCGTTGGTGACGTTCAAGCCCAGCTCGTAGAGATGGAATGCTACTGTTGCAATTGCTATTAGCTGAAATAACAAAAAAATCTGTATACAAAATTTGGTATCCAATAGGTAAAGATAGGCTGTTGTTCAGAAGTCGCAGTGCATGTTAGTGCGAGGGTGCGAGGCTGGTACAACGTCGGTTTTTAGTGGGTATACGGCCTTCTGCCGCGGTAGGTACTACCCCCTACTACTACCCCCGAGGTGGCAGGGTTTCCATAGAGGATTTAACTACTTTAAAAAAAGTACTGTTATTGAGAATCTACCCCTTAAGCACAGACTTCTAATGCGACGCTATCGACAAGTCATGAGATTTTCATTTTGATTAAGCCCCGGAATCACAGGGGCATCATGAATATTCAAGGCACGCGCAGTAAAATCTTTGTCTATACCAAAACGAGTTGTTTTAACATATAGAAAAAGCTAATTCTTCAAATGATATAGACAGAGCGACATAATCCATTTCTTTGTGACGCGCTAGACAAAGCGCCTGATGTATTTTTGATAGCAAAATCATATAAAATCAACAACAGAGTTACTATCATAAATCGGAAGGTTCAATTCGGACGGAAGTTTCGTAGACTTCGATTTAAAATAAAAATTTGTAACCACCAACAGAAACATGCTTGCAAAATTAAAATACTTATTTAATAACACTTACAATCACGATGTATCCAAAAACAAGGTTCCCCACCCTCAACGGGAAACAGAAGAAAAACTTTCTTGTCATCTTGTCATTTGTATTTTCCTGGAAAAAAGAAAATAAAAGTAAAATACAAAGTTAAATAGGTAGCTATTGGGCCTGGCCTCCCCTCAATCTGAGGGGGATCCAGGACATATTCCACTAGCCTCGCCCAGTACGGATCGTTTAATTTCTGTTTTTAACCGACTTCCAAAAGGAGGGAGTTCTAATTGGATTGGTATGTTTTTTTAAAACAATAGAAAGTTTGAAAGAGCTTCACTAGGTGGTTTCTTTATAATCTTCTTGTTAACAATTATTTGTCTATGGCTTTTTAAGAAAAGGGATACGTGTGAATTTGTTTTTATTAATTAATACATGCGTTTAATTTGTAATAGTTTTTGTTAAAATCGCCAGCCGATACCCCTTCTAGCTGAGTCTTGTATAGTATAATGTTGTGTACATTGAAAATAGGTTTAGATCATAGAACATTTTTCATTACATTTCATTCATTTCATTAACATTGATCATTCTTGGAAGAAATCGGGAATTTAATCTTGTTTAATTATTCAGAGCACGCTCCTTAATAAACGACAATGTCGTCCAAATTATTAAAACATTACTTGATCAAGGAATCTTATCTAAAACTTCCTACAGAATCAATCCACATTGGAGTCTAAAATTCAGTGTGTTTTTAATATACACTGCTTGTCCAGAACACTAAACACTCATGTTATTGAACACAAAACTAGCATTACACTATATACACAACCGAAACGACCGCTATCGAACAGTGATGTGCTATTTTTGGGTACCTAGGTTGTACTGCAGCACCTAATCATCATCCAGCTTAATCAGAACCCCGAGTACACAAGGCTATAAAATTAACAAGGGTTTATCGAGTGGTTTTTAAAGAAGCATCGCCACGGTTCGGCGAGTGTTGTAAAGGTTATTGTATAGGGTGAGAGTCCTGTGAACGGTCGGGCCAAGGTCGGGATGTTTATAAAAAGACACGACCTAATATAACTGGGTAGATAAAAGGTGTGTTAACCTTCCATTCCATTAAGTCCCCACATACTGGAGCGTCTATGCTCGTGCGTCAACATTTTATCAAATAACAAAACGAACTCTGTGTCAATAGACATAAAGATCATATTTCTGTCGTAAAAGCCACGCTCCCACGCGTCAAAATTCACTCGCGCTGTCAGTGTCATTTCGTTGCAGAAGCAACTTTTTCTGTAAGTTAATAGAGTTTGTTTTTGTATGGCAAAAAATGTACACGTGAGGGCCGACGCGCCAGTGTGCCGCGAGGACTTACGCTATATGAATTCAATGGGGTATTCTATCACTTGTTGATATGGTGGATAATTTTATTCGATAATAAATAGAATTCATCATCACGCCTGTACTCCCCGCTGGTCCATTGCGGGTTGGTAAACTTCACACGCCTTTCTATAGACGTGCAAGTTTCCTCACAATGTTTGTCCTCACCATTCAGCAAGTGGTAATCATATATACATACATACATATATATCTACATACATGCAAGTGGTACCTAATCATTATTGAAAATGACATTCGCACATGAAATCCGAAAATCATAGAGCTGCGAGTTTCGACCTCACAGCCCTTGAGTTCAAGGCGAGCATTTTACCATTTAAGCCACTACTGTATCCACCTGACAACATAATAATAATAATAATGTTTATGTATCTAAAAAAAAAAATAGCTTAAAACCAGTAGGTAGCTAAAGGAAATCACATAGCTTAAATAAGTAGTGATAAGTATAATAATCATAAGCATAATAATACATAAATTATATAAATTCTTTGGTTGTGCTCTGCTAGGTACATCTGTATGAAATCATGTATGCAAATCGGTATTAAAATTAAGTCAAAGTATTAATAACTTGTACAATTTCCATTTAAACGATTCAGTCACTGATAAGAATGAACGCCATAAAAATAAGCCGCTCATCTCCGCAGCAATCACCATAACTACTTAAGTGTCTATTAAAATTCTTGTGGGCATTTGATTTGGGGCGCTTGAAGGCAAGTCAATGTGAAATACTGACGAGATTTCTAAAACTGTTATAAAAATTTGAATATCGTATAATACTCGTGAAATGAGGAGATAATTGATATAATAATAATATCGCCAAACAACACATACTCATCGTATGATCCCAAACTAAGCCAAGCTTGTACTATGGGTATGCTACGGACTGGGGGCGATTTCGTTACACGAGTGTATACGAAACCTTTCTTGTATATCTTAAATATCTGTAAGTGGTTTATAGATGGATAATTTGGGGGTTACACATTGAAATTAAGACAGCGAAATCAGTATTATAGACCATATCGAGGGGGTGAAAGGCTATTTGACTTAAGCGACATTTTTGGGCGATATTGACTTATATATCTACATATTTGGGATCAGCTAATTTTTCTGCGTCGAATGAGTACCTTTGCTCTCCTGTAAAGTTAAAAAAATGTCGCTTAGGGAAAATTTGACCGTTTCACCCCTCGACATATTATTCAATATCACCCAAGTGTCGCTTAAGTCAAATAGCCTTTCATCCCTTGATATAATATGTTATGACTCCTAGTAACAGTTAAATTTCGGCGCTTGCTACAAACTTTCGGTTTTGGCAAAAACTACAGCCAGATTTTGCCGATGCCGAAGATTTAGCCGAAGGTAGCCGAATCCATATGTTCGGTCTGAATAGTTATCATACAGTAGTGTTTGTCGGCGCGTCGGTACCGACCACTTTACCAATCTAACGCTTTTATGTTCTTTGCGGTAAAAATCGTTAGTATCTAATTGAGTAGATAAAACGATAGCAGCCGGTCATTAATGACGGCAGTATGCATATTACCGTACGGGACGTGTGTTGCATACTAATACGACGTATGTTCGTTTATTCAACAGCTGTATCGACATGTGTCAATGCCACTTACTTTTAAGCCGTGCACTAGCAGGCGCATGGAAGATCTGCCATATTTTAACCGACTGTTAAAAGGAGGAGGTTCTTAATTCGATTGGTTCTTTTTAGGGTTCCGTACCCAAAGGGTAAAATGGAACCCTATTACTAAGACTTCGCTGTCCGTCCGTCCGTCTGTCACCAGGCTGTACCTCATGAACCGTTATAGTTAGAGAGTTAAAATATTCACAGATGATGTATTTCTGTTGCCGCTATAACAACAAATACTAAAAACAAAATAAAATAAAATAGGTAAGGGGGCTCCCATACAACAAACGTGTTTTTTTGCCGTTTTTATAGATAATGGTACGGAAGTCGTACGGAAGCGCGAGTCCGACTCGCACTTGGCCGGTTTTTTTTATTCCACCCTTCCACCAAGACATGTACACACATGACAAATACACATTTGCCTAGTCTGATGTAGATTGGTACCTACTCCAAATGTAATGAGTTATAAGGTTATTTGTAGCTTTTTAGTGCACCTAGGTTTTTGAAGTCGGTTTTGTTAAAACAATTTTTTTTTCATCTCCATTAGGTACCCATTGCTATTGATAGCTTGATATTGGCAGAAAATCCGATAAGCGCAGGTGCTGCCATTTCTCATCTTGTTACATTAAATTTCATATTTTGTGCAAGAACAAGAAGGAGAATAAAGTACGTACGTCTGAACGCGCGCGATGTCAATACAAAACGAACTGTATTAACTAATGGAAGAAGCACATTTTTCTTCGGTATTTCATCGTTTAATCGAGACGCTTGCCACTGACATTCAATCACTATGTTTTCCGCACAGACCTAGAATTCACTGGCAACTACTGGCAACTGGTGCGGTCTGCTCTCATGGCATTGCTGCTCGTGAGAATGTATGACTCGCAATTATCATTATGAAAAAAGTAACCATTGAGTTTCTTACGGGCTCTTCTCAGTGGAAGCAGCATTCCGAACCGGTGGTAGAATCTGACTATTTGTAAGTGCTTTTTGGCCTACACGAATAAAAAAAAATTGATTTTGATTTTTGATTACATTTAAAAAAAAAATTAAGTGAAGTGTGAAAAGTGCTTGTCCCAGTGTGTTCAGGGCGTACTGCACGCTGCACCGCTTTCAGTAACCGGTCAAGTACGACAGCTTGTGACTAATTACGGATTTGTACTTGTACTAGACGTGACTTAAATATGCCGCCATTGTGGTATTGTAATGTATTGATGTAATGCGGGCTACAGTTCAGTTTTAACTGCACCATCAGAATGTACGGTTAAAATATAAATAAATATCGCCATTTTTTTTTAGGACTTTTTTTTCGCTGTTGGCCTTTACAGCTTTACCGGAGGAGTGGCGAGCGCAGAGTGCATTCCAACCAAGGCCTTAAGGGCGGAAAAAAGGGTGGCAACTAAAAATGTGGAACGCTTCACGATTTTGCGTGTCATCCTTGCGCAGGTTCCAATTTTAGTATATGCACTGCCGAAGCAAGTACAAATATCGCCAGACAACACATACTCATCGTATGAGCCCCAACTATGCAAAGCTTCTGCTATGGGTGCCATTTATTGGACTGAGGTAATCCCAGATACATCCGGACCAGGACAAATTCTTAAATTCCATTGCCGAAATTTCCCTCTGGCGGGAATCGAACCCGCAACCACCTGGCTGAGTGAGTCAAGCGTCCTACGTTCGAATCACTAAACCAAGCACTCGTCTCCAAAGTGAACCGTAACATAAGTAGGTACCGATATATAACCGAATAGTATAAAAATTTCATTGAAGTTCGATCATGATTCTACAATTATTTTTTCGTCTCCAATTTTAAAAATGTTGAATACTTCGAGTCCTATGCAATATTTTCAAGTTCTGTTTTGTTAATGTTAGTAGTCGCCTCTCTTTGGTGAATTTTGCACTGTTGAATAGGTTTCTGGGTGTGCCCTTAGGGCAGAACACGATACCTGTGACAAATATTCAAAGGTCTGTAAGTCAAAAACTGTGATAGTTAGATATAATCTACCTTCACTATGTATCGACATATTGGCCAGTGTATATGTACCTTAAATATTATTTCGGACTTCTGATACAGAAAGTACAAAATATAGAAAGTATCTATCTACAATACAATCGTAGATTACCTCAGACAGATTCCACATGATACAGATCTTTTGTAAAATAAATAAATCTTACATGGTAACACCCAAATTGTTAATATATTATTATGATATCATCTCCCAATACCTAGTTCTATTTCCTTGTATAGATTAGCTACTCGCGTCATATATGCAAAATAAGATTTATGCATTATGGATAGGCAACTACATGACCTTAGTCCTCATAATATACTGTCGTTATGATACTGAAAATTAAATGCGAGATTTTCTAAATATATTGAGTCATTTATTTAGATAATATCTACAAAGGGATTTGGAATATTTTTCAATTAACAACTCTCATTAAGCACACGCAGTTGCCAATACTCAAAAGAACTGTATTGACTCATAGACTAACTAACATAACAAGACTAACATAACTTATAATTAAATCGAGGGGTAAAAGGCTTTTTTACTTAAACTACATTTTGTTAACTTTACAGCATAGGATAGGTACTCATTCGACGCAGAAAAATTAGCTGCTTCCAAATATGTATTAGCCAACATCGCCCTAAAGTGTCGTTTAAGTTAAATAGCCTTTTACCCCTCGATATAGTTTTTGTTACTTTAATATATTCAGCTTGGTGTATTTATTTCGAAGCCTATCATAATTTGAAAGTCTTAAGTAAGTTTTTATTTATTTATTGGGGTAAACAAACAGTGACAAATTTTAATATGCAACTTAATAGGTAGGTAATACAGGTAAACATAAATTTGACACCAGCATCGTTTATCACAGAAAAGTGGTAGTTCGTGGTTTTTCACTTTCTATGCTAAAGTGCTACCTAGTGATCTAGGTGTTATCATGACGTAGGTATGTTAGTGGGCATTAGGAATTTAGGATTTCTAAAACACTTTTTTTTTAATAAGCTTGGACGCACTGTCGCAATGTCAATTTTTATAGCTATTGGTTTATAGCTAGACTAATAATAAAATATGGGGTCGTCGAACTGGTTAGCCTTTAATTGATTGATTATATTAGTCCCAATATAGCAGGCCGGAGACAAGATCTACCCAGGCATTAGAAGTTGGAATGTACTTTTTAAATCAAATCAACTATAACGACACTAAACAACTGAGAAAATTGCGGGTATTCTTAAAAAATGGTAGTTTAGTAATACATAACAACTATTAATTTTTAATTAAATAATAGAGATATCAATGGGACGGGATAAAGATGTCATTCGCAATGTTAAAATAATACACTTTTCAAATAACAGTCAACTAAAACACGACAAAAATGATACCTTGAAAACTTGATAAAAATAACTTACCTACGGAATTGCTTGAATCACAAACTTGCTGTTTGTTTTTTTAGTGTTAAAATGTCAACAATTTTGTGTCATCTTTAAACTAATCACATCATTACCTATGTTACATCACTGCAATCGACATACACAACACAGATCACTGGCAATTGATAACATTTAACTCGATTAGAATGATTATCGATTTGTTTCGCGTGTTTTAAAGAAATTCGAATTTCGAACGGTGTGTGGGATGCGCGGGCGCACGTTCGATATCTCGCTCGGTCGCCGCGAACATCGTCGGAGGCATACCGGTTACGTCATGGCGGCAAGGCCAGCCCAACGTGGCTACAACCTTTTCATCGGGGAATAATCGTCAACCGCGCAAGGTCATCTCCAAAAACCGTTTTATATTTTGTACATATTGGAGGAGTTTTGTCGCGTCGTCGTCCAATTTTACTAAGTTTAATTAGCTTTAGGAATGCGAATTGAATATTCAGCAGGTTAGGTACATCTGTTATATAAAGTGGTTGTTTTTTAAAGTGAATTTTTGACACTCATTGGGTTGGTAAGTATTTCTTACATTAGTCCAAACAACTACTTATGCCCGAAACCAATAATTGTTTGAGAGCGATAAGCGATCGTTAGCGAGTCAGTAGTATAGTGGTTATTACACTTCACTGAATTTAATCGTCTTAATTCAGTCGTTACTGAACTAAGTCCAGTGTAATCGCATTCAGCTAGTTTAGGATAATTTAAGATGCTAAATTCAGAAGCAAGGATAGTTCTGACTGACTGAATCATTTAGAAGCCTAATTAGAATCGCATTTAGGAACGTGTAATCGCATTTAGTCACCGATTTGTGTACGATTGGTGTTTCCGATCATTCCGATTTAAAAAAAAATAAGTGCGTGCGCAGTGAATTAAAAGAGAAATCATGCTCAATATTTCAGATGTGTATTTATGGAATTTGCCCTTGCTAGTAATTAATTGATACTGGCTGCAATACCCGCTATACGCAGGTGGAGCTATTCTTCATTTTATTCCATTAAATATCATAATTCCATCCATTTCATAGAAAAGAAGAAGAAGAATATATTATGACCTATTTTTGGGATAAAATGTGAATAAAAATGTAAGAAACGAGGGTTTTAAAGTGCTACTCAGCTTATATCAAAATATAGACGATACGGCTACAATAAAACGTTGAAAAAGAAAATTGATAATTCGACATGTCCGACTTCGTCACGCTTTAACAGGTAACTGATTCAGTGACTCAATTCAGGACAGTGTGATCAGAAGCTTTGTTTCTGAATTAAGACGACTAAATTCAGTGAAGTGTAATAACTCTATAAGAGCTAGAAGTGTCTATGGACAACCAAAATATCAGGTGTCATCAAAATAATATTGATGGCTACGTTAGCATCATGGTCTATCGTCTTTCCTTTCCATATTGAGCCATTTAGGAGCGAGTTTTGCCTGAAAAAGTATCATATGACTTGGTGGGACTTAATCCTTCACAAAAATCTTGTCGTGGCGCATGTTCTAGCTGTGGTAGTGACAAGATTTGCTCACTGTGTGACGTACCTACATCTTCTTCTACTTATAAAAATCAATTGTTATTCTCTAATCTTGCTAAAACTCAGAAACGGTTAGATCGATGTGATTTTTTTTACTTTGTTAGCTCTAATACACGAGGTTTAGAAAAAAACAAAAATGTGAGGTGTTCTAAGTTCACCAAGTTGGTTCAAAATAAAAGATTACTTAATGATCGCCTTTGTCAGCGTTGTTTAAGAATAAGAATGACGTTCGAAAGGCCTCTCTTTCATTCCCACATTATATCCAACAGTACACGGTAATGCAATTCTAAGAACTTCATTTATAAAAGTTCACCCTCGCGATACAAATAGAGACAATAGACAGCCGCCATTGTCTCGCGTTCCCAGTACACGGACACGCATTAATTAGCTAATTGATCAGTTGATGACTTGTTGATGCGATAGTACATTGAGGACAGACACACTCTAATACGGTACTTTATGATTTAAATAACATTCTTGCATCTCTACATTCGAAATGAATTCACTATTCGTAGTAATTTAACTCCTTTGTCATTTTTAAAATAGTGGTAAAGGTGTTGGTGAATAGGGCTTTAATAAAATATCTGTGCAGGTCAAAGAGTATCTAGAGTACCCATAACGACTCCACTCTTCGTATAGCTCTGCGGCGATTTTTCCGCCATTGTTGTTATCTCATGTGTCTCCGCTGTAGTATACGGCAACTATATGGGTAAAAAACAATGGCAGAATCAAATACACCAGAAAAATTTACCACAGCGCGGGCTCGAAATGCCATCTCCGTTATAATATCTCCATAGTGCAGGTACATTCATTTAAGCACCTAATATGGATCAGTAATATAATGAAATGTCATAGGTACAACACTTTGATTTGATAAGGACACAGCTATACGAAGAAAAAGGATGACACGTCGTCCAACTTTTTTTATTTTCGTATAGCGCTTCCTCTAAATTAAGGTAGGTACGTAACAGGTGTTTGTATTAAACACCAGGTGTAATACAATTTTGAATTCTTAACCAGTTTCTAAACGATTAGATATCTACGAGTGTGTAGAAACAATTCGGTCTTGTGCTTAGCATTGTTTATTTGTTTTGAGCAGGTATTCTAATAGTCTATTATTTCGCGTGATCAAACCTCTTGTAGGTCAATAATTGATCACGATTTCTGCAATTTATACATAAATTGTATTTTTATTAAATTTCTCAATGGCCCAATTAATATATCAGATGTCAAACAGATTTTTTTTAATAAAAATAAGCATTTCTATAAGTATTAATAAATTCCGTTATTCCCTTTAAAGTCACCATGAATAAACATCCGGTATAACTTGTTCAGTTTATTTTTAAGATTAACGATAACCTATCGAGTGTTGCTTCTTTCTATGACGCCTTGAGCTCATTGGGACGAGCGTTTTAACTTAACTTTTATTGAAAAATGTACTCTGTTTAAATATAAATAAAGATTGAATTTCTGTGCTAAAAGTCGCGTCCCCCTCGTTATAAATTCACATGCGAAGTCGACGCCATTTCATTGAAAATTGTGCTTAATTTATGAGTTGATACAGTTCGTTTTGATATTGGCAAAAACCGGCCAAGTGCGAGTGGGACTCGCGCACAAAGGGTTCAGTACCATTATCTATAAAAATGGCAAAAAAAAACACTTTTGTAGTATGGGAGCCCCCTTAAATATTTATTTTATTCTGTATTTTATTCAGCAACAGAAATACACCATCTGTGAAAATTTCAACTCTCTAGCTATCACGGTTCATGAGATACAGCCTGGTGACAGACGGACGGACGGACGGACGGACGGACAGACGGACGGACAGAAAAGTCTCAGTAATAGGGTTCCCGTTTCACCCTTTGGGTACGGAACCCTAAAAATGTCACGCGTAGTTAGACGCGCCGCCTGTAGGTGCAGGGATTGTACATACGTTTCTCTTTAGTTTTCCCATCCGGTAAACTTTCCACACTAGATAAACTTCGCCATTAAAATACCTACTTGAGTTTTCTATTAGAAAACTGTTGTTACTACTTTATAGATGTAATTTACTATGTACGATTCAAAATCATCTTATTTAAGAAAATGACAAACAAGTTAAGATTCGGTAACATTTAATAAGAAATCTCAACATAATTTTGCTATTGAGTGACTCTATAAGTAGTTTAAGGTAATATGGTGACTTCACTACATATTATAAAACAAAGTCCTCTGCCCCGCCGCGTCTTTCTGTCTGTCTGTTCGCGATAAACTCAAAAAGTACCGCACCGATTTTCATGCTGTTTTCACCAATGGATAGAGTGGTTCTCGAGGAAGGTTTTAGTATATAATTTGTCAAGTTTTTGTATACGTTGGCTAAAATATAATGATATTTGTTGGAGGTGAACATAATAAGGGTTCTTAATATTGTTTTCTTATATTTACGCGAATATTAACTATGACATCAGGACGTCTAACACCTCAGTCCCCCCGTGACCATGGTTGCTATAAAGCAGGCGAAACGTCGGGAACATAAAAAAATAAATAAACGCGATAGAATCCGTAAAATAGTTTTATTTCAATAGGGTTCCTAAATTTCGCGCGGGCGAAGTCGCGACGTACAACGCTACACCCCGCAGGGTGCATAATAAAGAGACTTACCTACATGATTAAGTATTCAGCCCTTTCATCCATACATTTTTATAACATCCATCACCCATTTTTATTTATAATATATATCGATTGAGTTTGCTCTGGTTATTAATTTCTTGACACTGGCTGAAATACCCGCTAATCACAGGTGGACCCGTTCCTCATCTTATTCCATTAAATTTCATTCATTTCATGTAAAATAAGAAGTAGGTATCTAACACTATGTCCAATATCCTTCAAATCTTCTATTCGGTATGAGAAAAACTATCGTATTAATAAGGAAATCTTCCCGTTATTATCTCTGATCCATTTTCATTAAGTACAAATAAACGTCTCTTTAAGTACAATTTACTTCGCCCTTGGCGTCTCATAAAAGTGATGGGATCTGTGGCAGGCGTGACGTCATAAGCGGCCATATTGCCGCGTTGATAACACATAAAACGAATTACTAACCTACTCTCGTTACGGTTTTAATAGAGCTGTAGGCTTAGCATGACTGTGTAGACATAAGTTTCAAGAGATACTTTCAGCTGTCAGATTTGTCGAGAAAATGACGTCACACTGGGCCATGGCCAGTAAACTCGAGTACAAAATGCGTGAAGTGTCGTCATTTTCTCGATAAATCTGACAGCTGAAAGAGATAAAACTTATGTCTACACGGTCATGCTAAGCCTACTGATGTCTGTACTGAATGCGGCAAATTAATAATTTTTTTTTTCCTGTAGGCCAAGAAATATTTACAAATTGTCAGTTTCTACCACCGGTTCGGATGCTGCTTCCATTTATGATAACTAAATATGAGGGTACCCAGTTATTAACTATGACATCAGGACGTCTAACACCTCAGTCCCCCCGTGACCATGGTTGCTGTAAAGCAGCCGAAACGTCGGGAAAATAAAATAATAAATAAACGCGATAAAATCCGTAAAATAGTTTTATTTCAATGTATTTATTAAATTTGTCCTTGTTAACTAGACATTAGCAGAATACCCGCTAATCGCATTCCTCATCTTATTCAATTAAAATTGCATCAATTCGTAAAGAAGAAGAAATTAAATGCATACAGATTATAAATCAAACTAGGAGATGAAGGTATTAAAGATGGCGGATGAAATCGTAAAATCGTTTGTATCCGAATGCGAAAATACTACACGTTTGTAAGCAATTAATAAGGATGACATTTCCATGATAGTCAACACGATTTGTAAACTCAATAAGAATATAGGATATACCCAACGACAGTCAATAAGATCGTTAACCCGCATTTCATCCATCACCATAAAACAGTATAACCAATTATAGGCTTCAACTACCGGCATTCCTCTTTGAATTAGAAAAGGGAATTCGTATTATAAATACCTTATTCGAATTCAGTTGGGCATTTCCAAGGTATTCCATTTGTCAGTCCTTAAAATATAAAGCAGTCAACTTTAGTTTCAATTTGTAAAATCTATGGAGCTTAGATATACAGGGTGTTTTAGGAGTCCGAAATAATAAATCTGTATCGGGTATACAACTGCATGGTATAAAAATTTGATCATGTTTAACCAACTTTTTTATCGTCATCAATTTCTTTATCTCGTAATTTCTCGATACCTATGTAAAATTTGCATGTTCTGTTTCCTGTATATTGGTAGTCGCCCTCTTATGTCTAGTTTACACTGCTGAATAGGGTTATTTACCCAGATGAATGAATGATGAAGGCCAGAACACGATACCTATGACAAATATTCAAAGGTCTGTAACCCAGAAACTATGATAGTTAGGTATAAGCTGTCTTCACTACATCCACATATTATGCGTACCCAAAGTATTATATCAGACTTCTGATACACCCTGTATAAGCTTCTGTGTCTATGCAATTAGAGTATTTTCGTAATCAAAATACGAATAGCCGTCTCTGAATTTAGCTAGAGAGGCATTTCGTATGTATTTTTGTTTTGTACGTTTCCTTACGATGGTCGGTTAATAAGGCTAGAATTAGTAATCATATTATTTCTTTATTTATATCTAACATGTACTCACGTAAAGATAGCTTCAGTGTGTTCAATAATAAATAAATATAGCCATATAAGACATATTCATCGTATGATCCCAAACAAAGGAAAGCTTGTACTGAGTACCATATACTGGGACGATCCCAGACCAGCAGGGTGATTTTAAAACACTCGGAATCGACTTCGGAAACGGAATCGGATCTTTCCGTCACGGATTCCAGCCATCGCTATTTTGATTTCCGTACCCGACGATTTTTGACATTTCTCGTCGGATAAACCCATCCGAATCGACGGAAAGTTTCCGACACCTTTTTCCTCGCGGAAAGCTTCCGAAATTGAACAAAAACATAAATAAAATACCAAATTTAAGTGTTATCTAAATACTTGCATAATATTAAAGGTAAGTCAGTACTAAAGAGTGTTTAAAATAAACCCATTAACGTTGTTTTATGGCCCTTTACATTATTGTGAAAATTATTCCCTTCAACCTTCGATAGGATGGAATATTATCTTATAGGAGACAACATAGGGCGGCTGCTGTGCAGCGCCGGCAAACAATCGTGCTGCATTATTCACTTCGTGGTTGTGTTTTTATTTACCAAAATACAGCGCCATGCGCCATCTATGACGTAGCTCTGAAACATCGTGGTTGCAAAGGCGTGATGTTACCCTTCACTTTCACTTTGACGTATCAGTAAAAATTTTCGATGTTCGTTATAACCAAAAATAATGAAGGAGAGTAAGTTTTAAATCGATAATTTAAATAAGTAATCAATTTCCATTTTTATAATTATGATAAGTGTGTTTATATAAGACTTTTTGGCCCAAAAAATTCGTATTAATAACTGTTTTGTAATCGAATTTTATTTCTACCATTTTTAAACGTTCTTTGTAAACGCACACAATCTTTCCGACGTCGGAACTTTCCAATTGGCCCTTCCGTCCGCTATTCAAAATCGCGTTTTGACATACCGTCGGAAACGGAATCGACAACACGAAGTTTTCGATTCCGTTTCCGAATTCGATTCCGAGTGTTTTAAAATCACCCTACAGAGCTACTTCCGAAAAGGCATTTCCGAGATTTGCACCTGGCGGGAATCGAACCCGGTGTCGTGAGCCGAGTGGCTTACCCTCGAACCACTGAACCATGTTGTCGCCGCCTTAAGAGTTGCTTAATTTATCTATGTAAAGTTGTTGTTGTATGTTTTACCCACTTAAATATTGATGGTATGCGAGAGGGCAGGAAAGAAAAGCAATTTTAGAAAATCAATTTAGCAACAGGAAGGATGGAGTGGAAACATTTTACCGCGGCACCGACCTTCGAGCCGGTGGCGGGGCGTTGCATGAAAACTGTCGGTATTTTTGAAGGACGTAAAAAGGGGGGCAATTATCGCAATATCGATATCATCCCTAATTCGATATGTGTCGAAACAAAACTTAATAATACGACCAATTTATCGTTTTGTTTCGACATAATATGTCGAATTTGTGATGGTCGAACATGCGAGAATTGGGTCTCAGGTCGCATCTTATTCCATTAAAATTTCATCAATTTCATCACCTACAGTTAACGGGTACATACAGGACATATTAATTAAATACAGATTATAAAAAAATGGGTGATCAAGGTGATTAAGATGGAAACATCCATTCGATAAGTACCTATAGGTAATCTAAAATTATTCCTAATACTCTTATTGATGTGAAACATCTATAGGTGAGGGGTAAACCTGATTTTTGGCGTGGCGAAGTTTGCCGACGCTTCGCCACAACAAAATGAAATCAACCGTATTACTTAATGCATTAAGTATAGTTTCAAATGCGGCCACGCTTCGTACTCCTCGGCTCCTCGGTTCTTTCCGCCGCTTAGACTCCGCCCACCGGCTGACTCCGCTCACTCGCTCACTCGCCGCTACGACGTTGATATTTTATGTTTCACATCTGCCAGGTGTCCCGTGACGACTCCGTTTTTTTATGCTTAAGGCGTACTCGCCTACCTTGTTTTACTAATAAAACTCAAGTATTCAGCAAAATGGGATCATTAATCATTTTTACGAGCCCATAGTGCCTAGCAGTGTTTATGGAAGACTGTTATAACATAGACGGAAGCTATTAAGAAAGTACAGTGTGGTTCAATATAAGTAGGTAAGTTTTGTACTGTATATCAAATCTTGATTACGTTTAAAGTCATAATGTTGGACGTAAAGAATTTGGTTACTGGCGAGTTTTTAATAGGAATAACCTACAGAAGACAGGCTTAAAGGTAAATCAACTTTAGCTATATGATAAAATAGCACAGTTATGTAGTTGGCTGAACATTAGTTAATGCTTTGGGTACGCATAGTTAAAAATATAGTTTTTTTTTTCTTACATAAAGTATATAACTATATAAAAATGAAAAATGAAAATATTTTTATTCAGCATTTTTATTCTTATGAACTCTTTCTGCTTCGATTTCAAAATTGCAGATTACCGAGTGGTGCCTTTGTTTATTTCGACAATTTGACACACACATGCTGTTTCATTTCCGATACATGGTGTTTCGTTTTTGACATGACCGGCGTGATTATTTTTAACCGACTTAGATTCTCAATTCGAACCTTATTTTCTATATTTTTTTTGTAGGTACGTCCATGACGATGGTCTGTCCCATTTCGCATTAATCACGTCAGTCGAGTGAGTCATGTAATTTATATTACTGAACAACAAAGAACAACTAAACAAAACAGAAAAAGAAAACCACTCGCGATATCCTTATAAAGAAAACTCGTATCTCAGAGCTCGTATACAAGAAGTGTTGAAACGAGATCGCGATACCACTATTAGGGTTGCCATAACGTAATAAGTTAAACCAATTTCTTATTTCAAATTTAAGATTATAATAACAATGAAAATTTACAAATGCGTTATGTTTTAATTTTTATAAAATTAAAATAAAATTTGATATACAAATACGTTTGCAATCCTATAACTGGTGTTAATTTTGTACACTACATACTAAACTAACTCCAAAATTTATAATTATTTCAATCCCTCAATGATTGAATTATCTTACAATAGTTTTTTAGGGTTCCGTACCCAAAGGGTAAAACGGGACCCTATTATAATATTTAAAGGGGCTCACATACAACAAATGGGTTTTTTTCCTCGATATTGATAACGGCAACAGGTAGACGCTTCAAATATTCACAGAATATCGAGTTATATTATTCACTTTAAAATTAAATGATTAAATTAAAATAAAATAAATATTTAAGGGGGGCTCCCAACAGACATGATTATTTTTCCGTTTTTATAGATAATGGTACCGAGTGAGATTCACACTTGGGTGGTTTTTTTTTCTATACGAAACTGTTCTACAACCCCACTGTAAATAGACGAAAACTCTCTATAAATGTTTGTGTAAGTATTATTGACGATTGCAATGTATGACAGCAAAATTTTAATATGGTTAAATTTGTTTAGCCATAGAATTTGTGAAAAAAATGTGGAGAACATTTTTTTTTAATATTTAATATTTCTTATTAATATGGATATGATCTAAATGGTCCGCCTGGCATCTTATCAGGAAACTAGTGATCTTGGTAATGTCAATATTTGGCGTTTGATAAAGGGTTATCAAAATTAGGGAATCCAGTGAGTATGTAGAATGAGTGTGTGAGCGGCCGGGAGTGCAAGTTGAGGAGGCTTACCATTGCCAGCCCACGAACAAAAAGACTAGACTTAAACTTCAACTTTGCCCAACTCGTTAATATACCAGTTTCTATATTTTGGCAACCCTTAAGTGGAACGATAGAAAGCAAAAATCATGGCATTTTTCACGAACGAACGAACACGATACTACGAACATTTTTAATTTTCAATTGAAATAAATTCCAAGAATTATTTCATCGTCAAACAAATCATCCTTTTTCCAGAAACGGAAACAGACCGGGAGGGGGAAAATCTAATCATGGCGACCGGCTTTCAGGAAAATATATTATTTATTGTAGGCATTCGGGTGTGTAGGCCATATTGCCAGGAATGTCTTTCGAAGGGGGTTTAATAAAAGGAATTATGTAAAGGGAGAGATTAATTTCGTTGGCGTCACAACTTGTTAAATATTACATTAAATAAGTACCTGCTTATAGGTCTGTCTATTAATATACTAAATAAATGGTAAATAAACTTTTTAAAAACAAGCTTTTATTTAATTGCCCTTACTTTTCATGTTCTCTTCAGCAAGCCCTTTCATTTGACTTCCATACTGTGGTAGTGCAGAAAAAATAACTATTCCGCCATCTTGGATGATCCGCCATATAAGAATTAGAATGACGTCACATAGCTAAGCATGCATTGTCATCCAAAGTAAGCGTGTATAACAAATTTCAGCTCAATCGGTTAAAGATAACTGATTTAAAATTTAGTTGCAAGATTCCACCCCGGCATACATACATTGCAAGCTAATATAAAGCTTGTAAAAATAGGAATGCCCTAGTGTGCGAGAGGCTTTACTCTAGTACCTGACTAAATAATAGGCACTGTTTCTGATGAACGACTCGCTTCGCTCTTTAGGCGATAGTGTACCTAGAACGCTATTTAACTATATTTTATAGTTATGTCTATCTATAAACGGGTTGCAAGTACATTTTACAGGTTGTGGTGATGTGATGACATTTACTTAGAAATCAAATTGCTAATGAATTTTAAGCAGGCGCCTGGGTGTTTAATTGCGGGTCATTTTTCACAGCGTACCCAGACTAATTAGGTTTAGTATCATAAAGGTATTTATCATAGATGGCATGATAAACTGCACTAACCTTAGTTTGTTGGAGCCAAGCAGGAGCTTGTACCTACTCGTAATGTTTGAGCAAGACGACAATATATTTGTACTATTAAATTTAGTTTAGTCCAAATTTTTGTACACAAACATTTATTACACTGAGTTGCGAGATTTCATCGGATGTCCCACAATTCACTCAAAAAACGTCCACCCAAGTGATATTTTTACCGATAAAGTTTTGTTCAGAGCATTTGGATTCACAGAAAATTTTCACAGACCCAAAGGAAATTGACAAGTTGAAGGTTGATAAGCGAAAATGTATTTATTGGAAGTTAAACTCTGCCTCTCGCGGTTCGGAAATGAAGTGAACACTTCGACACAAGATGTACCTGCCTACGTACATACTCGTACATAAGCCCACGGTTTGAAGAATTTAAACGAGTGAATGATTTCATTTTCCACCTCATTAAAGGCTCAGTTCACTTGAATAAGCTCTTGTGCGTTGAGAAGGTAATTTGCCTTTCATACGAAGATTTTTTGCTGCTTTTTATTGATTTTTAATTTCAGTAAATGTCGCATTGTTTGGTAATGATGTTAGATATCGCTTTCTCTTTTAGTAAGTATCATGTTTGATGGCTCAACACTGGAAAAGTTTTTGGCGTAGTGATTCTTGTCGCTTATCTAGAAGTACGGCGATCTTATTTTTTAAATATAACTAGCAGTGGTAGCCGAGTGGTTGAACGCACGCCTTGCAAATCAAAGTGTGCAGGTTCAAACCCCGGCTTGCATCTCTGGGTTTCATGTGCGAATCTCATTTACATCCGAGATGACCACTTGCTATAAAACGGTGAGGGAAAACATCGTGAGGAAACCTGCACGTCTGAGGGAACTTGACTAGTTCTCGATAGATGTGTGAAGTCTGCCAACCCGCACTGGGCCAGCGTGGTGGACCATTGCCTGAATCCCCCTCGCATTGAGGGGAGGCCCGTGCTCAGCAGTGGGACATTAAAAGGGCTGTAGAAGTAGTATAACTAGCTGTGTCCGCGACTTCACCTGCGTGGAATTTAGGGAGATTACCCGAAAAAATGGGTATTATATTTTTCCCGCCGAACTCTTATTAATTTCACAAACTAAAAGTAGCCTAAGTTACTCCTTGGACAATCAGCTATCTAAAAGTGAAAGTCCCAATAAAATCAATTCAGCCGTTTGGAAGTTTAACCGGAACAAACAGCCATTTCGCATCCCATCTTAATCCACTCAATTTTATTATTTCATCTTTTCGTAAAAAGAAGAAAAATAACTTAGACACAGTTACAATTTACAGGTATCTTAGTACTTCTGAGCAATCAATCTGAAAACTCCGGGTCGATGGCCATTAGTTGCTATTGGATAATAAATTGGCCGAATCGATACGCACCCCTCTAGCCGACCCATCAATCTAATACCTATACGTGAGGAGATTGAAAATTGGTATGATAGTTAGCGTTAAGCCTCCCGCATCAATATGCGTCAACACTCGCGTGTAATTTTTTTTGCCATACCAATACAAACTGTATTGACTCATAGATAAAGTTCATTCATTAACTAAATTACACTGACAGCGCGAGCGAATTTTGACGTGTCGGGTCGTGGCTTCTACCACAGAAATTCAATCTTTATGAATATTGACATAGAGTTCGTTTTGTTATAGGAAAATATTTTGACGCACGGGGGTTGACACCCCGGTGTGTCGGGGCTCTATATTGATGTGAAGAGCACAAAAGAGGTCTTATTACCTTCAAACTAGATACATAGATAAAACATTATTATCCTACCGCTTAAACAAGACACAATATGATTTACAATTTTGCACACACAATGGCAATAATAGGGGGTGATCCCTATAAGCGATAAGACTGGCATTAAACTATGAAAGTACTTAACTAGCTGAAATACATAGTATTGTTACTAACATATTTTTCTTAATACCCTTCTTTCTTATAATTTAATTTATGAATTACTATCCTACTAAACATATAATTTCAAAAATCCTCTTTAACAAGATATTTGTTACTCTATGCTCTGCGCTGCGTCTCTTAAGTCCAGACATTTAAGTATATAAGTGCATTAATTACAATGATTACACTACATATTGGTGTCATAGTCAGATTTCCGATAATTTCCAAGCGCCTGACAATTTTCGTTTAGCAATGCCGTGTGAATACGTAATAGCAATAGGCTCGCCGCTAGGCACTTTCACATGGAAAAAAAGCTCAGTATAGCTCACTGCAATGCAATTCTGCCTTCCCCTTTTGGCAATAGACGCAGATGTTATGCTGTCATATATTACGTAAAGACTGTTCTCTCTCTCAAATCGTTTATGTTATTGAATTGCAAACAAGTTTCAATCACTTTCTGTCAAACTAAACAGCTGTGAAAATGTATTGAAAATCCGCCATGTTGTTTGGTTACTAACGAAAATTGATAGCAATAAGGGTTGCATAATATTATAGCTATAGGCTATTTATTACCTAGCAGGAATCTCCGTATATGCCTATTATTGTGTACTGCGTCATAGTTTACATTTAATAGAAACGAAGTTCGAAGAAGACTAGTGCCAAATGACGTCAGTTTTGTTCCAAATTCAGTGGCGCCTCGATGTCCCAATGTCATGTCGGTGGCTGGATGAAAACGGTAAGGCTTTTTAGGTCGGGCTCCAACCTTTTTGTTATTAACTATTCATAGTATGTTACGCTAATAAATATACCTGTTCCATAAGTTAATTGCTCCACCGTACCTACTTACTACAAACTTAGTAATCTTTTGAACTCATTATTAAAATTTCAGTTCTTTACGTATTATATTGTTTTCTTATATTTACGCATTATATATTGAAATTAAACTATTTTACGGATTTTATCGCGTTTATTTACTATTTTATTTTCCCGACGTTTCGGCTGCTTTACAGCAACCATGGTCACGGGGGGACTGAGGTGTTAGACGTCCTGATGTCATAGTTAATAACTGGGTACCCTCATAGTTAGTTGTTGTTTGTCTTTACGTATTTCTAATATTTTAAACATGAAATTATTTTATCATATAGAGAGTGTTTCTTATCATTTGACAGTTTGACATGATCAATTTTGTGCATGACTTTTACGTCTTCCTACCCCTATCTAGCCGTGGCATCAATGAGAGCAATTTCTTATAGTTGGCTTTTTGACACATTTAAGCATCTACACCATCCTTTCCCAAAGTGGGCGATAGGGCGTTGCAGGCCTAAAGGGGGACGGTAAGAGACCCAGAAAAAAAATGGGTGCGTTGTGTAGAGGCTTGTATCAATTAATTTAATTTGACGTCATAGTGGTTTTTTAGTAGGTGAAAAAATGGGGGCGCTACAAAATAATTTATTCTCAAAGTGGCCAGTATACAAAATAAGTTTGGGAACCACTGTTCTATACTACCTATCAATGATCATTGATTTCAAATACCTGAGAAGATGGAGTAGTTTTGCCAAAAAAAAATATTTATGCGAAATATGAATGTACCTATTTATTTCGTTTATTTTATGATGTTTACTCGAATATTAAGTAACGTATTCGACTCTAGTATACGGCAGAGCACACAGCGTGACCTTGGCTCGCCCCCAGTTTGGCATTCCCGCAATCGGATGACTCACCCTTTTAATTCCATAGACAAAATATTGCGGCATGACCTTCTCTGTGGTTTATGGTTTAAATTAAAAGTTGTTATAAGAAAAACAATAGTATCTACCAACCTGAGTAACGTTGAATTCTATTGAGCTTTTAAACTCAACGGATTCAAGCTCCAACCAATCACATATGAGAAGAAGCGAAATATATTTTATTATTATAAGTTTATGACGTCCCACTGCTGGGCAAAGACCTCCGTCATCTTCTTCCATTCTCCTCTATTTTGGGTCACTCTTTTCGACGGGGTTCCAGTTCATCCCGCCATCTCCTTCTGGGCCTGACACGATGACTTCTTGCATTACTGAAACGAGCTTTATGTCAATATAAATACGCTAGGGGCCCGTCCCGGCTTCGCTTGGGTTTATAATATAGCCAATGTTCAGTGATAATGTAGATTTCGAACGACGAAACTTTTTTTTTAAATCGGTCCAGTAGTTTTTAAGTTTATTCGAAACATACAAAAATACAAATCTTCCCTCTTTATAATATTAGTATAGATATAGATTGTAATTCTGTGGTAAAAGCTACGCGACCACGCTCTGAAATTCACTCATTTTGGTATTAGCAAATACATTGCAGCTCGCTTCTTGTCGCCCCATTATGCCCGGGGCTTAATAATCTCTTTACGAGGTATAGCTCAGAGGTCATTCTGGATCTCTAGTTCGATAAAATTGATAAACACATAACTCCGTGTAATATTTTTATCAGACGCCGCCGTTTGGTCGCGTCACGGAGACGCCACCCCCCCTAGTAATGGGAGAAACTATGTTATTACGTCGGCGGCCCTAACAAAGAAAGTTGATTTTATGTTCGTAATGTATACTCAAGCGTTAGACATGTGTCATGACAAGACCTATTGTGATAGACCCGAGCTAGGCCTAACATCGGAGCGAAGTTGTATTTTTAAAATTACGTTAAAATCTTATGACCCTCGATTTCAAAGTTACAGTGTTACTTGCGGTTAAGTACTTTGTTCAATTATTAGGGTTAAACTAGTTGTTCTTTAACGAGTTGGAAGTGTAGCTGGGGCCCTATTCATCGTTAGTAGCACCTCTAGATCGAGTCTAGCCCCTAACGACTCCTGTTGCCCGGCGTCCGGACCGGGACAGATTTGTGAGTCTAGGCGTAGCCTGTTCCTTCAGAGCTGATCCAAAGATGAATTAATGTACTATTGAGCATTTAACGAACAAGCGTCTAATCGAAGATTGATGCGAGTGATCTATTTAGCCGGGGCCGTACCTCCAAAACAAATCTAGCCTCTACCGACTCCTGTTGCCTGGCGTCCGGACTAGGGCAGATATGCAAGTCTAGGCGTAGCTTATTTCTTTGGTATCGAACCGGAACTGCCAAGTACTCAAGTGCGTTTTATAGTACAGCATCGTGCACTTTGTTTATTGTTTATTTGTGTTATGGGGCCCCTTTTTTAATATATTTTTATTGCGCATTATTATCGCCATAGCGATCTTTGTTGAGCACTGTACTGGAGTTCGGGCGAGATCTCTAGACCGATGAAATATTGGCGAGGCGTCTATTAATGAGTTTGTAAATCAGTTTTTAATATGGTATAGATAAAGATATTGATATGTTACTGAAAAACTATCGATCAGTCATCGATCGGTTAATTATTAGAATTATATATATACAATCATTTATTGCATCAACTATCGACCTTAGCTTGCAAACGCTCTAAAAGTAGTCTAAACAAATTGCTTTAGAGTAACAGTTGACTCAAAGCTTGGTAATTTATATATATGAATGATTTTAGCTATACTGGTGGCTCGTTAGGTGAATCAGGGGTTTGTAGAGTACAAACGCACACTCAAACAGAAATTCAGTACTTGTTTATTTCATATAAGCACAAACACACAGACATATAAAACAATGCAGGCATAAACAGATAAGGTAAGGCTTATTCTAAAGTTCGTGGTTATATTTATGATATTGTACTGGTCCCGCCACTGATGGCACGATCGAATAGTTTATCTAGGCAGCCTAGCCCTAGAGAAGCTTTTCGTCAAAGCCTCCCTTTCGCTTAAACGCGCCTCAGATAAATAAGAACATCTATGCCCTTACTTATCCTACACAACCAGTACAAAGGCTAAGATTTAATATTTACAGTATTCGAAAGATTTCAAGCTTAATAAAATTGGACTTCTAGAAGAAATGGGCTTTTGTCTCAATGTATATGAAATAACCACGGACAAGTAATTATTCATAATTGAGTACGATGTGTCAGGAGCATGAAATTGCGAGTTTATTAGTTAGTCTTTATTTAGTACGTCATGATGATATTCAGATAATTAATAGACCTATAGGTCATAAAGAAAGTGTTCCAGACAAATCGCATAGATACAACATTCGTACAAATAGGTACTTAGCTTTAGTTCAGCCTCCAGCAAGACACTGACTTTACTTTATTGAACTATACTAGATTGACCAGAGACAAACACTGACGCTAACGATAGAATAATACAAATATGACCAAAGGTAATGATCAAGACGACCGCAAGACGAAGACTCCTCTCAACTTAAAACTACTCAGGCGCCGCTGATCTCCTCCCATCAGGAACTCTCAGGGCGTGGCCTGCGTCGGATCAGCCAATCCAACAACAGTGTTACTATAGTGCCGCTATTCCGCTGCGACGTCGACTCATCGAGACAATGCCGGTACGTTGTCGGCAACCGGACTAGATGGCGTCAGCTATCTCGCATCAATTTATTGCGCTGAAACTTTTTAATTTAACCAGCTTTAATTCAAGCTAATAACAGTGTACAAAGTATAAAACGAGTTATACGATCAGTCGTGATATGTTTTATTTATTAGAGTGAATGATAACTTGATAAGAGTTTGTGTGATAATTAATCACAATTCTTTAAAATCGACAGGCGCCATTGCCAACCTTAAAGAATCATATTATTCTATGATAAAGCCTTAATTCTAAAGCTTATAACTAAATTCCCATGTTCATGCAATGTCTTAATACTACCATTCATTAATTTTAAAACTATTGTCTAAAAATGGTATATTCGAACCATTCCCACGAATCCCAGACGAAGCAGGTAGTGGAGCCAACACGTGTAGAGTGTCGGCAATTAAATAAATCTTTTGTACAAGTGGACTGTTGGAATGAATAGCTTTTAGTGTTCGATTGTTACCACTTGTAAAATCTCTGGGTCCCTTTTTGTTTATACTCTGCACATGTTTGAGTTCTTAGAAAGTTAGAGACAACACAAAAAAAAAATAACATTCAGTAATTGATGGATCACGGTTCCATCACACTATGTCATGGATTATGCCGCACCGAGTCGCTTTTTCACTTATATAATTTATAAAAGAAAAAAAGAAAATTTAGTTTTTTGTGTTGTTTTGTTGAGTAGACGCCCATATTATAATGAATTCTGAAAGTCTGTAATTGCATTTACATGATGAAGAATCATCAATTCATGAATTCTTTATCAGACTTATCGTTATTCAGAATATTAGCAAATTTACCTAGATTTAGGTACATTAGATCTAACATTATAAATAGCTCAGACATTTGTTTTTGAAATTTTACTGTAGCGATTCTTCAAATTTTGAACATTATTCGTTTCTGTAAAATTTGACGTAATTAATATTTAAAGTATGAACTCTGGGAATTTTCTTTTCTCCGCCGATCCTTTTGCACGTTTTTTAAAATATAAAAACTCCCAATTTACGGACCAACGAGAGTAGTACAAATACCGAAGATTTTTTGTAGCATTCCATTTCATAGGAAAATATCGTAAACAACTGCACCCGATGTTATAGGGTATTTAATTACTTTTTACGTTAACTGGGCCATGACTAACGTAATTAGTAGCGCGGAAATTGCCTGTAGACTCGTTGCTAACTTTATCTGAACTCTAACTTTGATAATTATTGCGCAATTTAATGGCAAAGTTATTTATACTGTGATGGACAGTAAGCAAGCAAACAATTGAAAACAATGAGGCATTTATATGTAGGTGCTTAGAGTCTTTGTGTAGGTGTATTAAAAAAGAAAATATTTACAATTCAAAGTAAAATAAAAGAAGATAACATTAATAACAAAACATATGTAAAAAAAATTCCATGCGAAAGCGTACCCAAGACGCTGACTTCATTCCCTCGCTGAATGGCTGGAGCCACTCCTTGAGCGAGGAAATGGCCTGCTCTTGAGTCTATGAGTCTTAACTATGTATTTTAACAGTTCTCAGTAAATAATTAACAGCAGGAATTTGTATTTTAACGTATTATTTCAGTGTAAGAATAATATGTAGTGAAGTATAATATAAAATAATGTATTATTTTATATTATACTAGCTTCTACCCGCGACTTCGTACGCGCAAACTTATATTATTTAATATCGTTATAAATTATAGCCTATATGTTATTCTGATGTATAAACAATAATAGTGTGAATTTTAATCAAAATTCGTTCAGTAGTTTTTGCGTGAAAGAGTAACAAACAAACATCCATTCATCCATCCTCACAAACTTTCACATTTATAATATTAGTAGCATGTAGGCATCTATATATTCTTTCTTAAGTAAACAATTAATTATAAAAACTAATAGTTACAGATAGATAAATTCTATTTAAAAGTAGTTTTGTTTTCCTAGTTAGTAATGTTTGGTTTGCCATTTTCAATTATGATTACCACTTGTTGAACGGTGAAGGAATACATTATGAGGATACCTGCACGACTATAAAAAGTCCTGTGAAGTTTACCAGCCCGCACTGCGCCAAGGTAGTGGACTAAGGCCCAAATTTCTCTCGTATTGAGGGGGAATGTGTCCGGTATAATAGCCATAGACTCGTCCCTTAAAACATTGGGACCAAAATAATACCTGTTTTAATACGCAATACATTTTTCGCATCACTAATTTTTTTACGCGTTTTTTTGCGGTGGTGGCGCCAATAATCATGTTAAGACCTAGTGTAAGTGAGAAAGTAAGCAACACAACATAAAACGAATCTAATGAACTATTGATTTTTACGTAGTCATAACGGTATAAATAGCGTTCGAATATCTCAACACATCAACGTGAGCGAGGTAATTACCCGGTAGCCTTTGAAGTTAGTTAGTTTCGTGCCTTTTAATAGTCTCGCCGTGTAACCTTTGGCTTTGATATAAACTCAAGTGGTTTTATGAAAGCAACGCCGTCAGTCGGTAATGGATCGAATATTACGAATTATTATATCTTGTTTTTTCTATAAAGATGTCTTAAAAATTGTAATTTGTGTTTATACCTAGTAGGGTAATAGACAAAAAAAGTATTTTTTCTTAATCTGTGTTTTTGAAGGTAAAAAAACTTCGACTCGTTTGAAAATGGAACAGCGTACATGTCGATCAATGTAGTATTTTGTTGGATTCCAATGCAAAAATCCATAAACCTCTCTATTTTCTCGTCGGCTACTGTCTACAAAATGCATACCAGCCCACCCCTGCTCGCCCTGGCGTGAAAGCCTTCCGTTGTCATGGTTACGAGACGCTGCAGTGCTTTCTCTGCCCGCCCTCCACCGCAGTAAGCACCCGTATATCGTAGCGTGCGGGTGTGCCGGTTGCTCGCATAGAACTGTCAATGATTTCGAATGTAAGATTCGAAATTTAAAATATTTTTTTACTGTGGTTTTTGATACTTAAAAATGTACGAAGGAGGTAATACCAAGGAGTTTTGGATGCAGTTCCAGTGTTTGATAGTGATGCTCGTTGTGTTCATGTGAACCATGGTTGGATTCTATACAGCATTTGGGAATACGGCGACATGGCTACGCAAGACCGAGCTAACATTTTCTCGGATGATGATGACGATCTGGTGAGTAACAGGAACAGGGTATTAGGGTTATGTAACAGATCTGTTCCAAGCGATATCGCCCTTCTGTTACATAAAGTTTCAGCTGCAGTGCGAGTTTGAATGCTTAAAGCCGAGTAAATTGCTTTCCTGAGCTTTCGAACTTTGTTACTATGTTGGTTAAGGTATAACAATCTATACGTGAAGCACTGACATACGATACTAGATAAACCTATCAGCTATCATCATAAGACTGCCACCGAACAAAAGTCGGGCAAATTATATCATTCAATTCTTTTTATTTCATAGTAAAATATGATAACTATGATACGATACTTTTTATCTTATATCACACTAGCGGCCCGTCCCGGCTTCACACGGGTTTCTAATAGCCTATGTTACACAGTGATAATATAGCTTTCTAATGGTAAAAGAATTTTTGAAATCGGTCAAGTAGTTTTAAAGGTAATTCGTTACATTCAAAAATACAAATCTTTCCTCCATATAATATTAAGTATAGAAGTCCAGAAATCCACTTATAGTAGGTACTTATCTAACTAGTATAAAAAATAGTGTGCACTTAATAAATATAATAGGGGCACTAAGATTCCAAAAAAAGGTTGGACTTACGACTGTTCCCCGGTGTTCCCAGCTTGTCCGCGGCTCGGCCCCAAGTTTCAATTGCCAAAATATACGAGACCATAACACGGCCGCCGATCAATCCAAGTTTTGATAGCTGGGATACTGAAAGTAGCAATATATTGCGCTATCAACCGAAATTGTGTCCCTTCAACATTCTTCGCTTATAGACATATACAGTTTTTATTAACAACTAATGTTGTACGCAAACGAAATGTGAAAGCTCTAAAATAGCGCTGTCTTGTTCATACATTATGAACGTGATAAGGACAGCAATATTACTCATTATAGAACATGTTTGTGCTGTAAAAAATCTACTACTACTACAGCCCTTTTAATGTCCCACTGCTGGGCACGGGCCTCCCCTCAATGCGAGGGGGATTCAGGCCATAGTCCACCACGCTGGCCCAGTGCGGGTTGGCAGACTTCACACATCTATCGAGAACTAGACAAGTTCCCTCAGACGTGCAGGTTTCCTCACGATGTTTTCCTTCACCGTTTCATAGCAAGTGATATTCTCGGATGAAAATGGGATTCGCACATAAATCCCAGAGGTGTGAACCGGGGTTTGAACCTGCACACTTTGATTTATAGTGCTGTCAAATATAAATCAGTTGTATTGGATAGACAGATAACTCTTTATGGTTCCACCGCAAATACAAACTATATATATACAGTAGAAAAAAATTATTAAGTGTAACAATGGGCGGTCTTATCACTTAAAGTGATCTCTACCAGGCAACCTTTACCTTTACCAAAGTGTACCAGAAGTTCGAAATAACACTTTACCGTTTGAATAAGTAAGTCTTGTGTCCTATGCTCGAGTCCTATGCAATATTTTCAGATTCTGTTTTGTTTTAGTAGCCAACCCCTGTAACAAATACTCAAAGGTCTGTAACTCAGAAACTATGATAGTAAGGTATAATCTGCCTTCACTGAGCATCTATTAGCAATCGTATATGTACCTAAAATATAATTTCAGACTTCTAATATACACTGTTTATACAGTTTTTTGTTTCACTGTCACTTCCAGTGTGTAATACTCAGCGGGTTGTTATGAAAGCCGAGCGCCCTTCAGCCGCGTGCCTCTTAAACCACTTTATTGCAAAAAATAGCAAACAACAAGAGGCTTTTTTAGCTATCCCGTATAAGATAACAGATAAAAGGACGTGAGACGTTGATATATTGATGGCATTTTTGGTACGTGAAAAAAAATGTGTTGAATTATATTTCGTGATATTTTATTTGTCTACGATTATTGACAAGAGCTAAGGGTTTATTCACAGGGTAAAGCCAATGGTGGCAGATTTCGGAAATGGCCTTTTCGGAATTTTCCCTGGTCAGAGTGTAACTGGGGTCGCTCCCAGTCCATTGTATGATACTCATAGTACCAGCATTGCTCAGTTTGGGATCATAAGATGATTATGACGTGTTGCCTGGGGATATGTACTCGAGCCGAAAAAGCTAATTTCTGGTTTCGTCAAAAGTGAATCGTAGTCATCGTAGCGTTTCCCGTAGCCACGTAGCATTAACTAGCATGTAGCTATGAGCTATTCTCTGCAGTCAACATATTCGTTGTAAGTTGTAACCAAGCAAACTGTACTTATTTGCAATTCATTATAGTACAGCCGCAATGCAAATTATTCAAGCTGATTTACCAGGGAGCATTTTTATTCGGCTGCTGAACGAATTCGAAACAGGACCAAAGAAAATTTATGTATTCAAATATAAAATTTAAATTCCCACTACAAATCTAGCTAAGCACGTATCTACGCTGTTATTTTATGATTACATATTTTTGGATAAACTTTTGTTCAAAAATTTAAAAGGGGCTCTAATATATATATGTAATCATCATCATCGCGCTTGTATTCCCCGAAGGGGTAAGCAGAGATACTCTACTGTGCACCAACATTTCGCTGATGTATTTTGGTTCTTATGTAATAGGGGACGAGCATATTGCCATTGTACCGAGCACATTCCCCCCAATACTAAGGAGATTTGGGCCATAGTCCACCACACTGGCACAATGCTCGTTGGTGAACTTCATACGCATTTCCATGTTTTCCTTCACCGTTCAGCACGTGATAATTTATTGAATGTGACATTCACACAAGGAAATCTCAGAGGTGCGAGCCCGGGATTTGAACTTGCATCCCTTACGTTTAAGGCGGACGTTTTACCAACTAGGCTGCCACTGCTTTTTCGTTAAATATAAAAAAATATTTTACAGTATTTATAATATTTTAAGTAATATGTAGTTCCCATTGTTGTTCTGACATCAAAGCCATATCACCCTGAAAAATGCATTAAGGTCAGAAGTACGACCTACTAGTATTATAAATGAGCGGGTCCCGCCCGTGGCATTGCAATCTTGCGCGGTTTTTTGTTGCATCGATGCCTATCTATACTCTATACAAATAAATAAAATTGAATTGTCTGTTTGTAATATCAAAATAACACATTTTTACCAAATGCATAGGAAAGTATATACGATACCTATAACGAAGACGCAATATTTGTCTGCTTTATTTTAGAAGAAGAATTAGGGTTCCACAGGAAAAACATAATACCCATTTTTTTTCCTAAAGTCCACCATAACTTTTTTCACACAGCGATTTGGGATTTCCTGCTATAACAAAAGTTAAATTACCTAAAAAAACCTTTCCATTGATATATTATAGCATGTTGTTATTGGTTCCTAGGCCAGAATGCCCGTTCTCCTTTAATCTTTATACACAGAGTTCGTTTTGGTGTTGGCTAACAATTAAAAAACCGGCCAAGTGCGAGTCGGACTCGCGCACGAAGGGTTCCGTACCATTATCTATAAAAACGGCAAAAAAATAATGTCTGTTGTATGGGAGCCCCTTAAATATTTATTGTACTCTGTTTTTTAGTATTTGTTGTTATAGCGGCAACAGAAATACATCATCTGTGAAAATTTCAACTCTCTAGGTATCACGGTTCATGAGATACAGCCTGGTGACAGACGGACGGACGGACGGACGGACGGACGGACGGACGGACGGACGGACGGACAGCGAAGTCTCAGTAATAGGGTTCCCGTTTTACCCTTTGGGTACGGAACCCTGAAAATAACGTATTTGTTCACTCTTCTTTTATACGAAATGAATGAACGGTTAGCGGGTATTTCAGCCAATGTCAAGTAATTAATAGCAAGAGGCAATTCAATAAATTGTTCACTGTTCATTTTTATCAATAGTAATCATTGTTTGATTAAAAATGTAAATGAAATTGGTAAAAATCTGACAAGGTATAACAAATGCGTATTTAAATCATGAGAGTTTAGATTAGTCCTATTCAAATGAACCTAGTCATTTACCACCATAGACAAAACTACACATTTTATTTAAAAGTTAAATTAATACAAAACTTTTTACTTTAACGCCAAATTTTTTCCTCACAGATATGTCTCATAAATAATTTATAGGCAATTTACTCACTATCTACACATTCAAAAGTTTGGTTCTTTTATTCCGTTTTCCTGGTAATTCTACGATTTTACAAACTCCATGACCGTCCTTGAGAATAATTGCTTTAAGGTCGGCCTCGTTTTCTCAGATATCCTTGAGATAACGTCTATAAAGTTTATTTTAGGGCGCACTTTGGATAAAGAAGGTTTCCTTTAGCGTTTGATGAATTCTAAAATAGTACCTCGGTACTTTTGTGATGAATTTAGGGAACATTATACCATGGCCTAGTTAGAAATTGCTAGAGATAAGATCTACTCCACGTTGTCCAGGTTAAAATAGTCCTGTATTCTACCTAATATTTAATTTTCTACACTATATTCAGATTTAAATATCTTATAAGATGCGGTGTTGAAACATAAAATCGTGCATGGTGTCTATTCCAGAGGTTTCCATTGGATTCATGTAAAGCTTTGCAGCAAATCAGGCACAGTCATCAAAAGTATATTTTCAATTACAGTTTTAAAGTAATTTTTCTATTAAGATTACATGCAATATGAGATATAGTCTTGTGAAGCCCTCTTGAGATTGCTTGATCTATATAAATAAAAAGTAAAAAAACATAGATTGACATTCAAAATTATAGAAAGGTCGAGGTAATAACCCCACTTCATACTAGTTTAAAATAATATTTTGTTTTGTTATTAAATATTCTTTAATTAAAGTAATTTATTTAAGCGGCAAATAGTATTGAATAAGCTCTTTTTTTTAATAACAAAAAATTCCAGTGTATTTTCCAATATAGAAAATACGATATTTTTAGTAATGATAGAGCAGAGTAAACCACAAGCCGCCCGCCCGCGGCTCACCATCAAAGTGGATACTTCGCTAACTAAATGTATTCATTTCAATTTGTTCAGCACGTAAAGTAATTTGATTACCTTTTTGAGTACCTTTTTTTGTAATAATCTTCACAAAACACCTCATACTGCATGTAATCCTAATAGAAAAATTACTATAAAACTAAATTATTGTTAATTATAATTGATGGAATCAGGCGTAATATTGCGGAAATCCATTGTTAATACAATATTAGAGAAAGGGACCCACCACTCACCCTCGGAATTGTTTAGAATCCCAAATTATAAATGAAATAAATTTGATCGATAATAGAGGAAACCAACAAGACCGAACTCCCTGTCAGTCGAGAGTCAGTATTTCATAAGTCATGGGCCCTAACTATGAGCAATCCTCCGCAGAACAATCGAATCTAAAAAAAAAAAAAAATTCGACACGTGTTTCGCCTCTCAACGAGGCATCCTCAGGACGGTTGGGCTGCGACTGAGCGACGAGCAACGTTGGCCGCGCCTTATAAATGAAACCGACCGCCGTCCCCACTCCCGCCGTCGCTTGCAGAATCAGATAGATCTATTCATAATCAGAATCAGAATATTTTTTATTCATATAAACCAATACAGGCACTTATGAATCGTCAATAAATAGTAAAAATAGTAGCTCTACCACCCATTCGGAATGCATTTCCTATGGAGAAGAATGGGCAAGAAACTCCATGGTTGCTTTTTTCAAATAAGGATTTACATTTTTGTGTTTTTTCTTAATTAACAATTATACAATATAAAGTTAATGAGGCTATACATTCTCAAAACACAATTAAGATCAGGTAGAATAGGTACAGCACTATTTTAACCAGACTGCCTCAACACGTGGGGTAGATCTTATCTCTAGCAATTTCTAACTAGGCCATGGTTTAATGTTCCCTATATGCATTATATTGATTAAAATCTTACCAGTTTTATTGAATGTTAGTAGCTAAAGATTAATTTAATGGTGGTAGCTGTAGACAACAAATACTTTCCATTAGTTTGTCAATTAGCGAATCTACAGAACTTATTTTTCAATAGAAATCGTTAACTCAAATTCGATAAACTTATTATAATAAATTCGATTAACTTCAATGAAGTAAAAAGGTTAAAGACCGACTTTTCAATCCTCAGAAAAAATATCAAGTTTTTTAACAAATAAACTTATTTAGCTGTTTATTATCTGTTAATTGAATACATTTTAGTAAATAGTTAGATAAAGTCTATTTGAAGATTTAAAACACTGTATTGTTTGCTATTTCCGGTATAAACACTGTCAGTTTATGTGATGATTGCAAAATCGTTCCTGCATCAATTCAAAACGCATTTTTAACTTTAAAAATGCTTTGTAAAGACATTGTTACTATGAAAATAACTTTACATGAATTAGGGGCTAAACGTGGAAGACAAATCTGATGATGTTCGCGGAAGCTTAAAAGTTCTTCGAAGTTGGTTTGAACTTAATATCGAATTTTCAAAATTAAGGGAATGTTCCCTTTTAGGGACCCGATCAATGTTTTACATTGCCAACAAGATAACGAGATTGGGAACTTCATAAAGAAAAGCGGAACACCCTTTGATAGCTTCTTATAGAAGATAGAGACAAGTTCCATTCAATGTTTACTTGATGTCAACAGAGTTTCTGCTAAGGGAATAAACATAATTATAACATTAAATATTTTGGTAACTCCTGCGGGAAGTTACTGATGAATAATTGTGGTAATGTAAATAGGGTTTAACAATATTTAACCAAAATTATGATGAGCACGCAAGCCGAGCACGAAGCAAGTGTTACGCGGAATTAGAATGGATACAAAAACATTTTTTGGAAGTAATTAATGTTCTTAAACCGAATGGCCTCCTCCGTGATGATGGCAAGAGGCCTGATGGTATGACCCTCGTTCCGTGGAGGATGGGACAGGAGAGAATTCTCATTCGACGCAGCAAAAGTAGCTGATTCCAAATATGTATATGAGTCAATATCGCCCAAAGTGTCGCTTAAACTAAATATCCTTTCACCACTCGATATAAAAATATGTCCATGACAAAAGCCATTTAACCGTGTATAGAATTTCGCTCTCATCATCTTGACACTTCGTTGAAAAATGTTCTTATACTATGAGATCATACAGACCGTTTTGGTATTAGCAAAAAGTTCGTCGTGGGCGACTTATCTCGTCTGTATGTGAAGAGAGTAAATGAGCAGATAATTGGGGTATTCAATTTGCTCGTACGCAGCTTTCCGACTGAGACTTACCACGTTCGTGTCTCCTTTGACGTAGCTACAGACGTAATTGGATTTCATACTAACTTTACTAAGTCACAGAAGTTATTCGAGATGCCTATTTTCTATATCAAATAGTGACTAAAAGAGTGATGAGTATAAATGTGGAGACCCAAGAAAAGATGGATGGACTGTATAAAGAGTGATATGAATGAGATAGGAGTGAATGTCAGGATGACGGAAAAGCGAGATGCAAGGAAGAAAAATACATTTTTAATAACACAATTACATTTTTTAATAATGGGGCATCAAAACGGGCGATGTATACTTTGCTAATACCAAAACGAAATGTATTAATTTATAGAAGAAGCACATTTTACAACGAAATGTAATCGATGACGTGAGCAAATTTTAACGTGGAGTCCAGTGAATTTTACCCCACAAATTGAAGAGTTATGAATATAGGTCCAGAGTGCATTTTCCATCGACAACTACACCTGCTTAATCCAACCTGTAACGTACAGTTTTTACAAGATTTATATTAACTTGAAATGTCGTTATGTCCGGGTGGAATCTTATAACTGAATTTTAAATCAGTTATCTTTGTAGCGGTATTGCTGACCAAGTAATTTGTTATGTTAGCGGCCCACTGCGTTCGGTCGCGCCAGTTGTCCCGTGAACCCCACACATATAGCCGCGCGCGTACAGTAAATAATAACTATGAGACTTTATTTTAATAAGTTTTATTATTTGTGAAATTGGACATTAAAAGTGAACTTAGAAATTACATGAAGTTTATATTTTACGACCTGTACACACAGCCCTGACACATAGCCCACCAAACATATAACTAAATCTTTAACCGTTTGAGCTGATATTTGGTATACACGCTCATTTTGGATGACAATGCATACTTAGCTATGTGACGTCATTCTAATTCCAATATGGCGGATCATCCAAGATGGCGAAATAGTTTTTTTTCTGCACTACCACAGTATGGGTATCCAATGAAAGGGCTTGCCGAGGAGAATACGAAAACTATGGGCAATTAAATAAAAGCTTGTTTTAAAAAGTTTTTTCACCATTAATTTATTTCAGTATGATGATAATTCATTCATATTCAAATTAATCAAAATTATCGTTTAAGTAACGGTCGTTTACAAAACATTTTTCATTATATTATTGGCTTATAATACCATTTCAATAGTGTGTATTATTCCATTAATATAACAGTAAGTAAGGCTTATAGTAAAGGCAACTCTACCAATTCTTTATAGAGCTAGAAATGTGAGGTAGCATGAAATCAATTTCTCTGCAATAAAATTACATTCCGTAGCACAAAAAATGTTCCTTTTTCAATATTACCATTTCCTAAACCTGCGTATCCCAAAGTAAAGGCTTCAACACACAGACGCGTCCGACCAATTATTTGCCGGTAACAAAACAAACTGTCTTCTCGCTCAAGTCACAGAAAAAGCAAAATATTAACGGTATGCCATAATTAACGCACGCAAATATATTTGTGTTATCGAATGACCTTTGCTACAGAAATTTAATCTTTATTTACATGACACAGAGTACAATCTCAACAAAAGTGAAGGGGATTCGCTCGCGCTATCATGTTAGGGACTCCAACAAAACAAGCAATCACAATAAAACTGTCGGCAAAATATCATAAAGAATATTCCTTGAGGAAATCCAATCGTGGTTTACAATAGGCGCCGGAGGAGTGGTTCCGTATAAACAAACAAACATCGGTAGTTATTTATTCAGTGGATATCGATCGGCGTATGCCAGGTAGGGACGTGACCGGAACTCACAACTTTTCCTTTCCTTTCACCTTGATAAACTGCTAATAAGTCTTTGTAAGTAAACACTTATGTTACATTGCTACTTATGTGTACTTTGATTTATAATATATAAAAAGATATAGTAAGAAGATATAGTAGTAAGAAGTAGTGGTAGCCGAGTGGTCGAACGCACGCTTTGCAATCAAAGTGCGCAGGTTCTATCCCCGGCTCGCACCTCTGGATTCCATGTGCGAATCTCATTTTCATCTGAGATTATCACTTGCTAAGAAACGGTGACGGAAAACATCGTGAGGAAACCTGTGTGCCCGGTATAATGGCAATAGGCTCGCCCCCTATTACATTGGGGCCAAAATACATCGGCGAAGTGTGGGCGCACTGCAGTGCACCTCTGCCTACCCCTTCGGGGAATACAGGCGTGATGATGATGATGATGATGTAAAAAGATATTCTTTGCTTTAATGATTTCGAAAAATATTTTCAGAATCAGACTTTTTTTTCATGTAAACCAATACAAGTACTTATGAATTGTCAATAAAAACAATCATAATAGTATCTTTACCACCCATTTGGAATGCATTTTATATGCTACATTAGTTGTATTTGTACGCCCTACGCAAGTAGGCTAGTTAAAAGTCATGCGACTATTTTTATTGCTAATATCAAAATGAACTGTATTGAATCATAAATGAAGCACATTTTTCGGCGTGATTGCGTGTCTTCCGCCACAGATATTCAATCTTTATGTACATTGCCATTGAGTACATATTCAAAAGATGTTATGTGATTTAGCTCGCTCCAGTACGTTCAGAGTAATACACTGTACTTTGATTTTGTGCACATTTTGTACTGCGTTACCAATTTTTTTTTAAAGTTTTAATTAAAAGGAGGTTAGAAGGTTTTTTTCATGCACTAGCTGCTAATTTTGATAGAAATTTAAATTGTAGAGGGACTATAATTGTCATAAATTTGGTGTAAGTACCTAAACAATCGTTATAACTACACCGGAAAATCTGTAATATAAACGAACATACTACTACAGCCCTTTTAACGTCCCACTGCTGGGCACGGGCCTCCCCTCAATGCGAGGGGGATTCGAGCCATAGTCCACCACGCTGGCCCAATGCGGGTTGGCAGACTTCACACATCTATCGAAAACTAGTCAAGTTCCCTCAGACGTGCAGGTTTCCACACGATGTTTTCCTTCACCGTTTCATAGCAAGTGATAATCTCGGATGAAAATGAGATTCGCACATAAATCCCAGAGGTGCGAGCCGGGGTTTGAACCTGCACACTTCGGTTCAGGCGTGCGTTCGACCACTCGGCTACCACTGCTTCAACGAACATAAACACATCATAAAAAAACAAAGCGTAGAGTTAAAATAAAAGCGTATCAACCGCGTATAGCATTAAAATTAACCCGAAACTCATACAAAGTATGTACCTAGTAAAATATTATTTGATAATTCCCATTTGGTATTTTATTTTCGCGTACAAACTCGGCTGCCTTCCAACTGAGTTTCACTCCAGGCTGTTTTATTTTGTACCGTTCTTGTTCTGTCGGACACCTGCGAATGGGTTTTGCGGTCTGTTAAAAAACTAGTAGGTTTTTTTTGGTATAAAGTTGAATTTGATGTTTTACGTAGCTGTTGTTATATTTACAAGCCATTGGCTCAGTGTCCACGAAGATCTTAACAAAAAGGATCATATCCTGATTAAGGCCATAAACCTTCCACTTTTATTTTTCTTTCTAGAGTTTTAAGGTAATCATGAGTGAGTGAGACAGAGTCCATTAGTGATACGTACCTTGTATAATAATCTAAACATAGTAAATTATTAACTAATATTTCAACCATGTAACATTATATCGTTCATACACTATTAAATCCGAATGATTGAAACCCGGTAGGACCAAAGAAAAGTCTTTATGTATATTTCTTTACAATTCGTTTTGGAATTGGCAAATATATTGCAGCGCGCGTTTTGAAAAATATTCAATAAAAAGTATGTCACAAGGTTTATTATAAAGGTTTCGTAAGTAACCTCCCCAAAACTAAATCGTTGCTCTTATCAATTAGGATTCATTTGAATTTAAAACCAATTTCAATGCACACATGGTTGAAAACAGCTTATTTGTGGGCACGGTTAAATACTATATCTCATTAATATGTACTACAATTTTGTTATTCATGAAAACGTAGTATATTAACATATTTGTAACAGAATGTCGCGTTAACGAGGACTGTAATGTACGTAATTACATCCCAAGACATTCTCTGTAAGTAAGTTAAGCTTGAATCCCACAGTTTGTTACTATCATACTCAACTAACATTGAAGCCACACACTGTCGCGGCGAAAGTTGCGCGTCAAATAACCAATACCAAAATGAACTCTATGGCAATATACATAAAGAATTTATGTGGTAATAGCCAAGCTCCCACGCGTCAAAATTCACTCGTGCTGTCATTTTTTTTTTTAAAGGACTACGCTGTTGACCGTTAGGTGGCCTTTTCAGCTTTACCGGAGGAGTGGCGAGCGCAGAGTGCACTCCAACCAAGGCCTTTTGGGCGAAAAGGTTGACAACTAGCTCAAGAAAAGTGCTGTCAATGTTATATCGATGAAGAATGAACTTTTTATTTAAGCTAATAAGGTTCCATTTTGGTATTGCCAAAAATATACGCGCGTGTCTTGCCGTCCCAGTGTGCGCAGGATTTAAATTGTAACCAAATTAACGTTACGCTCTATACAAACAAATCAACTTAAAGTTAGGATTCTGTGGGTTAGGAGGACTCTGATCTTTTGAATTATGACTATTGTAGGTACTTCTTTTGTGTGGTTATTTTCCGTATCAATTACTACTTATACGAATGATTATGTTGAAAGATTGTATTTGATTCTGTGAGAAAATTTGCGGGTAAAAGCTAATTATGAATTCCAGTTTCGCAAACCAATTTACATTTGAATTTTTTTTAAATCGTCGAGCGAGTCGTTGTGGCAAATGACACCTCATTAGTTGGGGCGGGCCGAGTTGATTACGTGCGTTTTTGGAGAGGTCTGCCAGTATTGGCTGCACGCTATCAAGGACATTTTATGAAAGTTTCACAGCCTGTAACGACCCCTTGACGCCGCGTATCGTAATAGGTGTCTATATTTTTATTAAAGGCAACTATAAAAGGTATTATAAAAATAAAGTTGCTATTTATAGCCCATAATAAATACCTCAGGGACTGACATATATTTTATACGTTATTTCAGACAGTTATGCAACAGAAAAATAAATCTATAGTATTTTTTCAACGTCTGATCGCTCACACCCTATTACATTGGGACCAAAATACATCGGCGAAGAGTGGGCGCACGGCAGTGCGAGGTGCCTAGCCCTTCGGGGAATACAGACGTGATGATGTATCTTTTTTTCATTAGATATATATATGTACGCGTGTTGCGATCCATCCTTCTAGAAACTACCAGCTAAAATATTTAAGACTTTATTTTATCCAATGAATAAGCGAGGATTTACCTACTATTGATCTTAGTTAATAGAACCCGAACCTGCCTCGCATTAAGGTGTTGTGTTCCCGGTGTAATGGCAATAGCCTCGCCCCTATACTCGCCTTAATTATGTAATTTAAGGACAATACACTTCTGTGAACATCTCTATCTACCCCTTTAGCGAATACAGGCGTATTGTTTTCTTATATTTACGCGAATACTATACATTGAAATAAAACTATTTTACACCGACTCCGACCAAGGATGATACGTGAGGCCATTGAAATTAAAAAACATCCTAATTTCAATAAGGAAGATGGCTGGGTGCTACCATCAACTTGGGATCCAGTAATTAATTTGATTAAATCCAAAACATTGCAAGACCTCAAGACACTGTGAGCACTTTCTGCGTGGATCGGACCGCAAACAACAACTAAATATGAGGGTACCCAGTTATTAACTATGACATCAGGACGTCTAACACCTCAGTCCCCCCGTGACCATGGTTGCTGTAAAGCACCCGAAACGTCGGGAAAATAAATTAGTAAATAAACGCGATAAAATCCGTAAAATAGTTTTATTTCAATGAATACAGGCGTATTAATATCTTAATGAACTATATCAATAGCCAGACGAATCCCTGGACAAACTCTATACAGTTCTCATCTCTGTCACAAATATACGAGACGTATTATAACTTAACACCGTCCTAATAACGTTGTACTTTGTTTATAATATACAAGAATCTGCAATGATACAAAACCCACTCTTATTTAAATGTAAATAAGACACATTGTTGCTATGACGGTACGGAAGTCAAGGTTTAATTCCGTCGGGACAATACACCCGTCTCGGTCTAGTTACAAAGACAGAGATTGCTTACACTGATACGTGTTGTGGTTAACCACTATCTTTTGTCTCCTTTCCATGTCCTAAATTCATATTCGTTGCATTACTTATATAAACTTTGCTTTGTTTTACTAGCTTATTATATGGACTACTGTTAGGCAAATAGCCTTACATTGGGCACGAGGGCTCGTTTCACCCGAAACCGTATTCGTATTCGTATTCAAACCTTGTAGTTTTAATCTTCCGCGACGTTGACAACCATTCTTGGGCAAATATCTGTCTATTCTATTAAGTTATTTTATGTAGCCTCACCACTGCTGGGCTAACTTTTTTACTCCCGTCTGCGTCTGCCACCATGCCACCGGCCGCAGTCTTCGGGCGTACAGGTGTTAACACGATTTATCAACCTTTGCGGGCCCATTCGTGCCATGTGACTGGCCCGATCCTCTTTCAGCTTTCCCTTTATCCTGCCCACATCAGTAATTCGAGTAAAATTATATTTACCAACCTGAAAACTTTTTAAATTGATAAATCTAAACTCAAACTAGTAGGGAATGAGGGATAGTCAGCAATTTTGAAACAAAGCTCCCAAATGTATCTGGAGCCTATTCTATTCATATTTAATTAGGGATTTTTTTTCATTGTCTCCACGGCCGGGTTGAAAAGCGTTCATTAAATACACAATAGGGAAAATAAGTTTAAAAAATATACTCAATTAAGACTTCACGGGTAAAAAAACTTGGCCACTGGTTAATTAACGGTTCAAGAATAAATAAAAATAAAGACTGTAAAAAAAATGGTTTCAGTGTAGGACGTTCCGCGCCCTGCAATGAGTGGTTACGGGTTCGGTTTCCGTCAGTGGCTAATACGGAAAATGATAAATGATCTTTCTGAAATGCATCCTTGTCTCCATTATAGGTATGGAACCCAGACTATTTTCAAATGTTGCGTAGTCAACCATAGGCTAGACATGTGCGATCCTGTGATATTAATTTTACAACTTAACTTAAATTCCCATGCTAACAAAATAGTACTGTCCGGCTCATACATTCTGACTATGATAAAGACACAAATAAGCTTAGTGAATCACACCAGCTATTGTGGAACAACATAATCAGCATAAGATTAGGGTCGCTCTTTGGAGACGGAACTAAAATCAATTCTGATTCTGGATTGGGTATACTAAACTACATTAACTACTTAGTGTGATGTCAGTACTCAGTCGGAAGTAATGGCAACGGTGTCGTTTACTGCGCTTACTACCTGAGGATATAAAGACTAGTTCAGTTGGATTTACGGCTTGTTTAGCTTCGATTAGGTGACAAGATTTATATCTTAGATTAGGACCATCCGCTGTCTCTAAACAAAGGAACAGCTGTTGCTTTTGTCTCGAATAGTTGCGCGCTATCTCTGTTCTACATTCATCCTCTTGGCTACTTTACTACATAGACATTATAATCCAATACAAATCACTTACAATGGCATTTGATAGAACGAAAGTGTCTTGCAAAGCAAAGCTAAAAATCTAAAATTATCTAAAATTTTGGTAGGTTGGCTATCAATTTTCTTTCATAAAGTAAAGCATAGAGCTTATGTCTTCCGTATGAGCAAGTGTTTACTCTTCTGGTGGGGTTTTTATGGGTTTTAGGTAATGACTCTGATACCTGGTATCAACAGTATAACTTAGGGTTCACCCCTCTAGGTGCTTATAGTCACCAGCACTTTTTTTTTTACAATAGATCGTTTGGGGTGGAAAAAAAATCCATAGGCACGTTCGCTACTGGGATCTGACCCTACGATCTTCGGACTCCTGCTAAATTTCAAGATTTACCATAATATGGTGGTTCTATTTACGCCAACTTATCCGTATTCAGTACCAACAAGAGAGCTTTGATTATAAATAGATATGCCTTTGAGACTGACGCTTTGATCTGAAAATCGTTGTGGGCAAAGTGTGGGTGCCTTTTGAATGTAGCGGATGGTTACGTGTTCATGCTTACAAAAAAAATCAACTAAAACATGAAATATTCAGGGAAAACGAATAAGCTTCATCTTCTGAAATACGAACAGATTAGAAGTCTAAATTTATAAAAAGTTATGATCCATTTACAGTGACACTGTAAAAACAATGCAGTTATATATTTGTAGAACACCCCCCACCTAAATACACCTAAATTTGTAGAAGTTTTCAAATGGTTCTTCTTATTCTCTTGTGCAAAAAATTATGCTGTATTTAGTTTGCTTAAATAAAGGGGTAATTTAATATTATTTGTTTTTTTTTAAATATTAACAATTTAATATAATGTGGTTCCATGTCACATACATTGATAGAATACATACCTAATATAATATGGCCTATGATTTGTGTTTAAAATAAATTATGTGATTACATAAACGTTTGTAAATACTGTTTGAACTTCGGGGCAATTTTGTATGTCTGGGGCTTGAATAGCATCATGTTTACAAGTTCTTTAAAGAGCATTACATGGTTTGACTAGTATTATCAATAAAATAATATTATATTCTTTTCCAAAAAAGTTTTTGTTGGCGTATTATTTAGCTAGTGTTGGCAACCCAACAATATAGTGGTTTTTTTTAATAATTAGTGCAACATTATTACTGAATTAAGCTCTCTTCCGTCTCGGACGCCATTACGAATGGACTTGTTTTCTTTCGCTCTATACAGCGACCTATCCAAAATATCCACTACAGTCCCCTTTACATTTACAAACTTTTACAGCTAGGTAATTAATTCATTTATTCTTAGTGTCTATTATATTTTTAATAATAGGTACATTCGATAGGGCCTTTAGTACAGCTATATTTAGATAACCCTAATTATAGACAGCAAGAGATACAGCATAGTTATAGTTTTATTATCTTATTGTATATTGAAGAAGCTTCAACTTAGCTGCGGTTCCAATCAGAAAACTTTCCACGGCATCCACTAAATAGGAAAACAATTTCAATACACCTAATCTAGAATGTTTGCGGAGGTTGACGTCTGTAGCTCTACCATGGGTTTTACACGTGGATTACGATCTATACTCGTTGACGTCTGCATGAAATATTTATCTGAGATTAATACAGACCGCTCTTATCGACCCCCTGAAATCCTTAATATTTGTCATACGAATATTCTACGCTAAAGTTAAGGAAGAGCGATTCCTTTCGAACAGTTAACCACTGGTAGACCCACTGAAAGTTATGGAAAAGTTTGTGTAGACGACGTCTCGCCCGCATCGTTTGTACGGAATAACAAGGTTTTCAAAACAGAAGATTATGTTAGCTATATTTTATGAACTTTATATTTAATTACAACACTATGTTCTTATTAGAAAGTGCTGGACAGAGATATACCGTAATCAGGCGACTGCAGCTTATAAGTCAGATTAGATTAGGCTGGATAATAACTCTAGCCATGTAGCCCATTCCAAACATAAACATTTAGTTCAAATGGCCTAACTGGATCAACAGTTACGTAATAATCTCGTACGTAATGCGTAAAAAGATTGCTAAAACTGACAAATTGTTCCGACCAAAATAGGAAAATCTCATTGCATAAATATGGTGTTTAGTATTATTCATTAGGTCGCTTGAAATAAGAGAAGTTTTAACAAAATACAGCTTGTATAATGTCCTTGTTTATTTCAACAATGTTGCTTTTACCGAAGCTCTTTCAAAGAAATTCGAAGGCATTTAGAATTAACCTTCGGGAAATCAGTGCAATTTTCCTTTCCCCGATAGATATTTACTAACGTATAGCCATCGTCGTACCGTGAAACTGAATTTCATATTCCAATCCCGCTTGACATAATCCAATCGTTCGTGGCGAGCGATCGTCTCGAATATCTTGGGGCTCTAAGCGGAACTTTAACATAACCCAAGTTTTTAGCGCGCGTTGCATCGTAAAATCAAAAATACTAATATTTTATTTGCGTAGGCCAAAAATCACTTAAAAATAAACAGAATCTACCACTAATTCGGAATGCTGCTTTAACTTAGAAGAGCCGTCTAGAAAGATATTGGTTACTCTTTTCAAGTTGTGAAAAAAAAATACGCGTCGAATTCACAACCGCCTCCGTTTTATTTTTCGTCGGTTAAAAACTACAAGTTTGTGAGCAGGCAGCGCCTTTGCCTTAATACTAAAAAATAATTATGTACTCAAGCAGTCTAATATTAGGTACAAAGAAAGTTAAATTTTGCCAACGAGATTTGTATAGTGAGGTGTTTATATTCCCATTTACAGCATAAAGGTTATTCTAAAACACGTGGCTATAGAAATTTGCTTTAGTGATATGAGTTCGTAAGGATTCGTATAACTGCAAACATACGTAACGTTTGGAGTCATGTTTTCCAAGTTTATAAGAAGAAGCTTAGAAAGTGTTATTGATTCCTCAAGAAATTCTATGAAACTTACGTTCGAGAGAAGTAGGATTATTTTTATTTACGTAGCCTTTCGTTACGTAAGCGTCTCCCGTCTCACTCACAACACGGACTTTTTAAATAGGAATGACAGTTATAGCACCATTTCTCAAAGATGGAAGATGATGCTCGGAGTCAGGTGATGTTCTTATTTATTTTTTAATTTTGGCAGCTTCTAGTGTTCAATTACTTATGTTAACATGGATCGATTACATTCTGCCCACTAGGAACCTTTTAGTTAGACTAGATTTTGTAAGTTTCAGACTGCCCGTAGCTAACGGCAGAGTTATCACGCTTGCCAAGACATGTGTCACGGATTGTGTCGCATCAAGCCGCTCACTTACTGCCTTATCTCATAGGATAGAAAGATACCAAATCGACACATTCCGGGACGTAAGTTTAGACTTGTCAGGCATGCTAACTGCTCAGAAAATTAAACAAACGTACACTAGTTTTATAAGCAACATTCTGTAACCTGTGTTATTATAAAGTTAATGAAGATATGAGAAGTCGTATGTTATCTGATAAAGTTATCTAATTAAAGTAAGCAAACTAGAGTCTAAAGCTATGTCGTAGAGTATTAGAAACTTCTAATATTATTTATCTTGAATTGCGTTCACAATTGGGTACTTAAGTAGTCATATCATTATAGGATCCTAAAACATCCCAATAGTCTAACTTCACAACTTATGAACCCCGCAGTGACATTCCAAAGACTAGCTCCACAAGACCTACTATAGACAGATAATGTCTTGATGTAAATGTGGCACAGCCAATGGGCTCTTACCACACATGCCAACAGACTCTCAGAGACAAAAATGATGTTGAATGTTTATGGAACAGATTGCATCATAATACATGTAAAAAAAAAGTAGTCTTTATGTTAAGTACCAACACCACATAAAACCCCCCCGCACACTGGGGCGTCAAAAGTGATGCGTCAAATTATTTGTCAATGCCAAAATTATCTTTATTGACTCAAAGAAAAAGTTCACTTCACTTTTTGGAAGCTAGTTAATTCCTCAACGAAATGACAAGTGAGTGACTTATGCCGCACAGTGCCGTGCCTTTTGCCACAGAAATTCTTTATGCATATTAAAACAGAGTTTGTTTTTATATTGGCAATTTTTTTGCCGCGCGGCTCTCGATTCAAGAAGCACATTTTTCAACTAAGTATCTTCCATGACGTGAGCGAATTTTTTTTTTTCTTTCTGTCCGGGCGCTATACTGGCCCGGCCCGTGATCCAACTCCTCCGACATAGGTCGGAGACCTTCATTATGCTACTAGATTTTTAATTTCTTCAGGGGTTGTTTCTTTATATTTTTACGGACTACTTTATATACTAATTTTAGTGTCTTATGCTAGGTCACATTTATTCTAATATGTTTATTTTATACTAGGTGCTAATTTCTTATTTTTACTAGTGGTATGGGACTTATTGTTTACATTTGTACTGGCTTTTTTTTAAATACTATTTTACATTTGTATTAAAATTATAAAAACTTATTTTAGGTTACATTTAACTTTGGGTACTATTTTAAATTTTGTGTTACAATAAATTATGAGAACTTATTTTGTAGATATTGTTACTTACACCTAATCCTCTTGTGCTTATTTTTTAACAATTATTATTTAAATGTTGACAAGTCATATCAATGTATAATATGTTGACACCATTTGTTTCATGTATTCGGTCTATTCGTATGTATATTTTTATTGTGTACGTGAGCGGATATTGACGCGTGATCGCGTGGCTTATAATTATAAATTCAGTCTTTATATATATCACAGAATTCATGAAAACATTTTCAAAAATAGGCTAGTTAGTTTGGTCGTCTCAGTGGGTGTAGGGTAATCGACAGCGTTCTATTTAGGAACTTCGTCACATAAATAATTATAATCCTTTAACGAGTAGCATTAATGCCAAGTTTTGACGAACCAAAGCTAACAAAGCCAAACAAAATTTCGTTTCTAAGTGACATTCTTTACAGTTTTATTCGAGTTCAGCTCCTCTACCATCACCTTAGCAGTATTGGTGTAATATTGCATTGACTTTTGACACATATTTTACTACAAATCATGTCAAAATATCAAATTATATTATAAAAGTTATTCTGCTTTAAGAGGATACCGCCAGGTACGGGGTCAGAAGCGATGTTATCAACGCGCCGACTTTCCCAGTTCATGGAACAATCGCATTTGATTGGCAGTTGGCACTATTGTAAGCCTGCGACTTGCTCCTAAGCCGCGCTTGGCGGTTATTCAGTTTAGATGTTTGATTATAATTAATTGTCTCAGTTATTGGATCTGAACACAAAGTGATTTTAGAGTGTGGAGGAAATCATTAATTTTATTTAAAAGATTGGTGTCATCTATTTTTTCTGAAATGCTTTGGTTTATTGAGATACATTTGTCTGGAAATGTATAGAAAGTGATAGATAGATAAATAGAGTACTCTTCATAGCACTCCAAATAGAGAGACAGAGAAAAAAATATGAATAAAATAACAAACAACCAAAAATTTAACCTTCTTAGGTCTAAATAATAGTCCAAATTAGGTCTAAATAGCTATGTGCAATTGGGCGGTCTTATCCCAAACAGCATGGGACTATAAGTGTAGTCACTTACAACGGTGTTAAACACTTGTGTAATAAAAATGACAAAAAAAAAATATTTGCTTGTTCGTAAGGTGATTGATAATTCTATAAATTGGGGAGTGAGTGCAGTACATGTAAAAAACGAGTCCCTTTTAACATATTGTACAAAACAGAAGGCAGTGAGTTTTCAAAGCCACGCTTCCAAGAAGTCAACAATAATATTGCATATTTACCTAAATCAAAACATTCCTGAGAAATTCTGAGTTCTTGGAACAATATCATTTCCAGTCAATCCCGTTAACAACAACACATCTCTCAAGTGGAAAGCTTTATTCTGTTCGAAAATCTTTCATTTCCCCCAAAAAAAATATTTGAACTCGACCCTAAGGGATTGCTGGGGCAAAGTTATTAGGTCCATGTAAATAAAGGGCGATTCTTCGCAATTGGGTCGTAGGGTTGTCCCGACATATCTGCCGAACTAAGCAAACATACCTCAGCGAATCCGTTGTGAAGTTATTAGGGTGCGATAGGTAGGTATGATAAGTGCGCTGCCTTGTGTTTACATAATCTACTGTGCCCTTTAAGGGTCTGTCGCCGTCAATTTTTAATTAACTATTATAAAGGTTGTTACTTTAATCCCTTCAAAGGAGAACTTAAAGCAATTGGTGAACTGTTTTTATAAAGCATACCTATCTAATAAGAACGATGTTCTGTGAAGCGTTAAATATATTTTTCCAAGAAAATGTAATATCGTAGGTAGTTATAAAATGTATTTTGTAGAATAACTAAGGATTTCTCGTTAGAACACCTAATTTACATAGGAACTTAAGAAACCCATTGACATACCCTTTACTACTTGCAAATTAGTCTTTAACACTTCGGTATATTAAGTCTCTACGCAGCGTGGTCATCAAAAATTAGGTATGTGGAACCATAGATTGGCCTTACGGGCTTCTTCTCGTCGTTCTCCCGGGCAAGGGGTTACCGCTCTGGCAATGCTTTTCTACTTCTGGCGGTTGGTAGCATTGCGAGAACACTGCGCTATGGTAGATTGATTGTCAAAGATCGGCCGCGTGCTCTCTTCCCTTGACCTTGAACTACAAGTCTCTCCATCGAGTTTTCGTTTGTGGAGATGTGGCCAAAGAACTTTAGCCTTCGGGCTAGCCTGTGAAAATAACTCTAATGGAAGACAATGTATTATTTAAATATGTCATAATTTACATAGATGACTTCTTATCTTCCTTGCAACAAATCCATTACCACCACTTGTCTTGCAGTAATGTTTTTAATATTTCTTTCAGTTTTTGACAGTGGACTTAGTATAAAATCTGTAAAATTGACAGTTAGTATGGGAACAAGGCTTTAAGGGGTGATGGTAATGTGTCTCATAATTTGCCTGACCTTTTCTTATTATTTGGGGTCGGTGCAGAATGTCCTTTTCTTCCATTCATCTCGCTTTTTCGTCATAATGACATTCGCTCCGATCTCAATCATATCACTTTTTACACACACCATCCATATTTTTTTTTGGTTTTCCTCTCGCTCTGTATCCATCCACATTCATATTCATCACTCTTTTAGCTGCTAAAGTGTCTAAGTGTGTGTATGTAAGGTGTCTGATTCTACCAATTGTCTCCAGCGACCACGGCAGCAGAGCCTGGGCGGGGTGCTGAGGAGGGAAGGCAACTGGAAGTGCTTCATGCTGACGCTGATGATCGTCGGCTGCCTCGGCTCCGTGGCCTGGTGCAGCACCGCGGAAATTGATAGAGACCTCATTGATTTTAGCAAGTGAGTTGGACACATGGCATCCATGTTTAATCTCGCATTTTTAGCTATAGTAAACCGGTTTTCTAGACATAACTAAATAATGATTAGTTAACTATGATTAGTGAATTTATGAGACACAAAAAAAGAAATTTTGTAAACTAAAAATTTTGAAAACAGTATTTGGCTTCACGACATCGTTTAAAAAAATCATTTTTTGAGACTGTTCTAGAGTGTTAGAGTTATTTGATATTTTTAAAATAGATAGATAGATAGAGTAGTCTTTATTGTACACACCAAACAAATAAAATAATACAACATTCTTATTTCTAAATACCGTAGCTATGTACAATTGGCCGGTCTTTATTTTACATAAGCTGCTTTATTTTACATAAGTTATAAAAAGAATAAGTAATCGAAAAGTGTTTTATCAGCAACCCATAGAGAGCAGAGCAGAGCCATTTCTAACAAAAGATAATGGCTTCGTCTTAATGAATTTAATGTTCATTGCAGTCGCACTTCAAAGGGCTGTTCAAATAGACCGTCTGATGAAATTTGCAACGTGCTTAGAAATGCAAATGTTTGCATTCGCAAATGAAATAAGTTCGTAAACGCGTTTGAGTTTTAGAACCTACTAATTTTAAATGATCGTATAACCTATAGACATTGCAAACTATATTTCATAAACTCACGTTTGTTAACTTTTTGGATCTTTACCAATCTTAAAGCCATCAACGGCACTATTTGGTACATAAAGTCCGTAGATAGAAACTCGCCCATCAAAATACTGGTTTGGCCTTACCAACTGACAGTTAAATCGTGCCATCCATTAAAGCCAATAGCACTAAAATATGCCAGTTAAATTTATCCACTCTTATTTTATCCTCGATATATATTTTCTCCTTTCGATAATCTTAGCTAGAAAGCAAAAAAAATAAGTACTACTTACCACCTTATTGTACTAAGTCACTAATATGAAATCAGTTTCCGTTCCGTCAGGCATCCAATAAAGCGAACAGTCCGAGAGTCTCCGTGTGACGTGGGCTATGCCTACATACCCATCGCCTTCGTCCTCCTCCTGTACCTGGTCTACCTAGTGGAATGCTATCACAGCACGGCGAGGATCCAGCTGGCCAGGAGAGTGGACGTGGCCACCGTGAGTGCAAGGGTCCACTCTATGAGAACCGCTTCACCTAGGGTTTGGTGAGTTGTACGGTACTTAAAGGATTACCACACGTCGAGATTTTAAAATCTTCTGTAGTAGGTACTTCTTCTTTGTCGGTATCACTCTTGTCAGAGTGGTCGTGGTCATCACTTCAGGTGTTGGTGGCAAGCTTCACAACACGCCGCCACTCTTCTCTGGTAGTAGGTACATATTCTTCTAAAGCATAGATTCACTTTGATACTGAAGTCTTTAATACCACATAAGAAGTTTTTATAGCAAAATTGATCTATAACCTAAAATTTTCCTAGTTTGCTAACGACTATAACAGTTAGTTAGAAGTGGGCGTAAAATACCCGTTAATGTAATGGTATTGTTGTACTGTTTGTACTACTACTGTAGTCTGTATCTGGAAAAGTAGGCTCGTATGAAGCAAGTGATTCACGCGGTTCTAAAACGAACCCGCATTTTAATAAGACGCACATTTTAATTATGCAAGCAATAAAAACGTTATTGCCCCATAAATCCCCGAAATGTTTATCCCAAATATTAGATGGCCATCAGTTGACCTGTGTTAAGTTATAAAACGTGTCGTTAACCTTTACGATATACCGGCCCAGCCTCCTTAGCATGACCGCGTAGACATAAGTTTTATCTCTTTCAACTGTCAGAATTGTCGAGAAAATGACGTCACATTGAACTTTTTGTACTGGACATGTCTCGGTGTGACGTCATTTTCTCGACGAATCTGACAATTGAAAGAGATAAATATGTCTACGCAGTCATGCTACAGGGACAGATTGACTGCGCCGTGGAAACAACTGTACCCTATTATTTTCAGCCTTTCACTAAAATGTTCACTACCTTTGCGAATGTTAGCACCAAGCTAAACTATTTAACTTTATAGCTGTCCTCTTAATTTTTGGTATGCATGAGCAAGACAGCAACAGTTTTAATACTGACAAATTAAATATGGTTATAGTTTGGTGGTAACAGAATCAGTACCTACCAATTCTTATTATTTTTTCTTTTGATAAAATTGAAAAGTTGAACAAAAAATCTTTATTAAACTGTAGTATTAATTGAGTCTATTTTACCGTAGCTGTTCTTCGATTTGGCAGCCGATCGGTTGGGTAAACGGTATCAACTATATATAGCGCGAGGCAAAAAAGATTGGGAATTAGGTTTCTCAACTCGTAAGTCAAGAAAGTCTACGGGCTAGCCTTTCGGGTGTTAAATGTTCAACTTTATACTCTGCGTCTTTTTAAATCTTCGTGAAAACTGCAAACGAACTATCATAAACAATATCAATCGTGTCTCTACGGACGAGATAATGTATTCAGAATATAAGATTTCCATTGTTATTGCAGGTGGAAGGCTATATGCTACCATTATGTGAGACGCAAGAGGCAAGTCACGCGATACAGAAATGGAGACGCCTATACTACAACACAGGTATATAATATCACCTATATGTAAGCTGCAGTTATATTTCTGCTTTTTTCGCGACAAACCATGTCACACTATACTTTTTTGTCAGACCTTGTTACGGCATCTGTATTTTCATCAATGCTAGCCGTTAACGTTGTGACATGGACGAAACAATTAAAATTATGTTGAAACACGCCAAATTTCGTTGCCGTGGCAACGATGTCGGCTAGGCTGTTCACGCCACTGCTATCTTAGATTTAAAAAAATGGAATACCAATACCGTACGAGTAGACCACTTTTATCTGTTTTTTTAATCCAATCACAGGGAAAGCAAGATGTTACATTTCTATCACCAATCCCAGGTCCAACCGAGCTATCAAGCTGTATGATTGAAACGATTTTCAAAATAATGTTTTGTTGCTTGAATGGTCTTAATAAGTTATCGTATCTACCATACCAGTCCACTATGGGTAGGTACCTAAATAAGCTTTTCATTTCTAGTTGATTTAATACCTTGTACTATAGAATAGAAGCAATTACTAACTCAACATTACACTAACGAATACCCATGTATATTATACGAGATTATCCATATACCAATCAACTGTTATCTCTAGAATATAAATAAAGTACTAAACGTTTTATCTAAGTAGAAAAATAATCTTCTATTTATTTTTCGTTTGCAAATATACGAACCATTTTCACTGAAGATAAAATATTTGCTAACATTATACAAACAAAGTTACAAAGCACAAAAGCGCTTTATTTTCTTGTCCACTTCGCTCTATAAATTCTGTCGAATAAAGCCATTTTAGTAGTTGAAAATCGTCCAGCGCATTTGGTGCTGAGCTGGCCGTAATATGGGGATTGTTTTCGTGGGATATGACAATGGAGCGACATTGATCGATAACGAAGCCTCGGACACACTGGGGCGTCTAGACGCGAGCTACAAAAGGTTTAACAATGCCAAAATGAACTCTGTCTTAATAAACATAAAAATTGAATTTCACCACGCTGTGAAATTCTCTCCCGCCATGTATGACATGTTGTTTAAGAACGAGCTTTTTCTATGAATCAATACATTTCGTTTTGGTATACGTAAAATTAAACATGCAGCGCTTGTCTTGTCGTCCCAGTCTGCCCGAGGCTTACGCTTTACATGCATATTGATACCGCGTAGAGTATACATTTTTTGCAAGCTTTTAGTTGAGTACTGAATGTTGAATATAATGATGTCAAAACGGCTCCATTGTTTCGAGACCTAATCAATATTGTTTTTAATGGTTATACGTCAAATCAAATAAATTATTAACTTAGACGTCTGCAACATATATTTTTATCTGGATTGAAATAGTTTTGAGGGTATTACTTAAGGATAGTTCAGAATTGCCTAGTCTAGTTTGAGCACTGGAAGCGACTCACTCTGTCAATTGGTTGCAGAGTATATTCCAGTCAGAAGAACATTTTGAAAAAAGCCATTTCCCTATTTGCCCGTTACTTTAAACGTTTACGTTACTTTAAACGTCTGTAGTCTCGTTGTAAGTCCTATCTACCCATCTTTCATTATCATTTTGTTAAACAGGTCTATTACGAGAGGGTGAATACTCACAGTGCGAGCACCTCCTTTGCTCACGCATGCTGTGGACAAAGAGACGCATCCAGGAACCTGGTCTTGGACACCAAGACTCCCATCACTAAAGTCCGCTTTAGCAAAGGATTCGCGTTTGCCAATATAGAAGCTGCGAGTGGTAAGTCATCATCATCTAAGTTCATCATCTATCAGGGATCAAGATCATATTGTTGTCCACCTTCTTCTAAGCGTTTGCTTTGGTTTCGATGAAAAGCCAAAGTAAATAGAATTCTCAGACAATGTTACTTCCAGAATTTGAAGATCAGCGCTCGAGGTTCTTCGCGGAGCATGAGAGATTTGATGACTTCATGGAAATGCGCGAAGGTCTAGACCTTGTTGGAGTCAGTTCTTTCAAAGAATATATGGTAGCATACAGGTAACGGCAACATTTGAAATACGAGAATACACCTTAAGTCCAAGTACTTAAATCTAACTTTTCTTTGCAGGGACGTGGATCGCTGTCCATGGTATTCTTCGCAAATATTATTCTGGGTGTTATCTTGTCTTCTCTTGTCGTGGCCTCTCCGAATACTGATAGAATGTAACACAGCTTACGTACATTACACGGTGAGTTTCTGAGACTTGTAAGCCTTCGGGCAATTTGTGTTAAGCTCGTACGTTACATCTTCTAACTTTAACGTGTTTTGCGTGGCTCCCATCTTGTTGTTTATACTTACATATAACTCAGTACATACAATTTTCTCCCATGTTACAGGCTGATTGTTTATTAATACGTCAATGGTTCATTGCATACTTTTATTGCAGATTACAAAAATATTCGGTACTAATTACGAGTTAGACCCCAGTCGGCAGTTGGATATTGACACCCATTTATCAGATATCATGCCACCAGTCACAGCTACAAACTATGCTTGGGCACTTGCAGACGAACAAGCTGCAGTTCTTAGTTCAGCTCCACGTGCACCTAGAGCTCTACCCCTTTCGCACGCGTCCACAGTCGACAGCTTAGAGTTATTTGCTGCCATCCGCGGCAACTGTGCCTTAGTTCCTTCCTACTCTGAGGCTATGCGCATCGACGCAGCACTCAGAGAAGAATCAGCAGAAATCAGTACAAATAACGTACTGATCGATATGGAACCAGAAGCCAGGTCTAGCAGGCCAGCTATCAAAGCGGCGTCTTTCGATGAAGCTCCGCGAAGACCTAAAGTAACTATAGCTAGTACACACTCAAGTCATAATATCGCTGCGAGGACGCATGATGCGAAACAACAAAATAGACGATCATGGGCAGGCGTCCTCACAACAGCTAGAAGTGCAAGGCAGATTTTGGAAGATTTCAGATCATCAAATTCAGCATCTTCAAATTATGAACAAATGCCGGAACCCCAGCCGAGTGAAAGTGGAGAAAATGCTTTATATTACTCAAGAGACCTTTCGCCGACTTGTGCGAGGGATCCTTTTGGAGGTCGAGATCAAACCACACCGACTGACGAGCCCCCATCGTACGAGGAAGCTCTAAAATTGCCAGCCTTAAGAAGATTGACTCGGTCTATAACTGGTACTAACTTAGCCGGCTCTCGGAGAGCATTCTTGAAAGACGTACTCACAAACAGAAGGTCGTGTATAGAGGGTGTGGGGGTGCTGGCAGGAGCTAAAGTAGTTAGGTTACATAATACCGAATCTGGTGAAGAAACGCCACTATAGCGCTTCTCAAAGCTTGTTGTTACAGACTTTAAATAGAATAAAAAGAAGGAGTGTTCTCAGTGCAATAGATGATGCTGTTCTAAGACGTAGTGTAGAACTAAATTTATACGCTTCGGTATGAAGTTATTCAGATGAATGAGCTTGCGCATTTATTATGTTGTTGAGGGAATTGAACACTGGCTTTTAACCATAAAGATATGACATAACAATAGACGATAAGTTATAAACTTGGAAAAAATAAGTTGGTAAACTGTTCATACTGTATTTGGTGTTAAATTTATTTGATATATTATACAGTCATCGAGGTCTAAGAGGGAGGCATCGATAGCTAATTGTGACAATAGAATGTAACTTAAATGTGTTGTATTGAATTGACGTTTTGGGATTAAAAGTTTTTTTTTTTGTGCGTTTACTAATATGTGAGAAGATTCCGCCATCTTTATCACTGTCATTATCAATTTTTATTTATAATGTGTATTTAATGAATTTGTCCTTGCTATTAATTACTTGACATTGGCGAAATACCCGCGCTAGTCGCAGGTGAAGTAAAAAAAAAATATATGTGAGAATATATATTTCAAATAACTTTTGTTACTTTTTTTACGAAATGAGTGAAATGATGAAATTTAATGGAATAAGATGAGGAATGGCTTCACCTGCGACTAGCGCGGGTATTTCGCCAATGTCAAGTAATTAAGAGCAAGGACAAATTCAATAAATACACATTATAAATAAAAATTGATAATGACAGTGATAAAGATGGCAGATGAATCCTGAAAAAGTTCAATGTAACGAATGACAGGTGTCATATCTCGACGGCTGTAATACTTAAAATTTACTGGGTCATCCGCCATCTTTATCACTGTCATTATCCATTTTTATTTATAATGTGTATTTATTGAATTTGTCCTTGCTATTAATTACTTGACATTGGCGAAATACTCGCGCTAGTCGCAGGTGATGCCATTCCTCATCTTATTCCATTAAATATCATCATTTCGCTCATTTCGTAAAAAAAAAAAATTACTTCGTTTATTTTAAATAGATTAGAAATGTTTTAAGATCAAAATGACCTCTTAATAAATGTCTGCATTTAGTAATTCAGCTCATACAAGCCGGATCCCTAACATTTCTTATTCATGATGACTTTCAATGGAACGTGTTCAGAATAGGAACATCTGTTTTATGCAGAACCATCGGAAATGGGCGAGATGAACAAATATGAGTATTTTATTACTAAAAGCTTCAATTATGAGAATTTACGGTCTCCTCATGCTTTTGTTTTTATTGGGATGCGTTCCTGCTCCAGAAAAATCTCAAAAAGACACTACAAACATTTCATTATTTTAAAAACTGTAAAGATATAAACGTAAAATAACGCACAAAATGAGTAAAGAACAAACATGTTCCGATGGCTCTTACACGTTATGCCGGTGACTCTGCCGGCGGGCCTGCCAGCATGATCGCCGACGTGTGATGGCGGCGGGTATGCTGACATCAGTTTACTCCCGGCATTTGAGTAGACGACTTCGGTGTCCATCATTAAGAACTAGAAACCTGTGTTTTGTTTAGAATGCTAGTGGTTTGTACCACTAGCGTTCTGAACAACTGTCACAACTGAAAATGACACCCTGCTCTACGGCAAGTGCCGCCGGCAGCCTGCACGTGCCGGCGGTATATACGCGCGGCAGTGTCCCGCCGGTGTGTAGGACCCATACATGTAACTCATAATGCTTAAATATTCCTTCAGTCAACAAGTTCAATATAAATATAACATTATAAAAAAGTTTGTTGTGTATAGTTCGTAAGCATTTGCGTATAAGGCAGTGCCTTATAATAATTATTGTTATGGTATAAAAAATAGGACCTAACAGTGTACATTAAGGTAAATTATTGCTTCGAACTTCCTCCGTGACTGCCTACATACCACCTTATTTTGTATTCTGTTAATCAATATAATAAAAAACTTAATTTTATTAAAGGACGCCATTTTATGTTACTATAGACTTTACTAAATTTGACATAAACGTCGTCTTATTATCCATATATTACGATTTAGTTAAGCCACGTTATTTATTGGTATACTTACAGAATGAAGTCCTTCTTCTCATAAAAATGTATATAAGTTATAAAAGATAAGGATGTCGTTTCTATTATACCTAAATTATAACTAAACTAAATTCGACAACACTAAAATATTGCCATCTTGATCATAAATGGCACATTACGGCCGTAAATGGTATTAAATCGCCAGACAATAGATACTCATCGTACGCTCCCAATCTAAGCGAAGCTTGTACTATGAGTACCATACAATGGACTCGGGACGATCCCAGTTACACCCATACCAGGCCAAATTCTGAAAAGGCCATTTTCGCAATTTGTCGCTGGCTGGGATCGAACCCGCCACCACCTGATTCAGTGAGTCAAGCGGCCTACGCTCAAACAACTAGACCAAGTGGCAATAAATTTAGTTAAGTTTAGTTTTGTTTATTACCAACAGAATCGACACCTGTCTTAATTTTCACACTAATTAACTGTATATAAATTAATTGGTAGGCATTTGCCAAAGTGATATTAACTTAAGTAGCTTATTAAGCGCTCGACAAGCAATTATTATGGTTTATCCATGGAACCAAATTAGTTATTATGTATTGAATATTTTTATCATGATGTACAGTCGGCGCGCGAGTTGAATGCCAAGTTTAGGAATGCGGTAGTGCTATGACCGTGTCGATAAATTTCAACACTGTTTTAAGTTTATCATTTTACACTAGGTTCACATAATGAAAACAAACAAGATAATGATTTTCACACATTTTAAATAATTATTTCATGCACAATCTAAAGCATTATTTATATTTAATGTCAAAATTTTGTTCTGTTTTTCTTCAGAACACATGGCTAGAACATTTTTCGCCATTTCTTGACGATGAATAAAAACCCGTTTTTAGGGTTCCGTACCCAAAGGGTAAAACGGGAACCCTATTACTGACACTTCGCTGTCCGTCCGTCCGTCTGTCGCCAGGCTGTATCTCATGAACCGTGATAGTTAGAGAGTTGAAATTTTCACAGGTGATGTATTTCTGTTGCCGCTATAACAACAAATACTAAAAAACAATAAAATAAATATATAAGGGGGCTCCCATACAACATACATGATTTTTTTGCCGTTTTTATAGATAATGGTACGGAACCCTTCGTGCGCGAGTCCGACTCGCACTTGGCCGATTTTTATTTTAACAGAACTTGATGGACTCGGATCAATCATTATTAAATTATTAAAAACAAAAAGAATAACACGGGTATTAACCCGCCCTTTACCTCAGGCCCCGATTGCATTCAACTCGCGCGCTCAATGTAGGTATACAGGGTGTATCAAAAGTCCGAAATAATACTTTACCGTTTGCATTAGTTTCGGGTATACAACTGAATAGTATAATTTTTTTATCAAAATTCGAACATGATTTTTGTTTTTTTTTTGTTTCCGCCAATTTTTAAATCTAGCTATATATATACAAGACTACAGACTTTACATAGTTAAATAAGGTAACAGATATGGTTTAAGGCCAAAACACGACACTTGTGACAAATATTTAAAGGTCTGCAACTCGGAAACTATGTTAGTAAGGTATAGTGTGCCTTCACAAGCATCTACATATTACGTACAGAATACGTAGCTTATTATTTCGGACTTCTGATACACCCTGTATAATGTTTGTAAAATAACTGTTAATATGTACGCTTATCGCAATAGTTATTATTGTCTACTTACCCTTATTTTAATATGCAAAACACTAGTTACAAATAGGTGAGTTCCCAATGATTTTTTCGTATTTTATTTCAAATGGTATCTACCTATAAAGTATTAAAAAAGTAACTAAAACTAAATAGCAGTGGTAGCCAAGGGGACGAACGCACGCCTTGCAATCAAAGTGTGCAGGTTCAAACCCCGGTTCGCACTCCTGGGATATTTGTGCGAGTCTCATTTTCATCCGAGATTATCTTTTTTTTTTTGAAGGTCTTACACTGTTGGCCGTGAGGTGGCCTTTACAGCTTTACCGGAGCCGAGATTATCACTTGCTATGCAACGGTGAAGGATAACATCGTGAGGAAACCTGCACGTCTGAGGGAACTTGACTAGTTTTCGATAGATGTGTAAAGTCTGCCAACCCGCACTGGGCCAGCGTGGTGGACCATGGCCTGAATCCCCCTCGCATTGAGGGGAACCCCGTGCCCAGCAGTGGGACGTTAAAAGGGCTGTAGAGTAGAGAAGAGTAAAACTAAATGGGAAAGTATCGCTGGGTGAAAGACAATTTGACTAAAGCGATTTTTTTGTTAACTTTGTAGGAGAGCATACCCATTGTACACAGAAAAATTAACAGATTCCAAATATGTATATAATTCAATATGGCCGAAAATTGTCGCTTAAGACAAATAGGCTTTCACCCCTCGATATTGTTATTCAAATCAGTTACTCTGTGCATTCTTAAACCACCCTTGTGTTATGGTGATAAAGTCTTATTGAAATCGTTACATCTTAGTTGCATACCTCTCTTACTGTCTCGTTCAGATCATTTGGAACAGCCTATTCTGATATGCTGACTGTACCTTGTATTGGTATCCTGAAACGTTTTGTTCAGTTATCAAAAGAAGAGCCACTTTTGTAGTGACTAGAATTTAATTAATTTTCGTGAATCTTTGTCTACTATTTCGATTCTGAAAAGGAATCTTCTCTCAAAAGAAAATTCTTAAAATGTATTTATAAACCTTCATAAAGGTATAGATTTATAAATTCTCGTGTACCCGTCCAAATTGTTCTCATATTGACGAAAACATAATTATTCCAGACATGTTACTTTACTGAAGTTTAATAATATTTATAGAACTTTTATGTATCTTAGTTCGTAGTTTGTTTCCTAACAGCTTAGATTAAGCCTGTATATAAAATATAAGTATAATTAAGATAATGGAACAATTGATTAATTATGAAGTGCCAATGGAAACGCATAGACATAGTAAATAATTAACGACACTAAACAAGATAAAGTTTATTGTTAAGTGTATAAAGTTAGTTTTTGGGATATACCTAGGCCATATGAAATGTCATGTAATTATTGTATATCCCAGCAATTGATATGCGCTCCAAACATAAATAATATAAATGCTTGGTTAGCGGTGGAGGAAAATAAATGACACTTTGATATATCAATTAAAACCAATCAAGTAAAGAGATAAAATATTTATTTTACGTATTATTATTTTAACGTTAAAACAGCTATAAACTAAAATATAGTTCAATAACATTAAAATGATGAAACAATGTGGGACGACCCCCGACCAGATGTCGCTGGGAGTCGTTGGGCGCTTAAAGCCCAAGAACGTAATTTGTGGCGATCTATGGGGGAGGCCTATGTCCAGCAGTGGACGTCCCTGGCTGATAGATAGATAGATAGATAACATTTAAATAATAATGACATGTTAGGTGTATGCAAAACGCTTACTTTAGCTGCTAAAATATTGACTGTATAAAATAAAATATAACAGTAGATAAAAATTAAAACATACCTAACTGTAATATAGGATTATGAATTCGCTTTTATTAATATGTAAAGCAAAAGTTTAGTGTAAGATGGTAATTGTTTAGTTAGTCGCTATAAATATAATATTTTCGATTGTAATTACCCAGAGATGTTTATTATTTTCAATAAATGATATTACAAAAATGAGTTTTACTCTTTTTTATTCGTTAACTTGAGTCATAATATCTATATTATACAAATAGTCAAGAGAGGCGATATTAATAATAGATATTAGTGAGCTATTTTATCTTTAGTTCATAATTGACCCGTAAAATAGTGCTTAAAACTACTCAAATTTGAGGGCCGCAAAATTGTTTTACCTCGTACAAAAATGCTACAGGGCCTAACTTCTTCAAATCACTTTAAAATTATAATAAAAAAAATACTTTGTTTTTTCGACAATAATATAAACACAAAATAGTAAAAAAACTAATTAATAGTACTATAGGGGTAGCAGTATTGGATTACAATTACGTTGTATCGGAAATTCAATTTTATACTTACCAACATAAAATGTAAATTCAAAATGCAATAAATCAATCTGTCCGCAGTGAAATTCAATTCACATATGTATGGCTGAAAGAAATGATGAATAGCCAGTGTCGATACCCGCTCGTAATAACGTCGGATGAAATGGGAACACATAACTTGGGCTTTAAGGATTCGTGTGTGATGATGATGAAGCCCAATAAAGTGGGATCCGCTGGTTCTTTTTCGGAATAATAGATTTCGTTGTTGAGCCTGATGCTATTTAGTTGGAATTCTTGAAAAATAATATCACATCTTTATTGGTAAGTATATAAAATGCGTATTTATATTTAAGATATTTTAGTTTAGTAACTTTTCGGTATAATGTAGAACGAGTTATAAGCCCAAAATTTTCTAAGCTATTTCTGAAACAATACGGCACACAATTAAAAAAAAATACCCCATTTAATTTTCTCGCTCAACGAGTGGCTATAGCCATTCAGAGAGGGAATGAAGCCAGCGTCTTGGGTACGCTTCCGCACGGGCCAAATTTTTTACATATTTTATAAGTATATATTTTCTTATTAGTTTTAACTTATTTTATTTTGCATTGTAAATATTTTGTAAATAGTTGTCCCCATTTAATAAGATATTTTTTTTAATGTTCACATAATTTTCAATAGTTTGTTAGCATATATTCGACGCTGACTGTACAATTATTAAACTACGGTTGTTAGTAAGTAGCAATTTATTCTATTCTTAAGTATCAACAAACTTATAAATTCAATATCCAGAGTAATAAAGTGATGCCCGTTAACCTGAAGGCGTTTACGGGCATTTCATGAGGCTGAATAGATTTCAGGGAAAATAAATCACGAGTTTATTCTCACTGCGAGTTCGTTTTTACGCCATTGAGCAATTTAGGGTTCAGCGGATCATTGGTGGTGGGCGGCTCGCGCCTGTCACTGAAGACAGATTGCTATAAGTTGAGATATTGAAAGAGATTACTAATGACACTCCTCTTCCTTTAGGAGTTTGAGGGCATTGTTTTTAATGATTTGTATATTGAAATTGGACTTTAGAATATACCATTTTCTTTATTACACATACATATCATCACCACGCTTGTATTCCCCAAAGGGGGTAGGCAGATGACACTCCAGTGCACCAACATTTCATCAATGTATATTGTTTTCAATGTAATAGGGAGCGATCCTTTTGACATTACAACGGACATGCTCCTCGTTAATAGGAGAGAGATTTGGGCCATAGTCCACCACGCTGGCCCAGTACGGATTATTGTACTTCACACGCATTCGTAAAGACTTACAGGGATCCTCGTGATGCTTGCCTTCGTCGATCAGCATTTTTGTAAATGACATTCGTGCATAAAATACAAAATCTTGTAAGATGGTCTGCCCTGGGTTTGTACTAGCACCTCTTACATTGAAAGCAGGTGTTCTACAAACTAGGCTACCACTAAGTTGCTTTGTGTGTTTCAGTGTTATACCTTGTGTTTTAGACCTAAAGTATTGAATTCGTGCTAAACATCGTATATTACGCAACTAATACATAACCCCACTAGGCAATATAACAGTGCTCTGAGATGATTGGGCATAATGATTAATTTTGATACAGTGCCTCCAGACGGCTACGCCAGTCATAATGAAATGTAATTAAGTATTATATGACTTCTATATCGTAGTTTATGAGGCCGCTGAGACATAAAACTTGCTCAAAACCGACGTTTTAAAGCATTATTTTAACTTTTTTGTTATTTCCTATTTTTGTTTATTGGATGTATAGAAAAAGATGTGTACTCGACAATCCATTTGAATTGTCATTCCATAGCATGTTGTCCAAAAAGGGGCCGTAGTTTTTTTTTATAAATTTGGAATGACGACTCTCGACTTGTTTAATTAGCTCTTTTTGAGTGACTCGGATGTGTGTAAAATAAGTGTTACGTCTGCTATCCAGGATATAGAGTAGTGTTCATTGAAGACGTCAACATTTGAACATCGACGACTCCCGAATAAAAGCTAAACTGTCTCGGATCCCGCACGAATTTTATCTAAAGAAAACTGATGAGCTTAAAGAAAACTTTCCACTTACTTGGAAGGAGACATCATGTTTGTTGTTCTATATAAGCTGTTGCGCAATTTCGTACTAGTTATGAGTTCTCGTCCTTAATCAATATTAAGTCTATTTTAATATCCAATCAGGGCTCGCTCCACGCTTCGATTCATGGGCCGATCGTGCTTCAAATAAGCCATCATATTTCGATAACGTTTTACCTTTATTCAGTCTTTTTGGAGAGCAGCTATGAATTTTTATTTTTTATTTTGGTAGTATTTTTGGAAGAAGGCTCTCGATGTGTTTCCCTAAGGTTCGCGCTTAGCATATTTATGGTATATGCACTTACTTATGTGTAGGTATAGGTCCAAAAAAAATTTGAATCCGAAATAATTTATTTCTCACACCAACTTAACAGAGAAATTATTTCTGCATTATTTCTTTCTATAATGCTTTCTCCCTTATTTTATATTGGAAGAGTACTTCAAAGGATTATGATTATTTGAATAATAAATCTTATCGAATCTGTTGCAGACAAATCATAATTGACAGCACTAAAAATATTGCCGTCTCCCTCAGACGTTACGGTTGTAAGAAGGACGGCTTAATTTAATGTACTCGGTGCCAAAGGGATTTAAATCTTATTTTTCAGTAATATCCTACAGTTATTATGGTGATTAATACGTCACAAAATGGCCTACGCGATTAAAAAAACCGGCCAAGTGCGAGCTGGACTCGAGCACCGAGGCTTCCGTACTCGAAAATTCCTCTAACGAAAAGATAAACTGTACAGAGAGACAAACTTAACTTTGCAGTTCTTAGGTATAGTGGTGTCCCCATACAAACTAACTACAAAATTAGTTTGTAGACGCAAATCTAATAATAAATTTACAGTTTTTGTTTTTTTTCTCTACTTGTGCTATAAGACCTTGCATCTTGCCAAATTTCATGAATCTAGGTCAACGGGAAGTACCCTATAGGTTTTTGATTCTCGTGCTAATGTACTGAAAATGCAACATAAACATGCTCTATCTTTTGATTGCGTTAACCTAGAAGTTTGATTTTTTTTAGGGCACCAAGGGACCGCAGACATAAGTCTCTGTTATAAATTTTAACTTGATACATTTACGCGTTTCTGAGAAAAAGGGTCTTGACGCCCCGACAGACAGCCCGACAGACAGACAGACCGACGGACAACTAAGTGATTCCATAAGGGCTCCGTTTTTTTTCCTTTTTAGGTACGGAACTCTAAGAATGAACGTGAAATCAAGTTCATTTTAGGGTTCCGTACTTGCGTTATTTAATAACGGTGCTGGGCCCCTTAAAATACACGCAATTCATCAGCGCAGCTTGGATTTGCGGCCACATTTAATCAGTCTAATTAATGAGCATTGTAAATTATCGGATTAATACCGGTCATTCGTGCTAAGCGCCTTCTTGCGATCCATTCCCTAATTAGATGAAGTTTTGTGCAGGATACAGATTGAACGTTACATTTTAATTAAATTATTAATATTCATTTTTGAAGATTTAGCTAATAATATTATAAAATGAAAAGTTAATGTTGTTTTAATGCCAAAATCAGAATTAAATTTTGAATACCTAAGTTTATTATTTAACAGATATTTTTTATGAAAAATACCAAAACTTCTAAGTCTAATAGAACTAAACTGCTAAGACAATATTGCTAAAGAGATGATGTTTTGAACAAATATTGGTTATAATATTGGAAACAGAGTATAGTCGTATTAAATATTAAAAATTAAAACAAGTAAAACTATTTTTTTTTTATTTCACTAACCCTCATATAAAATATTGTTCAATAAATCTTTTCCTACCGATTTGCAGGTATCTAAAGATCCGTGTAAGACATAATTGCTTTTCCATTCTGGATCGTGGCCCCGGACCGGCATCCCGACAAAGGGATTTGTATCCCGAGTCAATTGTCGCACTCACGGCTGATATACGACCGGCTAATGATCCTATTGCCTTTCCAAGCCACTCGAGAAACCAAGCAATCTTTATGTGGAAAGTTGGAAATGCTTCGTAAAATCTTTTTAAGGATTCTTAGAGCTATTTCTATTGTTAAGTAATTTATAACCTCAATACGTTCAACGATATCATATAAATTATCTTGCCAACACCAAAATAAACTTTATTTATTCATAGGATAAGCACATTTTACAACGAAACATTGAAGACGTGGTCGTGTCACTTTTACATCAGAAATTCATTATTTATTTAAATTCATTTAAAGTTCATTTCAAGTTATTTGCTTGAAACAGGAAACGTGTTTACACGCGTTCTGTGTAAGTAGGTTTTAATTCATTTATCTTTTTTTTTCACAATGAAATTACGAAACAATGTATTGGTATAAGATGAGGTATGGCTGCACACTTAATAAACAGATATTTTGCCTGTGTATTATTAATATCATTAAAAAATTTGGTAAAATGATTAATTAAGGTTAAGGTCTGGTAGAGATCACTTTTAGGGATAGGGCCGCCCTGAGTTACACTTAATATTTTATCGTTTATGTGATGTTTGTATTTCATCAGGAGGTGTAACAATAAAAAGTTTTTTTTATCTAAATATACATTATAAATAAATGATAAAGATAATTTGTGATAAAGATGAAAAAGTTGGCGGATGAGAAAAATGGCTGCTTAATAAATTTGAGGAAAAACTCTGACGCTTTGTAGTTCCGTTCATTGTATTGCTCATGTGTATCTCCACGTTATCGTTATCATTATGCAAACTGTAATACACTTGAAATTCATAATTCAACAATAACAATAAAACAACTACATGAATTCATGAATATAAATGAGTATCCATTTTCAAAAAGTTACCCACATTATATTATAATTTATAATTTACACATTATAATTAGTTTTAGGTAGTTGTCAATTTATAGCTTGGAAAAGTATGGGTATTGACTTAACACAACTGTAAGTTATGGAGTTTTAAACAAAGTTAATTATGACAGCCAAAAGCAACCGAATTAGTATAATCTAATGGTTATCTATTACAAAATCGATGACGCTTAGTCTCATTTCACATTGTTTTTACGTTGTTAAACATAATAATAAAACCATGGAACCTGCGTGTATGTTAGGCTTTTGTACGCTTGATTAAAAACAAATAAAACATGATCAACAGATAAATCCCTGCATGACCCATATAAGTTTTCAAGGGGAACGTCAGTACTATCGGTGGCCGTCACGATATTTCAAAAAAAAGTTATTTAAAAAAAGAATCTCTGAATTTCGATAATTTAATTTTGGAATTAGATACTAAGCTGCGAATTGAAAAGACATTCCAATAAATTGTGAAACCGTCTCATCGAGATAGATGTAGACTTAACTCTAATGTTAGTCTATGCTTTGAAACTGGAGGGGGGTAAAGTGCTTACAATAGAATAAGCCGCTCCATACATGTTCAGTGAGACATAGACAATAGTGATATGAGTGTAATTTGTCAAGTGAATACCTTCATTTGTCTCGAGCCGGCTATAACTACCTACCGCAATACAATTGTGTAAGTTTAACGAGTTTGCTTTGTTTAGACCCCATTTCATTATAATTTAGATTTATTTTACTAAAACAAACTAGTACAACATGTTTGTTTATGAGTAGTCTTTGTAATGGCAAAGTAAAATTGTGTGTGAAGTTCGCCCACTCGTAGCTACTAGTCCTGCGTGGTTAACGAATTCCGAGCGAGCTCTAATTCCCCTTGCCTCGATGGAGAATGTACCCCATTAATGCCAATGGTATAAAAATACATATATGTATGTATAAAATACATCTTCTTTTACAATAGGACCGAAAATACATGGGCGAGGTATTGATGCACTGTTGTGTAGCTCAGCCTTACCCTACAATGAAAACAGTAGGCTTAGCTCATGCTAAGCCTACTCGATAAATCTGACAGTTGAAAGAGATAAAACTAATGTCTACACGGTAATTCTAAGGCTACAGGTGTCATAGTGTAGGTATTTAATAAAGAGTTGTGATTAGCTATTGTCATCTGGACAACCCTATTGTTTTTGTCACAAATAATCTCAGTGGTTATGGTCCGACTCCCAAACCTTTACTGAAGCTACTCAGGTAGAACAAACAGATTTGTGGATGGATATTGAAGAAAACGCGAATGCTTACGAACCACTGATTTTGATCAGTTTTACGCTTCACTGGTTTCCTTTTGAATGAATAGATATCTAAAGTTCACTCATAATAAGTAATAGACCTACTTATCACACAAAAACAATTAGTTCCTTATCATAACTTCAATTCCAAAAATAATTACATTTTCGTATTTAATAAAATTAAAAAACAAAATAACAACATTGCCTTAAAAATACATACGCCGATATTTGCAAATGTTTAAAACTTACTTTTTTATAATGTTTGCAAAAAGTTTGTGTAATCTTATAAAATCATCACAGCTTGGTTTGGTTTTGTTTTTATATAGGAAAGCAGAATTTAGAACATCAAAATATTTGCCATTCTTATATAAGTTTATAAAAGGAAAAGGCCCCACTTTATGCGATTAGCCAAACTTGGGTAAGGAGGTCCTTTCTCGAATTGGTATTCGAGAGAGTCATTCAAAGAATCAAATGAGGGGTGAAATTATTGAAGTTAAGACTTAAATCGTTAAAATATCAAGGGAATATAAATAATGAAGGCTCTAAAAGATTGAGGTCGAGATGTTTTGCGAAGTGATTTATTCTTAATACTTAGTTAAACTGGAATACGTTAAAACGCGCGCGTCAAAAGTTTTGCTAATACCAAATTGAACTCTGAGATCGTATTCATAGAGACTGAATTGCTGTAGCAAAATCCAGGCGACCACGCCTCAAATTTCGCTTGCATTATCAATAATGACAGTTCGTTGTAGAATGAGCTTCTATAAGTCAATACAGATCATTTTTTAGGGTTCCGTACCCAGGACATATATTGGGTACGGGACCCTATTACTAAGACTCCGCTGTCCGTCCGTTTGTCTGTCTGTCTGTCTGTCACCAGCCTGTATCTCATGAACCGCGATAGTTAGACAGTTGAAATTTTCACAGATTATCTACTTTTTTATCTTTTGGCTTGGCTTTTGGCGGCAAACCAAGCAAAGCTTGTGGTATAGACTGGGGGGGGGGATCTCAATTACATCCAGACCAGGGCATATTTTGAAAAGGGCGTTTATGGAATTGGTGACTGACGGGAATCGAACCGCAACCACCCAGCATACACTCAAACCACGAGACCAAACCGCCGTCGACCTATACCTTTAATGCAAACAGAGATTTGGGCCACACTCCACTCTGGCCCAGTATAACTTCCATTATACATATTAAAATCACGTCTATTGTCCACGTATCGCATATTAAATTTTCAGGAAACATCTGCTCACAGGTATGTTAGTTAATAAACAAATCGATGTCCCGTACGTGCCGGTGGCCGAGTGGAGGCGGACACAATATAGCAGGCGGCGAAGCGTACCGGCTAGATCAAAGCGGGCGCGCCTTTGATGTGCCGCCGAGCGCACGCGACCCGATCAAACATGGACTGATAAGCTTTTTATTAAATTATAATTCGAAAACGTTTAGATTGTATCATAAATTTGGCAAGAAGCAATGTCTCATCGTAAATTTTTAATTTATAACTTAATTTTTATCGTACGTGTATAGTTTGTTTTTCATTAAGACGTGGAATAATAAAGGGTTATCTATCTATCTATCTAACTAAAGGGGAAAATCTGAAAACCGTTAATTTGTAGTCACATCAACAAAAAAAAAACATTCAAGACTCGATTAACGTGTTGGACGAACTATTAACATACCTACTAGTTTGTACGGAACCCTCTGTGTTTTTTTTTTAAGTAAATTAATTATAAACAGACAGCTTCAAGTAATAGCTTATTGGTGGCAAATCTAGCACACCCCTATATACTCCTTGTAGGGTTGAAATGCTATTTGATGTTGTGATGTGAGAATTAAAAATACTTTTGTAGGGTTCCGTACCCAAAGGGTAAAACGGGAACCCTATTACTAAGACTTTGCTGTCTGTCCGTCCGTCCGTCTCTCATGAACCGTGATAGAGAGTTGAAATTTTCACAGATGATGTATTTCTGTTGCCGCTATAACAACAAATACTAAAAAACATAATAAAATAAACATTTAAGGCGGCTCCCATACAACTAAAGTGATTTTTTTGCCGTTTGTATGGATAATGGTACGGAACCCTTCGTGTGCGAGTCCGACTCGCACTTGGCTAGGTTTTTATGATACCTCAATGTTACTTTGTAAAACAATTTAAATTGTGAAAATAAACACAATTAAAGCGTCTCTGTGTTGATAAAATGAATAAAAGTTAGGTGAGATTGAGAAAAATACTTCAAACTTTTTGCAAAGGGTTGTCAAGTGTTTATTAGGTACATAAACGTGGTAGATTCATTATAGTCTTATTAATACTTGAATATTATTTCCATTCTTCATGAATAAACATATTCTACCACCATAAACTTAGGAGTTTATGACTAGAACATAATGACACTTGTTGACAAGTAGTAAATTGGTCTTAAAGGCTGTGCGGTAAATATTCCGCCATTATTGTTATCTCATGTACCTGTAGTATACGGCAACTATATGAGAAAACAACAATGGCGGAGTCACATACTTCCACGCAAAATGCTCTACTGTGTGATTGGGGATTCAGTTGGTCGATTGACTAACTGCTTTTTGTACTACTCTGGACTGTACTACTGAACCAAGAGGTATACCACAGTAATAGGGGCCAGCTCCCTCACCACCACCTGTCTTGCAGCAATGTTTTTCACTTCGCTTTTTAGGGTTCCGTACCCAAAGGGTAAAACGGGAACCCTATTACTGAGATTTCGCTGTCCGTCCGTCCGTCCGTCTGTCACCAGGCTGTATCTCATGAACCGTGATAGTTAGAGAGTTGAAATTTTTACAGATGATGTATTTCTGTTGCCGCTATAACAACAAATACTAAAAAACAGAATAACATTAATATTTGAGGGGGCTTCCATACAACAAACGTGAATTTTTTGGCGTTTTTATAGACAATGGTACGGAACCCTTCGTGCGCGAGTCCGACTCGCACTTGGCCGGTTTTAAAAGATATGGCCTCCATCGTATTTAGTCAATGATTTTGCCAACAACAGAGTATGTAAAACACTTGGTCGGTCGGTGAAGCAATGTTTTTCAATTTTCAGTTATCTCAGTATAAAATCTGTCAAAAATGTACAGTTAGTATGGAAACGACACTATTTTAAGAGCTTGTGGTAACGCCCCTGATTTCCAAAAGAAATACCACTGAGACGGCTGTTTTTACAAGCTTTATATTAATTTGCAATGTGTCCGGGTGGAATCTTGCAACTGAATTTTAAACCAGTTATCTTTAACCGATTGAACTGAAATTTGGTATACACGCTTATTTTGGATGACAATGCATGCTTAGCTATGTCACGTCATTCTAATTCCAATATAGCGGATCATCCAAGATGGAGGAATAGTTATTTTTTCTGCACTACTACAGTATGGGTATCAAATAAAAGGGCTTGCTGAGGCGAATACGAAAACTAAGGGCAATTAAATAAAAGTTTGTTTTTAAAAAGTTATTTATTATCATTAATTTAATTTTCCTGAAAATGGCTCTTTTCCAAGCCGGATTCGTACCTTTTAATGCCCGATGCTACCGTCTCAACAAGTTGTCAAACCCACTTCGAGGTGTCAATTTGTCAGAACTCAAAGGTATTGAAACAGTGGTTTGAATTTCAAAAGAAACGTGCCCAATCTTCAATCCGTAAGTAATGACCGGTAAAATTGACAAAAGCCAATTTTAGACGTGGTAATCTTTTGAAACATCTTTTGAGACATACGCAAAGCGGTCGGCAGTGGTTGGAGAAGAAGAGCCGAAGATCGTGCTCAGTGGCACATCTTGGGAGAGGCCTACGTCCAGCAGTGGACTGACACCGGCTGATGATGTAATCTTTTGAAAATTCCTTTAAGCCGCACACTTGGGCGTCGTCCCTCGCGCGTTTAATTATTGGCCATACCAAAACAAACTGTATTGACTCATAGAAAAAGTTCATTCTTCAACTAAATGACACTGACAGCGCGAGAAAATTCTGACGCGTGGCTTTTACTATAGAAATTCAATCTTTATGCATTAAAAAAGAGTTCGTTTTGGTATTGGCTTATACTAAGACTTTGCTGTCTGTTGAACGAGTGGTCGAACGCACGCTTTGCAAATCAAAGTGTGCAGGCTCAAACCCCGGCTCGCACCTCTGGGATTTATGTGCGAATCTCATTTTCATCCGAGATTATCACTTGCTATGAAACGGTGAAGGAAAACATCGTGAGGTAACCTGCACGTCTGAGGGAACTTGTCTAGTTCTCGATAGATGTGTGAAGTCTGCCAACCCGCACTGGGCCAGCGTGGTGGACTATGGCGTGAAATCCTCCTCACATTGAGGGGAGGCCCGTGCCCAGCAGTGGGACGTTAAAAGGGCTGTAGTAGTAACTACGAAGGCAAAAAAAACAAATACACGTTATTTAAAATGAGTGCACCCACGGTGTATGTTTACCTAAAAATCAACAAAAAAACGTATGGTTCCTAACTAAGCAAATTTTACTATGTGTACCATAACGAGGGGTAAAGTATATTTGACTTAAGCGACATTTTGTTAACTTTACAGGAGAACATACTCATTCGACGCAGAAAAAATTGCTGATTCCATATATGTACATATCGCCCAGTGTCGCTTAAGTCATATAGCCCCGCGATATAATGGTCTTAAGGCGATCCCAGTTACACCCAGACCACGGAAAATTTCGACAAATCCATTTTTCCAAAATTGCCATTATATATATCGGGCACATTCTTCCTCAATGCGAGGGAAATTTTTGGGCCATAGTCAACCACCCTGGCCCAATCCTGGTTGGTGAACTTCACACGCCTTTCTAAAGACGTGCAGGTTTCCTCACGATGATTTCCTTCACCGTTTCTTAGCAAAAAAATGTAACACAACGCCAATAAATAAATTGATCAAGTAGATACCTACGATGCTCGATAAAATGATATTACACAATAATATAAGCTGATGTTTTATTAACTGAGTGAGGATAGGAGGGATAATGACGTGATGTTGGGCGGGCTGAAAAGGCGCCTTCAAGTCGCGCCCTGGAGACGGCTGCGGGCGCCGCCTTCGCCTCATCGTATACGTAAACCCTATTTGATCATTGAAAGTATTATTTTTAGATTATACCTATTAGTAAACTCATTATTTTTAAATCATAGGGAGTATTTACACAATACCCTTGGCATACTGGCGCGTCAAGATGCACAATTTGCCAATACTTTACCTCCGAAAAGGTTTAAAACGAGTTATTATGTCAAAGAGGGAGCTTTTTTAAGATAGAAGCGTCGGTCGACTTTACTGCAGTTTTTTACGAGATGGCGCTGTTTTTACGAGATTCTACTTATTTATTTTTTACGAGAAATTTGAGCATTTGTGAGATAAAATACTATTTAAAGCGAGTAAGACACACTGCATTGATATATTCACACGTCCAAATTTATGGTTTTTTTTTTTAAAGTACTTACGCTGTTGGCTGTTGGCCTTTACAGCTTTACCGGAGGAGTGGCGAGCGCAGAGTGCACTCCAACCAAGGCCTTAAGGGCGGGCCAAGTCCTTAAGGGTGGTCCAATTTTGCGTGTCTTTGTCGTCTACGTACGTCAGATTGAGTATGTCAAGACGTATAAGACTAGACACTAACAGTGACCAATTTTAGTAAAAAAATTGGATGTTATTTTGACACATCTACACCTTCTAACATCGTTGTCAGCTACATTACCGCACAATAAAACCATTGGTAAAATTGTAACACATCAACCACTTATACAGAGTTTAAGCCCTCGGCACTCGTATCGATTGTGTGATTGTTTATCAATACTAATTGATATCGCATCATGGTCTCGTTTACAATATAGAGTAATCCTTTATAACGTGAAAAATACCTCACGTTTTCAATAATAACCTACATTATTTAATGACCAATAATATATAGGTCTCTCTCTAATACCTATCTCTACAAATAAACCAAATTGAAGTATTAGTTTATAGTGTCCAAATAATAGCTTTATACGTAATGCATATGAAAGTCCGGCTGATTTGAAAGCATAAGTATGCGTATACGATGCATAAGATACTTCTTGCGGTGGAACAATAAAGAGCTATCTATCTATAATTTTCTCAATTATGTTGCTAGTCATTGCCAGTACCTAGATTAATCTGATTCTGATCCAATATATAGCTGGTTTCATTATGCTCCTGAGAATGTATTAGGATAATGAACTCGCAATTATCATTTTGAAAATTTGAGTTTCTTACGGGCTCTTCTCAGTGGAAGCAGCATTCTGAACTGGTGGTAGAATCTGACTATTTGTAAGTGTTTTTTGGCCTACACGAATTAAAAAAAATGATTTTGATTTTGATTACTCCAAACTCCAGTCCCCTGGCATCTCAAAGGCAGAACTTTGTAGTAATATTATCCCATTAAACTAAGACTGTTAAACTTGATAACACAAATAACTTAATGGAATACCTACGCCTACGCCACACGTTGCCTAAAATAGGTACGTACGTTAAATTCTTAAGACATTCAGGGCTATCCTGTTAATAGCATGAGCGCCAAGACTAGACTTATGTCACAGAATTTGTTGATTATATCTCTTTCTCTCGTACGAAATATGACAGAGAGCGACCGAGCCAATCCGTGACAGAGGTCTTGTCTTGTCATGACACATGACAATCTACCCACAAGCACACTCCTGCACACTGGGCGTCGACAGTTACGTGTATTTTTTGCCATACGAAAACAAACTGTATTGTCGCATACGAAAAGTTCATTCTCCAACTAAATGACACTGACAACGCGAGCGAATTTCGACGCGTGGGGACGTAGCTTTTACCACAGAAATTCAGTCTCGATGCACATTGACATAGAGTTTATTTTGGTATTGGCAAAAATTATTAAGCATGAGTGTCGTAGCCGTTTGGCCAAGTGGTTTGAGCGTAGGCCGCTGGACTCACGACGAATTTCGGAAATGGATTTTGCGGAAATATATCTGTGTATCGGTTTGTTCTGGATAATCTCCAACACGGTTGGTCCGATTTTGACGGGGCTTTCACTAGCAGATAGCTGATATTATAAGGTAACTTTGACTATTTGATATAAGGAAAAAATAAAGTAGCACACGCAGCAGCTAGTATTTAAATCAAAAAGTAAAAGACGAATTGACTCAAGCGCCATGTTGGGCAATATTAAGTCATATACAGGGTGTTTCAGAAGTCAGAAATAATACTTTGACGTTTGCATCAGTATCGAGTATACCTACAACTGAATGGTATGAAAATTTAATCCATATTCGACCATGTTTTTCCAACTTTCTTTTAGTAGCCATTTTCTATAACTTGTAATATCTCGAGTCCTATGTAAAATTTGCATGTTCTGTTTTGTGGATATTATTAGTCGCCCCTAATAAGTGTAGTTTACACTGCTAAATAGGGTTATGGATGTACCCAAAGACCAGAACACGATACCTGTGACAAATATTCAAAGGTCTATAACTCAGAAACTATGGTAGTTAGATATAAACTGTCTTCACTAAGCATCCACATATTAGCTACCGTATAAATACACCTAAAGTATTATTTCGGACTTCTGATACATCCTGTATATCGTTGGAATCAGTGATTTTTTTACTCCGTCTTTTGGGCTGAGTTTCGTGCAAAATTACCAAAATGAGCTTAAGTCAATTCGCCTTTTAACCCTCGATATAATTGTGTACAGTATCATCTAAGCCCACTTTTGTAGCGTGCTATGTAGGTACATCCTTTGTTGAACAAATCCCGGAATGTTTGTGCACGTAGCCGTCCACTTTATTGGCAACGACACCATGTTGTTGGTATACACAAAGGTCAACAAGTTTAATTAAATGTTAACAAGAGGGGACAGTTTATTTACGAAACTCGAACGTTTCGACGGAGCAGAGCGCTGGGCAGCTATTAATGTTCTAAAAAAAGTAGACTGATAGATATACAGGGTGTTTCAGAAGTCCGAAATAATATTTTGACATTTGCATCAGTATCGTATCGGGTATACAACTGTACGGTATAAAAATTTGATCGAAATTCGACCATGTTTTTTCCAACTTTTTTTCGTCGTCCGTTTCTTAACTCGTAATATTTCGTGTCACATGTAAAGTTGCGTGTTCTGTTTTGTGAATAATGGTAATCTGTATATTCCTCCAATATTAACAAAACAGAACATGAAAATTTTACATAGGGCTCGAGATATTAAAAGTTATAGAAATTGACGACCAAAAAAAAGTTGGAAAAACATGGTTTAATTTCGATCAAATTTTTATACCATCCTGTTGTATACCCGATACTGATGCAAACGTCAAAGTATTATTTCGGACTTCTGATACACACTGTATATTTGAGGGTAAGATTTGATTCAGCTATTAGTTAAACCAAAAGCACGCATTCATAGAAACTTAGAATGAATTGCCAGCAGCATTACAATTCATTTTTGTATTGTAAAATGGCACTTAAATATGTCAATAGCTCGATCACAATTCATGTTTAATGACTTAAACTCTTTCAACCGTTTGTAACTGTCTTTCGAACAAGTATTAACACACATTTGCATGTTAACCAGCATAATATTATTCCGCGCCCCCCTTAATGCGAGATCTTCTCTCAACAACTCTATGAAGACACCACAAAGCACATTTCCTATTAAAAGATATTTCAAGTTGTGTAAGCCGTGTTGTTGGGACGGCTGGCGGCAGTAGAATTAGTTGTGGAACTTTACAGAACATACGATTCACTTCTCAAAGAGCTGAAAGGCTGAAACTTCATGATCCAAGTTAACAGACCTACATAGACTTGTTGTTAGACCACTTTGTTTGATTAACGGCTGAAAGTTTCACTACTGAAATATTTAGGTCTTTTGAGTCTTACGTATTCTTAGATGTTGATTCTCACCAAAATCGATTTCGGTACTGGTAGATACGTAGAAAAAGTAATACGAAATATTGAGAATACTGTTACCTGGCCCTGTGGCGCAATGGATAACGCGTCTGACTACGGATCAGAAGATTCCAGGTTCGAATCCTGGCAGGGTCGCATTGTCTCTTTTTTATTTTTAAACCTTCTTATTAAATATACTTTTTTTTTAAACACCTTTCCTGTATGGTATTTTTTTGTAAATAATTTAAAAAGAAAACCCATCATTCCATTCTTACGTAAAGATTTTGATTTATTTTTGCCTAACTACTTAATAAAATTACAGCTAAACTAATAAAATTAGGCCCTTTTCAAATTACGTTGTATACTTAGGTCCCATTTGACAAACACCTCGTTGGTATCGTGTATGCCGTGTATGTCAATTAATCTAGAAAGTTAAGACGTGTGAATTATGTAATACCTCCCTACTTACCTTCTTTGGAATAATGATTTAAAATGGTAGAAGTGGCATAATATTAAATTATTTGATTAAGTACCCTTAAGACCCACTTGGAGACGGCGAATCAACTTGATATTTTTTGTAAATGTAACAAAAGCCATGCATGCGGCCACGCATCACGATTCGCTCGCACCATTGGTGACATTTCATTGCAAAATGAGCGTTTAATAAGAGTTAATACAGTTCGTTTTGGTATTGTCAAAAAGCGCACAAATATAACGTTTAATCTACGAAATGGCAGCGGGACTTTGGAACTTGGTATAACAAGATTTCCGCCCGTTAATTGTAGGTACTTATGCGATGTTCGGAACGAGTTTCATGAATATTAACAGCGCCCTGATGTTGGTACAATAAGTATTTATTCTTGAGAACTGTTCACAGCTACTTCGTGTTCTGAAACACAAGTACCTAACATAAAACAGTCAACATCGATTATATTTCGAAGATTGCACGTAGAAACTCCTCATTTTACAGCGGTAAAGAAAAAAAATCTCATGGAAACCTGCACGTCTATAGAGTGTGAATTTCACCGACCCGCACTGGCCCAGGGTGGTGGATTATGGCCCAAAATTGAGGGAGAACTTACCCGTATTGAGGGAGAACGTGCCCGGTATATTGGCAATAGGCTCGCCACCTATTAAATTAGGACCAAAACACATCCGTGGAGTGTGAGTGCAGTGTAGTGCACCTCTGCCTATCCCTTCGAGGAATATAGGCGTGATGATGATGTCTATGTAAAGCATATCAAAACAAATTTAATTCCATTTGCACAATGTTGAACTATAACAAAACAAATGAAACTTTATGGACCCTATGTAAGTACATAGACCAAACATTATCTACATTTCATTTGTTTATCATTCAGGTACCTTTGCCATAAGTATAGCAATTGGTAATATTGTATACCTACAAAGACATTCTTCTTAAAGTATAATGTCACTTACAAAAAAAATACAGAGAAAGGTCACCTGACGCTCGACTTCAGTAAACCTACTGCAGCGACCTCTGAAATATAGAATTAAACATTGTCTTTGTTCAACAAAAGCTATGAATCTTTTGTTAAAGTTTACATTTATATTTAAATCATAACGAGTTGATGTACTTTTACGATGTTAATATTATTAAACTCAATATTAGATGTGAAATTTTTTATTGCATTTTTAGGGTTCCGTACCCAAAGGGTAAAACGGGAACCCTATTACTGAGACTTCGCTGTCCGTCCGTCCGTCCGTCCGTCTGTCACCAGGCTGTATCTCATGAACCGTGATAGTTAGAGAGTTGAAATTTTCACAGGTGATGTATTTCTGTTGCCGCTATAACAACAAATACTAAACAACAGAATAAAATAAATATTTAACGGGGCTCCCATACAACAAACGTGATTTTTGTGCGTGTACGGAACCCTTGGGTGAGTCCGACTCGCACTTGTTTTATGACTTTTTAACAAGATTGATGAAGTCTAAATTGTGAGATTTCCACACACGGTTGTTATATCTTGAACTAATTTGCGTTTAATTCGTATATTGGTTAATTCGATTAAACTTGGAGAACAAGTTTTTAAGTTGGTATTTATGAAACTTATAACAAAAAACATTCATTTCAAGGTTTAATAACAAGCCTGGCTTAGAAAACTTGTCGTTATGTGAATAATTTAATACCTAATGCTTATAAACATTACAAGTACCCTTTGAAGTAATGTTGGGTTACCGCGAACGAGGCGGCATGTGTTCAGAGCGTTAATGTTTAATTCATCTAGTTAGGCGAGATGTTTGTGTGTCAAAGGGCGCTAACACCATGCCGCCATGTATATCACATGAGACCATAGAATTAAAGAAGACATTAGAACGGCCAAGTGGGTGGTACCAGCTACCAGTACGTCACCAGACACTATTTTATAAATATTAGTGTCAAAACATCAAATATAAACCAATACAGTTACTTATGAATCGTCAATAAACAAAAATAAAAAGAACTAAATACACAATTACTGAATAGTTATGTCTTTTTCTATATCCTTCGGTTGGTTGCATAGGAATTCGTTGGTTGTAATGATTGCATAGGAAACCCATACGTATTATCCTTTTACGTATTATATTCCCTATGGTCTATAATTGATAGTTACAAAAGGCGTTTATGCTATCTAAACTAATAATAAAGGCGACACATGGGAGCTCTACTATTTTATGTAGCTGTAATAATAATTTACTTGTTTGTAACTGTTGACGTCGGTTTTCATACAAAACTCTAGCGTTACAGCCACTCAAAGTAATTCTTATTCTCTATGCTCAACACAAAATACTTAATGTTACTAAGCGAATGTTTTACTAGACGTACAGTTAAACACATCAAAGCCTTTGCAAATAATTTTGATAGTTTTCAACTACTGATTAATTGTATACGTTTCTGCTAGGGTTTTTGCAGTACAGTGATTTGCAAATATCGAACATTTTTTAGATATTGTAAGGTATCATTTGTTGTACTAAGCCCCCAGGTACACAAACGTATAATGAGTATCAAACTAAACGTATGAACATAAGTGCGTGCCGATTACACCCACATACAATGATGAAAACGGTTTAAGGGCAGCTCGTGATGAAAAGTTATTTCAGTTACTTTCCTATAAGAAGGTCATCAGGTTCTGCCATCATTTTAGTCGATCGATAAACACATCAAAAGACCTCTCTTTGTGTTGCTTAGAGTGTTACAGAGGTAAATTTATACTGTACCTGTTTGTTTTACTATTTTATCTTTTTTCTATGCTTCATTTTTAATAAAAAGTAAAGACATATTACAGACAGAGTGATTTGCTCCATTTAAAATGAACTAATCAAATTCATAGATGAAATGAAATATAGATTTATAAATACATATTCCATCGCATCCCCACAGCTTAATAAACATGATCTAACCCTTTTCTGCTTTTATGGGCTCTACACAGGTAGGTAACGTCCCCGTGAGACCATATTTAGAGTCATTCATGTTAAATTGGTTTTGCCAGCGTAATTGGGTTGATGTTGATGATGAAAGTTTTAAATTAAAAACTTTATTTACCTATGTTATAATTTCCACCACAAATGAAAAAAGAATGATTGCCAACTTTTTTTAAAATTTGAAATTACTAAAATAAAACGTTTATGTATTTTATGGTTTGGGAGGTTTATGCCCGTTTTGTTAGCTGCTATTGCCGTTTCAGTCCCACAGTTGACTCATCTTCGGGGGCGACATACTGGCGCTAGTTTAGTCGCCTCCTTGTCTGCAAGTGTAAATAAACAAGAATAGGGCAATACTATAGTCACCACCCTTAATTTCTCGAGAATTAGGTGCATTTTCGCTTGGCCCAACAACGACTTAGTTGCACCGTCATGGGATACCAAGGATTGCGTCATCTTGGCAAGCTTCCTAACCATTTTAATAAGACCTTTGATACCATAATTTGTACATACAACTGAATTGTCCTTATAAAGTGGTTACCATAAGTTGCTATTGGAAAATGGGCCCAAGGTTGTGTTGTGTGCTAGATGGAACAATAATGGTATTTGGAGGTTTGTGCAAAATGTCGAGGGAAAACAACCTTGATCCAATATGCTGGATTCGCTGCTAATGAGGTTAAAAACAACATAATACTTTTGCGTATAAAAGAAAATGGGTATAATGTAATGAAGTGAAATGGGCTTAAGTATAATTGATTAGTAATGGAACGAAACTGTAGGTTATTTTTATAGGCACGATAAAACATTTTTATCTTTTAGTAAACTAAAGTCGAAATATATAATTTTATTTTATTTATTTTAATCAAATTATTTTACAATTTTTTTTTTTTTTGTATGTACCTTATAGTGTTTTTTGGCACCAAACTAAACTATGCATAGCGTCGTCCTTTTTACACTTGTGATGTTTGAGCAAGACATAAATATTTTAGTGCTGTCAAATATAGTTTGTGTACAGTACAGTACAGAATCTACATCAATGACATAATGCAGCCCGCACCGCAAACTAAAAGCTGGCTCGAACAAAAAGCGCATCACAGTATTTCAGCCACGTATTTGTTTGACGGGGAACAATATGCGTGATGAGTCTCCTGTACTACAGATGTGAGACAAAAGAGACCATATGCCACCATCATTCTTACCTCTCTACAGATTTTTAATACATAAGAGAGTTTTATATGGTTACCATTTATTTACTTGGTGACTGACGAATATTAAATTGACTACGATCGTAGTAAATTAATATGCTACGACATGCTACGACACTCGTAGTATATTCGCTCTCGTAGGAGATACTACGGTACTACGCCGCTACAATATGCTACGAAATAAAAACATTCTGTTATCGCTCGTTAACTATATCAATGTCTAATATGATTTTATGTGGTAAAAATACGTTGCAGAATAGTACCTACCTAAGGTTTAATTAACTCGTGATAAATATACATATAGCTTTATAAAGATAGTAAATATTCAAAATAAAATGGCATTCTAAATACAGACTCTGGATTAGCAATCAATTATCTCACACATAAATTCATAACCACGTTCGCTTTAATGTTTTCGCGTCACGGCATCGTATGCACCATGGCAATTTAAGAGTTCGGCTATCGGGGGAAATAACCTTTAGTCAACATAGTAGGAAATTGTTTTTTTTTTGTCTTTAATAGCATTGAGATTCAAGATAAAAGGTATTATTTATGACACTTTCGGGATTAAACGCACGCTGGTTGGATATAAACATTTATTTATTAGGGAGTCATTAAAATTGGTGTACAATTTTCGTTACCAATAGATAACTATATTTAAAATTTTACTGTGAATATAATCCAATCTATATGGCATTTACAGTTGCTTGTTTACTTGCTTTAAATGTAATATTATGTACCATTACTGGAAACCTTTTTAAATTATTTAAGTTGAGGTTAAAGTATACAATATACATCAATATAAGTTCAATCTTAAAGCAATCAATATGCAGGCTCCTAGAAGCTGACAGCCGCCACTCCGGAGCCGGCCGTCGCGACTCATGGGCGCCAGCGTCGAAGGACACTCAGACGCCGACATGTCTGGACGCTTCAAGGATGCTGTCCACTTGTCATAAATCCAGCAGATTTTGCTTTATGCATAATTTTGCCATTACGAAAAAGAACCGTATCTACTCACAAAAAAGGTCAATTTTCAACGACATGTCATCGATGTCGCGAGTGATTTTTTTTACAAGTAGCTTGCAACTCCGGGTGGAATCTTGCAACTGAATTTTAAATCAGTTATCTCTAACCGATTGAGCTGAAATTTGGTATACACGCTTACTTTGGATGACAATGCATGCTTAGCTATGTGACGTCATTCTAATTCCAATATGGGGGATCATTCAAGATGGCGGAATAGTTATTTTTTTCTGCACTACCACAGTATGGGTATCAAATGAAAGGGCTTGCTGCGGAGAACACGAAAACTAAGGGCAATTAAAAAAAAGCTTGTTTTTAAAAAGTTTTTTTAACATTAATTTTTTTATGCGTGGTCGCTTAGCTTCTACTACGGGAATTTAATATTTAAGTATATTAAGACAGTGTTCATAAAAAGCATGTTATTTCGCCCGGCCCAGTTAGAGTAGATATTTTAAAGAAGGTTTGAGTAGCAATAGGTTCCGCAAAAAAGTTGACGCACTACTCGCCCCATATGGCGGTAATGTGGATACACTGCAAGGGGACTTGACTTATCCCTTCTGGAAATAAGGGATTAGTAATATTGTTTATTATGTTTTAATAGTCTAATTATTAAATATCCGTTATCTAAATTCATGTTGATAAATCGATCTTATTACGTAACAACATATTAATCGGTATTACCGTTGATGTTTTATTTTATAAAAATAAGTCGTACAGCCCCCTTACTACTGTCTTGCCTTGTCTGTGTTATAGCTTGCTGTAATGTTTTAATATTACTGTCAGTTTTCGACAGTAGACTCGGTACAATTTGTCAAAAATGGACAGTTTCTATTGAAACAACAATTCTTTTAATTACTCGACATTGCCATAAATACCGCATATCGCAGGTTCCTCATGTTACTCCATCAAAATATCACCATTTCACTCATTTCGTAAAAAATGAAGAAGAAGGGGAGGTGGTTAAGGCCTCTGTTTATATAAATTGAATAAATATCTGCCTAACGTGCCATCGTTGTTGGTTTCAGATTGTCTACGTGTCCTTTTTATTTGAATTCATTCATATTAATTCACATAAGAGTCACGTTCTTATTGTCTTCGCGGGATTTCCATGAAAATTGTCCTTGAAAGACGACATTTCGTATTCAGAGCATATCCGTACAGACAAAAGCAACTGAAGAGTGCAAAAATGCTTTCGTTGGGGTATTATAGGGTCAGAACAAATTGTATTCTATTAATCCTTAACATATTGTCACTTTGATTATATATTTCACATTTATTTTAAAAAGTTTGAGTTAACCTTTTTTCGTCGACCTTTTTTCAAATTAAAAATACAATCATTTATTATATCTACTAGTACCTACATGGAATTGTTACTTAACATTTTACGGTCTAGGTATTTTTTTAAATTCTGAATCAACCATTGCATCGCAATACCGGTTAAGAAATAATTAACGCATGTTGTTTTTGAAATATGAGATACATGTTCAATAGCTAGTCTTTTGTTTATTATTTATCACGCATTAATATATTTATACCCATTTTCACAAAGACTAGGAAACGCCTCAAAACCATGCCTAAATATTAATAAGCCGCCAGTTTAATTAATTTTGAAATTTTCATTACGATTTTGTGCTTTATGTATACTTAATAGTATTAAAGATAATTAATAATAAACTAAAACTGGTAACTGCTTCATATTTAGTGATAACGTGATTATGTCTCTGAGTTATAGTAAAAAAAACCGGCCAAGTGCGAGTCGAACTCGTGCACGAAGGGTTCCGTACCATTATCTATTAAAACGGCAAAAAAATCAGGTTTGTTGTATGGGAGCTCCCTTAAATATTTATTTTATTGTTTTTTAGTATTTGTTGTTATAGCGGCAACCAAAATACATAATCTTTGAAAATTTCAACTCTCCAACTGTTCATGAGATACAGCCTGGTGACAGACGGATGGACGGACAACGAAGTCTCAGCAATAGGGTTCCCGTTTTACCCTTTGGGTACGGAACCCTAATAAGCGTAACAAGCAACAATAAGCCTACGGTTAAACATAAAAGGAGTCTCCACGTATTTGGAACGCAAGGTACAGACAACACACTTAGAGTGTAATATATGGCGGCGTGATGCGCTCGTTACGCCACTGATACCACGATTCACGAGGTCACTACAGTATATCTTTGGAGTAAGCTATAAATGATGCCAATCTTGATATAATTTTAAAAGTTACCTTTGAAGAAAATAATCTTAATTCTTGCATTAGACACTTTATATTGAATTCACCTTTAAAGCCCATGCACAAAGGGGCGTCTAGATGCGTGCGTCGAAATGTTTGCAAATACCAAAACGAACTGTATTGACTCATAAAGAACGCTCATTTTTCAACGAAATGTCAAATGACGCGTGGTCAAGACTTCCACGGAAATTCCAACTTTATGTATACTAACACAGAGGTCGTTTTGGTGTTGCCAAAAATGTTAAGGCGCGTGTCTAGAAAGGTTATAAACTCGCCACTCTCATGGCTCATATGAAAATCCAGTCTATGTTTGTAGCCTATTTGTTTTTGACTATATTGTATTTTTTCCCTTATAAAATCATTTAACACTGCGAACTACCTGCCGTTTCGGGCTACCCGTTAATTTTAGGCTATGTTATTATAATTTTTCTACCTCAATTAGTATTGAAGACGTTCTTTAGTCTATCCCAATTAGTTTAATTCTCAGTAATGACACTACGCAATTACTATATTCTATTAAGCTAATCTAACCTACCCTCAAATGAATAAGTTGTGATCCATTTGGAGTAGTATTGTAGAACAATTTTCTACTACAAATCACTAAAATAGATGGATTGTACATAGATTTAAATTTCATTAAGAATAAGTAAATATTCATCATCACGCCTGTATTCCCCGAAGGGGTAGGCAGAGGTGCACTGCAGTGCGCCCACACTTCGCCGATGTATTTTGGTCCCAATGTAATAGGGGGCGAGCCTATTGCCATTATACCGGGCACATTCACCCTCAATACGAGGCAGATTTGGGCCATAGTGTACCACGCTGGCCCAATGCGGGTTGGTGAACTTCACTCGCCTAGGCGTGCAGGTTTCCTCACGATGTTTTCCTTCACCGTTCAGCAAGTGGTAATCATTGTTGAAAATTACATTCGCACATGAAAATTATCTCAGAGGTGCGGGCCGGGGATTTGAATATGCACCCCTTACGTTCAAGGCGGGCGTTCTTGCCCACGAGGCTACCACTGCTTTGCATTAAGTTTGGGGCCAAAGAATTAAGTAACGCCCTTACCCCGTCACAAGCGTCTCGTCTCCCACGCAAACTCTTGGAAGTGAATTTTCATCAATAATATTATCTAAAAATAATACTAGTCCAGACAATCTTTTGCAAGCACTGGATAATATTATCTATATTCATATTAAATTTGTTTACTGATGCCCAGCTGTCCGTAAAATATAATCCTCAAAAACATTGTTTAATTCCATCGCAAATTGAATGCTAAATACGACCTTTTTTACTCGACCTTACGTTTGAATATACTTTTGTTTATCTGTATACTTTGGCTAAACAAGCTTTGTAATCGCGAGAGCACTTTGACGTTAATCCCAAAATATACAGGTCTCAATTAGCCGACTTTTTGCTCCAGCTTTTAGCTAAATAGAACACAATCTTAGTAGGGTTTCTGTTCCACTCACCCCTAGAAAACTCGTCCCCTACATACTGTTCGTGGTGTAAACACCACAAACAATTATTAAGTTAGAATAAATTTTACCTAAGTAATTTATTTCTTTTTCTTTAATGCTTGAGAAAAAAACACTCGGGAATTTTGTTTGAAGTAATTACTATGCGTATACAATTTTAACCGATTTTCAATTTAATTGTTTGGATTGCTTTAACCAACTCATTTGCGATTACAGGCACGTTATTACGTACAAATAGAGCTCAAAATCATTATAAATAGCTCCAAATTATTTTTTAATGAAAGTTTGACATGCCCAAGATATTGGTTTTAGTTACCAGTTTATTTACTTAAGTTAAGTCTACTTCTATTTTTTGTTTTATAATTTTGTTAAACGCTACGTCAAACCACTTGATCGATTTGAAAGGTATTTTTACTATTAAATAAGATTTATTAGTAATTACCTAAAGGTTTCATCTCGTTATTACCATTAGGCATTGAGCAACTGAACACTGAGTAAGTATTGAGCAAATCAGAATTTGGTTACATTAAAAAAAATGATAAGAATCCACGACACAAGGAATCCAATTCCTTTGATGACTGTGCAGACAGACACACTTGGCTAAGCTAGTGTATTATAAAAAAATGAGAAATACCTATTAATATAATACAGCCGAAAACATCACAGGGCCATCTGTTTCTGGGATAATTTCATTTACCAGACGAGTGGCTGCCACTCGCGGCTCCAGTTTGTAAAGTAAATGGAGAACACGGATCAACTTGTGCTTTTCCATCTGAAGTTAAAGAGGATTGTAAAAGTTTAACACCAAATGGCTTCAAGCTTACTGACACTATCCTTGAATAATTACATAATACAAATGTGTAGGCTACCACATACAGGAGCGTCAACGCTCGGGCAATTTTTTTTTTCAAATACCAAAACGAACTCAGTTTTAATATACATAAAGCCTGGATTTCAAGATAAAAGCTAGCTAGCCCCTACGCGTCGAAATTCGCTCGTGCTGTCATTGTCATTTTGTTGTAATATGAACTTTTTCTCTGAGTCAATACAGTTCATTTTTAGTTTTGACAAACATATTGACGCGTGGCTTTTGACGCCCTAGTGCACACTAGGACGTACGGGAATAAGTTAATCTATAATTTCAATATAATTTATAGCAGTGGTAGCTGAGTGGTCGAACCCACGCCTTGCAATCAAAATATGCAGGTGCAAACCCAAGCTCGCACCTCTGAGTTCTAGGTGCGAATCTCATTTTCATCCGAGATTACCACTTGCTATAAAAAGGGTGAAGGAAAACATCGAGAGGAAACCTGCCGCCGTACGCCGCCGCCGTACATCACACTTTACTAAATTAATTAATTTGCTTGTTTGGCGCCGACTCAAAATGACTTAGGTATACTAACATTAGTTTAAGAACTTTGTTATTAAGGTTAAATAAAAAAGATATATTATTTTTTGCTTTTTAAAATTTTCGGCGGTTTAATTTTTTGTTAAAAAGTTTTTATTTTATATTTTTTTGTGGCCAAAATCTACTACTTAATCTGAATCTACTGTTTGTTTTTTTTGTAATACACAACTCAGCATTAAAATTTGAGAATTAACAATAAATCTCTCCCTATTTTCCCACCTTTCGGGTAGGATTTTTGTTCCTAATTTATATAGGACCAACTTCGAAGTTATACCCTAACCAATACGTGTCGAAACGTGAACCTCTTCTGTTTTCTTCGTTGGTTAAAAATGGGTATAATTCCAAATAAAGTCCACGTGGGCGTAGGTATATCATGGTGTAGGTGCCAATCTATATCAGACTAGGCAAATACAGACATGAATTGGCACCGACTACAAATGTAATGAATTATAAGGTTATTTGTAACTTTTTAGTGTACCTAGGTTTTTGAAGGCGAATTTAGTATCTATTTTGTGAAAAGATGCAAGTATTAGCACCTCATAACAGCCCAAAAAAGGAATTCACCCCCCTCCACCCTTTCCATCCCATCGTTTCGATATTTGTTATCTATCCGTATTAAACAGAAAAAGATTTTTCGAAATCGGCTCACTAACGCCGAAGATAAGCTATAGTCCAGAATGCAAACTTTATCACCCCATTTCACCCCCTACATATTTTTTTTTTCAAATTTCCTAAAACACGTGTTTATACATATACAAAGTTTCAGGTTGATCAAAAAATATTTTTTAAATTGTGTGACCTTCAACCCCCCATTTCACCCCTAAGGGGGTTGTTTTCTGATAATGTTTTGAAAATGGGAGCACACTCGAAGAATTCCCTAGCAAACGTCATAAAAAAAATTGAAATCGGTCGAATGACGCCGGAGATATGCGTGATCATACATAAAAAAAAATATACGCGTCGAATTGAGAACCTCCTCCTTTTTTTTTTTCGTCGGTTAAAAATGGCAATAGGCTCGCCCACTATTACATTGGGACCAAAATACATCGGCAAAGTGTGGGCGCACTGCAGTGCGACGGGAGGCCCGTGCCCAGCAGTGGGATGGTAAAAGGGCTATAGTAGTAGTAGTAGACCTATGAAAACCTTTGTAAATAGCTTCATACTACCACGCAATATGGCTGAGAAAACCACGTGTTATTTTATCGTACCTACACATTTTGTTATGCGTCATAGATAAAGTTATTCAAGCTGAAACCGCGAGACTATTATTCTCGGGATATAACGTCACATGCTTGCGGGCGTATAAATAATTCAGAGAGTCGATGCTTCAGACCAGGGATGTTATAGAGCTCAGTTACCGTAACTATCGGATATTCGAAATATAAAAATATCCGTAACCGAAACTATTAAAATAATTTCGAATAATTTCGGATAGGGGCGGAGTCTAAAATATGATGCATGTTATGAGGTTCATTGTATTGTTTTTGTTCTCGTGAGTACCTAGATAACACTTTTTTTTAAATTGATTATTAAATAGGCTTTGTCGCTTTGGCGACCTTATCGCCTCATAGGAACAGATAAAAATGTATCTTACTTACTAGATGCCTATACTAACTTATATAACTGTTTAGCTACATGTGAAGATGGTCTAGCTAATATAGTGTTACAGAAACCTAGATAACACTTAAAGTAGCTATAATTAATACTGTGGTGTTACCACGCATGTCAAGACAAGACATTAGTCACGGATCGGCTCGGTCGCTCTCTGTCTTATTTCATACGAGAGAAAGAGATATATTCAACATATTCTGTGATATAAATCTAGTCTTGGCGCTCATGCTACAACCACTGATAATGTTATAGTAAAACCAAATTATAATTTAGAAATAAATTCAGTACTTCACTGATATAATTCTTTAAAATTCTAATATCCGTAACCGAAAGTATCCAAAACTAACTAAACTAGTCCGAAACCGGTGTAATGATATTTTTATGTCTGTATTCGTTTCCAGATCCGAGATTTCATATCCGTAACATCCCTACTTCAGACTAGTACACGCCAATGAATTTGCGGTTAAGACATTGTTTTATGGTCATTGATTATTTTATTATGTGTACACTAGCTGACTTCCGTCACGTGTGATTTAGCGAGAAGGTAATTTCTTTCATTTGGAGTTTGTGCCAATTTAAGTGGACTGAATATAGGGGCAAGACTATAAGACAATAAACAATATATAAGACTCAAAATAAAAAAAATATTATGTTGAAAAAAATACTACTAAAAAAGTACGTAGGTAGGTAGGTTTGAAAAAACCAGAAACTGATTTCAATACTGCATTATTTATTTTATAATCTAAATATTTTGTATGTAATTATTTATATAAATTTTATTTGAAGTCTGAGAGACAATTTTCCATTTCCCATTTTCCCGGTTGGAATCTGAACAGGAGCGAAGCAATAACCTAATCCCCGAGGTCTAATCCTGTCTATCAACTTGTTACTAGAAGCCGCAATACACTATATGCAATTTTATATTTTCTTCTATACAATAACAAAAATACTATGCTTATAAAGTACCTCCTATTTACTCGTATATGTAGTGAGCTGATTCAATGTTCATTAATCATTTATTTATTAGAAAACCAACAGCAATTCCACTAACGAAGATACAAAAAGAAGAAATTTAACTTAATATAAGCCGATTACAGGTTTCATTAAAGTAATAAAACATATTTTGGTCGGTGGAACATGAAATTGCTGAAATGTAACTCGTGTTTAAGGTATGTACTAATTGGTAGGTACGTGTGTGAATGGTGTTCAGTGTTCATATATGTGTGTGAGTGTATTTTTGTGTTCGTGTGTAAGTTAAAAAAAAGTTTTTATATAAATCATCACCATCATCACGCCTGTATTCCCCGAAGTGGTACGCAGAAGTGCACTACAGTGCGCAAACACTCCGCCGATGTATTTTGGTCCATTAATTTTGACAGTACAAACAGACACTTCAATTTTATTTATTTGTATAGATACATCATATATGGGGATTATTATGTGCTTCAAATAACTGGTTTCCTCAAAACGAAACATATTTTGCTCCCATAAGTGGCTTAGCGTTCCAAGAAATGTAATATTACACAATAACAAAACAATCTTTATCATAGGTAGATGAACAGAATTCCATTTCGTTCCAAAATTCCCGAGAAATCCCTTCAAACCGTCAAACCCTTGTCATGACTCTATCGAGGACAACGTAATATTTATAACAACTGACCAAGTGCTCTACCATGGATTTACACGTCCACTGTCCACTAGAGATACTTAAAGATAATTTCAACGTAAAATATTTGTATGGTTGCTCGTGAAAGCTATAGAACTTTTTGATCAACTTACGCTGAGCTTATAATATGTGAGCGTCTACTGGTTTGACTTGCCTGCTAACCAAGAGGTGTCATGTTCGAGCCCCATTCTGGCGATTATTGTATTGACGTCAGCAGCACAAGAATTTAGATTAGTTAATGGGGCTTACGGAACTTCTAGTAATGTGTTCAGTTGATAGTAATAAAAAATAATCAATCGTAGTCAAAAATGCTGATGAATGTGAAAAGGGTAAGAAGAGGGATTAAAATGTGAAAATTAGTTTTCGGTGGTCGCAATTGGACATAAACGTCTTTATCTCACGTTAGTTACGTAAATCCAACGTAAAGTAAAACTCGTGGTCGACCTAAGTTTGGGTACAAATTATATTACGTAGCTTTACATTCGTAAAGAAGAATGATAGTGACAGCACGCTTTCTCAATAATGATTCGATTACGAAGAAAAACATTCTTAAAGCGTATGAGGTAAAAAAAAATATTGTTGCGTGGATTTCCGACTTTAATTCTTTTATTTATGAAAAGGTGTTAATCAATTAACACCTTTTCATAAATTGTGACGCGCAAAGTTATTCGCAATTTGAACTCTCATTGCGCTATTTAAAATTTAATTTTTGATATATAATTTTTTTAAATATAAATTTAACCTCCAAAAACACCACAGATAAAACACATTTCTCAACGAAAGTGCATCGATGATTCGCGCGAATTTATTGACGTGGTCGCGGCTCTTGTTATTGATATTCAATCTTGACGTATTTTAAAACAGAGTGCATTTTCTATAAAAAGCATACTATTATATACGAGCAAATTCTTACTCCAACAATATACCTGAATACGCTGTTAGTTTATTATCAGACAGTACCGAATAGTATTCTAATAATATTCTGTATATTTTTATGTGTCAAGGACTATTCTATTCTTTTATGGGAAAAACGTGGCCGGAGGTTGCCAAGGACAGAGAAGTGTGGAAGATGAAAGGGGAGGCCTTTGCCCAGGAGTGGGTCACTATTATAGACTAGTTAAAAAAAAATGTATCGACTTCAACATATTAATAAGTAAGTGGGTGCTTATACGTCAGCAATTAAAAACGTTACTACTGAATATACGTCTGTAAATAAGCTCTTTTAAAACAGTGTTGTTTTGATGCAACTTATTACACAAAACTCGTTTAATAGGATTAACATTCGTATCTATCTACACAAAGTGTCACAAACTCGATCGCTGTAACATTTTGATACAGACGTTCAAAAAACAAGACATTGTTTTGGCCCTTTCAAGTCCTTTGAAGCATCTTGGGACTATAAACAGGCCATCAACGTCTCTTTACTGTTGGATATTATGATCTGTGTTAAGATACTAGAGTGCTAAGTTGATTTTCTTTTCCATTATTTCTTAAGTCCTTTTGCTTGAGTTAATTATTATTTAAATAAAATTAATTCATTTATTTTTACGTCTATAGAAAGGTGTCTGAAGTTCTATAACCCGCACTGAGCCAGCCAAATCTCCCTCGTATTATGCATGTGCCTGGTATAATATCAATAGGCTCGCCTTCTATTACGTATATTTTATAGTTCCAAAGGATATTAACCGCCATCATAAAATTAACTCTTTAACCCGAATATATAACGCAACCATTACAAGTTTTACTCGTTTAGCAAACAGCAATGTCACTGCGTAACCCAAATTCATTCACTGAACGAACGCGCCAGTCACCGCCAAAATGTTTTGACTAATCTATTGGAAAATAAATTTACAGCTGCAGGTTTTTGTCTAATAAGTGAATAGTTAATGGAGCGTCATTATCCTAACATGCAAAGTATACTTTGTTCGATTTTTAAAGAGGTATCGGGCTTCTAATAGCTCAATCGACAATCGGTGTATCGTTATATTTGTGTTATCGAATCGATTTCAGTATCCTTCATTCGAACATCGATGACGATGTCATGATTCGACACGACAAATGACACAATATATCGATAATAGCGGCCCGTCCCGGCTTCGCACAGGTTTATAATATAGCCTACGTTACTCAGTAATAATGTAGCTTTCCAAAGACAAAATATTTTTTGAAATCGGTCCAGCAGTTTTTAAATTTATTCGTTACATATAAAAATACATACTTTTTATAATATTGTATAAGTATAGATTGATATGAATAATAGCCTCCCAGGGTACAAAGTGACATAGCGAGCTTCAAATGGTTTGTTCGTGTACTGAAATTCCTATGAATTTCAAAGAGCATTTCGTATTATAACTATGACTCAATAAATAAATATCGCAAGACAACTCACTCATCGTATGCTTCCAAAATAAGCAATGCTTGTACTATGTGTGCCATACAATGGACTGGGGGCGATCCCAGTTACAGCCAGACCAGGGAAAAGTCGCTGACGGGTAAAACCACCCGGTGCAGTGAGCAGAGAGGCTTACACTCAAATCACTAAACCAAGCGGTCGCCAAAACTAGTATGTAGTATTTATACACACATATACTCGCCCCTGTATCCCATGGGGGTAGGCAGAGACTACATTTTGCCACATGCTACGATCCTGACATACCTCTTTCGCTTCATCTACAGTCATTCATTTATTTTTACGTCTATAGAAAGGTGTGTGAAGTTCACCAATCCGTACTGCATGGCCAATATCTCCCTCGTATTAAGGGGGAATGTCCCCGGTATAATGGCAATAGGCTGGCCTTCTATTACGTATATTAGTGTTAATGACAACACCGTACCAAATCATGACAATATTATGTGAATGTTTAACATTTTTCCCTCATAATATAACAGAAAACGTGTTAGAAAATCGTCGTGTAATTAGCAAAAAGCCGACGCTCTATAGAAGCTAAGTTGACATACCATTAAATCCCTCTGGGACGGAATAATGAGCGACACGCCATCGTGGGGCAAATGGTGCGGGATTTACGACTCTCGTTGGGCGGTCGAATGACCAGCCATACCCGAATTGATGCGACAGACGTTATTGATGAACTGGGTGTAACTTATTTTGACGAAACAAGTTCTAAATAACTTTGGGGATGAGCTTATTTTGGCTTGGCGTATAGAGGAAGTGAGTAAAGGTCGGGAAAATCTTAGTTTTTAGGGTTCCGTACCCAAAGGGTAAAACGGGAACCCTATTACTGAGACTTCGCTGTCCGTCCGTCCGTCCCCGTCCGTCCGTCTGTCACCAGGCTGTATCTCATGAACCGTGATAGTTAGAGAGTTGAAATTTTCACACATGACGTATTTCTGTTGCCGCTATAACAACAAATACTAAAAAATAGAATAAAATAAATAGTTAAGGGGGCTCTCATACAACAAACGTGATTTTTTTGGCGTTTTTATAGATACCTAATGGTACAGAACCCTTCGTGCGCGAGTCCGACTCGCACTTGGCCGGTTTTAGAATTATTATAGTACGCGTAAATACGCGTAAATTGAACGATCTCTGTAATTCGCTACAATAATAATATTATCAGTTACACATCATCACGCCTGTATTCCCGGAAATATGAAAGTATATATGACAACTATAGCGAAAATTATATTTTTAATTTTTTTGTGTGTCTGTCTGTTTGTTCCAAATAAATTTCCAAACGATTTTGACGGGATTTTCACTGGCAGATAGCTGATGTAACGAGATGTAACTTAGGCTACTCTCATTGTAGAAAAAGGATTAAGGTTCCGCGGGATAAATTAGTACCCATTTTCCTGGGCAATCTCCCTAACTATAGTCCATTCAGGTGAAGTAGCGGGCACAGCTATTTCTTATATATAAATGTTTTTTAATGTCGTTCTACTTACATATATGTATACCTATTTCGAATCCGAACATTCTCGGTAACAAAGGTAATACGGTTAGAGTGGAGCGTACATTCTTTGGTACATTCCGAATTCCTTCGCGGAAAATGTCGGCGCCTCCACGCACCTTTGTTGGCCGGTGATAAATATCTTATGGGCGAGGTAACCTGAGAATAAATCGCGGGAAACTTGTAACATTTGATTGATAGCGGTGATTTTTCACAACGCCCACACCTAGCTCGCTTTATAATGACTTATTGGTGTATTATACAGGGTGTATCAGAAGTTCGAAAAAATATTTTAGTTGCATAGTAGCTGATATGTAGATCACTATCATAGTTCCTGAGTTAGATACTTTTGAGTACTTGTCACAAGTATCCTGTTGTGGCCTTGGGGCACACCCATAACCATATTTAACAGTGTAAACTACGTCTACAAAAGGCGGATACTACTATTCACAGAACAGAACTTCAAAATCAGATATTTCAAGTTTTTGAAATGGATGATACAAATAAAGTTGAAAAAACGTGTTCGAATTTCTCTGAAATTTTTATACCATTCAGTTCTATATCCGATACTGATGCTAACGTTAAAGTATTATTTCGCACTTCTGAAACACCCTGTATACATTGTCACTCGAAATAATATTAAGCAATTTAAAGTGACTATAGAAAATAACTAAAACTAATAACTAAGACTACACAGCCCTATTAAGAAAAAAAAGTAACGTTGTAACGTCTCGTATGATAAAGGCAATGACTTTATTAGATCCCGGTTATACCACAGATTATAATATATATAAGATTGACAGAGACAATTTTATTTACGTGTATAGATAGTTGAATTTGCTGTTGCTATTATTTCCTTTACACTGGCTGAATACTTGCTATCCACAGGTAGAGCCATTCCTCATATTATTCCAATAAATTCCATTCATTTCGTAAAAAAGTTAAAAAAACCGGCCAAGTGCGAGTCGGACTCGCGCACAAAGGGTTCCGTACCATTATCTATAAAAACAGCAAAAAAATCACGTTTGTTGTATGGGAGCCCCCTTAAATATTTATTTTATTCTGTATTTTAGTATTTGTTGTTATAGCGGCAACAGAAATACAGAAATGTAAAATTTTCAACTCTCTAGCTATCACGGTTCATGAGATACAGCCTGGTGACAGACGGACGGACGAACGGACAGCGAAGTCTCAGTAATAGGGTTCCCGTTTTATCCTTTGGGTACGGAACCCTAAAAAACGAAGAAGAAAATATTCGAAGACTAAAAGTCAAGTTTTTTTCCACGTGTAACAAAAAATACCGTCAGTTAAATGAGTCTATGGTTTCCGGCATCAAAAACAAAGATCCCACGACCCTTTTATACTGAACCGTTATGGAACTTATCTTCCTGGAGTTGTTTCCTCCTTTACCTACGCTTGTTCGTAACAAAGAGAAGTGATTACAGAGGCCTGTGTAGAACATAGGTACTTATATTTCCTTATGGTTATAACGACAAGGAAATTTTATTTGATTATGTTTCATATTCTATTTTTGAAATTACAATTGCAGGCACATTGTAATCAAAGAACGATGATCATCATTCATCAACAACCAGACATAGTACCTACCAGCTGGCATATTACGTAGATATCTCTTAATGCTATCAATTTTCAAAACCAAAATAAAAAAAAATTATTCGTGTAGGCCAAAAAGCACTTACAAATAGTCAGATTCTACCACCGGTTCGGAATGCTGCTTCCACTGAGAAGAGCCGGTAAGAAACTCAATGGTTATTACTCTTTTAAAAATGATAATTGCGAGTAATACATTCTCAGGAGCAGCAATGCCTTGAGAGCAGACAGCAACCGTTTTGTTAGAAACACAACATGGCAGATTTTCAAGATAAATTTTGACAGCTGTTTACTTGTTTGCAATATAATTACGTAATCACCCTGTTAGTCTAATAACCTTTAAATTAAATTATTAACAAAACTAGGGCCAAATTAACCTCCTCCTAATAATTATGCCAGTATCCTGTAGATACGGAAATCACGGACACTGTCCAAATGGTAATTGACAGCGACTTTAACACGAGTGTCTTAAGGTCGTTAATTGTTAGGGCTTACGTAAAATATTTGTTAGTCAATTTGATGTTTCTCAGGAAAAAACTAGTCTTACCTCGACCTTATACCAATAGGGTCCAGGTAAGACTAGTTTTTGCTCTCTACAGTATGGTGGAGGGACCTCGCGGAGTTCATGGTAGTTCATGGAGCTAGTGGTGTCACAAATCAGTGCAAATACGTAAAGAAGGACAAAGAAGACTTTGGCGAGAAAGAGAAGATCTCCAGTGCCGCATTAAGGTAACTTTATGCCCTAAGGAATCTTCCCCCTATCCTGACGTGAACTACAAAGAATTAATTGAAAAAAAGTGAATACGTATCGTAGGTAGAATATGAATGTGATGTTCCTTCTGCCCTGAGAGGTCGGTACGACATGATTTCAGATGTTGTCCTAAGATTTTGAAATTGCTTTAACTTTCGTGTGCCCGTTTTTAGGGTTCCGTACCTAAAAAGGAAAAACGGAACCCTTATAGGATCACTTTGTTGTCCGTCTGTCTGTCTGTCAAGACATTTTTTCTCAGAAACGCGTGAAGATATCTAGTTACTATATCTAGCTACCTATATCTAGTTGAAATTTACAGGTGTCGAAACTAGAGATGAAACGGATATCCGGTAACTATCCGGTATCCGGCCTATTCGTCCTTGTTTTCACTATCCGGCCGGATACCGGATAGTAATTCAGTATCTGGCCGGATACCGGGTAGTAATTCAGTATCTGGCCGGATACCGGATAGTAATTCAGTATCTGGCCGGATACCGGATAGTAGTTCAGTATCCGGCCCGATACTGGATAGTAATTCACTATTCGGCCGGACACCGGATAGTAATTCCCTATCCAGCCGGATACCGGATAGTAATTCACTATCCGGCCGGATACCGGATAGTAGTTCAGTATCCGGCCGGATACCGGATAGTAGTTCAGTATCCGGCCGGATACCGGATAGTAATTCACTATCCGGCCGGATACCGGATAGTAATTCACTATCCGGCCGGATACCGGGTAGTAATTCAATATATGGCCGGATACCGGATAGTAATTCAGTATCTGGCCGGATACCGGATAGTAGTTCAGTATCCGGTCCGATACTGGATAGTAATTCACTATTCGGCCTGACACCGGATAGTAATTCCCTATCCAGCCGGATACCGGATAGTAATTCACTATCCGGCCGGATACCGGATAGTAATTCATTATCCGGCCAGATACTGAATAGTAAAATTTAAAAAAATTTATTATTTTACACAAGGCAAATCATACCACAATAGGTGGACACCGTTTATTTTTATAATCGCACGATTTATAATCGAATGTTTTATTAATTAGTTTAATACCTACTCAAATTAACTAGTGGCAAATTGTGGTGAGTGAATACCAAATTTCCCAATTTGTTGGTAAGAGACGACTCCGCTTAGCTTCGTATACCAGACCAGCATCTGAACTGACTAGCCTTTCGCTGTAAACGCCACTGCCAGGTGCTGAAAGATATATTCTAACAAACCTTGACAACTGCGGGTACTGATGCAAATTAACTGACCACCAAATGTATGGATCGTGATTGCGATCGATTCGAGTTGTCTTTAAGAAAAAGTCAATATTGCTATTGCGTTAGCTATTCGATTTTGTTTTTCTTGATCGCGACAATCACTGCTATTATCCTTTGCCACTTCATTGAAATAGTTCCCAAAAGCATCATGAGCTTCACGTGTAAAGTTGGATCCAGTTTCTTCTTCTTTCATTCGTTTAGCAGGTGTTGAAAACGGCGATGATCTATTACTGTCAGAAGGAGATTCGTCTTATATATACTCTATCATGATTTTCTATCGAGCTTTTTCAGTTTCAAGAACTCCTAAATAACCTTGGGTCTAAAAAGATAGCGATTTGCCAGATATCCGGTATCCGGCCAAACCACTATCCGTTTAATCTCTAGTCGAAACAGATTGTATGGTCAAAAATGCAGATTTTACTGACTGCGACACTCGAAAATACTGATTTTACTAACCTACGTGACGTTTAATATACGGCGTCGCGGCGCTCACTATAAAGCGTTGCGACGCTCAACATATTCGTTTTTCCGAGATTAAAATACTCACATTACTATTTTCTGAAAAAACTGACTGTTACTGACCACCATTCAAAAAACTGACTTTAACTGGCTTTAATGACCCGTTGGTCCCTAAAAAATCAAACTTCTAGGTTAACGCAAACAAAAGATACGGCGGTTTATGTTGCATTTTCAGTACATTTACACGGGAATCAAAAACCTATAGGGTAGGTACTTCCCGCTGACCTAGAATTTGGCAAGAAGCAAGGTATTTATTAATTTAATTTTTATTATCGCATTTTTATTTTTCATTTATTACCAATGTTCCTTTTATGTTATTCCTCTTACTTATGCATGTTGTGGCACCTTTGTTAACTGTACATTTAGTTTTCCCTTATTTGTATTTTATAGTAATGTGTTATTAATGCTACAGTTTTTGGATGTCCTGTTAAATAAATAAATAAATAAGTATTATAGCATAAGTAAAGGAAAAAATCCAAAAACTAAATTTATTGTTAGAAAATGTTTTTTTGCGATTACAAATTTATTTTGTAGTTACTTTGTATGGGGACATTTTTTCCCGATCGTCTCTCGTGCCCCCCTAGTCGGGATGCCCTAAGCAATTGCTTATTTAGCTTATGGTCTAATCCAGGACTAATCCAGGACTGCTCCCAGGTGGCGAGGATCGCTACGCCCAACTAATACCTACTTTTGGTGAATTTATATAATACTTCAGATCCTCAAGAACTCTTATTGCGTGAGCCAGGATTTTCGTAGTACTTTGTATTGCGGTTCGGTTTCTTGTACGCGTAGAATTGCGATGTGTTGGTAGTCGCGCCATCTATTGGCGATTGGCGGAAGTTCTGCTATGTAGCGAGATATAGGGATCACTACAAGACTAATATACCGTACTTCTACATCGTCGATAGTACAATAGCGTGCTTTGGCGGCTAGCTATCGTCTAAATTCGTCTAACATCCGTAAAACTTAAGAGGGTTTCAGACTACGCTATAATATATAGCACAACAATATCGCGCACCCTACAAAGCCAATAAATATATTACAATGCAGTGTGAACGTGGCCATAACAATGTATGGTGCGCGATATAGTTGTGCTATAAGCTTTATACTATATGCTATTATATTATAGCGCAGTCTGAAACCCGCTTTATGCTAGACTTCTACCTATATCTATGAATTAGATTCTACAAAAGAGGTTTCAAGTGTGATTGGGAGTGAATAAGGGCGGGGGCAGGTCAATCCATCAATACACAAGTTAGTGGCAGTTGAACCAAGTGGGCCTGTTATCGGTAGCGTGGAGGCTCGCGTCATTAGCCATGATTGATTGCTTATGAGCAGTTGTTACAAGATATAATGGTCACTTAAATATGGTTAGTCAAGTCTTATGTGATGTCCCATCGAACATGCCCCTGTTTTAATTTTGAAATTCGAATTTCAAATTTAAAACATAATTTATCTCTTAACATTCTTAGAAATCACCAATCTTATTAAAGAAATGTTTTGTCTATGGTTCCTTTCCATAGCACAATAAAGTCTTAATTAGTTATTCATAATAACTACTTATATAATAGGTACTTATTTTAATGTATTGAACCTACTTAGCAACTAAACACTTCAGAAATTTTGTTACATGATTAAAGTATGTCAACATTCTCCCTAGAGTCCTAAACATCGGTGGCGCATTTTCGAGCACGCATCATTTAACTCGATAGGAAACACCATAACACCTTTCGAAGCCCTGAGGGCATTGCCAAGTCGTAAATGTCACCCTTGCCGCCCTCACTGATATTTCACAAGAAAATCTCAGCCGAAAATACATGGAACATTGCTTTTATGATACACGACGTAGCCGCCACCAAGAAGATCTTTTCTTTTTCTTACTTATTGGAAGGAATGTATAAACCGTTTTCGTAGATAGGCTGAAATTATTTAGTACTAACCAATGTAGGTACCTTCCTTTATCTAACTATTTAATTTAGTAATCTGTAGGTAATCTGCCTTATATATTTATATATAGATAATATGTAAGTACACGGAAACCATATTTTTTTTAAGTTACAAAGACTATCACACTATCTATTTACAATGCGATCCAAATAAGAATAGGAATATAGGAATGTCAGTAACCTCTATCTGTCAAATGTCACTTGAAAAGTATGGTTTGCAAAAAACTTATTTGCATATCAATAGGTATTAATAGTCTTACATCACATTTAAATAAAAAGGTTAATTCGTAGTAAATTGTCTTAATATAATATTTAATTATTTAAAGTCATAATTCGTTTTCGTTCGTCACAATACGGCGCAAAGTCGATCCTATTCTCATTTAAATCGCATAGTTTTGACATTTTTCCGCTGAAAGGTGCCCGATAAAGATAAAGCTTACTCAGATGGCAAAATGGATTAGGGAAATGTGGTAATTTGGAAAAGTAGGTGGGTAACCCAAGGTAACTGGACTGGGGCCATGAGAAAAGGAAGTAAAGTACTTATGTACCTTCATAAGTAGTGTTAGGTAGCTCTTACAACATATGCCCGACAAAATGTAACTCGCTATTAATTCAGTAAAACGGACGAACCCTCAAAGCTTGTCAAACACAAAGACGGAACTAGACAGAGCTTTGCATGCAATGCGCCCCGGGGCAGAGTACAAAAGCCACTCTATGAACATACCGCCGACGTTTCCGTCCAATCGAATTAATATAAATATGTTTTCCTCGTACAAATGTTGGTAGATAGAGTCATGCTGAGGATAATCACACAGTAGTTATGGTAAGGTAAGTAGCTACCTATCTTATGCAGGTAAATAGTTATCTACCAACTGAATTTTAATTTTCCTCTAAGAAGGCTCTTACTTCTAGCTTATTTATATGTGAATCATCATCAAGCGTGCTAACAAATATACAAATGTGACACTAGATGGCGCTACCGTAAAATTACACATAGTTCTATTATATGTTAATAGATGGCAACATGAAATACATACCCGTTTAAATATTTTTGGTAAACAAACCTAAAAGAATTTTAAAAGAACTATTTTAAACATAATTTGAAATCAAATTTAATATACTAGATTATAAAGCAATTTAAGTATAATAGACAAAAGAGTAGACATTAAACGTCAGAAAGCTTTCTGACGTTTAATGTCTACTCATGTTGGCAACATCGCTCGTTTGTTTTGTCTATTGCCTCATCACATGACCCTTTTATTTTGTTCCCGTGATCAAATTGTGAAAATTCAAAAAATAATTACGCGCAATGGCCAAAGTGAAAATTGACGTTGATGTCATGCATGAAAATTCACTTGATAACAGGTATAACACGGTGAAATTTGTTGCGATTTGTATACTGCATTATATAATTCAATGATTTATGGCTACGAAGGTCATTTATAGTTTTGCAACTTGGCAGGCGACGCAGTGGTCTCTCAAATTAGAATGATGTTTTCGAGTGTTATATTATAATTTACCGCATTTATTTGCAGTGCAGACAGTGAATACCTGGACATGGTAGATGAGGGATCTTTTGGTAAGCATAAGTTTATATTTATTGTGTTAGATTTTTACAAACACTTTAAAATTCAATTCGATAAATGTTTACACGTACACCTTAAAATGTTCCTGTAAATTAGTGTAATAAGTAGCTCTATTCAATTTAATTACGTAGACGCATTTACGTAGATAGTGTGAGTGGTATTATTGAATTAGGGTTATCTAATTATGATTAAATTTCAGGTAGTGCTGAAGAGAGGTCCCAATTAGCTTCACAATCCTATTTAGACACGAACGAGAACAGTTCTTACGATTTTAAAGATATTTGTGAGTAGTTTATAGTATTTTTTCAAATAGAACCATAACACTAACAATAATTTTATTGTACTATAGCCCTTTTAACGTCACATTACTGGGCATGGCCCTCCCCTCAATGCGAGGGGGATTCGGGACATAGTCTACCACGCTGGCCCAATGCAGGTTGGCAGACTTCACACATCTATCGAAAACTAGTAAATTTCCATCAGACACGCAGATTTTCTCACGATGTTTTACTTCACCGTTTTATTGTAGATAACTAAAAATCACTCGATGAGCACTGAATTACAGTCTGAGGCGCATTTCAGGCAAGATAATTATCCATGTTACAATTATTTATGTTAACATTACTTTGTTCTGTTAATAATTTCACAATAACATTATTGTTACCTACATTTGTCAATGACGGTGAAGGAAAACATTGTGAGGTAACCTGCACATCTATAGAACGGCATGTGATCTTCCCACAAAGTGTTGGCGCACTGCAGTGCACCTCTGCCTACCCCTTTGGTGCAAATTTAACACATATAATATTGTTTTAGCTGGGTCAGTAACTTACAAGTTGATACCGATGACAGGAGAGGAACCCCCAAACAACATTGCTCATTCACCACATCATGGTAAGAACCCCAATTGTATTATTGCTAACTAAATAAATATTGCCAGACAAGACATACTCATTGTATGATCACAAACTAAGCAAACTGTTGGGGTAGACTTGTCCTAGAGTGCAGACCGCCAATCGGCAAACAGCGTAGGACATCCTGTGACCAGGTGGAGTGACGACATACGCAAAGCGTTGGGCAGTGACTGGAAAAGAAGAGCCGTAGATCGGACTCGGTGGTGCATCTTGGGAGAGGCCTATGTCCAGCAGTGGACTTATACCGGGTGATGATGATAAACTAAGCAAAGGAATATAAGTACCATACAATAGACAAGGGGTGATCCCAGACCAAGGCAAATTCTGTAAAGGCCAACTCAAAAATTTTGCCACTATCAGGAATCAAACTCACTACCGCCTAGTCCAGTGAGCCAAGCAGCCTACACTCTAACTACTAAATCAGGTTGTCTAATAAAATTTTGTTTCAGATGCTGAATATTTTGTGATAAGTCATCCAATGGAGGTGTTTGGAACACCACCTCCTGCAAAGAAACAGGCTCGTAAAGACCCTATGCAAAATAAAGCAGTCACTGCTAAAAAGGTATGTACAAGGTCTAACACTTCTTCAAAGAGTTTTTCTTACAAGGAAAAAGAAAAAAACAATAATTTGCCTTGAACTAACATTCTTACTACCCTACTGTCGTTAAATCCGTGAGACAGGATGAAATTCAATGCTCATAGCCTGTATGTTATATAAGTTTTAATGCAGCAATTGCCTCTCAGAAACAAAGTGACTGTGCACTTACTGATCTTAAATTCCTGCAGCTAAGTTCATAAGTGGATGGTGTAATCAATGACTAAAGCGAACTTGCTTTAAGCATAACTGATGTATATAGTAAAATATTGTTAGGGTACTTTCAGTAAAATTTCTATATTGATAGAGTCCAATTTACTGTAGCTTGAATTATGTAGTTGGGATCAAATTAAAATTTCAAAAATGGAATTAATTTAATTTTTGCACTGCCATTAGTATTGTATGGTACCAATAACGCTAAATTAAATATTAATGGAACTACTGGCATAAGTAGTCTTATACACCAGGGGAACCCCACGGCGTCCCCGAGCTCCCTGGTTCAGTCTGGGGACCATCTCTCTGTTCGACCAAAGCATCCCTTGGGCAAACCGCGTCAAATATCTAGGTGTCACTCTTGACAAGTCCCTTACTTTCGGTCCCCACATTAGAACGGTGAGCAACCGAGCAGCTTTTGTGCTCGGTCGCCTTCACTATTTGATCTGCAAGCGGAGTAAAATGTCCCTTAGAAATAAGGTGACACTTTACAAAACATGCATCCTCCCCATTATGTCATATGCCAGTGTGGTTTTCGCTCACGCGGCGAAGACACACATCAACCGCCTGCAAGTAGTGCAGTCCCGGTTTCTCCGTAGGGCCGTAGGTGCCCCGTGGTACATACGGAACGTAGATCTTCATTCCGACCTTGGCCTCTTCTCAATTCGTAAACACTTAAAAATAGCGTCCGAACGCTATTTTAAAAAAGCCGCGTCGCATTTAAATCCTCTAATTGTCGCCGCCGGCAATTACGAGCCAGACCCCTCGCACACATCATCAACTCGTCGCCGCCGTCCGCGGCACGTGTTGATTGATCCTCCCGACACGATCACCGCCCTCCTCGACCCGGGCGTTGAGAGGGCCACCGACACACCTACACCAGCCTCAAACAGACACCGATCTCGCCGGCGAGGTCGAGGAACCCCCTCTTCCGCTCGTAGGTGCATCTTTGCACCTAGGAGCGCAATCACTACCTCTCCCCTCACGGTAACTGCCCAAGCCGAGGTCGTGCCCTCTGTGGCGCCCTTGAGCTAGTTGCCACCCCTTTCCGCCCTTAAGGCCTTGGTTGGAGTGCACTCTGCGCTCGCCACTCCTCCGGTAAAGCTGTAAAGGCCACCTCACGGCCAACAGTGTAAGTCCTTTCAAAAAAAAAAAAAAAATAAGTAGTCTTATCTTTTATTTGTTTTTTTTTTGTAGCGCGATGATAAAAGGCGAGCGACCCACAATGAAGTGGAGAGGCGGCGCCGAGACAAAATTAACAGTTGGATCTCCAAACTGGCCAACCTCGTGCCCAATTCTGGTCTCTCAGACACCTCTAGCAAAGGAGGCATACTAGCCAAAGCCTGTGATCACATTACTGATCTCACTGAAAAACAAAAGAGGTAACTACATGTACAGGATGTTTCAGAAGTCCGAAATAATACTTTGACGTTTGCATCAGTATCAGGTCTACAACTGAATGGTATAAAAAATTGATCGAAATTCGACAATGTTTTTTTTTTCAATTTTTTTTTCGTTATCAATATATGTAATTACTAATTAGTAACTCGTAATATTTCGAGTCCTATGTAAAATGTACATGTTCTGTTTTGTAAATATGGGTAGTCGCCCCTCATTAGTGTAGTTTACACTGTTGAATAGGGTTATGGATGTACCCAAGGGCCGGAACAGGATACCTGTGACAAAACTATGATAGTTAGGGATAATCTGTCTTCACGAAGCATCCACTTTATCTTTATATGTACTTAAAGTATTAGCCTATACTAAAACAAACTGTATCATGGGTAAAGTTCATTGTTCATTCCTCAATGAGATGACATTGACAGGGCGAGTTAATTTCGACTTGTGGAGGCGTGGTTTTTACCCCAGAAATTTAATCTTTATGTATGTTGATACAGAGTTGGTTTTGGTAGTTGCAAAAACATGCTCAATCTAACTATTATTTATTTATAATACATTTTTTTATCATTTCAGATTAGAAAAATTGGAAGTCGAAAACGAGAAGTTAGTACTAGAAATATTAAGACTTAACCAGGAGCTTACAGAGGTGCGTAAAGAGAACTCGGCCGTACGCAACCAGCTAGCCGATAATTGCATAGTGCTATCCCACCGACCGAAGGGCCAGAAATCGTAATGATCCTAAATAGGTGCTAAACTATGGACTGTCGAAACCAAGGTGCTGATGACTGTGTTGTTATGTGATGTCATTGTGTACTGCGACACTGAATCGAAGGTATAATTCCTACTACACATTATCCTGGTGGTTATAGAGCTGCTGGGGTGTGCAGGCGGTATAAGTTTGCTCCCGGCATTACACTTCCTGGCTTTGATGTCCATCATTAAACACTAGGAACAAACCACAAGCGTTCTACACGACTGTCATAACTGGAAATGATGGTCGGCGGCAAGTGCCGGTGGCTTTGTAATGCCGGCGGCAAACCCGCGCGTCAAAAATCGCCGTGTTGTGCCGCCGGCATGTGTGTAAGAGACATAAGACGGCGTCGCGACCTAATTTGACCCCTTAGAGAGTAAAATGATACCCTCTATGACAGAAATTTCAATAAATTTACATACCATTTCTAAGCAAAAGTCATTTGTTATGCCTGGTTAATGAAATAAGGGGGGTTATAATACGTTGTCTGCGCGAACGGGCGCGTCAAATAATGCGCGAACATTTTTTTTTTGTCGATACCGAAATGTACTGTTAGTCCAAGAAGTACATTTTTAAACTGAATGTCTTAGATGACACGAGCGAATTTGGTCGCGTGGTCTCTTCTTTTGCCCTAGACATTCAATCTTCATATATATTGGCACAAAGTACATTTTCAATAAAAAGTCATGTGAATTCGTTCGCCACAGTGTTTTGGGGATAATCCTCTAACATTTTTAGATTTTGTACTATCCCTCTCAGATCACGGCCGAGCCATTTTGTTGGTTGATGGGGTAATCAAGTTATTCGGAATCTATATAATCTACAACTCAAGTAAGGTATTGAATTAGATTTCATGTCGAAATGTTTTGAAAGCCGCAGTTTGTGGTAATTGTACATAGAAACAAAGTCGTTTGTAATTTGTATTGTAAATGTATTGAATCACTGTCTCCAAGTATAATAATAGACTATTGATATAGTTATAAGATGATACAGTACTTGAGCATGTGCGCCAAGACTAGACTAATGCCACGGCATTGTCTCTTTCTCTCGTACGAAATAAGATAGAGAGCGAGCGAGAGGTCTAGTCTTGACATGCGTACTAACTCCACTGTTTTACGTTCTAACACTTAAGTCTCCCGCACACGGACGCGGAGGCGTCAACGCTCGCGTCAAAATGTTTGCCAGAACCAAAACGAACTCTGCTATCAATATGCATAAAGGTTGAATTTCTGTGATAAAAGCATGGTGATAGTATAGTAATAAGGAGCCCGCGCTGCGGTAAATTATCCACCATATTAGTTTTGTTTGACACTTACGTACTTACTAAGATGGCGGATCTCATATGAACCATAATTGCCAACCTTAAAAAAAAACGCCGCAGATGGGCACGTCAAAATTCGATCGCGCTGGCATTTCGTTGTAGAATGATATTTTTCATGTCAATACAGTTCATTTTGGTTTTGGCAAACATTTTTATGCGCGTACGTCGACGCCTGAGTGTACTTTGTTTAATTACGTTTAATTCAATTATTTGACAGCCATCTATAATTTTCTTTGCGTAAATTATGGAGTGAAGATATAGGACCGGCGCCCACTGCCGGCACGGCACGGCATAGCATGGCAAAGGATGTTATTACTAACCAAGTTATTTTGAATCTTATTTCAATGAATATAGAGTTCTATGTGGGTACATATTATTAAAAAAATATTTTTGTTGGTCATGGTATTATAAGAAACACGTGGCTAAAGGTCCGTTTGTACGAATTGCTGTTAGATTGGTAGCTAAGACAGTGATTCAATAGTATTAAATTAGTTTATTTATCCTATTACGTTAATTATTATGCATAATGCATCGTAGACTTCCATAATGAATACCATTGTTATTATTATTTTCGTTTTATGAATATAATTAATGTTTTGTATGTTCTAATCTACGGTTCTATTATCTGTGCACGTTGATTTGAATGCCAGTGTTGCCAAATTATCAGTATGAGAAACATACTATTATTTCCATAATCATAGTAAATTTTTATTACCACCTCTTTAGTAATATGAATCATTTTTGTTTGTGTTGTCTGTGATGCTAAAATATCTAGGTTTGTAAAAAAGCCTAAGGTATTAAAAACGTTGTTCAAAAAACATAAACAAAAACGTGGTTTTCAGATGTAATTCAATAATAAATGGTTTTGGCCATGGTTTATAATAGTATTCTGTGGTATGTACCATGTGGCCAAAAGTCCGGTAAGTACGGATTTCACTATGTTGTTCTAATTATACATTTTTATAATAGTTAGATACATAATTTATAAGCAGATAGTTTTTAATATAGACTTTAATTTTAAGAGTTGTTCATTTAACAATAATTGGCTTGCGATCAATTGCATTTATATCCACATTATCACAAACCAAATATTCTGTTTGTAAATTTCTGTATGGTTGGATCATATTTTGTATTTTTTCTATGTAGTGCAAACACAGTTGAATATAATCGGATGTTGTTGACATTACATACAATGAGTTTTATTATGTACTTGTACATCCTGCGAGTTATAGCTATGTAACTATGTAGCTATGTATGTAAGCCTGTAGTCTTTCAACTGTCAGATTTGTCGAGAAAATTACGTCACTTCGAGCTTTTTGTGCTGGGCATAGCTCGGTGTGACGTCATTTTCTCGACGAATCTGACAGTTGAAAGAGATAAGACATGCTAAGCATACTGGGGTCATACAATGAGTATGTGTTGTCTGGCGATATTTATTTACGTGTACATACTTGTGAATAACTATTTTGCCACATTGTATGTAGAGAAAAATACTGATTAGGTAAATGATTTATTGCTTATTTCAATTACTGATTTCTGTGTCTATAAACGGCAGCTGATTTCTAATCGAATTTTCATATCCAGTCATATGAACGACGTTCACATGATTTTTCAACTTTGATTCAACGCTTTCAGAATTCCCTTCGGCTAACCTGTTACGTTTCTTCAAACACTTCTTTGAATATTTCAAGTGCTTACGTAGTTCCGTTTTTCGAATGAATTTCGATTGACAATATTCGCACTCTATAAAGTTTTCCTCTGAAAAGAAAAATGCCTTGTAATATTTTTTCTCTGTCCAGAATTAGAACTTATTTATTTAAATATGCTTCTTGCTTGTAGAACCTCATACATACCAAAAAATCTTCACCCACCCGTCCGCAAAGAAATACTAATGTAATTTAGACTAAACCCTAATCAGATTTGCGAGACGAAAGCTTTTTCTACTAGAAAAAGGTCAATGTACAGTCGTTTGCTCGACAAATCTGACGGTTCAGAAAGTTACTGAGAATAATAGGCGACATAAGTAATAGAACAAGTGTTTAGAAACATTAGGTATGTATCTAATATACTATATAAATATTACAAAAAAAAGTAGCTGTCGCGGGACGCCTGGCAGATGTTTTTTTTTTTTGAATGGACTACACTGTTGGCTGTGAGTTGGCCTTTACAGCTTCACCGGAGGAGTGGCGAGTGCAGAGTGCGACTCCAGCCAAAGCCTTAAGGGCGGAATACCTGGCAGATGTTTTTTTTTTTTTTTTGAATGGACTACACTGTTGGCTGTGAGTTGGCCTTTACAGCTTCACCGGAGGAGTAGCGAGTGCAGAGTGCGACTCCAGCCAAAGCCTTAAGGGCGGAATACCTGGCAGATGTGAAACATTATGTTATTTAGAGTAGAGAGAAGCGTCGTAGCGGAGTCAACCGATGGGCGGAGTCTAAGCGGCGCAAAGAACCGAGGAGCCACGGAGCTGCTCGAAGTTTTCGCATCACGGCATCAACAGTTGCTCTCACTCGCCAAGCGCGCCATTAGGTGTTTCACATCAAAAAGACAAGTTATGGTGTCAATGATGATCAAATAGACGAGCGTAATAGAATAATCGAAAGACGAAACGTTAATTGAACATGTCATACAAAATCTTTTCAGTCATTTGCCATAAAATCAATTCATCAATGGATTCAATTCATTTACCTGTATGCCAATTTACGTGTTTGGCGAGAGTGTCGCGTCTCGTAAATGTTTTGGAACAAAGTGAACACTGATACGGCCGTTCCCCCGTGTGAACTCTGAAATAGTAATGAATGTATCAAGACAATATGAGAGACCGGCCAAAAAGTCCATCTTCTTAGGGTTCCGTAATCAAAGGGTAAAACGGGACCTATTACTAAGACTCTGCTGTCCGTCCGTCGGTCACCAGGCTGTATCTCATGAACCGTGATAGTTAGACAGTTGTAATTTTCACAGATGATGTATTTCTGTTGCTGCTATAACAACATATACTAAAAAACAGAATAAAATAAATATTTAAGGTGGCTCCCATACAACAAACCTGTTCTTTTGTGTTATGTATGTATGTTAGTTTTTGCTCGATATTGATAACGGCAACAGGTAGACGCTTAAAATATTCACAGAATATTTAGTTACTTTAATAATAAATAATTAAACAAAAATAATATAAGGATGCCATGATTTATGACGTTTTTATAGATAGTGGTACGGAACCCTTCGTGCGCGAGTCTGACTCGCACTTGGCCGGGTTTTTTTTTGTCTACAATTTTCGGTGTGTAGGTACATCAATCAAAGCAGACTGGACTCACCTCATATGAATCGTCAAATCTGTTAACCTGTAGAATCCTTTACCGCATTCTTTACACTTCCTGGTATAATCTTTCGCGTGCCTCCGTTGGTGTAGTTTAAAATTGCCCATAGTGTTACTAGTCACCCCGCAAACGTTACATATGTATATCTGAAACAAATCCATAAAATTGCAAAAACGCAGCGTATTACCGTACTTAGCCGCTAAACTATAGAGTGCAAAATAGTATGAATGCGGCTCTGATAGCGGCAACTTGTATTAGTGATTGCATAATTCACGCAATTTTGTGCTGTGAAACAAGTGGTATACAGTATATTATCATGTAATGAACAATCATTATGACATCTTTCTCTGTCTCCAAGACAGAGAAAGATGCATCTACATTTGGCTGAAGTATTTTGGACATAAAGTAATATTGGGTAAACCTAATGTTATTTTACCGTACATACTACCCCTCAATGCAAGGAACATTCGGGTATGCCCACTTAGGCGCACTGTGGGTAATCGTGATAATTTTTTTTATATTTGGTAGATTTAAGGCCTTGATTGTCGCACTGGCCTTAAGGCAATATCGGCCTGGCCCTGTAGCATGACCGCGTAGACATAAGTTTTATCTCTTTCAACTGTCAGATTCGTCGAGAAAATGACGTCACACCGAGCCATGTCTAGTACAAAAAGTACAATGTGACGTAATTTTCTCGACAAATCTGACAGTTTAAAGAGATAAAACTTATGTCTACGCGGTCATGCTAAGGGGGCAGCAGTACCTTTCCGCTGTCCTTCCTGATGTATGCAGTGTCGTGAGAAATCATATGCATTCCAAGTTTCGCTTCTGAAGTGCAAATTGTAGGACACACGTCACATTTGTGTATCTCTCTTTCTTTTGGTGCTTTCTGTGAAACAAAAATATGCCATTAGTTGTGGTTCAGCAAGAAACTTATTTCTTTGACAGTTTTCATACTAGAAAGTCTGATAGTTATGTCAAAATAACAGCTTGCTACTGAATGCTATAACAAAAATGCTTTTTTTTAACTATTTTTGTGTATCTAGGTAAACTCCCAAAGGGCTGGACTAATTTTGACGGGAATTTCACTGGCATATAGCAGATGTTACAAGGAGTAACTTAGGCTACTTTAATTTTGGGAAATAAATTTTCAGATACCTAATTTTGCGCGTATTAAGTCGCGGTCTCAGATATTTGTATTATAAAAAGCTTACCTCATGAATTTTCAAGTGTCTTAAATAATTAGCGTTATTATTTCTAAACTCTTTTCCACATACATTACATAATTGTATTTTGTTATTTGATTTATTTTTAACTTTAACAATTTTAATATTGTGCGACTTCGTAAAATGTATAGACAATGCTTTGGAGCTTTCGTACTTTTTATTGCACAATTTGCAGAAGAAGTCTTCTAAATCGAATTGTTCATTTTTCATCTGAGAATTTTCTTTGTGTTCCCCATGATTTTCATGAGGTCCATTGACCTCATTGTCTACGTCATCATTAGTGTTAAATTCATGATTTTTTTTATTAATTTCATCTAAATCTACACTCTCATCACCTTCATCACCTTCATCCTTTTTGTCACATAAACCATTTATGTTATATTCTTTGGTATCGTTTTTTAGGAATTCCTCTAATATTTCTATATCACCTTCAACGTTTTCATATTCCTCAATGCATTGCCCGATGTCACTAAGGGTGTCCGTCACGGGTGAGTCTAGTTTCTTGCCGAAAAGTATATTGTTTATAGTAGGGGTCGAAGCTCCCGATACACCTTGAAAAACTGAAATTCGAAAAATAACGTTTTAAACATCGCCTATAAAGTGCTTTTGTACAGGGTGTATCAGAAGTCCGAAATAATACTTTGGCTACATATACGGTAGATCATATGTGGATGCTTAGTGTAGACAAATTATACCTAACCATCATAGTTTCTGAGTTATAGACCTTTGAATATTTGTCACAGGTATTGTGTTATGACCCTGTGGGTACATTACCCTAGCCAGCAGTGGAAACTACACTCATGAGGGGTCGCCACCAATATTTGCAAAACAGAACATGCAAATTTGACATAGGACTCGAGATATTGCAAGTTATAGAAATTGACGGCGAAAAAATAGTTAAAAAACGCAGTCGAATTTCGATCACATTTTTATACCATTCAGTTGTATACCCGATACGGATGCAAATGTCAAAATATTATTTCGGATTTCTGAAACAGCCTGTATAATTTCTTACTTGGGGTCGTCCGCCATCTTTATCGTGTTCATCACCTATTTTCATTTGTAATGTGTATTTATTGAAATTGCTCATGCTATTAATTACTTAAGACTAGATGTAATACCCGCTAATCGCAGGTGGAGCCATTCCTCATCTTATTCCATTAAATTTCATTCATTACATAAACAGACAGATGGACAACAAAGTGATCCTATAAGGGTTCTTTGTTCTCCTTTTTAGTAGGGAAACCTAAAAAAACGGCAACAAAAATCATGTCAGTTGTATGGGAGCCCCCTTAAATATTAATTTTATTCTGTTTTTTAGTATTAGTTGTTAAGAAATACGTCATCTGTGAAAATTTCAACTATCTTACTATCACGGTTCATGAGATACAGCGTGGTGAAAGACGGGCAGACAGACAGACGGACGGACAGCGAAGTTATAGTAATAGGGACCCGTACAAAACCCTAAAAAGAAGAAGTCAATGTAATATTATATACCTGGCGGTGACACAAGTATGTCGTCCAAAGAGAATTTCTCATTACGTTCATCTTTCAATGCCTCTTCTAAATTCTTATCAATAGTACACGGTTTTTCCAATTTTGGTTCAATTCCAGAATGTTCCATGATTTCAATGTTGGTATCCATAGTAATCAAATCTTCATTGGGCACATAAAAATTCTGTATATTCAATAACTTAATATCATTACTCATATCCTCTGTATCCAGAGTAATATTCTTAGATTGCCCAATTTCATTAACGGCTAAATCATAATCATTTTTGGGATTTCGATTATTCCCATTGATATTTTTAAAAGAGTTTTCATCATGATAAGTTTTATGTACATAATCATTTTCTTGATATTCCCTTTGCTCGTTGAATGTATTAGGTGTGTGACATCTGTCGTTGTTTACTGAGCGCGGTGTTGAAAATGGACTGAAACTGTAACAATAAAATTATAACAAAAAGTACCTAAGTACTTTGGAAATTACGAAACTTGCTGCTCATAAAAAAACCAACTGTATTATCTCATAGGAAAAGCTTATTTTTCAACGAATTTAAATATTCGCATGACTTTTACCACAGATATTAAATCTTTATGTATATTTGCATAGAGTTCATTTTGGTATTATCAATTTTTTTTATGCATAATACAATTTAATTCTGTTTAAAACATTCTTGCAGTTTCCAACACACTAAATATGTTTCTTTAGCTGACAGAAAGATTCTTCGTAAACGGATTTGAGATATGGTTAATGAATTTCATAGATGTTTTTTTATCAATTACTGTCAAATGTATATTCATACCTGCCAGTACTGATTATGCAGTACCCATAATTAAGGAAGCCACCAAGCCTCAAGCCTTTTCATTATCATCATATCATCCTCTGCAGTTGTAGCATGTGCGCCAAGAACAGACTAATATCACGAAATATGTTGATTTTGTCTCTTTCTTTCATATGAAATAAGACAGAGCGCGAGCAAGCGAATCCGTGACAGAGGACAAATCTTGACATGCATGTTATCCTCACTGAAGGAGCCCCATGTATTTACCTAAAGTCCAGTCTAAAATCAGTGTCCACAGATACATCATCCTGCAGCCAGTGTGAGTCCAAGGAGTCGTCTAGCACATCCGCCTCCTCCTCGATGACCTCGCGGATGATCCGCGCCTCCGTATCCGGCATCTCCTCCCCTTGGAGGATATCCGTCATGAAGTTGCGGATACTCGTGCATGTTGATTCTGTAATTGCGATGATGTAATTCAAATTAATATGGTTGAAAAAACAACACAACATTTAAACATAATAAATAGGACCTTTCACAACTAGATTAATGGTCTCTTCCAGAAAGGTCAACTCTGTAATACTATCAACCAACAGAAGTGCATGAAGATGTATGAAAGTGAATGAAGTGAATGAGGTATGTCAGGATCCAATTGAGAACCACTTGTTTTTTTTTAAGTTACCAAGTTAAAATTGTATTTTTTTTAAATACACACCATTGTCATCTTCTCTGCATTTCTGATTTGCTGGTGTACTGTTACCACTCATCAATGGAAGTCTGCAAAAGTTTAATATAAAAACATTTTAGCTACATAGTTTTAATTACGTCTCATGGAAAAATGTATAGTCAGTAAGCGAATGGGCTCAGTTACTTTTTCCTGTTATCATGATTATAAGGAAGAAGGCAGAAAGTGCAAAAGTTATATCTCAAAAATTTATCTAAATGACCTATTGATATAGAATTGATCAGAATAAAAACGCATCAAATGACCTCGGTATAATTTTGGCCTTTTGGCTTAAGCAACACTTTAGGGCAAGTAATTAATATGATTAAATCCAAAACCAAGTGTACCATTGCAAGACCTCAAGACACCGTAAGCACTTTCTGCGTGGATCGGACCGCAAACAACAACTAAATATGAGGGTACCCAGTTATTAACTATGACATCAGGACGTCTAACACCTCAGTCCCCCCGTGACCATGGTTGCTGTAAAGCAGCCGAATGGTCGGGAAAATAAAATAGTAAATAAACGCGATAAAATCCGTAAAATAGTTTTATTTCAACTTTAGGGCCATATTGACTTATATACACATTTGGAATCAGCTCAGTTTTCTGCGTCAACTGAGGGTGCTCTCCTATTACGTTAAAAAAATGACCCTTAAGTCAAATAGCCTTTCACCCCTCTATATGGAACAGCCTTCATCTGCCTACGACGAAAAAGATGATACAGCATTAAATTTTGTCTAGTTATATTAAAAAGTTATGAATTTAGTTATATTAATAGTTATGGACTGTGGCCTGAATCCCCCTCGCATTGAGGGAAGGCCCGTGCCCAGCAGTGGGACGTTAAAAGGGCTGTAGTTAGTAGTTAGTTTATTAATAGTTTATCGGCTGCAGTGTAAATTGTTTATTTTGAAATACAACATTTCCCCTTTCTGTCGTCAATATAAATATCTTACAAAAAAAAATTTAATAATTTAGTATGTCCATCAGGATTGAAAAGCCTGGTTGCACGTACCTGAATGTTAAAGTTTCATCACTATTTTTGAGGAATGTGGTGAAATCAACTGTGTCTCCAACATTTTTCAATCCCAAGTAGTTTTTAAACCTCTTGTCTGATGTCCTGCAGAGTTTCTTGAACTTGCAAGAGACCTTCATGTTGAGATAACAGTCTTTGCACAGTTGGAATGTTAGTGTATCATTTCTTTTTACCTAGAAAATAATTAGGTATATTATTAACTAGCTAATGACCGCGGCTTTATCCCCGTGGATGTCGGTTAACGCAACCAAAAGTAATAATGATATTTTGATCCCGTTCCCGCAACCCATGGGATCCTATTCCAGGGATAGCTTTATAATAGCTTTCCAATAACCGCTTTATAATTGCCTATTTTTTTTAAGTATTAAAATAGATATAGTATGTTATCCTTAAGAGATATCTATTAAAAATCCGCATCAAAATTCGTTGCGTAGTTTAAAGATCTAAGCATACATAGGGACAGACAGACAGCGGGAAGCGACTTTGTTTTATATTAAGTAGTGATAATATTATAACTCAAAGAAAATTGGCACTATCTTAGTATATATTTATGTCAATAATTTATGCTTTACGATTTTCAATGCGGGTATGATAGCTGATAACGCAATTAGTGATATTGATTCCACTTCAAGAAAATAAAAGCTAATAACAAGACTTACATACCTGCAAGCCGGTAGAATAAACGAACAATCTTCTGTTTTTCTCTGTATACTGAAGCAGCTGTTCGGGTTCATCGTATTTGATCAAACATGCTCTACAGAATCCCTCCATTATTATATTATATTGATTTGTTGTTACGTTTCATTGATTTTCATAACATAAATGAAATGGTTAACCATTGTTGACAGCTGAAGTGAACTGAACTGAAGTTTAACTGAAAGTTATCAAACAATTGCACAGGAAATTAATGAAATAAATAAATTGCCTGCTGTCCGATTTTATTACGCAATTCTTTTTTTTAGTCGATAATTAAATCAATATTTGTTGCTTACTTTAGTCTATCGATTTAGTTATTTAAAAGTCCTTGTAATGGCAACACCATGAAGTTAACTTCATGGGCAACACCGTCTTTGTCACGAATTTTCATTCATTCAATCATACTTTAATTGTCGTTTTTAATCTATGTTTTTAATTCATTTGATATGTTCATTCATTTAGTGATCTGTGTTTTACGCCTATGACAGCATTAGTTCCTTGAAGTGTCATTGGCACGGGAAATACTCTGCCCTCGCATTAGCTGTCATATTTGCCGTCACTGTCTATGATCTATGGCCTCTGTCTATGGTAACATGGCTACTCGTGTACTCTGTTTGTGTTTTTTCAAGAAGTGTTGATCGAGGTTTTGGGTTTACTTAGTAGCTAATCCTCACCGATTGTGCCTTAATTCAAGATTTGATACAAATAATTTAAAGTTCTATCAGTGACTTTGTCTGTAATTAACATAGAACGCTACCCAATGCAGAAATTTTGGAAGTGTTACGTTTGTAGGTTAGAATGTTGAAAATACGTCTTAGCAGGATTATCGCCGATTATCGGAGTAACGGGAATCGTAGATACTGTTCTTGTTTGCTATTATGCATAGTGTAATCGTTTGTAAAATCAAAAACAATTTTTATACAGGTATGTATGATGTGTTTGCGGATGGCTGGAAGAAGTTTTTATCAGCACGTGTGAGGTATTGTCAGAAACGACGTATGTGTATTCTATCATTTTTCAGTGATTTTTCTGTATTATGATTTATGGTGTATAAATAATTCGTGTGCGTATATATATAATAGTTGGTGTTATTGGTAATTAATTGACTGTTCTAATTAGGTAAATAAATAAATGGGTTAGTAATAAAGAAATATTTAGTCTGATGATGTTGTTTTATTTATTGTAGCGCAATGAATCCGTATTTTAGGAACTTAATAATGTAATAGAAAAATGAAATAAAAAGTAATCCCATTAAGTGTTTGATTAAATTATTCCTATGAGGTGCATCACTATGTAATCGATATCGATAATTGAGTTTTTAGGCGGAGCCCAACACTATAAGCGACAGCAGCGCTGTAACTATTCTTGGAACTAATCGCCACTGTCCTATCTGTAGTATAGTAGTGATCTGTGCTGTGTTCGTTCATTACAATCAAATCAAATGAATAACGTGATCGTAAATAAACAACAGTAATGAAATCCTTTTAAATTATTACAGCAAAATGGAGAACAATAGCGATTCGCAGATTAATGTGACCATCAACAAACCGACCAGAGTTCTTCACTTCAGCGATGGAGTCGATGAGGAAATCGAAGAACACACGGCTGTTGAAGTAGCAAGCGCTCCGCAGGAATCAAATATTGATCCGGTGAGTAAACTGTGCATAATAATATCGTTTGCTTGTGTCTGAGGAAGGCAACATAACCTTGGTAATCGTTCGGCGTCATAGGTATTTATAACAATGACGATACGCCCAAGAATTTCGTTATCAATCGTGAGTTTTGCAACCAATGGATGAATATAGGTAATTTAAGTTTCATAGTAGGTATTAGTAGTTACACGCTTTATATATCTGTCTTAGCTAGCCTTCCAAAGGTAATGCTGTCCCAGTACCGATGAGTCAATGATGTAAGTCATGAATAACAGATGTGTGTGTTAAACCTATTTATTTGTTAGTAGTTTTGTAACCACAATAAAACTAAATCTTATGTTTTAGAAAACATTAACATGGGGCCCTTGGTTCTCTCACTACGCCACAAAATCTGGTACTAAAGTGTTAAGCGCTGTCGACTACGCTGGAGAATCGTTGGCAGGTTTCTTCGGTATCACAACTCCTAAGTATCAGATAGAAATTGATGAGTATGAACGAGTTAAAGAGGAGAAAAAGAAACTGGAAGAAGAATCTGCAGGTTGGGTGTCCAACTCGGGTGGAGACATACCATTAGTCCTGAACGAGCCAGTGAAAGACTTGGAGAAGCCTGCTGAAGTCTGATACATAAAAATCATGGATATCATCATGCATGCTTAAAGTATGCTATTTGACTTAAGCAACAATGTTTTAAGTTTACAGTAGAACATACTTATTTGATGTGGAAAAAGTTGATGAAAGACGCTATTCCAAATATGTATTTGAGTCATCGCCCAAAAGTGTTGCTTTAGTTAAACAGCCTTTCACCCCTCGATGTAATATCACACTATTTATTCATTGGCTGGGCCCAACTATTTCAAAGCTTAATTTTTTGAAGCATGAAACAACATCATTTATCAATGATAGCTAGAATATGACTAGTGAAGACATTAAACATTGTTAGCCACTAGACATGTCATATTCTAGCTAACATTGATAAAATATAGTGTTTAATGTCTTAAAAAAAATTGAGCAATAGACTAAAACAATAGTGTTTCTTGACTTGGGGCCTTGGTGATATGAAACTAAACATGACTAAACTTAGTCCATACCGTCCTTGTTATGGTCATAAAGTATGAGAAACATAATATTTTTGTTATATAGATTAGTCATAATTTATTTATAGACATCTGAACAATATTTACACTACATAACTACTCTTCTGTTTGTTATAACGTTAATAATATTACAATGTTAAGTTTTATTTTAACACTGTTTTAATGTATTAAATACTAAGTTGTAATCTATTACTAGTTATCACACCTCTCAGTGTATAATAAGGTATAAATAAATATATTCTAATAGGTTTATTTAAGTTATTTAATTAATAAAATTTTAATTTATAGTATTTTTTTCTGTAGTCTATAGAGGCAGTCCCATATATATTCTTTGACTTAGATCTACAACTTCCAACGTTTCCTTCACTTTATGGCGAGAATATGTTGAGTAGCGACATCTATTGTGCAGTAGCATACAATAGTTACATAATTGTAGAATATTTTCTTCTATTTTAAATAGATGGCACTGCCTATTCGTAAAATATACTTAAAAAACAGTTGAAAACCTTAATTAGGTTTTATAATATCTTTACACTTATTACTCATTTGATTCGCAAAATACGGATAAATAATTGTTTGCTTTTACTACGTTAGCTGATTAGGTGAAGTATATAATAAAGCAGACCCTAAATTACCTGCATACCTAAGTACTTACCTACTAGGTGCACTTGTTTATGTAGGTACCTACTTAATCAATTAGGCTTCATTTTATAAGGAGGATTACTCCCTTTGTTCAGCTTTTTAAAAATTCTCATAGCGTGGCTTACTTTTAATTGCCGAACACATAGATTATAAATTACACCCACCATAAATAAAAAAGATATCAAGCGACGACAAATTTATCAAGCTGGAATGAACTTTATGCCCGTGCGATAGAGTTGAAATTACAATGAATATTGTCCATATGTTATTGTTTGTCGGTGTTTAGCATGTGATATGTTGAAATGTAAACGGTTCGAGCGGGTGTCCGCAGATCAATATGCGTGTTGCGCGGGCCGCGAGGGTGTTCGCCCCGTGTGATTGGCCGCAACGTGTGGGGCGGGGCGAGCGGCGAGCGTGTGTGAGGCGGCGCGAACTCCCGACGCGCCGTTTTGGCGCCAAATTGGGCAATAGGCATTCCATTTTCAAGTTTCTCAAATGAGTATCATACCAATTAAGATAAGCTCTGCTCGTTGAGTTTTTTTTTTCTTTGGTTGGTATACTTATTTTAAAAACCGCAATAGGTTTCGTTTTTTCTACCTCGCAGATTATACCTACTTAGAAATGTCACCTATAAGTAGATATATTATGTACGAGTACCTATGTTAAAATAATCTCATTTTCACCTGAGATTATCACTTGCTATGAAACGGTGAAGGAAAACATCGTGATGAAACCTGCACGTGTGAGGGAACTTGTCTAGTTCTCGATAGATGTGTGAAGTCTGCCCGCACTGGGCCAGCGTGGTGGACTGTGGCCTGAACCCCCCTCGCATTGAGGGGAGGCCCGTGCCCAGCAGTGGGACGTTAAAAGGGCTGCAGTATATAAATAATATATATATATCTATTAATTAAGTAGGTACTTACTAACGTAGGCTGGCTGAAGTACCTACCCGCTAAACTTAGATGGAGCCATTCCTCATCATATTCAAGTAAATATCATCATTAATTCATTAGGTCGATACGTAACAAAAGAAGAATTCATGAAGATTTGGAGACCTAATAATTTTGTAGTCTATGCCTAGTCACGTTAATTAATTTAAAAATATTTCCCTCCAACATTTTATTCACATCCATAGACATGCTATTAAGTCAATAAGTTGGTACCTACCAACTCGGTACAAAATTATTATAGTAAGGTGGATCTAGATAAGAGAGAGTAGGTAAAATAAGGTAGATAGGTACCTATATCGCAGATATATAGCAGAGAAAACCCTTAGATTAGGTTGCAACTAAGTAAATAGGTAACGACATTCTAACAATTAAAAAAAAAAAAAAAAATTAAAAAAAATAGAACACTGAGATAGATGGGTATAGGGTACCTACAGTCGTTTAGAAAACTGTTACGGCTATAGAAGCCAAAATCAATGTTAGCGGTTAGTCGCCAACAATATAAAACATGAAATATGATGCCACATTCAAATTTTACGATAATTTACGACGAACGCGTGTAATTATTAACTAATTCAATAATTCGTTAACACTGCAGGTCATTCCGGACAATATGGCACGGGACAATGACCGCCATGTTGCTGGCACATAACAAAAAATATTGCAAATTAAAAAAGGCGCGTGGTCGAACCGGTAATTCAACGCACGAACCAGATATTCAGGTTTTTGGTACGCACACGCATTGATTGTTGCAAATTCGCGCGGATTTGCCAAACACAATGGTTTTCTATGGAATTAATGTTTTGAACTAGTTTTCGGATAGTTCACGGTATTTGATTGTAAATAAAAATGTTGTAGGAACCTATTTATATAGAAATACATGCGTCATGTTGTGTTAGCTGTCTAAATTATAAAAAATAGGTAAGTCTTCGAGCCGCTATCATAATCAGTCTCATCACCCATTTTTATTTATAATGTGTATTTATTGAATTTGTTCTTGTTATTAATTACTTGACACTGACCAAAATATTCGCTAATCGTTATTCATTCCTCATCTTATTTCATTACATTTCATCATTTCGTAAAAGAGAAGTAGACACAACGTCTGTATGAAAAGGTTTATCAAATTTAATTTGGCATCACTGTGGCTACTAAAGGCCACAGTGATGCCATACCTTCCTATAAAAGACATTTTTCATGTGTTTATATCTTAATTTTTATCTAAAGTTGACTTTTTAGGACGACAACTAACTCTGAAACTACTTAGCAAATTATTAAGCTATTCCGAATCAGTACGGTACCCACTTAGTAGGTGGCCCACCACCTACCTACAGACAGACTGACTCAATTTATTAATTCTAATTCACATTGAAGATTTATGTCTGGATAAGAATTCGATATATGAATAGTTAGGTTGATACAGGTATAAAATGCAATATCAATTCTATCAATATTCAAATTTTTGCACACGCGGCCTTTCTAACCCCACAGCAGATGTTCTAAATTTAAACTTTGCATGCATTCGCAGTGTTGTTATTGAAAAAACTCTTTTGTGGCTATTTAAAAAATAAAGCTTGCAATACAATACCTCATGCAAATTAGAAAGTAACATGACGCGCAAACGTTATAAGTCCGTTCGATTGCGTACCAATTTGAACTCTATTTAAATTGCGAAAATAATCAAATTTCATTGCTAAATAGTAGCCTATCCATTATGATTTTAAGAAATATATTTTGAATTTTACGCTTGTTATAATAAAGTACAAAGTTATTTGGCTATTGGTAACTGAAATAAATTTGCATAAACGCGCACACCTTTCCCGTTGATCCTTTCTATGCATTGACTGACAGTTTCCGTTGAATAGACGACATTTGAATATTAGCACATAGCTGTTATGTATTTCCGATAATAGACTTAACATTTAGGTAGCGATGACTGTATCCGAATAGATTTCGGTAATCTTATCTTTTTGGGTCATTTTTGACATTTTATTAGAACCAAACTACAATATTTTACGTAGGTAGCCACATAAACAGAAGATTTGTTTCGGAATTAGTTTGTTATATAAATAATTTAATCATTTTTTACACTATATATATTTTTTAAATATTACTTTTTAATTAAGTCATAACTTGTCTAACATTTCAGTCACCGACTGTACTCCCACTAGTTTACGCTTTATATAAACTATATTTATTGATGACCTACAAATGATCAAAGATGACAGTAGAGTCAAGTGGAAGCCAACAGCAACTATTTAATAGAATTGGGTTAGGTCGGCAAAAATTGTAGGATTTTTATTCCAAGTTTAAACAAGTAGGTTTTATGTTTGCTTTATGGTTTAAACCAAAGAGTTTAAGAATGCTTCATCCAAGATCCACGTCTATAAAATAAGTTTGCAAGGGAGGGGAGCATTTCCGGTGCATAAATAATAACAATAAATTGTTAACTATTAGAAAGGGGTGTGCAGTATGCAAAATAGTCCGCATCCATAGACAATTGGTAGAATTTTTTTATTTGCAACGTCCGTATGATGCAATGTGTAGAGTATCCAATTTTAAATTGTTACCTTTTTCAAAATGGGGGTTTTTGTTTGTATGTTTAAAAATGTCAAAGTGTAGTCAAGTAAGTTAGTTAGGAAGATACCTCTGTCTTCCGGCATTGCAGACAGCTATTCTGTTTTATCCTACTTCCTACTTAATATTATAAATGCGAAAGTTTGTGAGGATGTCCGGATGGATGGATGGATGGATGTTACTTTTTTACGCAAAAACTACCGAACGTATTTTGATGAAACTTTACAGTATTATTTATTTATATTTCAGAACATATACTTAGGTTGATAACTATATTGAATAATCGCTATTATTTCGATAAATCCTCTATTGAAGTGACAAGTAAAAATATTATTATAAAAAAAAGTATATTAATAATTGATCGCAACTCCGGCTTGATAGATCCTAAAATGTTGATTAGAAAATTAAACAATTTCTATTCCATATTCAAACCAGTTTATGATTTTTAAAAAAATTGGCAAACCAGTTCCGCGAACCAACCCTAAACTGCCGGGGGGACACTTAAAAACATTTAATATAAACACAATGAGCGACGCACGAATAACCGGTGGGCAGCGGCCGTCACAATGGTCATACTAGCCGATTAATTCGATGGACAATGACCAGGGGCTAGGCCGAGAGGTCATATTTAGGTAGAAGGGTTAAGGGTCAGTGAGGGTTATTGGTAAATAGGAGCGTATGTCCGAATGCCGGGGGAGTGACCGTGGCGGCACAGTTGGGTAACATGTCGCCGATGACGGGTTAAAATTTATGTGTTTTGTGTTTGTTCTGTATTCGAACGTGTTTAGTTTTCATTCGAAGTAAATTGATAAGAAAATTTATTAGGTTTTGGTGGGTACTTTTGGAAATGATTTAAGAATGTGTAATTTAACATATTTGAAATATTTTTTAAAATAAATAATTGATTAATAAATGTCGTCTAGTTAAATATCGAGGGGTGAAAGGCTATTTGACTTAAGTGACATTTTTTTGACTTTAGGTACAGGAGAGCATACTCATTCGACACATAAAAAAATGCTGGTTCCAAATATCTATACATCTATACAAATAAATAAAATTGAAGTGTCTGTTTGTAATATCAAAATAGCACCTTTTTACGAATTGCATATGAAAGTATACAAGATACCTATAACAAAAATGCAATTTTAAAAATTTTTGTCTGTCTGTCTGTTTGTTTGAGGTAAACTTCCAAACGGCTGAACAAATTTCGACGGGACTTTCGCTGGAAGATAGCTAATATTCCAAGGCGTAACTTAGGCTACTTTAATTTTAGAAAAAAGCATTAGGGTTCCGCGGGAAATACATAATATCCATATTTCCGTGTAATCTCCCTGAAGTCCACGCGGGTGAAGTCGCGGGTACAGCTAGTGAATCAATATCGCCCAAAAGTGTCGTTTAAGTAAAATAGCCTTTCACCCCTCGATATATCTGTGTAGTTTTCATTAGGATCTTTA